>OX328110.1:33268117-34468117 GCA_946811185.2 Hippopus hippopus
GAAGGCGTTTTGAAAACAAAGTGATAAAAAGAGCAAATGCTGATGAGCAGCATTTCTCCTTTTCCCACAATGTTTCGATCATTTCAAAGACAGAAATTTTCTCTTAGGCCACCTTTGCTATGTCGTCTGCAATTGCATTCATTTCGGACAAGTCTAAAATTTTGTCGTTTGGTGAAGAATTAAACCATTCATTGTGAAGAAATAAGTTTCACACGATATTTCACACCATCGATGGCAACGACATGGCCTTTTTTGTCAGATTTACCGAAGTTTTGGCCCCTTTGAAGAACAGTTCTAAGCATCCTCTGAAGCCCAGATGCAAGTAGTTTTAGCTCACCTGAGCACGAAGTGAGCTTTTGTGATCATCCGTCTTGCAGTCGTTAACATTTATCCTTTGTGCACTCTAGAGGCCATATTTTCAATCAGATACTCATGAAACGTGGTCAGAATGTTTGTCTTGATAAAATCTTGGACAAATTTTAAATTGGTTCAAATCGGGTCAAAATGTAGGTCACTGGGCCAAATCTTGGAAAAACCTTGTGTGCACTCTTGAGGCCACATTTTCAGCCTGATACTCATGAAACTTAGTCAGAATGTTTGTCTTGATGATATCTTGGACAAGTTTGAAGTTTGGTCATGTTGGGTCAAAAAGTAGGTCACTCACACTAATGTGTTTTACATAATTTAAAACTGGACCTCTTCAGCTTTATCAACCGCAGATGCTTTCACTCAGGTGAGCGCTTTAGGGCCAATGACCCTCTTGTTTCAATTATAAATCCATCGCTTTCAAGCTAAATGTCATATATGACCGTAAGGTTTGAATCTAGGGCCTCTAGGTTTCAAAACACACACCTTCACCACCGAGCCACACACAACCTCTACTCTAATCTGAATGGGGTTGACACCTAGATTGATTATGATAGTACGTGATTTTTTTGTTATTGTCAGCAAACATTTTGCCCACTGAAGTGCAGAAGATTCTTGGTCACTCAGGCACGCTTAATTTTGTTTAGAATATCAGTTGTGAATAAAGAAAACTAATGAACTCATAGACCCATTCAAATTCGGATACATTCTCAGTGGCATTTTAATTTGAGCCATGCTCTGGCAAAAGAGGGTTGAATGCATTCCTGTGATGCATTGTACCAAGCAAGTCATTATATGATTGTTGGTCTATAAAACCCATCTTGTCTACCAACAGACTGCATCATGAGGTAGACTGGTCCTCTGACATGCAGAAAATTGACCGATAGCAAAACGTTTCGGCCCACTTTTTGCAGATGCATTACCCCCTTTTTTCACAGAGGATGGCTAATATAGTTTCTACACACAAATCTTCGGTAGTCCAGGCACAATGCATTTCATTTGTAACACTCCCGATTGTGATGAATGGATTTGCACATATTTTTCCACCCCTTTGTTAAAGTGGATGGAACGTAAATGACTTAAAAAAAAAATTGGCGAACCTTTAGAACCCTTTTAGCACGGAAACATATTCTGTTACCTAGGTGCCAATCATTTCGTTGATGGTATCCATCGTGATTAGGCCTAAAGGCCTACTGGCGGCCAAAAGCAAACGATTCAGAGGTCAAATTAGAGGCAAGTGGCAGACATATTTAATTCATAGCAGTTAACTTAGTACCACGACAAATTTGCAGATTTATTCCATATTGAAAACGTTGCATACTCCACTTTAAACGTAACTCAGATCATGGAAATCGTCAGTGACAGAGAAGAAAACATTGCTGGAAAAGGAGAAAATACTGGTTACCAGTATTTTCTCCTTTTCCCACAATGTTTTCAAAAGGCTTCTTGCTCGGGATCGTTAAAACTCGGGATAGGGTTATAAAACATGGATATTATTATGAGTATGACAAAGTGTTTCAGTACAGTCTGGCCGAGCCCCGGTAGCGCAGTCGGTAGCGTAGAGAATAGGAGGTCGCTGGTTCGATCCCCGACTCGGCCAATTTCTTTCCGAGGAATGATGGTAGTCATTGCGACAGGATTCATTTTTCTCTCACCGCTGATCATTGTTTCGACGATGGTTATGTGGGTAAGCAGCAAATGGCTTGGAACGAATATAGTTGGGAGGACTGGTAAAAGAAACTCCAGGAAAGCATGGACAGATGCACTGGCCACTGCGATATAACTGAAATAATGTTGAAAATGTAGAATTAAAATTGGCAACTTAACCCTACTTTTACAGATCTTTTTTTTTTTTTTTTTGTCAGCGACGGGAACTTTGACAGACAGTCCTGGAGCATTTTTTCCCAATTGGATGAGTCTAAAAATTTGTTGTCTGGTAAAGAATTATTTTCAGGAACTTTTTTTTGTGCTTGCCTTTTACCTTTTTAATTCTTTATCAACATATTTTAGACTTGTCTAAATTGAAAGCATTTGCAGACGACAAAATAGATGGGTCTAAAGTGATGGAAATTGTCTTTTACAAGGTAGGAAACATTGTGTGAAAAGGTGACAATGCTGCAACTGGTGCAACTGCTTTCAATTTTGACAACTGTTAACCATTCACATTCTAAATAAGTTAAATAAAACGTTTAAGGCGATAGTGAAACCCCAATACTGCTATTTCAAACTTATTTTTTGGAGAAAAGTTTCGCCTAATCGGACAGTGTAGATCCAAGATCAGACTGCACGTTCTGTGCAGTCTGATCTTGATCTACACTGTCCGCAAAATGTCAGTGAGCCGTGCTTAGTAGCCTAAAGTTTAAAAATTTGTCGTCTCGTAAAGAGAAGAAGGTTGAAAAAAATCACATACCTGGTTCCCCGCATCCTCTTGCGTTGCACAAAGTTGAATCGCAGCACTGGACGCAACCGTGCACAGTATTATTCGTACCACACCTCTTGATAAAACGTAGATAAATTTCCATAACCAAACAATCCAGAGATTTTTACGATTCTGAGAAAGAAACCTTTTTAAAGCATTGTGGGAAAAAGAGAAAATGCTGTAAGCAGTATTTTCTCTTTTTACAATAGAGTTTTCCACCCTTTCAATGACAAATCCCCTCACTTAGCCATATCTAAGTTATCGTCTGCAATCGCTTTCAATTTTGACGAGTCTAAAATACTGTCGCTTGGTAAAAAATTAATAAATAAGGTTCTGAAAAAATGAAACGGTAATTTTTCCGAAACAAACTATTTCGTAAACAATTCGAGTCATGTTCTGTGAAAAAGGGGGTTGTTAATGTATACGTAAAAAATATCGACCCAGGTCAGCCTGCGCAGTCCACGCAGGTTGACCTGGGTCGAATCGTTTTGCTTTTGGTAAATTTTGTGCATGTCCAAAGACCAGTCTACCTAATGATTCAGCCAATTGTTAAACACAATGGATTTCATGTGATGTATTTCTCGGTGAAAATCCGGTATTTCAATTAACAGCAGAATCTAATTAAGTGGCCATCTTGATTAAGCCAGCACCCTGTATTACGCAGACATTATATGTTTCGTTTGTATGATGTTTGGCGCCGTTTTCAACATTATTTCAGTTATACCGACACGGCAGTGCCCTGATCCATGCTTTCCTGAATTTTTTACCCGTATTTTTCACAATATTCTTCTCAAGCCACTATCTACTTCCCCAAATAGCTATCGTCGAATCCATGATCAGCACCGGAAAGAATTGTGTCGCAATGACTACCATCAATCTTCGGGAAGAAATTACCCGAGTTGAAAATTCGAACCAGCGACCCCCTGGTAGACAGTATTGCGTGTTACCGACTGCGCTACCGAGCTCTGCGAGCATATAGTTCCCAAGTAAGACAAATATGTTTAAATGTATCTGAGCCAAGCTCTGTGAAAAGGGGGCTTAAGAATCTACCCATGTCAGCCTGCGCTATCCTCGCAGACTGACATGGGTTCAAAATTTTGGTTATCGGTTAATTTTCTCCAAGTCCCAGGACCACTCTTCCTCTAGATTCAGTCAATCGTTAGATAAAATAAATTTTATGTATCCCTAATTATGTAATGACTTACTTGGTCTAATGCATCATGGTGATGCAATATGCCCCCATTTGCAAGAGCATGCCCCACCTGTATTAAGCAAGCACTTGTCTTAAGCGAGCACACTTTGACTGCCTCGTAGGTGCTTTGCTTAATATTGGTTTGACAGTACTTGTACTTATAATCTATGTACAGACTGACACAAAGCACACGGACGGACGGATAGACGGAAAGACGGACGGACAGACGGACGAACGGAGGGACCGACGGGCCGATCGACCGACCGACAAACAGACAGACAGACAAACAGACATTTACTTACATCTTGTGTCTGACATCCAACGTTGTAGTAAGTCTGCCCGTGGCTATCGAGATACCGCTCAACAGAACAATACTGTAGATTATAACAGCGTCGAAATAATGAGCCATGCTCTGAGAAAAGGGGCCTTAATACATCTGCGAAAAGTATCGACCAGGTCAGCCTGCGCAGTCCGCGCAGGCTCACCTGGGCCAGAACTTTTCGCTATTGGTCAAACAAGTTGACTAATATTGTATGACGCGAGCCTTGGCGAGCGTCAAATACATTTTAGTCGACGAGAGTTTGATAAAAATGATAACACATAAACATGAATGTGAGATTCTGTTTATCACATAAAACGAATGACAGACAGAAAAAAATCCTGCATCATCACCTTTGGCCTCTATACCGTTCACGGACCCAAAAAACGATAATTTAGTGTATTATCAAAAATAAGTCATGGGTTTAATACACTGCCGGAGGAGGTTTTATGTGATAAAAATCGTAAGGATATAACTGTTTAACCTTAGTTGGGGAAAAACAAAAAAAGAATGCTGGAGTTTCTTACATTAATACCTAGCCAAACATTCTTCCTAAGCCTCTGGCTGTTTTACATTACTAGCATCGTCGAAAAAATGTTCAGCGGTGAGACAGAAATTAATTCTGTTGAAATGACTTTATCATCAATCCTCAGGAAGAGTTGTACCGAGCTGGGTATCGAATTAGCGACCCCAGGGTTTCAAGCCCTGTACATGTACTGACTGAGCTACCTGGTTGGGAAGATAAAATACAAATGTACACTTGCCTCATCTGGCAGACATTCTACGACGTTATGACAGTGGCGAGGTTGAAATATTCCGTGACAGGATAGACATGTCAGTGATGAGACTGTAAAGATATATGGCTCGCAACACGCGAAAAGGGGCATTCGGACATTTGCGTAAAGTGTCGTCTCGAATCAGCCTGCGCAGTCCGCGCAGGCTAATCCGAGACGGCACTTTACGACTAGTTTAGATTTTGTGCTACAGTAGACTTGTGCAAAACAGAAAATTACATAAAAACGTAAAGTGCCGTCTCGGATTAGCCTGCGCGGACTGCGCAGGGTGATCCGAGACGACACTTTATGCAAATGTCCGAATGCCCCTTTTCGCGTGTTGCAGGCCATATGAGCAGTGCTCCCGGAAAAGGGCGTTTTACTCTTTACAAATCAATAAAATTATAACCTTAGACTTGTCAAATTAAAGGCATTTGCATACGACAAATGAAATAAGTTTCATATCCAAGGAATTGTCTTTGATAGGATAGAAAACATTGTGAGAAAAACAGAAAATATTGATTATAACAATCTATGTTTTCAAATTCCTCACTTCATCAGGGCCGTAAAAACTCGGAATTGTGTGGTTAAGGATCAATGGACCTCAAGTCATCACATAATTATGGATACATAAAAATCAATTTTGTCTAACAAACGACTAAATCCCGAGGTAGAATGGTCCTAGGACATGCAGAAAATTTATAAAAACAAAGAGTTTCAACACAGGTCAGCCTGCGTGGATTGCGCAGGCTGACCTGGGTCGATACTGTTTTGAGATGCATGAAACCACCTTTCCACAGAGTATGGCTCATATACATATATATGAGAAGAAGGCGTTATTAACCCTTTACAAACAAAGTTCGTGTTTAAAAGACCCAAATGGAGAGAGCTTTTTAAAACATTATGGGAAAAGAAGAAAATGCTGGTAACCAGTATTTTTTCTTTCCTCACAATCTTTTCAACCCTTTCAGAGACAAATATAGTCATCTTAGCATTACTTTATTTGTTGTCTGCAAATACTTTCCGTGCCGGATTAGTTCAAAATTTTGCCGTTAGGCAAAATGATAATAGCAGTTACGATGATTATGTAGGAAAGCAGCCAGTAGCTTGTTGGAAGAATATTGTGCGAAATACTGGTGACAAAAGCTCCAGGAAAGCACGGAGAGGCGCATTGGCTGTCGTGATATAACTGAAATAATGTTGAAAACGACGTTAACCGAAAGACACGAACGAACGAAAGAACAGATAAACACCAACCAACCAACCAACCACCCACCAACCAACCAACCAACCAACAAACCAACCAACCAGACAGACAGACAGACAGACAGACAGACAGGTCAGTAAATAAAAAAGCAGGTGAAATCCAGGGCAATTCAGGTACACGTATTTCTTTCTGCTTACTAAACTGACCATTGTACAAAACAAAAAGGAAACTCGCGAAAATGAAATACCTGTGACGAAAACTTCCTCCAACGCAAGAAAAAATAAAACTTTTTTAAGCGCCATCTTGAATCATCGTATGGCCTCTTATCTTTTTTCCCTTGGTTTTATCATGAAAAGAATGGTACATGTATAATATTGCTATAGTTTCGAGCTGTTTCTAGATTTGAAACAAATTCCCGTTAACCCTGTACTACATGATGTTCGAGTTTTAATGACCCCGAGAAAGAGGCAGTATGAAAACATTGCGGGAAAAGGAGAAAATGCTGGAAACCAGCATTTTCTCCTTTTCCCGCATTGTTTTCTCTATTTTCAAAAGCAAGTTAAATCATTTTAGCGACAATTGATTTGTCATCTGCAAGTGCTAACAAATTAAATTATGCAAGTCGAAACTTGGGCGTCTGGTCAAGAGTTAAAAAATAAGCAAAAGTAAAACAATGCAACTCTTAATACAGAAAATAAATGGCCTTCAACACGCGAAAAGGGGAATTCGGACATTTGCGTAAAGTGTCGTCTCGGATCAGCCTGCGCAGTCCGCGCAGGCTAATCCAAGACGGCACTTTACGACTAGCTTAGATTTTGTCCTTCAGTAGACATGCGCAAAACAGAAAATTACATAGAAACGGAAAGTGTCGTTCCGGATCAGCCTGTGCGGATTGCGCAGGCTGATCCGAGAGGACACTTTACGCAAATGTCTGAATGCCCCTTTTCGTGTGTTGCAAGCCAAATGAGCCTTGCACTGGCAAAAGGGAGTATAATGCATTTCCACGATGCAACCAGGGATCCTGTATATACGATCCCTGATGCAACCTACCAAGCCAGTCAATCACATAATTATGGATCCGTAAAATCCATTTTGTCAAACAATCGATTGCATCCTGAGGTAGAATGGTACTTGGACATGCAGAAAATTGACTAAAATAAAAAAGTTTCGACTCAGGTCGGATTGTGCAGGCTGACTTGGGTCGATGCGTTTTGCAGATGCGTCAAACCTATTCAAGTTTATGTTGAGTATGTTCCTAGATCTAGATAAGACGCCTATTTTTGAAGTTCCTTATCTCGGTCTTAACTTTTTGACAATGACCAATTTTGTATTGAATATGATCCATGTTCTATAAAAAGAGGGCTTAATGCATCAGGAAAAAAAGGTCGATCCATGTCAGCCTGACCTGGGTCAAAACTTTTTGCTACTCGTAAATTTTCAGCATATGCATGTCCAATGACCATTATACATATACTCAGTTCCATAAATAAGTGTGCACTTAATTTTCTTTTATTTCTCGTCGCATGTTTTACTGAAGACCAACAAATTTGGTATCATACTTTAGTTCCGAGTCTGTAGAAAATGCCAGGCTAATCAGTTTTGACTAACAGAAAGTTTAAGTTAGGTTTTTGCAGTTTAAATGAAGGTGGTACTAAAACCAAAGTTGCAAAAGTACTCAAAGACTAAGGTAACATTAAAGTTAGGTTTTTCTTAAAGTTCTTGTAATTTTTCAATCAATATCTTGTATGGCCACCTCTGCTGTCGATACAGGCAATTATTCGACGTCGCATAGACCTTACATAACGTAAAATCATTGCATCAAGAATGTTATTCCATTCCTGAACGAGAGCGGTGGCCAAAACCTAACTTTAATATTACCTTAGTCTTTGAGTACTTTTGCAACATTCAGTGGATTGTATGGATCCATAATTATGTGATGACCTGCATCACGGAGATGCATTAAAACCTATTTTCACAGAACATGGCTCACACGTACGTATGGTTTAACTATAAAGTGTGGAATACTTGCCTTTAAAAGAGACAGGAATAACGGTAGGGTTCTTATCTTATCTTATCTCTAGTTTTGTTGTGTTTGCTGTATATAACTTTCATGTGTAAAGAAATTATTTCACACAGGTCATACAAATCAGATCAGCAAAGTTTAACAATAAAAACATTATCCTTGGAAGTATTATCTCTGCGGTTAATTCACACTTTCAGCGCCTAATGAATGTACTTGATCTTCTTCGACGGTTGAAAATACAATCCAGAACGATTTTAATTTTATAGACTTGACTAAATAAGTGGACTGTATAGAACCAAGACCAGACTGCACGTTATGTGCAGTCTGGTCTTGATCTATACTGTACGCAAAAGCCCCTGTTTCCGCCTGAGGCGCCCAAAGGACTAGAAATAAAGTTAGTGGGCATGTAACCAAGTTGCGACGAAATAACTCGATAATTTAAATAACTTGTCCTGGGATCGATTATCTCCCTTGTTGGTTCTATCCTTCTTGACCATCTTTTCGCGTGTGGAACCGAGCTCAGTGGCGCGATCGTTGACGCGGGGGACTTGAGAGCAGATTTCTTTCCGAGGATTTATGATAGTCATTGCGACAGGATTAATTCCTGTCTCGCCACTGAACATTGTTTCTTTCCCCATGTTTCCACGGTGGTTATGTAGGAAAGCAGCCAGTGGCTTGGAAAGAACATTGTGCTAAGTAATGGTATAAGAAACTCAACGAAAGCATGGTCAGTTGCACTTGCCGCCGCGATATAAATGAATAAAGTTGAAATCGGGTTTAAACACCATACGTAAACAACCAATCAATTTCACAAAAGGTTCGTTTCCTTGATCAGTGTTTTAACGTCACCTGCAACTTTATTTTCAGTCACATAATGGCGCCATGTACACCTATACTTGCATTCCTGAGGATTTTCTCACCATTTCTTTGCACAGCGCTCTGATTAAGAGGGTCATTACTCATCAGTCTTTATACATGACTACTGCGCACTTTATAACTGCTTACACCGCTACGTTGTGCGTCCAGTGTGGACCAAGACCGAGCTGCACGAATATGTAGCTCTGTCTTGCTTCTGCACTGCCCGCTAATTTGAAATTTCTCACCTAGAACCAACTTCGAATTTACCTATTACTATTTTTCTTTCTTTGATTTTATATACACCAGCTAAACGTCCTGAAAGTATCATTACAGTAATAGTTTGTGACCGGTGACAATCAAGATTGGACTGTACTGAATGTGCGATCGTATCTTGGTATATTGGTCCTACATTGTTCGCAACGAAAATGATTCTCTGAAAAAATGCTATTTGGTTTTTCTATTCTGGACTAAAGATTTTGATACTTTTTTTTTGTAGGGAGGGGGGATGCTCTAAAAGTACAAAACTATTTTCAAAATATGTATAAATTAGTTTCTCGCTGTTAACCTTTCACCACATTTTTCAATTATGTTTGCTAGAAGTATTTGTTAATTACTTATAGCAATAAAATTCTGATCTGTTCTGTTGTTTCTAAGCGACTCGATTCTTTTACACGTAACCCCATCTCTAAGCTCAGCGGAGAGAGAGAGAGAGAGAGAGAGAGAGAGAGAGAGAGAGAGAGAGAGAGAGAGAGAGAGAGAGAGAGAGAGAGAGAGAGAGAGTTTATAGGAAATGCGATGTCCTTCTGTACTATGATTTCGCGATAATAAAAGCTGACGTATAGATCTATGAAATCAATGACCTTTGGTCATTTTCTATCTATCCGTCACCTTTGTCATCAAACAGGGTCGCGGTCATGCTCTTTTCTTTTTTAATCCTTAGGCTTCTAAGCGGGACTCAAGGACCTTTTGCAGACAGTGTAGATTAAGATCATACTGCACAGAACGTGTAGACTGATCTTGGATCTACACTGTCCGATAAGGAGATATCTTTCCTAGCAAAATACCTTTGAAATAGAAAAAATCGGTTTTTACTGTGGGTTTGAAAGTTTCCTTTCACTTATTTAGCAGGAAAAGGGCTAACCACTAAGAATCCAAGGACAGTTTTCAATCATTCGCTTCTGTGCAAGGTGACTTTAACATCAACATGTAAGTGCATAAATATGCAGCCTGATCTTACAGTGTGCATCCAGTACTCTGTCCAAGCCAAGCCCTTGGCGCAGTCGGTTTACTTTAGATCAAGAGGTCGCTGGTTCGAATCTCACCCTAGGCCAATTTCTTTCCGACAGTTAGTGACAGTCAATGCGTCTGCATTCCTTCCTTTCTGGCCCAATGATAATTATTTCGACGATGATTATTAGGAAATGCAGCCAGTGGTTTTGGAGGAATACTGCGCGAAGAACTGGTAAAAGAAACTTCAGGAAAGAATGGATAAGTGCACTGGTGCGGCGATATAAATGAGACAAGGAATCAAATTCGGGATTGTGACCAGCTCGCATAGCTCATATGATCGAACGTAGGACTCGTAAACGTCAAGTTTTAAGATGAGGGTATGGGTTCGATTTCAACGGCTGACCATCTAAAATTACTAACAGTTCTTTCGGATTTGAGGTGAAACCGAGTTCCCGTGTGACGTTACTATACATGTATACCGAGCACGTTAAACAACCAGGCGTAACAAAGCTACCAGCCTTGAGGTTGCGATATGGGCAATCGGTGGCGACGATAAATAAACGCAAATTCAATTAAACTCGGAATTGGTTGGTATAGGGTTGATCACTTAAGCGGTTACTGGGTTAAGACACAGTTTCTGGCCTTTTGCGAGCGGAAAAAAAAGCCTACCTGACAGAAAATTTCCTTTTATCTAATGTTCTCGTTTATCAGGAAGATTAATAAACTATTGTTCACCACAGTTATATTTGTCTATCAGTCTGCGTATTCCTTTGCCGTTTCAGCGCCATTGGCGAAAGCAGGACTTTTTTGCGGACGGCATAGATCAAGATCATTCTGCACAGAACGTGCAGTCTGATCTTGGATCTATACCGTCCGCTTGTTTAGTCAAGCCTGTTATGGATTAAAATCTTTCCGAGTTTCAGTGGGTTGTATTTACAGCTGTGTAAAGAGGTCGAGATTATATATTTGGGGCTGAAAAAGTTAATATGCCGAACACGCGGGTGTGTGCTGTTTATCCATAGTCTAGTTTTAGATCGGACAACACATTCTGTGCAGTTTCGTCTGGGTATACACCATGCAGCATAAATCAGGTACTAGAATTCCTGTCAAAAATTTTGATTGCACACGTTAAATTACGTGATTGCTTGGCTGAGGGTCAAGTTTAAGTCTGGGTCATGGTCAGTTGTCATCCAATCAAGGTCAGTTCACTGGATAAAGTTTACAAATTGTAGATCAAATTTGAGGTTAAAGTAGTATAGGTGAGGAACACGGGTTCCGGACCACTAGAACCAATGTCCCTGCCAATGTCACTAAAATTAACAGCTAAAGTTTGAAAACGAACAATGTATCGTTTATATTACGACTAGCACAGCTATTGCTGCATTTCAGACTCTTCAACCAATACCACGTGCATCTTTCAGCACAAGCAATCGGCTGTTATCCAACATTGAAAGTCAACCTGCAAAGCAAATGAATACTTTTGTTGGTTGAAGGGAGAGTACTCATGACAAAGTTAGGATTATTTGTGTATAGGTGGTCTCCCTTAGATCATTAGGATTAGTCAGGAATAACGTCCCTTGACAGTAGGATGCATGATGGGTAGAGAGGGAAACCATGTGAATATATCGAATAAAATTAAGTTTGTAATTGAAAACTATGATTTTTAAATATCTTTAAATACCCAACATGACAATCAATTATTTCGATCTATAAATATTCATTCCCAATCAAATAGAGTAGCACGCAATCATTGGATGAACAAGCCATGGGACGAGCTGGTTTTGGAACGAAAAAGCCCAGGACCAAGTGATCGCTAGACAAATTTTGTATCATTGCGCCAATAGAAGGCTATGAGCGAGTGAAGCTATTTTCAATCAAAAATTAGTATTTCCAGGATCGATGGCCTCACATAGTGTATTTTAACATGCCATTTCCAATTACATATCTGAGTGCTACCGAAAAACTCATTTGCCTGAGAAAATTTGAGTTTAATTGGGTTTATTTCCTTCGGCTTTGCACAAAATATGATACATGGTCTTCAAAATTCAATATTGAACTTATAGTGGTATTGTCTGCGACAAATACCACAAAAATTACTCATGATTTATTTTTATGTAGTAAAGATTACACGTTGTAAAATTTATCAATAGTGGGTGGAGTCATATTGTGAATCCCAAATTACGTCATTTGGATTACACCCGACTCGACTCCTGCTGCAAGCTTGAAAAGAAACTTAAAGCGATTCCACAGATTTCTACATGTATCACTTTAAAGTGACAATAAAGGCCAAATGTAAACAAAGCGGGTGTTTAAACACATTTGAATTTATATCATACCATTTAAAACTTTGCAAATTATTGGGAAGATGACAATCTGTCATTGCACGGTCGGTCCAAGTGTTAGTCGCTGACTGAGAAATTTATTTCAAAACTAGATTAAAACCTGCCAGGTAGCTGTGTCTTTTGTTTACTTTTTGCCTGATTTTAAAATTCTTTTTTTCTGCCAGCGACTTACATACAGTGTTGCATCCAGGAATTCTGCCAAGAGGGGGAGCTCCCCATGGAATTTGCAAAATGGGGGGAGTAAAAATTTTCGGGGGTGGGTGTTAGGAAAAATTAAGCATACACAAAATATGTATTTCTCTGGTCAATTTGCTTTTTTGAATGGAAATGAATACTGTCTTTCAAGGGTAGATAGGATATTTGCAGTGATTTTTTTACAATTTGCTATAAGTGAGTCCTGGGACTCGCTGGGATGAAAAACTATGAGTCTGAAACCAACTTTACGAGTCCCACCTTTTAACTCATTACCAAACGGCAAAATTTTAGGTTTGTCCAAATCGAAAGCATTAACAGATGACAAAATAAAAGTTATTGAAGTTATTGAAGATTTAGAATTCGTTTTTAGAAGGGTAGAAAACATTGTCGGAAAAAGAGAAAATGCTGGTTACCAGCATTTTCTCCTTTTCCCACAATGTTTTCTAAAGGCTTCTTTCTCAGAGGCGTCAAAATTAGGGATCGTGTGGTAATGAGTTAAACCCCATTTTAAAAAAAATATTGTTCAAATTGTTAAAAAATCTGTATGGTCTGATTTATGAATTGTCTGTCATGAATTCTCTTCACTTTCGTAAGTTAGCCAACTAAAAAGTTTAAGCCAGTGTGACTTGAATTCTCTCGGTTTCGAACTGGCCGGGGCCGAATCCACGCCGATTGAACTGCCGATGATTTCTCATTATTCTCGACATTTTTATCGGTATGTAAGTCACTATGAATCGGCAGGTCAGACTCTTGTGATTTCGTAAACAAACTAGTTAAAGTTTGTTGTTTGTGATCGGATTTTGCCTTCTTTTTTGGTGGCATTGCTTACGCATTACATCGTTTAGATATAGATCTACGCACTGGAATTTTTTCGACGAAATGGAAATCGTCTGAGGATATCTAAATCGCCCGGGTATAAAAAAGATTCAAAAAGTAATTATTTGCCGATGAGGACATGAAATGATAGTTGTTCATTCATATTGACTACAATTTTCTGCAATTAAGTAAGAATATGCCTTGGAGAGGATCTATAACGTACGTGCTGGATGTCGATATTCCGTGTACCCGAATAAAAAGAAAAACGGAAACCATTCCATAGACTAGATTACTTAGGCTAAAAATAGACCGGAAAATGAAGGTACCAGTCTAAAGTAGAAAAATTACCGGTGTTTCGATAGAAAATGTAAACACTTTAATTGATCGGGATCAAACGAAATTTTGCAAAAGGCATTGATATCAAAATCAGTGCGTCTCGAAAATACACATATCTCAAAGTTTTGCGTCCTCGGCAATTTCTTTGCGTCCCTGACGCAGGACGCACAGGTAAATGAAACACTGTATTTGCCGTATTTTTACAGCCGACAGGGGAGGGGTTGATGGCTATGGGGTTGATCTTAGCTTATCTCTAAAACAAAACATTACAGATTCTCATTCTTAACCGATAATGTGCATCTATAGATGTACACATCAATTTTTGTTCACGATTCCGATACATCCTCGGTAGTATGTCAGCAACTTGGGCCGAACAAACTTAAGTTTATTCCCCGCTGTTTTCACTCAATTCTTTCCATTGTATCATCGTATGAACCATCGGCGTCGGCAACAGAACCAATTAAAGTCTTTGACATGTTTCCTTTCGGCGGAATACATGACTAATCGCAAGTTTAAAATCGCCGGGTTCTTCAATCCGTCAGCATTATGAAAGTAAACATTCACTGCGCATGCGTATATATATTGTTTCCACGCTTCTGTAGAAACTTCACTACGAAATCGGACACCACCTGGAACAGTCTATATGTAAGGAAGCATTGTCGGACTTTCGATTATTTTATTGAAATGACTAGAATCCGGACCCGACTTTTTTAATTTCTCTTTTATGCACGCAGCTGTTTCTTCTTTTTGCGGGAGTTATGCCGATATTGCACAATTTCTCCCCCATCACATTCACGGAATTGCGTGACGGCAAAAAATACAGGGTGAATCCCGCAATCGCACGGCCTGGATGCAACACTGCTTACATATGGCCCGACCACATGATTACAGACTGTCATCTCCACAATATTTTCCATACTTTTAAATGGTATGATTTAAATTCAAATGTATTATGACACCTGCTATGATATTTTGGCCTTTACTGAGCCTTTAATGCATCAAAACCTTCTAACATGATTCAATGGCCTCGAGAACATTAACCCTTTACCACATGGCAAAATTTTAGACCTATCCAAATTGAAAGCACTTGCAGAAGACAATTTCATAGTGGCTCAAATGACGCAACTTTTCTTTGATAGGGTAGAAAACTTTGTGGGGAAAGGAGAAAATGCTGGTTACCAGCATTTTCTCCTTTTCCCACAATGTTTTCAAAAGGCCTCTTCTTCAGGGGTGTTAAAAGGCGTCATTGTGTGGTAAAGGGTTAAAAGAGACGTTGTCCAATTGCCTTTTAAAAAACCTTTTCTAGGAATCATTTCAACCCTTGGGCTACTAAACGCGACTTAAGAACCTTTTGCGGACAGTGTAGATCAAGATCAGACTGCACAGAACGTGCAGTCTGATCTTGGTTCTACACTGTCCGATGAGGAGATATTTTTTACCCAAAAGTTACCTTTGAAAGAACGAAATTTGAGTTTATATTCTCGGCTTGAAAGTTTCATCGAACTTATTTTGCAGGTTAAGGGCTAGTGTTATCAAACGCTAAGCTTTGTGTTAGAACATGAGATCAGGGCCAGGCTTTATCATTTTAACAAGGACACCTTTTAACCCACAAGTCACGTGTTTGATGTCGCTGTGATAAACCGTAACAAACCCGGAACATTTAAGTTTTTTTTTAATGGTCCTGTTTCAATATTCTTATCAAATTCGCGGATTTGGTATCCAAGTTGACCGGCCGATTTCGTACATCTTGAGGCTTACGATCCGGAATCACTGATATAAATTTACATATCAATAAGCCATGCTCTGGGAGAAGGCGGTTTAATGACTCTCTGAGTTGCATGATGCCAAGGAAGTCGTCACATAATAATGAATCATTTTTTTCCGTTTTGTCTGAGAACCGGTTGAATCCTGAGAAAAGGTGGTTCTTGGACATGCAAAAAATTTACCAAAAGCAAACAATCAAAGTTTGACACAGGTCCTACAGCCTTTGCAGAATGCGCAGGCTGAACTGAACCGATACTTTTTGATGACGCATTAAACCCCCTTTTTCACATGGTACGGTTCAATCATTTTCAAGAAATGACAAACATTCCGACTTATCCTGATTACTAGAACAAGTTTTTGAGAGAAGCCTATATTTGATATTTCTTTTATGTGGAGGAGAGCAATAATGTTAAAGTGAAGATTCGTAAGTAGTTGTTCAAACAACATGGTAGTGTTTTGAATTGTTTGCCCGTTGTAAAAGCAAGCGCAGTTTCCTTTAGCTGGGGCGTAGTTAGCCTTCTATTCTTGTGGATTCATAGTTAATGATTGATTGATTGATTGTATGGTCTTTAACGCCATTTTCAACATTATTTCAGCTATATCGCGGCGGCCAGTGCACCTATCCATACTTTCCTGGAATTTCTGTTACTAGTTCTCTGCAAAATATTCTTTCCAAGCCACTGGCTGCTTTCCAACATAACCATCGTCGAAACAATGGTCAGCTGTGAGAGAGAAATGAATCCTGTCGCAATGACTATCATCAATCCTCGGAAAGAAAATGGCCGAGCTGGGGATCGAACAAACGACCTCCTGTCCTTTACGCTTCCGACTGAGCTATCTGAGAGCGGCGGATTCGTAGTTAAACAACAGAGGCATCTCACCCGAAAGAAATTTAAAGATGGGTGCATTCAAATGGGTGCCAAGGAGGATATAGGTAGGATGAGGCTTTGTATTCTAGGGTAGGTATTCACCGATTCACCCTTCTTAAGAGCATTCCTAGTCTAATTCTCGATCTAATTCTCGATTTAGAAATTAAGACAACTCCTGATTGGCTTAACCATTTGGTGTAGCCAATCAGAAGTTGTGTTACTTTCAAATTTAGAAAATACTTGAGAATAAGACTAAGAATGTTCATAAGGATGGTTGGTGAGTATGGATCCAGGGCTTTAAAGTTTAGCTGGTTATATTTTAACCCTAAGGCTGCAAAGCGCGACTCACTGACCTTTTGCGGACAGTGCAGATCAAGATCAGACTGCACAGAACGTGCAGTCTGATCTTTGATCTACACTGTCCGTTGAGGACATAGTTTCCCCCACAAAAGTACCTTTAAAATAGCAAAATTTGAGTTTTTACTGTAACTATCAGGGTAAAAGTCTCATTTCAGTTATTTAGCAGGATAAGAGTTAATCAAAATCCTGCGTATTCAGCCGCGTACTCACGCAGAGACAGCCACGTGCATGCGTTAGCGTCGAAAAGGTTGAAAATAAAAGATGAAGCTTTACGAGGTGCAGCACATGCATGTGTCAGTAAGTAGCACACTAAATTTCCGTACGCAAATGTCATCGTATACCATACATTACAGCGTCACCATTATCAAAGTTTACTTATTTTTAGGGTTTACGTAAAATAGATAATTTCACAATGTCAACATGAAGATAAAATGCACGCACATAACTTATCAAAATTGTTATACGCGGAAATGCATGAGCTGAATAGATAGTAGTGTTTAGTGTGTTTCAAAATAACAGCGCTTATCTGTATCATACGGTGGCACAAAAGTGACATGGAAGATATATTTTATACTACGTGCGCACGCAGTAGCTAATACGTGCGCACGTAATAAGTAATACGTGCGCACGCAGTAGTATTACGTGCGCACGCAGTAGCTAATACGTGCGCACGTAATAACTAATACGTGCGCACGTAATACTATTGCGTGCGCACGTATTAGCTAATACGTGCGCACGTAATAGTTATTACGTGCGCACGCAGTAGCTAGTACGTGCGCACGCAGTAGCTAATACGTGCGCACGTATTAACTAATACGTGCGCACGTAATAACTATTACGTGTGCACGTAATAATCGACCAATCAGTTTATTACGAATCAATAAATGTCTATCTTCCACTTCCATCTTGAAACAATGGCTTCCGTTCATGATTCTGATTGGTGGATTATTACGTGCGCACGTAATATGTAATACGTGCGCACGTATTAGCTACTGCGTGCGCACGTATTAGTTATTACGTGCGCACGTATTAGCTACTGCGTGCGCACGTAATACTACTGCGTGCCCACGTATTACTTATTACGTGCGCACGTATTAGCTACTGCGTGCGCACGTAATAACTAATACGTGCGCACGTATTAGCTACTGCGTGCGCACGTAGTATAAAATATATCTTCCATGTCACTTTTGTGCCACCGTAGTATCATTACACACTCCTCCAGAAAGTTTGTGCGGGTACATGTATATATACATATGTTGTCCGTCTCTTGCCGTTGGTCTGTAGGTGAAATATTGTGTCCTCTTTTCCTCTAATAGTTTTTAACCAATTAACCCTTAGAGCGCCGAATAAACCTAATAGACATTTTCATCCTAGGACCTAAATAATTGGCGATTTCATGGTTGCTTTTGTGTACAGTGTTTCAGCAAAGTGAACAGTGTAGATCAAAGATCAGACTGCACGTTTTGTGAAGCCTGATCTTGATCTATACTGGTCTCAAAGGCAACTGTAGTCGAGAAAGTCGCTTTAATGGTTACTTTTATGTAAGCCTGTAATTGTTACTGTGATTGGTTGACTAATACTCTAGTTATGGGCCTGCGAGTTATTTTCCTGATCCAGTGACCCTGCAACCGGTGGGGGTATTCTTCGGTTTGCGACATTTATAGCCAACCTTTAGCTTTCCTGTAGAACAAGAAATTCACTTGAACCTTCCACATTTCGATATTTAGTTGTTGACAATAAACGAATGTGGGAAAGCTTAGCATTTACCAAACGATCTCGTGATTTAGGACATTGAGGAAGGAGGCTTTTTGAAAGATTTGCTTAAGCCAGCAAGCTGAATGCATCGTAGAATAGCCACGATCCTTTGATTGTGACACACTTCATTGATGCACAATTGGTCAGTTGCTGACAAAATCTCGTTGTCGTAAATATTTAAATGAAGCATTTCATTGCTTCCGTATCAACACGTTGCGGATCTCTTGACCAATGAATTGATACGTTACATGCAGAACATTTCGTTTTCAAAATTGTATCGTATTGTAAAGAGTTAAAATAAAAAGGAAGCATATCACTTGTACGGATAAAAAGCATGAATGGGTAACATTTATTCAACCAGGCTAGTCAAGGTCGAATGCTTCTATGAAATGTATGTTTCAGCCTCACTTGATTTCTATTTTATCGTCATGTTTCATGACTGAAGTCACATCAACAATGTGTGGAATTTATGAAGCATTTTATTCTGTGTGAAGAGCGTAAAATTACTATGCTTGTTTCAAGTACCACAATCAATAAAAAGATGATTCAACGATTGTCAGACGTGCTTTATATTTCGTTAGGCACGGTTACATTACCTGTGTACAAAATTTGGATGCCCCTACAACTTTTAGGTGTAGCTGAATGTGCTCCCTTTTGACCTACTTTTTAGTACTGAAAAAAAAAATGAATAAACAGAAATTTGTGATTGGGAAAAAATGTAGACATATTTATTTTAAGGGCCCCTGCATACTTGCGGACTAGTTTACGCCGTCTATCTTTTTTTAAAGATTTTTCTTGTTTGTATTTGTTGTGGAGTTGAATGTCATTTTAACAGCTTACGTCATATCACGGCGGTCAGTGCACATACACCTGTGTTTCCTGGTTTTCAGTACTGACACAACTTTCTTTCCAAGCCACTGACTACTATTCTCACATGCATCAGAGCTGAGAGGCGAAAACTCGCAGGAAGGAAAGTTTGTCTCAACCGAGTGACGAACCCGCAACCACCAGGTCACAAATCAGATAAGCTAGCCACTGAGCCAACCGCCGGGCGGATGGTCCTAAAACGGATTGCCAGTGGTAAACTCTTTACCAAACGACAAATATGTAGACACACTGGCAGCATTTGAAGACGACAATTTCAATTTGGCTCACATAAATGATAATGTGGAAAAAAGAGAAAATACTAGAACGACCCTGAGGAAGAAGCCTTTTGAAACACTGTGGGCAAAGGAGAAAATGTTGGTTACCAGCGTTTTCTCTTTTTCCCACAATATTTTCAAAAACTTCTACCTCAAGGCCATTTAAAATCGGGATTGTGTAGTAAAGGGTTACCGGGCTTCAAATGGCATTCTTCTGCTGGGGGGAGGGGGGGGGGGGGAAGACGGGGGTACGGGGGTCGGGGGCATTTTTTAAATGTAAGAGCATGGAATGTAGTATCAACTATGGGAAGTCTAATTGTGCACATATGTCTTTTTGGCTGTTTGAGTCGATCGAGTTATGAAAAAAAAGTAGATGTAGAGGACAAAAGACTGATTATGCTAGTTTATTACATTAACATATGGCATTCTATGCAATAACTGGTTTTATCTTAGCTTTCTCAGATGTTCAGATCGAGACTACTTTGTACGTACTAGAGAACTTCGGGCAAAAAATCATAGACACAAGAATGAAGAAGTAGCTCTGAGGAAGATTTTCATTACATGATTTGCCAAAAATCTTTCGAAGGAAATATTTCTTCATTGTTGTCAAACTCTTCCCGTCAGTGCTTTTCTTTGTATTTTCTTTTTATGCTTAACACTGTTTGGAATGGCATTTTACTTGATTCACGGCGGTCAATGCACCTATCCATGCGTGCCCGAGGCTTTTAAAAACTCTTTTAACCAAACAAAACAAAAATGTTAGACTTGTCTTAAACTAAAACATTTGCAGTGGAAAAACTGAAAGGTTGAAATGGCTAGATTTGACTTTGACCAGCATTTCTCTCATACCTTGCATTTTTCTAATTCTCGCATAAAAGTTTTCTATCCTTCGATAAATATTTGTCGTTTTCAGATGCTTTCAGATTGGATCAGTCTAAAATTTTGTCGTCTGGTAAAGAGTTAGATATGTCAGAATCTAAACTTATGTCGTTTCTGGTAAAGAGCTAACCCGTTCCCAAAGACAAATTTTGGACTCTTCAAAACTCAAAGTATTGTAGACAATAAGTGTAAAAGTGATAAGAATGAACTGAAGTTCTTTGACATGATGGAAAACATTGTGGGAAAAGGAGAAAATGCTGGTTACCAGCATTTTCTCCTTTTCCCACAATGTTTTCAAAAGCTTTTCTCTTTATAGGTCGTTAAAACTGGGGCCTGTGTAGTAAAGGGTTAAACAAACATGAAGGAAACATGAAAGACCAATCGCCCTCAGAAATTACCCACAAGAGAGGAAATAAAATACCATAATTGTACTTACTGATGCATCAAACGTGGGGTTAATGTATATATGAGCCATGCTCTGTGAAAAGGGGACTTAATGCATTTGCGAAAAGTATCGACCATGCCATTCTGCACAGTCCGCGTAGGCTGACATGGGCCAAAACTTTTCGCTATCTTTGAATTTTCTGCATGTCAAGGGATCATTCTACCTCATGATTCAGTCGGTTGTTTGAAAAAAATGGATTTTATGGATCCATAATTATGTGATGACTTGCTTGGTATCATACATCGCGGAGATGCATTAAGCCCCCTTTTGTCAAAGCATGGCTCACACACACACACACACACACACACACACACACACACACACACACACACACACACACACACACACACACACACACACACACACACACACACACACACATATATATATATATATATATATATATATATGTATATATACATCATGAAATAGTAAATACATGTGAGCCATGGTCTTTGAAAATGGGTTTTAATGCATCTGCAAAAAAGTCTCCACTCAGGTCAGCCTGCGCAGTCTGCGCAAGTTGACGTGGGTCGCAACCTTGCGTTATTGGTAAATTTTCTGCATGTTCGAGGACCAGTCAACTGATTCTGTCGGTTGTTAAACAAAGTTGACTTTGGATCCATAATAATATGATGACTTGCTTCGGTTCATACCATGCATCATGGTGATGAAGCTAACCCGCTTTCCACAGAGCACGGCTCGTATGACATATAAATGTACATGTATTTATATTTACATAATTTAGCACATGAGTACGGTTCATTTGAATGTGAGGATTTATTCCGTCGATTGAAAAAAATTACTCCATTCGAAACTTGTGCACAATCTTGACCTCTTTATGGGTGTACATCTATATTGATCGAATAGAAAATCCATTTTAGCTCTTTTCACCCGAACATTTTATGTCTCAGCGCCGTGGCAGAGCGCAGGTGAAACCCAGAGTTTTTTCCCTCAGGTTGGATTCGTTGCAAGCGTAAAGAAACTGGGGTGAACATTATAGTTATCAAAATGTACATCCTCGGAACCCTGGTTTGAAGCATTACGTTACTTTCCATTCATCACCCCTGGGAAAATTGACTAGCAAATCGTCGTTTCTTATGAATGTTCATATGGTCGGGAAATACCCTACTAGCCAATCGAAAGATCGATAACATAATGATATTCTCTTGTAGAGAGGATAATTTCATTTCTTCCGTTACTAAAAATAACCCTGGAAAAAAACCCGAGGTTGTCAACAAATATGGCAGCCGTCGGCGTGCTTGTCTCCTGTGAGATGTGCCAATCTGCAATACAGGGACGACACTATCGATATTTGTGTACGATTTTAACTGATGTCAACAATCTTTCGGTGTTACGCCGCAAATCTCTTTTAAACGCTTCTCGATTGTGGTGTTGATGGGCGCCGCCATATTTAAAGTATCGCTAAGCTTGATTTGCAACAAATGATGTGATTGGATATCGACAAGTATAAAATAGAAATGACGGCTTATTTGTGATATATAGGATCTGACATGAGTGGGCTTTTGAGATAAGATTTTATTAAACGATTCTAGGGAAATGTTATTAAGCGAGCCTTTGGCAAGCTTAATAAGATTTTTCCTTGACGAGTTTAATAAAATTTTATCTCAAACGTGAACGAATATCAGATTCTTTTTATCAAATAACGATATTTCACGAATTATAGATCAGATGATGCAAAACCATTTATAGATGCACCCGCGGTATTATCAATTAAACCCATTCACTTCCATGAAATAGGTACAAAATGACGTCAAAAATGACGTCACACAAATATGATATCAAACGTGTATACGAAAAGAAAATTCGTAATGGGTATATTACACTGAAAACAAGGGAGGTTATGTGATAAAAAATAGTTTAAATTTTCTCAAAGAAAAACTGAGATCACCAATCAAAATGCTTCATGAATAATCCATGAGAACGAGGAAACGCCAACGAATTAACCCAGGGGCGATTCCAGAATGAATCGAAGCTGGGTCACCGAGGATGCAAAATGTACAATTTTGACGTTTAGCGGGCACTCCGTCTACTATTATGACATCGGATATGACGTCATAGAACATGTACCTCTTTCAATGCGATCCCGCATAACGGGTGCCACGCGTCACAACTCGGCCGATTCCGTACCTACATCTAACCTCGCCTGTATGAAGGGGGTTTCCATTCTGAAATACTGAAATACACATGATCTTAAACATGGCGGTGCCCATGTAAATCGATTATCAACGGCAACAACAGCCAGGGTAATAAGCATACTGTCTCTGAAAAATGTCTACGGTTTTAATAGACCAACGAAGAAAATGCAAACTGTTTGCAAACGGAAATATTAAAAGAAAGACTCTGATAGAAAATCGTGACTAGTGTTTTCCTTTTTAAGAGGAGCCTAACAATTTTAAGCACGGTAAATTGGCGTATTTCCGGCGAAGAAATGTACCGTGCAGGTGCATATCAAGCGACGTGATATTGTCAAAGAACTTGATTAACGGATCACCGAGGTTTGCCGAATGAGTGGGTGCGTATTATTGATCATATGACATTCACACAGGCATTTGCAAAATCCTGGCATTAATATCTAAAAGCAATGCCATGCCGTATAAGGCTACGAGGCTCTTTAAAAAAAATAATTTCTTTAATAATTTACTGGTAGCAAACTATCGTCTTGCAATATTCAGTAATTCAACTTTTTTCCAAAATCTACTATGTTTATAAAAATCTAAATGGCCACATTAATTCTAAATTCCTCAGGTTAAAGCATTATCTCCCGCTAGATGGCATTCTACAAATACACATCTAATTTGGGCATTTTGGGTACATAACCGGACTACTTTTCAAAACGACGACCGTTACTTTGAATTTCAAAATAAAGTAAACGTTTACTCAATAAAACGCTACCTGGTGCGATTCATTCAGCTATAATCAGCTAGCATGTATCCTATGCACCGGCCATTTATTAAAACAGCCGCTAAAGGCTTGGGTAATTATGGTGGCATATTTCTGCCACGAGATACGAGATAGCTATCATGATAATTTTACAAAACTATCGCGATATTTTAAAGTTTCCTGGAAAATTGTTCTTGATAGTGAAAAGTTTCCTGAAAAAAATATCACGATAAACTTAATATTTAAACGCAAAATTTCTCAATCGTGCGCTAAGTTGACATGCAAGATAAAATTATCGTGATAGTTCTACCTGTTTCTCGATATCTATAAATGGAAAAATTCATCATTTGGATGAACTCGGTAGTTTTTGACTTCACCAGATTGCAGTCAGTAAAAGTTCGAATAATTAATAATTGTAGCTTAATTGGTAAATTTTGACAAGACTCGAAATGAACAGAAGTCTGTAAAATCACAAAGACGACTCGAAATGCCTTCTACGAACACTTTAAAACCATTCAGGGAAAAGGAGAATTCATAAGGTTGTAGACGAAGATGTTCCGAAACCGTATCTATTTATATATACCATGAATGTCAGTTATGGGCACGGAAGCAAAAAAAAAATCATGATAACAGGTAGAATTATCGCGATATTTTTATCGTGAAAATTTTTATTATCTAGATAATATTTCCAGGAAACTTTGTTTTATCACGATAGTTTTCTAAAATTATCATGATAGCTATCTTGTATCTCGCGACAGAAATATGCCACCATAGGTAATAGCTTCGGTATAAGCCCTACTTTTCCCTAGTATATGGGATCGGTGATGCGTCAAAGCAGACAGGTCGAATCTTCGAAGAATATGACATGCGCAGACAACGCAGGTTAAAGGTCTAATATACGTATGTATATGGACGACGTGCGAAACTTACTTGGGGGCACTCTCACGTGTAACTAAATGTGACCTCGCTTTGATCGCGACACTTCCTGTATTGAAATTTGCTGCAGACGAATTTGATAACATCTCCATAGAACATGACAAAATAAACAGATTATTATTAGATATGTACACGAACACATGTAAAAAACATTGGGACAAAAGGAGAAATTGCTCGTTACGAGCAATTTCTCCATTTGTCCCAATGTTTTTATAAGTCTTCTGTTACGAGCGCTCAAAAAAGCCGATTGCAGGACGTGATGGGTTGACCTTGGTGTCCTTCCCCTTTCCATTTAACCTTGTGAACTAGACTGTGACAGTGATATTCACAGTCATGATTTTATCCTCATTCCTTCACTCTTTGCTGATCGATTTGTCGACGATTGTTACGTGGGAAAGTAACTCGTGGCTTGGGAAGAATATTTTGCGAAGTACTGGTACAAGAAACTCCAGCAAACCGTGGACAGGTGCACCGGCAGCCGTGATTTATATGAAAGAGTTTTGGAAACGGCGTTTAACACCACACAGTGGTTACTCTTTACGAGACAACAAAATAGAAGACTGGTCCAAACCGAAAGTGCAGAGCCCCGGTAGCTGTCGTTAGCGTACAGGACTTAAGAACAGGAGGTCGCTGGTTCGGCGTATTTCTTTCCGATGGTTGATGGTAGTCATTGCGGCAGGATTCATTCCTCTCTCACCGCTGACCATTGTTTCGGCCATGGTTCTGTGGGATAGCAGCCAGTGGTTTAGGAAGAATATTTTGCGAAATACTGGTACAAGAAACTCCAGGAAACCGTGGATAAGTATACTTGCCGCCGCGATGTATTTGAAATAATATTGAAAAGGGCGTTTATAACCGTACAAACAAACACACTTTACTCTTTACAAGACAAAAAATATTAGACTGGTCCAACCCGAAAGCACTTGCTGACGACAAATAAAATTTGCTAAAATGCTTGGATTTTACCTTAGAAAGGTAGAAAAATCTCGGAAAAAGAGTGCTTTCAAAAGCCTTTTTCCTTTGGTGTAGCAGTTTAAGGTACATCTACTTTAAGAATAGAACGACAAGTAAAAAGACCTGAGCCATGGGGGATTAATGGACTGTAAAAGAAATCGATCAATGTAATCCTGTGCAGTCAGCGCAGACTGACCAGGGTTGAGGAAATTTGCAATGGGTAAAATTTCTGCATCTCCAAAGACCATTCTAATTTTATGGTTCACCCATTTTTTAGACAAAAGCGGTCCATTTTAATCAACGGCTGGCTTAGTACAGTGCCATTCCAAAGATTCATTACATCCCCTTTTGACAGTGCCCCGCCCATTTGTAAATTCTGGTTTTACTTCTGTTAACTGTGTCGTCAATCATCGCGGATTTCTGTGAAAAGTTACGCATATTTGCAACACGTGTACGTATTTTCACGTAACATTTACATCCGTACATTTCTAATGCGTGAGAAATGCGGTCACGTGCTACTTATGAATATATGAAGTCCTAACACAAAGTAGTAAATAGCTTCTCCCTCTTCTTGACGTAAAAATAAAATGTGGGCCTTTCATACCATATATGAGATATGGCATCCATTGCTAGCATATAGACTTAATTTATTCATTGTTTATTATACTAGTAAATAAAGATCACTTTGTCTTGGGAAAAGTCTGAAAGCGATTAAGGGCCTTTGACTAAAACAATCTCACGAAAGCAGCGGGTGGGGCAAAGCAAGCCGTGGGCGCAAGGCTTACTTGGTACACTGAGTAAGGATACATTATCAGTTCTACGGTCTGGTGGTAGGGGACTTGGAAACTGTTTACGGCTGTGGCGAATCATGTCGCCACCTCACCTTCGGCTCGGGCGACATTAATCGCTACAGCCGTGAACAAGTTTCCAAGTCCACTGCCGCCTGTCAGTACAACGAATTTATTATACTGCTAAGTTTTACCATTCCAACGTGTATTCAGCGAAATTTCCCTGTTTTATGATCTCAAAAATTGAATACATGAAGAAATGGAATTTCCCTTTTCAGTGCCCCAAATCAATGAAAACTGACGTCGCTGAGAACTGACGTCACTGAAACCTGAGTAAAACGTGTTGTTTAGTGCACGAACTTGATACTCGACGTATTTTTATTTAAGCATGGATTTAAACATCTTCAAAGTAAGTAACTATGCATTTTATTGATTTGCTGGCAAAAGTAAACGACCATCAGTTACCTCAAACGACCATATTAGGTTATCCTTTTAACGTTACAGTGTATGATTTTCGACACTTCACAGTTTGCTTACCTGACGGAGCGATGGCACGTTTTAACCCCGTGCAATTATTTCAGAATGACAATATGGCTATGTTTAACGATATTCATTTATTTTCGTAAGTTATCCAGTCTTCCCGCTTTAGTGACAAACATTAAGGGAAACTAGTAATTATATGGTGCAGGATACTGAGTATGTTTGTCTTGTGGGCGGCTCGTATTGATCGATGCCGCCATTTTGGATGTTGTGTAGAACTTTATGTATACGAGGCTCCAGGAAGGCAAATTGCTTTTACGTGGGTTTTGCCAGTGTACAGGAATATATGTTCGGGGAATGCATATTATCAAATCAGTTCGCGAGAAATTCCTAAAATTTTTTGGTTTTGGTAAAGACTTAGGGAAGGATTAAATGTATTCTTGAGAATCATAGGCTTGATTCAGTAAATACGGGGTAGAAGGTCGGTCTTTCACATCAAAAGTCTAGGTTCGAGTCTGGCGATTAGCGGGGTTAGCCTATGGAACTACTGACATCACGGCCCTAGTACTCGTTCAGGTTTTAAGGAAGCTATCGCGAAGAGTGTGATTAATATAAGGTTGTTTAGCTTCGTTGATACTGAGTTGAGTCATGTTCTGTTAAAATGGGGTTTTATGCATCCGCAAAAAGTATCGACCCCCGCAGGCTGACCTGGGTCGAACCTTTTTGCTATTTGTTATATTTTTGTATGTCAAAGGACTTTTCTTCTCCATGATTCAGTTATCTTCAAGACAAAATAGATCCATGTCATGTGACGCCTGGGGTCTTATTTACCGACCATTCTTAAACCTGAGCTGCTGAGAAGATGAAACGAGAAATTCCACTCAATAGTAAAAACCTAAATATTTCGATTTCCAAGTTTATTTTATCGGAAAAAATCGTATCGGAATGTGTAGATCCAAGATTAGACTGCACGTTTTGATCTTGATCTTCACTGTATGCAAAAGCGCTCCGAGTCGCGCCTAGCAGCCTAAGGATTAAGAATATTTTAGTCTTTATATCTAAGATTTTCTAAATTTGAAAGTAATACAACTTCTGATTTGCTGTACTGAAATTTCGAAAAAATAAGACTAAGAATATTCTTAAAAATGATTGGTAAACACGGATCCTAGACTAGTTTGTTTGATATAATGCATTAAACCCCATTTCCCAGAGCGCGGGTCACATACTTATGTGTTAAAACTTACTTTGAAATGAGTTAGTCATGGACGCAATGGTCAGGTGATATACTATTTTGTACATAGAGCTTATCAAGTATGTACTTCCTGATCAGATCAAATGATATCCTCTATATAATTACAATGGTTTGATGTCAGCGTTTGTTTTCAAGAACACTTGATAAATTTCAAACTTGTACCAAACAAACCCATGTTTTTCATGACCCTGATGAAAAAAGGCTTTGACCCCCACCCCCCGCAATATTTTCTACCCTTTAAAAGATAAACTCCTGCTTGTGAGCTATGTTCAATTAGTCGTCTGCATATACTTTAAATGATGGTTAAGTCGTCCGGTAAAAATTTAAAACACAGTTTGTTTTCAATTGAAACAGTTGGGTTGTCTTCGCCATCCAATCTAAATCCAGTTGTAATTATTAGTTTTAAGAATCGTCATGTGATTGGCTGAGATGTTCTGTTCATATTCTTGGAATATAGGAAATCATTTTCCTGTTTTCCTCCACAATGTTTTCTATTCTTTCAAAGACAAATTCCATCCGATGTGCATGTTCAGGTTGTCGTCCCAAAAATTTCTTTCAACATGGACGAGTAGTAAAATTTTGTCTTTTAGTACAGAATTTCAAGACACAGTTTGTTTACAAATAAAAGGATGGACTGTATAAGCACTGGTCCGGTCTAAGTTCAGTTGCAATTCTAACACTTTGGCTGCTTAGCACGACTTTGCGGGCTTTTGTAGACAGTGTAGATCAAGATCAGAATGCACAGAACGTCTGATCTTGGATCAACACTGTCCGATACGGTGACATTCCTCAGGCGAGCAAAAGTTTTAAATCGTTACCTATGGGTTTTCACTACTGGCTGGAAATCTTATATTTAGTTAGCAGCTTAAGGGTTAAGATTTAAGAAGTGCAATTTGATTGGCTTAGACTTTTTGTCTTCAGCCTTGGAATTTAGATCTTTATCAGTACGGTAAAACCGGTCCCAGTGGTCACCTCTATTATGAAACCCAACCTGCATTAAGCAAGATAATAATCATTGAGCTCCCAGATTTAACTGATTGATTTATGGTGTTTAACGCCGTTTTCAACATTATTTCACTTATATCGCAGCGGCAACTGCACCTATCCATGCTTTCCTGGAGTTTTTTTTACCAGTGCTAGGCACAATATATTCTTTCCAAGCCATTGGCTGCTTTCCCACATAACCATCGTCGAAACAATGATAAACGGTGAGAGATGAATGAACCCAGGCGCAATAACTACGTCATCAGTCCTCGTAAACAGATTAACCGACTTGGGTGTTCGAATTAGCGAATGTTCTCAAGTCCTGCACTCTACCGGGGCTCAGTTTGAGCTCCCAGGGAAGGCCAATATAACCTGTCTTTAGCAAGCACGTTTCGAGTGTCTCTGAAAGTACTTGCTTAATACAGGTTGGCCTGTACTTTTAAATTGGGTACAAATACTTGTAATCTGGGGTAAGGTTTAGTAGGATGAACAGTTCAATATAGAGATGTTTGGGTTTTTCGACATGACAAAGACATCGCCTTAAAACCCCTTAACCCTTTACCACACAATCCCGGCTTTTAACTACCCCGAGGAAGAAGGTTTTTGAAAGAAAACATTGTGGGAAAAGAAGAAAATGCTGGTAACCAGCATTTTCTCCTTTTCCCACAATGTTTTCGATCCTGAAAGACAAGTTCCATCATTTGAGTCACACTTAATCGTCTGCAACTGCCTTCAATCTAGACAGGTCTATAATTTTATGGTTTGGTAAAGAGTTAACGCATAGGCTACTTAGCGCGGCTCATTTTTTATTTTACGGCTAGTGTGGATCCAAGATCCGATGAGACCGCACAGAACGAGCTGTTTGATCTTGGATCTAATGTACTCTGTTTAATACAGTGAGAAATTTCTTGCTAAAAATATTTTGGCAAGAGCAATAGATGTGTATTTTTGCTTTGTACTATCCGCTAGAAACTACCATTTAACATTTTACTACGCAATCCCAAGTTTTAGCGACCTTGGGCAAAAAGGCCTTTTCAATACATTGTGGGAAAAGGAGAAAATGCTGGTAACCAGCATTTTCTCCTTTTCCGACAATGTTTTCTGCCCTTTCATTGACGACTCCTTCCATTTGGACCACCTTTAAGGTGTCGTCTGTTAATGCTTTCAAACTAGACCAGGTCTAAAATTTTGTCAGCTGGTAAAGTGTTAATCCCCAATGAATTTTAAAGTTTAATCCGTTATCAGATAAATACGACTTTTTTTCCGTCCAAGCGACTGAAAGCTTTGGAATACACTGTGAGAAAAGGGGCAGTACATTTCTGGCTATATCGACTTGCATCTTAACTCCTTCCAAAACGACAAAACCTCGGAATTGCCTAATTCAAAATCATTTGCAGACGACAACAAAAAACTTACGTGACACAAAAAGTGAAAGTTGTTTTTTGATAAGTTAGAAAACATTGTTGGTAAGGATAATGCAAGTTTCCAGCATTTTTTTTTTTCTTCCCACAATGTTTTCAAAAGCTTTCTTTCTCGGGGTCGTTAAAACTCTTGAATGAGAGGTAAAGGGTTAGGGTAGTCAATTACTTCCATTGGTTTCATTGTCTTTGCAAAGGTAGAGATTATGGAAGTGTTTTGCAGTTCGATGAGTAGGCCTAATATCCTCATTTCTCCACTAATACCTATGTTGTGGGTAGGCCCACTCATTTGCGTTTTCTCTAACGAGTACTCACAACATACATCCCAATGAAGAAATTCGGACTCTAACAAGACAACTGTAGTGAGTACTCACAATATTGGTTCTTATAAAAAAAATTAGGACTCAATTGAGACAATTATAATGAGTACCAATAACAAAGGTCCTAATGAAGAGCTTAGGACTTTATTGAGATAACACTAATGAGTACCCACAACACGGTCCTACAGAAGAAATTATGACTCTAGTGAGACAGTTCTAATGAGTACCCATAACAAAGGTCCTAAAGAAGAAATTAGAACTCTGTTGAGACAACTCTAATGATATACCCATAACATGTCCTAGTGAAGAAATTAGAGGACTCGAATTATACTTCTAATAAGTATCAATAATATAAGTCCTTATGAAGAAATATGGAATCTACTTAGACAACTTTAATGAGTACCCATAACAAAGGCCTAATGAGGAAATAAAGGCTCTAATGAGAAAATTCTAATGAGCATCCACAATATAGGTCCTTGTGAAGAAATAAGCACTCTAGTTAGACAACTCTAATGAACACCAATAACAAAGGTCCTAATGAAGAAATTAGGACTCTAATGAGACAACTCTAATGAGTACCCATAACAAAGGCCCTAATAAAGAAATTAGGACAATAATTCATCAACTCTTATGTATACTCATGACATAGGTCGTAATGAAGATATTAGGACATTAATGTGTACTCATAACAAAGGTCCTTATGAAGAAATAAGGACACACAATGAGACAGCTCTAACGAGTACCCACAATATAGCTTCTAATGTAGAAATAAGGCTTTCTTAGGATCGTAATGTTCTCCCTTGGACCTTTGGCCACGTCAGACCATTAAACATATACCATTCAATCCCGAGTTTTAAATACCCGAAGAAAGAAGCCTTATGAAAACATTGTGGGAAAAGGAGAAAATGCTGATAACCAGCATTTTCTCCTTTTCCCACAGTGTTTTCTACCCTCCTACAAGCTTTCAATTAAAGCAAGTCTAAAACTTTGATGTCTGATAAAGGGTTAATGCGTGTTAGTCTTCTGTAGGTACAGGATTTCACAATAATTACAATTATGCGCTTCCTGAACAGTGATTTTATTCATTTTTAAAACAGCATTCAATATGCATGTACATGTAATACGATACACAAATGACAAAATCATTTGATTTAAACTTTGGCAAACACCCAAAAACATTTTCCCAGAAGAATAATATATAATTGAGCCATGCTCTGTGGAAAGGGGGCTTAATGCATATGCCAAAGGTATCGACCCAGGTAAGCCTGCGCAGTCCGTGCAAGCTGACCTGGGCCAAATCTCTTCGCTATTAGTCAATTTTCTGTTTTTCCAAGGACCATTCTACCTTTTGATTAGGTGGGTTGTTGAAAAAAGTGAATATCCTGGATCCATAACTATGTGATGTCTAGCTTGGTGCCATGGATCAGATATGCATTAAGCCCCCTTTTGCCAGAGCCTGGCTTATATCTAAGTGTTCTCTTCAATACATCCAGACATTGGCTTTACAATTAAAATACACTCAAATAAAAAAATTACATTTTAACCCTTTCTCGAACAATCTCGTGCTATGACGACCCTGGGGAAAAGGGCTTTTGAAAACATTGTGGGAAATGGAGAAGAAGCTAGTTACCAGCAATTTCTTTTGTTTTTCCCTACGATGTTTTCAAATGCCTTTTTCTTCAGAGTTCGTTAAAGCATTGCCCAGATTGTTTAGTAGAGAGTTTTAAACAGTTACAAAATTGTCGTATAAATAAGACGTTTGTGTTGAAACTTTACGCCGGTATACAGTACAGAGACAATCGTGCAAAGTTTAACCCTTGGGCTGCTTCTTAGAAGCGGGACTCAAGGACGTTTTACAGACAGTGTAGATCAAGATCATACTGCACAGAACGTGGATCTACACTGTCCGATAATATGATATTTTTCTCCCAAAAATAACTTTGAAATAGATCTAGCAATACTTGGGTTTTAATTATTTACTTGAAAGTTTCATTTTAGTTATTTAGCAAGATTAGGGTTAATTTGACACACATATCACTCGTATGTACACAGAAAACATCGCAACAAAATGAGCAAAAACAGAAAACAAAAGAGAAAATTCTTTCGAACAGTCTGGGAAAGGGTTACTTTTGCGGACCTTGGGTCACCACAGATTATTTTTTCTTTCTTTCTATAGTAAGCTACTTTAAACCTTTACAGCTACATTAAGCAGGTGGAAATTTCCAGTCAATAACCAAAACCAACGTATAACATGTCTGAAGTTCTTTTGTTGGAAAAAAAAAGAAGTCTCACTGTATCAGACAGTGTATAGATTTAAGATCAGACTGCAAGTTCTGTGCAGTCTGATCTTAGATCTTTACTGTCCCAATAGACATATTAAGTCGCGGTAATCGGCCTAAGGGTTACACTGGATTAACTGCATGTATATGAACACAGCCTCCAAATTTAGAACCTTTATTGACCTGGGACACCAAATCCATACCTCTAGTTTTCCTTTACCAGAGAATGTAGACCCAGATTGCACAGAGCATGATGTCAGATCTAAAATTTACGCTGTCTGATATTTGCAAAGTAAAATATTCTGACCAAAAGAAGAGTGTGTGGTATGGCGATACCTTGATCTTTTTAACCTATTGACTTATCTTTTTAGCGCCATAAGCAAAAACCGGGGCTTTTGCCGACAGCATTAAGATCAGACTGCATAGAATGTGCAGACTGATCTTGATCTATACTGTTCGCTTGTTAAGGAAAGCCTCTTAGTTAAAAATCTAAATTATTTTTAGTGCAAAATATTTAAGCCGACGCAAGAGTCCAAGTCAATATATATTGGCGCTATGAATAGTTTATCCATCTCATATTTCGAACTACGTGGCTTCACACTTGGGTGCTATAGAAATAAATAAGTTATTTGCATAATGATTCTATGATTTACATTTAAATTACACAACAGAGCTAGCTGTGGGATGATTTAAATAATAAAATGTTCATCTAGATGTCATATGTACCTTAAGAGTTCTAAAATTGGTATATACTGTAATAGTTATAGGGGGTTTTACCCAATCGGCAATGTCCGCTCAATTAGCAATAGCCCGCCGCCCTTTCTCGTCAAATTCCTGGCACGATCGTAAGCACAAACGATCATCTTCAAAGTTCGTCGATACAGGTTGGTCATGGCGATCTTGTACGGAATATGCCGAGAAAAATCGGCCTACGCGATTATGTACTGAATATGCCGAGAAAAGTCGGTCTAGATGATTATTATTGTACGGAATTATGCCAAGAGAGGTCGGTAATGACGAATATATACGAAATATGCCGAGAGAAATGTGTCAAGCTGATTTTGTACAAAATCAAAAGGATTCAAGCTATTGATGAGATAAACAAAATGTGCAAGTTTCACGAAAATCCGACCACAAATGCAGATTTTATATCTCGTAAACAAGAAAAATACTATCGGACGAACGGCGGAAACCATACCATGACATAAGCTCTGCTGGCTTTCAGCCAGTAGAGCTTAAAATGCTAGTTACCAGCAAATTTCCTTTTCCCGCAATTTTTTCAAAAGGCTTCCTGCTCAGTGTCGTTAAAACTCAGGATCGTGTTGTTATGCTAAAAATCGGTACAACTAATTTTCTCTTTTTGGCACATTGTTTTCAAAGCTGGTCCTCTGCAAGAATCAAGAAAGTTATCGAACAGCGTTTAAGATTTGCAGTGGTACTTCTCACAAACCAATCAATTACAACGTAAAGAGAACTTCGTGGTCTAATTTGGCATGGAAAATATTTTCAGCAAAGTGTTTAAAATGTGTTTCAACTGCAATAATACATCAGAAGAATATCTGTAAATCAACTCAATGTAGGAAATACAGGCCTACTTGTTTTCGCTTGCACTAGAAACTGTCGCCTTAAATTGTTCTTTAACTGAATAAATTTCCTATTTAACCTTTTACGAAATAATCCCGAGTTTTAACGGCCCTGAAAAAGAAGACTTTTCAAAACTTTGTGGGAGAAGGAGAAAATGCTGGCAAACAGCATTTTCTCCTTTTCCCACAAAGTTTTCTACGTTTTTAACAAAACTTCAGTTCTCTGTGTCACTTTTACATGTAATTTGTCGTCTGTAAGTGCTTTCAATTCGGTCATATCCGAACTTTTGTCGTTTGGTAAAGTTACAGCACAATTCATAGAGTAAACGACCAACTTTGTCAAAACAGTGTCACAAAAGGCCTATTCAGACTACAAATGAATCTCATATATTGTTTCTTCGTACGAAAAAAAAAACCCTAGAATAATAACCAGATGTCATAATTACTATTCTTATTCAATTTTATTTCCAAATTTGAAGACTAGCCTGGGTCCGTTTTCATCAACTCTTCTAAATTCCGATTTCAAGTCTAGCTCTAGATTTAAAAAGTAACGCAACTCCTGATTGGTTTAACCATTTAGTTCATCAAATCAGAAGTTGCGTTACTTTGAAATTAAGAAAATTCTTTAGAATAAGACTAACAATGTTTTTAAGAATGGTTCGTGAATACGGATCCCAGCTTTCTCAATGGTCGAGACAGAGTGTTTTTTCTTTTTAAATTTACAATCAGAACAATCCTCTACCACACAAACCCGAGTTTAAACAACCCTGAAAGATCTTGATCTAAACTGTCCACAAAAGGTCAGTGAGTCGCGCTTAGGAGCCTGTGAGTGAATATTCGGACTGGACCTAGTAATCCACTTTACGCAGTGAAAAAAGGGAGGTTATGGTCGGGTGGATTGAGTACATTAACTGTGTCTTATTGTTGATTTTATGTAGAGGATACGTTAACATTCATACTACAACAAAAAAGTAGGGTCGAGTCTTATTCGGTTTGTGCCAGGTTGTCTTGGGAACGTGTATTCTTTCTTTTAGAATAAAATATCTAAATGAAAGAATGAATTGCAACATAGATAAAATGTTAAAAGCTATGTTAACCACTTTGAAATCACCTCCGATCCGGTTATTTAGCCCGATCCGGTTCAATCCGGTGAATTTACATATTATCAAAATTCATGTTGCCTGTACTCGTTGGCACGACTCGACAGAGCACCAACAACAGAGGTATGCGTAATTTAACCCTTTACCACACAACCCGAAATTTTAACAACCCCGAAGAGAGAATGAATTGCTGAAAACGTCGAAAAAGGAGAAAATGCTGGTACTCAGGACTTTCTCCTTTTCCCACGATGTTTTATACTCTCTCAAGACACAAATCCCATCATTTGAGCTACATTTCACCTGTCGTCTGCAAGTGCTTTGAATTTGGACCAGTCCAAATATTTCTCGTTTGGTAAAGACGGTTAACTATTAAGGCGCCTTTTACAACTACAGTTGCCTTTGCGGCCCGTGTAGATGAAGATATTAACCATGCAGTCTGATCTTTGATCTGCACTGTCCGTTTCGCTGAAACAAAATAGACAATAGCAGTTATGAAAATGCAATTATCTGGGTTTTATTCTAGACTGATAACCTTTTCGCATATTGTGGGTACTTATAAGAAATGACTAATAAAGTGAAGAACCTCTTTCTCTTTACATATGAGTCATGTTCTGGCCTTTGATTGATTGATTGATTGATTGAATGGTGTTTTACGCCGCTTTCAGCATTATTTCATTCATATCATGGAGACAACTTCATGTACCATACTCATGTATGTCTGGGGTTCCACCAGTACTAGGTTAGGGCTCTGAAATGCCTTGCCCAAGTACACTCCCACTAAAAAACCCAGTGCTTCCAGTGAGGCTCAAACCCGGGGCCTCCGGGTCACGAGTCCTACACTATGCCAAGCAGGACCCCAGTGCTCTGGCAAAAGACGACTTGATGCATCTACGTGATGCACTATACCAAGCCTTGGTAAGTCACCATATACTTATGGATCCATAAAATCTATTTAACTGAGCAATCGACTGGATCTGGAGGTAGAATAGCGCTTTGACATGCAGAAAATTGACCGATAGCAAAAAGCATCAACCAAGATCTGCCGGCGCCGATCGAGCAGAATGACATGAGTAGTTTACTTTCTGCAGATGCATAAAGGCCTTTACACAGAGTATAGCTCATTATATAGTTTAAAATATTGTACTTTGATTTTAAATCATTTTATCTGACCCTATGCACTTTGAACACGCAATACATGTACATACATTTGAGCCATGCTCTGGCAAAAGGGGGCTTAATGTATCTCCGTAATCCATCACACCAAGCAAGCCATTACATACTTATGGATCCATAACAGCCACTTTTTTTAACAATCAACTAAATCATGAGGTAAACTGGTCCTTTGACATACAGAAAATTGACCAATAGCGAAAAGTGTCGGCCCAGGTCAGCCTGCGCGGACTGCGCAGGCTGACCTGGGTCGATACTTTTCGCAGATGCATTAAGCCCCCTTTTCACAGAGCATGGCTCATTTAATCTTGCAGAAAAGAATGGGTCATACGTAACGTTATTATGTTCAATCTTATCAGGTCGAGCACACAAGAGAAACACACACTGACCTAACTCTTCTTTACGAAACTATCTAGAGTTTTAACGACCCTGAGAAAAAAGCCTTTCGAAAACATTTTGAGAAAAGGAGAAAATGCTGGTAACCAGCATTTTCTCCATTTCCCAGCAATGCTTTTAATAGAGCCATTGCTAATATTTTGTCCTTTCGTAAAGCGGTAATACATAAAAATTACGACATATAAACGTCTGCTGGCCATGTTGCTAGCCTAGAATTCTTACATATCGTCAATACAAAAAACGAAGAGTACATATACATGTAATACTTTTATAGCACTTAAGTTAAAAGTATGAATAACACAGTCATCAAACGAACACATCCGTTTACCCTTTGCCCGTCAAAGAGATGTAAAGTAGTACTTATTAACTCTTTAAGCTGCTAAGCGCGACTCACTGACCTTTTGCGGACAGTGTAGATCAAGATTAAACTGCACAGAACGCGCAGTCTGATCTTGAATCTACACTGTCTGATAAGGAGATATTTTTCTTTATGAGAATAAGTTTGAAATAGCATTATTCAGGCTCTAACTATCGACTTGAAAGTTTTATATAAATTACTTAGCAGGATAGGGTTTAAGCGTACATTTTCATAATAAAGAAGGAAATGCTTAAAACTGAAGGAGTAAAGGACAACTGCAGAGGGCAACTGCTGCTCCAGACTACCTCTCAAACTTAACTCTTTACCAAACGACAAAATTTTAGACCGGTCCAAACTGAAAGCACTTGCAGACGACAAAATAAACGTAACTCAAAACTTGAAATTTGTTTCCAGCTGGGTAGAAAAAATTGCGGGAAAAGGAGAAAATGCTGGTCACCAGCATTTTCTCCTTTTCCCACAATGTTTTCAAAAGGCTTCTTTCTCAGGGTCGTAAAAACCATGGATTGTTTGGGAAAGGGTTAACATAACACAGTGTTGATTCAAGATCAGATTTCATATTCCGTGCAGTCTGATCTTGGACTTACACTTTTCACAAAAACGTTGTTTTTCTTGACCAGCTGTGAGTAGCTTCTTACTTCAAACGTTGAGCACTTTGTGTTATTTTTGTGGACAGTGAAGAAGAACATCAGACTGTACTTTTGTTGCAATCTTATTTTGGATTTACCCTATCTACAAAACGTTCTAGATGTCCTTGTTAAGCTAAGAGTTGTCTCATACCTCAGTAACTAAGCACTGCCATGATTAGGGTATTTCTTGTGGAAACTGTCGACCAAGATCGGACTGCACGTTCTCACTCCCCACGAAAAAGGTAAGGTTATCCTTAATAATCTAGTAATTTCACTCTTTAATATTATGCTAAGTAATACAAAGGTCTTAAATTAGTGAACAGTGTTGACCAAGATCTGATTATACTACAAGAAAATGCGTTCTCTGCAGTCTGATCTTAGATTTACAACTGTTCACAAAATTGCAACCTTGAAAAGCTAACTTCACAAATCAACAGCGGAACAAGCCGTTTGGCCTTTTAAGAAAGTGTAGATAAAGACTGGACCGTAAAAATGCACTTTGCGATCTTATATGAGCAAAGCTCTCTGAAAAAGAGGATTTAACGCATATGCAAAAAGTGTCAACCCGAGTCAGCTTGCGCAGACTGATCCCGGTTGAAATTTATTGATAATGGTAAATTTTCTGCTTATCAAAGGACTGGTCTATCTTATGATTCAATCGACTTTGAACAAAATTGATTTTATAGATCTATAATTATGTTGGGCATGATGCATCAGGGAAATGCATTAAATCCCCGTTTTCCAGAGCGCAGTTCATATTTTTCTTATCATATATTTCGCGATGTATTCTGACCCGAATGTAGTCGTTCTGTTTTCTCTTTCGAAACTGGCCAGAAATGTACCAAAAATGTTCGTTTCAGTTACTTGTAAAATATTCCTGGGCTTACCTTTTGACCCCAACATTCCCATAATTTTGAGTCATATCATATGCAAGAGTGTTGAGTACAGTCGTCATACGATCGTGTTTCATCACACAAAAATGACCCTGGGGCTTCACTCTTTCATTAAAAAAGAGAAAAAAGGTATATTGATAGCACATACAGGCAACGAATCAAATATGGATAACACGGTAATCCGGATGGGATTTGCCTTTGAGAGTGTAGGAAAAACTGTGGAAGGACATTATACTGGTGGCCAGAATTTTCTTACTTGTCCACACGTTTTCTTTCCAGTCAATGACAAAGCCTGTCATTCAGTAATTGATATAATTTCTATGTTATTGTCAGCAATTTGCTTTTTACATGGCCGAGTCTGAAAATGTTGTATGGTTTAAAAGTTAAGGGTTAACCCTTTAGCAGACGACAAAACTTACAAAATAAAGAGTTTATTCATACTGAATGCATTTGCAGACGATGACAAATAACGGAATCTGTCTCTGAAAGATAAGAAAACATTGTGGGAAACGGAGAAAATGCTGGTTTCAGCATTTTCTACTTTTGTCGCATTGTTTTCAACAGTCGTTTGCCTCAAGCTCGAAAAATAACGTATTGTTTGGTGAAGGGTAATGACTAAGTAAATAAAGGCTAGGAGCGTGTGGTTTTACCACTTAAAGCATACAATCACAGGAAAGAAATTTGTTTATCTCACATGCAAAACATAACGTCATAAGCAACACATCAATTGATATTCTTGAAGCATAAGTTAAATATCCTGTACAATATAGATCTAGTATCACAACTTTTCAAGACATGAAACAAACTTTCAGTTTCAGATCACAAATTTTCTTAGTTTCTTCGTACCACCCACTTGATCTTCGTAAGTGTTTCCAAGCACTTTAGCGGTGTTCGTAAGTTGGTGTAAAAGTCCAAAAAGTCCTTGTAAATGATGTCTGAAGGCCTCGGCAGTCTTTCTGGCAGCATCATTGGCGCCATCGTCGGAATCGTTATCACTCGACGTTTCCATCTCGGAATCGGATTTTTCCGTGGAGTGCTCGTGTCCGTGTCCGGATAGTATTTCGTTTTTGACAGCGTTGATCATGGCATAATAACTGTACAAATTCTCTCCCTTGCAGTCGGAAGCTGGTAAAACAGACATATTATTATTGTCCTGGGAACATTCGGTGGTATTGTCTGCGAAATGCATGTCTCTGAGTCGACATGGAACCATAACTTTATCGTTCATAGCGTTCACTTCCTCCACAAAAGCATTTAATGTGGTTAATAATGATTGTCTATTATAGTCAGAGCTATGTACTTTCCTTCCAGCCATCAGGAATTACTTTTTTCCAAATTATATGCCGTAAATACAACTGATGTATCACACGAATTAAGTTTTGCTGTTATCGTTCACACCCGTACGTTTGTTTAACACATGTATTCTGGAAAACCGGTATGAACCATTCACTCCAAACCGAGGTACAGTCAGGTTGAAATCTACGATTATTTTACTACGTGCGACAGTAAATATGCAGTTTCAGTCTCCAAAGTGGTGTTCACAAAATTAACAACAGTTATAATATGACCAGATTAATTTTCAAACAACATTGAATCAAGTAACAATATTGATTCTTTTCCGGTTTCCCCACACACATAATATAATCGACCAATTACTGTGCGTGCAAGGTCATGCTTTGAAATGCTGGTCGCTGATTGGCTAATGTTCAACGAGTGATCTGTAAATCCAAACAAACTACGCGTGATCAGATCACGTCTCTCATACCAACCGTGTCAACTATGGTAAACAGTTATAGGCTACGGTTTTAGTAATGGATTGTATTCATAAAGATTTTTTTTCTGTTATTGATAAGATTTCTTTCAGCAGTTGAATATACCAGTATTTTTGTATGATAAAATGTGTTAAGAGTCACCTTCGATCGTGAATAAATTTCCATAATTTAAGCGAATCGGGTCAAATAGTAAAGCTGAACTCGAGTCACTAAGAGGTTTTTAGGTCAAACGTGTTGTATGTAAATTGAGTGGGATGATGCAAGTTTCAAGTAAATACGAAACTTACTCATTGATGCAATGATGGGTGCTCTATAATCTGCTGTTTCTTGATAAATCCGCGAAACCTTTACCAAACGACAAAATTTTAGGCTGGTCCAAATCCAAGGCATTTGCAGATGACAAAATAAACGTGACTCAAAATTTGAAACTTGACTTTAGAAGAGTAGAAAACATTGTGGGTAAAGGAGAAAATGCTGGTTACCAGCATTTTCTCCTTTTCCCACAATGTTTTCAGAAGGCTTCTTCCTCTGGGTCGTAAAAACCAGGGATTGTTTGGTAAAGGGTTAAATGATTCTTGAACAGGGAGATCTTTAAAAATATTGTGGGAGAAGAAGCAAATGCTGATGACCAGCATTTTGTCCTTTTCCGCACTGTTTTACAAGTACCCTTTCAAAGGCAAATCGCATCATTGAAGCCATGTTTAATTATCTTCTGCTAAAGTTTTCAATTTGCACAGGTCTCAAATTTTGTTGTTTGGCAAAGCGTTCGGAAAAAAAAATCCTGAAACGGTGTTACTTCGATCGAGACGACTTGCCTGATTCAAACCAAACGTAAACATGGGTCCGATCATTTGTTCCTTTTACTGTATATTCAGACGCTTCTTTGTCAGAACTAATAATGAACCATGCTCTGTGTAAAGGGGGCTTAATGCATATACAATAAGTATCGACCCAGGTCAGCCTACGCAGTCCGCGCAGGCTGATCCGAGACGACACTTTCCGATCGTGTGTGATTTTCTGCTTCACGCAAGTCTACTGTAGGACAAAATCTAATGTTGACGTAAAGTGCCGTCTCGGATTAGCCTGCGCGGACTGCGCAGGCTTATCCGAGACGACAATTTACGCAAATTTCCGAATACCCCTTTTCGCGTGTTGCAAGCCATACAGTCCCCCTTGTGGTACTCTAACGTTAACCTTCCAAATATGCCATGCTCTGGCAAAAGAACGTTTAATGCATAGCTGTGATGCATAATACCAAGTAAGTCATCACATAATTATAGATGCATGCAAACCCATTTTGTTTAACAACCAACTGAATTATGAGCTAAAATGGTCCATGGACATGCAGATAATTAATCAAAAGCAAAACGTTTTGACATAGGTCAGTCTGCGCAGACTTCGCAGGCTGACCTGGGTTGATACTTTTTGCAGATGCAATAAACCCCTTTGTGCAGAGCATGGCTCAGATACATTTTAATAAAAAAAATCCAGCCATTAAAAAAAATCCAAAATATTGCAATTTCAAAGTTCTTTACCCAGGAAAATTGGAGATGAAAGCTCAGACTCGGAATCCAGGCCGGTACTATCCAATCTTTCTTGATAAAATTTTAGACCTAAGTCTGAAGAATTTAAACCATTTGGTTTAGCCAATCAGAAATTTTGTTACTTTTTAAATCAAGAATAATACCAAGAATGCAATTTCAAATTGATAGGATTAATCATGTGACGGCCAAAGGGCATAAAGTTCTCTATATATCTCTGATCAAACTGTCGGTTTTGTGCAGTCTGATCTTTATCTCCACGGCCCGCAAAAATACCTTTGGCCGAGGAATTATGGTTCATTCAGAGACTGGAAATAATATCGTCGGTACTTGGGAAACTCATAACGTTCCATGCCACTTTTCAACGGCAGACAGATTTAATATTTTCAGCAGGCTCGTTTTCCGAAACCGCGATTGGCTGGCTATATACGTTGGAGATGAACCAACGAGCATAGATGAAGCCCAGGGACGATAACGCCCATATTCCTATTCTATTAGCTAGTTAGAGTGATTTATCTTTCTAGTATGATCTGATCAAACAGGCGCTTATGAAAAAAAAAAAATGACAATCGCTGTGAAGGGAACGCTCTTTCCAAATAGAGAGCCTTGAAAAGCCAAAGATATTCATTAACCAGAAGTTCGGTAAGAACATGTGAATTGAATCAGATTGTCTTTATAATAATGTTGAATTCAAGTTTTAGAACAGGAACAGGTATCAATAATTATTCTCATGCATTTAGAACAGGATTATTCCTTGGCGTCGTAACCAGAGTGACGGTAACAAAAGTGAAGGCTGCTGGAGAAATCGTCCCATGGCCCTGGAGAAATCTCCCATTTTGGGGGAATTTAAATGAAGAGTCTGACTAAGTACCCATGAAATCAACGAAGATCAGTGGTTTCACATTAAATAAAATGAACATATGAGTTGGCATGCCTTGTGAAAGGGGGCTTAATGCATCCACAGGGGATCGGCACATGATAATTCGTGCTAATTTGTGCTTAAAGACAACATTTCGCTAAAAAATCCGAATATCTGTTGCCAAATCTCAATTATTGTGCATACCTCAATTATCGTGCAATGAAATGTCTGCCATACAGGTATTAAAACAGGTGATTTTTTGCCGAATGTTTTGGTTACAGTGTCTGAACAGGTCACGTGACTTACATGAAAATGCAAAATTTACACTTGTGAGCAAAACAGCTGCAAAGACAGGAAAATGTTTACAAGCAATAACTTTCGACTTTTTTTCCTGTCTAAAAAGTAAAATGTAATTAATGAATGAATAAGGGTATTCTGCAGAATGAAGGGTTTTTATTTTTACAGTTAGAATAAGTAAACCTCATTAAATATTACGCTACAAATAATTGATTTTGCAGCTTTTTTGCTAACTAGTGTAACCAAACTTTGATTGCATGCACGATAATATAAGAAGTAGTCCAAAATTTTACAAAGGTTAAGATGGCAACATTTCTCGAAAAATGCTGTTGATATGAACACAGGAATTTGACATTCTATAATGAAAAAATATGATTAAATAAGAAAAAAGTATTCCCCTATATATAAAGAAACACAAGGAATGCAACGCCTCGATTACCGGCGACAACACAAATGCCCTACCCACCCAAAAGCACCAACGAAACGAAGAGTGATCATAATTTCCTTTACCCTACTAACAGATAACACCAAAATGTACCTGTGACATTCAGCGATCCTTAAGTAGACACCTTTTCACCGGAGATATCCGTCATTTTTTACAGCTTTTTTGACAATTACAAGCCATCGAGGAGGCTGACGAATTTTTTTGTCCAATGAAGGATTAAAAAGTCAACACAGTGATCCTATATGAAGGTAAACAATCTCTGCTAAAGTGTAAACATTCAGGAGCAGGAGTGCCTTAAATGTGAACAATAACTCTTTACCAAACAGCAAAATTTTTGTCTTGCCTAAAGCCAAAGCACTTACAGACAACATAGAAGTCACATCTGAAATGGTAAAAATGTTTTAGTTAGGGTATAAAACATTGTGGAAAAAGGAGAAAATGCTGATTACCAGCATTTTCTCCTTTTCCCATAATGTTTTCAATAGCCTTTCTTCTTAGGGTTGTCAAAACTTGGGATTGTGTGGTAAAGGGTGAAGACACAAGCATACATTCCCTGTGGAAAATTTAAAAGTGCTAAAAATGCATTTTAAGGTTATAATGTTATAAATCAATATTATTGAGTAAATGGTTTTTATGTAAGATTGCCTCTTAGTAGGCATATAAAGTATACTGGACACACCCCCACCCTCCACTTATACGGTATCCCCAATTACACTTGTTTGTTTATCTTGCCTATGGTATTTCCTTTATGACCTATGCAATATCTTTATATGGATCAAAGAATTTTAATGCTTAATCTTTGGACAAAATTACTCTAATTTCAGATTTGTATAACTTTTGAAAGTTTACTATGAGGAGACAGTGATATGGTGTTTCAAAAGTGCCATCGATACTTGAGAAAGTTTTACAGGAAACCAGGAATACCATACATCTCAAAGAGACTCTGGTCTACTTCTTTTGACCGATTTTCAGAAAGAGAAATAAAACATAAGATTCTGCGGTATACTCATTTGACACGGGATCACATGACACCAGAATTAGCTCTGTTTCTAATCACGCCAAAGTCTCCTTTGTGGTTCACAACGGCAGAGAGCTGTCCCTTTACTGATCCTTTCTGGGCCTTCTATTGGCCAGGGGGCCAGGCTATGACAAGGTATATGTTAATCTTTTACGGAGCAATCTCTGGGTCTATATTCTCCAACCATTCAGAAGAACATTCTTAGTCTAATTCTCAAGAATTTTCTAAATTTGAAAGCAGTACAGCTTCTATCAAATGGTTTAGCCAGTCAGAAGTTGGGTTACTCTCTAAATCCAGGATTAGACTTTGAATGAAATTAAGAATGGTTGGTGAATACCGACTCTGGTTTTAACAACTATCACAAAAAGGCTCTTGAAAACAGTAAAAGGTAACCATCATTTTCTCCTTTTCAAACATTGTTTTTTTACATTTTCTAAGGAATGTTCAGTCATTTGAACTAAATTTGTCGTCTGCAAATGCTTTCAATTTGGACAAGTCTGAAACTTTCTTATCTGGTAGAGAGGTGAGCTTCATAATCAAACACTGTTAATTGTTTACCTCGTGACAAAAATGTAGACTTTTCTACTATGCTCTGGCAAAAGGAAGTTTGATGCATCTCCCTGATGCATCGTATTAAGCAAGTCATCATATAATACTAGTAATAGATCCATAAAATCCATTTTGTCAAATAGCCAACTGAATCCTGTGGTAGACTGGTCCTTTGATATGCAGAAAATTGACCAATTACAAAAAGTTTCAAACAAGGTCAGCCTTTGCAGACTGCACAGGGTTATCCGAGTTGATACTTTTTGAAAATACATTAAACTCTGTTTAAAAAGCATGGCTCATATGAAACGGTATGCTTTTGCCATGATGTAATTGAAACACCATTGAAAGGAGGCTGAAACATCGTTTTTTACACTTACAGTGCCGAAAAAAAAATAGAGGATAATTGTTTTTTTCGGTGTAATATTTTTATTTAAAAAACAAATATTCTATTTATTTCATGCTTCTAATCCCTTTTTCGTTGGGACTTTTGTCAAAATCCAGTACAGTTGTTTTTGCTATTTCCCTGTGGCATACCCCTTCCACATAACAGCACATTACAGTATTACATAAAGCGCACGAAATGTAGGGTAAATGTGCCTAAATTACGTCATATTTCCATGTTGTTGAATGGCAGACGCTGTTTACCTAGGTAACTAGTGTGCTATAACGTTTGTTTCTGCCTTCAACTGAAGAGTTAGAAAATATGAAATCGATATTTTTCTCTAGTGGTAACCATGAAATATCAAAGCATAATCCACCATTATTTCTTGATAAACTACCGAAAAAGTATGAAATAAAATTGACAGCTTCAGTCTAGCAAGAAGATAAAGATTATTACATTTTCTAGATTTTTTTTTTGCAGAATGTTTCAGCAAAATGGACAGCAGATCCGAGATCAGGCTGCATGTTTTATGCAGTCTGATTTGAACCTACATTGATCAGAAAAGTAAAATAGTGAAAGGCACTGTATGGGTTAAGGGTTGGCTACTTGTATTTTCTCCTTTGTCCACAATGTTTTTCAAAAGCTTTCTCCCTTGTTGAAAGGAGGGATAGATTAGTCAGTGGTTAACTCTTTACCACACAATCCCGACTTTTAACGACCCTGTGAAAGAAGGTTATAGAAAATATTGTAGGAAAAGGAGAAAATGCTGGTTACCAGCATTTTCTCCTTTTCCCACAATATTTTCTACCCTATCAAAGTCAGAAATCATCATATTAACAAGATTTAATTTGTTGTCTGCAGATGCTTTGAATTTGGTCTAGTCCAAAAATTTGTCGTTTGGTAAAGAGTTAAAATGATTTGCACACCTTTTTATTCAGATATATTTTGGACAACCCAGAAGTTTTTAGAGGTCACAATGTCCTTGACCTTGGGAGTGGGTGCGGGGCTTCAGCAATAGCGTGTTCAAAGGTTGGAGCCAATGAAGTGCTTGCCAGTGATATTGATAAAGGTAAAAAAATACTAAATTTTATAACTAACAGCCCAAACAAATGAGCCATGCTCTGGCAAAAGGGGGTTTAATGCAACTCCATGCTGTATTATATCAAGCGAATCATCACACAATTATGGACCCATAAAATCCATTTTGTCTAACAATTGTCTCAATCCTTTGGTAGAGAGAAAATTGACCATTAACAAAAAGATTCGACCAAGGTCAGCCTGCAGGGTGTGTGGAGGCTGACCTGGGTCGATACTTTTTGCAGATGCATTAACCCTTTACTACACAATCCCGAGTTTTAACGACCCTAACAAAGAAGACTTTTGAAACCATATTGGGAAAAGGAGAAAATGCTGGTAACCAGCATTTTCTCCTTTTCCCACTATGTTTGCTACCCTACTCGAAACAAATTTCAGTCCCTGAGTCACCTTTATTTTGTCATCTGCAAATGCTTTCAATTTGGACTAGTCTAAAAGTTTTTCATTTTTTCGTTTGGTAAGGAGTTAAACCTGTAATTCTTACAGCATGGCTCAAATATTATCAGAACAAATGCAGCAAAGCTGCCTGGACAGAGCTTTGAATGCCGCATTAAGACCACAGCCAATTGTATTTTTTTCCGATATAATTTTTTTTTCTATTTTTTTTTTGTTATTTTGTCCTTAATAGCCCAATATATATAGTACCTTTTTTTCATAAAGTTGGTAAGAGTGGGCAAAGTTTGTGAAAAAAAGTGCCTGTACTATAGGCCATGGCATCAAACATTTTTGTTTACCCTTTACCACACAATCCCTTTTGTAGCCTAGCCACTGTAGTGCAGAAGGTAGTGTACAGGACTTGGGAACAGGGGTCACTGGAGAAAATGCTTGCAACCAGGATTTTCTCCTTTTCCCACAATGTTTCTACCCTTCCAAAGGTGAATTTCTGTTTTTGAGTGATGTCTATTTTGTTGTCTGTAAAAGCTTCCAATTTGGGCAAATTTAAGATTTTGTGGTTTGGTAAAGGTTTAATGAGTCATAGTAAGAAAGCCTTTGAAAACATTGTGGGTAAAGGAGAATAGCTGTTGAAATGCTGGCAACCAGTATTTTCTCCTTTCTCCCTCAATGTTTTCTGCCCTATTAAAGACAAATTTCATGAATTTGAAAAATTTTACTGTTACAATATTTGAATTTTCGTCTGCAATTTTTAGCTCTACTGGCTGAAAGCCAGTAGAGCTTATGTCATGGCGTGCTTTCTGTCGTCCGTCCGTCCGTCAGTCTTTTTCTTTTTTACGTGATCAAGTCTTCATTTGTGGTCAGATTTTCCTGAAACTTGCACAGTTTGTTTATCTCATCAATAGCTTCAACCCTATTGATTTTGAAAAAAATCCAACAAAGAGTATGGGAAAAGTAGTCATTTCAAGTTGAAAATTTCCATTTCTTGTTTACGCGATAAAGTCTTCATTTGTGGTCAGATTTTCGTGAAACTTGCACAGTTGGTCTATCTCATCAATAGCTTGAACTGTATTGATTTTGAAAAAAATCCAAGAAACAGTATGGGAAAAGTAGCCATTTTAAGTTGAAAATTTCCATTTCTTGTTTATGCGATAAAGTCTGCATTTGTGGTCAGATTTCTGTGAAACTTGCACAGTTTGTCTATCTCATCAATAGCTTGAACTGTATTGATTTTGAAAAAAATCCAAGAAACAGTATGGGAAAAGTAGCCATTTCAAGCTGAAAATTTCCATTTCTTGTTTACATGATAAAGTCTGCATTTGTAATCAGATTTTTGTGAAACTTTCACGGTGTGTTTATCTCATCAATAGCTTCAACCCTATTGATTTTGAAAAAAACCCAACAAACAGTATGGGAAAAGTAGCCATTTCAAGTTGAAAATTTCCATTTCTTGTTTACATGATAAAGTCTGCATTTGTAATCAGATTTTTGTGAAACTTTCACAGTGTGTTTATCTCATCAATAGCTTCAACCCTATTGATTTTGAAAAAAAATCCAATAAACGGTATGGGAAAAGTAGCCATTTAAAATTTAAAATTTCCATTTCTTGTTTATGCGATGAAGTCCGCATTTGTGGTTGGATTTCAACTTGCACAGTTGCTTTGTATCATAAACAGCTTGAACCCTATTGATTTTGAAAAAAAGTCTGACAATCAGTATGGGAAAAGTAGCTATTCAAAGTTGAAAATTTCCATTTCTTGTTTAGGCAATGAAGTCCACAGTGTTGATCCAAATCTTGTGAAACTTGCAAAGATTATTTGATTCATCAAGGGATTGAACCCTATTAAAAGTGAAGAAAATCTAGTAAACCATTCAGGAAAAGCAGCCATTTGATGACTTAGTATCATTTACTCAACAAAGTTCACATTATTAGTCACATTTCTTTGAAATTTGCAAGGATTGTTTAATACAAGGCGTTCTGAAAGCCTATCAAATTTGGCTGGATTCCAAACAATTAGTTTTTAGAAATTGCACTTCATTTTTTTTTCACTGTTTGTTCAATTCACCATGCCTACTTATGCTGTCTTAGTGAGTTCAAGCCCAGTTGCAAGAACACATTTTTGTGTTTTTTTCTGTTTGCATCATGAATTCATAATGTATGCTAGCAAAAAAGCAAAATCACTGCCAGTAGAGCGATTTCAGACCCTCAAGGGCCACTAGTTTTCAGTCTGGAAAAGTCTAAGATTTTGTCATGTGGTTAAGAGTTAACCTTGATTCTTAGTATTTATCCTTGTTTTCAGATGCAATATCAGCTATAAAACTAAACAGTAAAGAAAACAGCACAACAGTAAGGACAAACTATTCAAATTTAATTGGTGTGCAGAATCCAGACTGGACCACAGTCATTCTTGGTGATATGTTCTACGACGAAGCTTTTAGGGATGTAACCATAGACTGGTTAAGCAAACATTATAGACACTATAAAACAAATATTTTCATTGGTGATCCTGGGAGACTTCCATTAGTTAATCATCCAATCAGACATGATCTTATAAAAGTTGCAGAGTATGAACTTCCAAGTACTTGTCGAGAGGAAAATCCTGGATTTACAGAAGGAGTGGTTTGGAAATTTGAGCCTTCATAGGCTGAACTATTTTCATCCGGTGTAATTCATAATGCAAATACTTATTATCGCCAGTCCCATAGCGTTATCTCTCTTGCATATCTCTGGGCATATATGGTTAGAAAATGATCAAGTCTTGAGAGACAGCACAATATTGTCAAACCAACAGGGTGCCTGTAATTTAGCCAAATCATTCAGTATCTCATAATGGGGGAAGAAATGAAAACTCTTTATCAAAGAACAAACTTTTAGACTGGCTCAAATTGAAGACATTTGCAGATAAAGGCATTTTCTCCTTTCCCCACAATTTTTCTACCCTTCCAAAGGAAAATTGCAGTTTTTAAAGTCACATTTATTGTCCTGTGCACAAGCTTTCAATTTGGTTGAGCCTAAAATTTTGTTGGGCGGTAAAGAGTTGAGGGTAAACAAGCTAGCATACTGTGCTTTATATTGTGCCAGCGAAGCAGTGTGTTGGGTCATGAAGTTGTATATCAGGTCATGCTGTTTAACTTCGATTCTGTAGATTGAAAATTGGGAAATATGAATGTGGTTTGAGTGATGAAATTTCAGTTTGGACCATTATCTGCATTTCACGGATGATGCATTGAAATTTTAATTGTGTTTCTTTTCATTTTCTTGAAGGCACACTGTCGCCCTTTACCAAGCAATCTCTAGTTATAAAGTTTCTTGAAAACATCGCCCTTGTTCACTTTTTCCTATCCATTTCAAAGAGAGATCCCATTTTACTTTTGTCTTCTGAAAACTTTACTGGTAATGCTTTTTTTTGTGGACAAGTTATAAATTTTGTTTTGTAGTACAAGGTTAACTATCTACCTACCTAAAAAATTTTGGACTTGCTCAAACTATTCATCATATAGGGGTAGAACACTTTGTGGAAAAAGAAGAAAATGCTGGTTTTCAGCATTTTTTCATTTTTGCATAATTTTCATGGCTTCTTTTCTTTGGGTCATCGAAATTAAGGATTTTGTGGTTAAGGCTGGCATTTAAGTTTTTCACACTTACACTTCGTAAGTTTTGTTTACTGGTATATTGTGCTTAACACCCTTTTCAACATTATTTCATCTATATCACAGTGGCCAGTGCACCTATTCATGCTTTCCTGTTGTTTCTTTGCACATTATTCTTCCTATGTCACTGGCTGCTTTCCCACATAAGTACATGTAATGCTGAAATGTTGATCAGTAGTGGGAGAGGAATGAAACCTGCCGCAATGATAGTAAATCATACAACAACACCATAAAAATGTCTCTTCTTACATAGTTTAATTACTTACATTGTATGGTTTCTACTTTAAGGAACAAAATTAATTGATTAGCCAAATAAAATCCTCCTCTCTCTCCGTCCTCATATCTCTCTTTCTCACTCTCGTCACATCTCTCTCTCTTTCTCACTCTCTTTTTTCTCAAACACACACACACACTCATTTAGAATTCTCCTGAAGTATAAACATATACTAAAGTGGTGTTGTGCCAATGAAATATCCCAGTATTTTACAGACTCTGCTGACCCTCTCTCCCTGTATCTCTCCTTTTTCTCTGTCACTCACTCTCCCCCCATATCTCTCTTTCTCTCTAAAACACACACACTCTTTAGAATTTTCCTTACTAACAAACATATACTTAACCCTTTCCCAAGAAAAAATTTTAGACCCTTCAAAATTGAAAGCATCTGCAGACGACAAATTTGAAACTGGTAAAATACAACTTAAGTTTTTTTTCACAGTAGAAATAATTGTAGGAAAAAGAAAAATACTGGTTACCAGCACTGTCTCTTTTTCCCAAAGCGTTTTAAAAAGGCCTCTTCCTCAGGGTTGTGAAAACATGGTAGTGTATGGTAAAGGTTTGAAAGATGTTGTACCAATGAAACATCCCTGTATTTTATGGACTGCTGATTTGAGATTTTCTGTAATCTACTTTCTGATATTTGAAAAGACTGTAAAATGAACAAAGTTCAGGTACATTTTGGCTTTCTAACCCTTTATCAAAGAACCCTTGTAAAACCATCCTCGGTGACCCAGTTTTGATTCATTCTGTAATCATGATGCATGGAGAGTAACGTAATGCTTCAAACCTGGGTTCTGAGGATGTTGTAAAACAGGCTTCTGAAGACCTTTTGAGAAAATGAGAAAATGCTAATAAGCAGAATTTTCTGCTTTTCCCACAATGTTACCTACTCCTGTTGAATGCCACTTCTGTCATAGCCACACTGTATTTGTCACCTGCATGCTCTCATTTTGAAGAAATCTAAAATTTTATTGTATGGTAAAGAAGTAACTGTCTACCACACAATCTCTAGTTTTGAAGATCTTGAGAGAGAGCTTTTGCTAACATAGCGGGAAAAGGTGATATTGCTTGTATCCAGGATTTTCTCCTTTTCCCCCAATTTCAACCCTTTCAAGAAATTTCAAGTTTTTGAGTCACAGTTAATTTATCATCTGTTATAGGGTAGAAAACATTGTGGGAAAGGAAGAAAATGCTGGTTACTAACATTTTCTCCTTTTCCCACAATGTTTTCAAAATGCTTCTTCCCCAAGGTCATTAAAACTTGGGATTGTGTGGTAAGGGGTTTAGCAATAATCAAAGTACTACAAGTGGCCAATAAAATTTGTTTCCAGGATTATACTGTGAACATGAATATATACTTCATACCAAACAATCCTGTGTTTAACCCCTTACCAGATGACAAAAGTTTAGCGTTGTCCAAATTGAAGGCATTTGCAGACGACAATTTCAGTGTGGCTCAAATGGTGCAAGTTTTCTTTGATAGGGTAGAAAACATTGTGGGAAAAGGAGAAAATGCTGGTTACCAGCATTTTCTCCTTTTCCCCACAACGTTTTCAAAAGGCTTCATTCCCAGGGTCGTTAAAAGTTGGTAATGTTTGGTAAAGAGTTAAACGACCCCAAGGAAAAAGACTTTTGAACAAATTGTTGGAATAGGAGAAAATAAAATGCTTGTAACCAGCATTTTCTCCATTTCACAAAATATTTTGCTCCATTTGAAGGGGAATCTTATTAATCAAGCTACCTTATATTTCATGTCTGCTACCTTTTTTCCAAATCAGTTGAGTTGAAAATTTTTTCTTGAAAAGAATTAATTCCTTACCAATCAACAACAATTTGGAAAGCTTTTGCGTTTGATGTTAAATATAGCTCAAATGGCGGAAAGTAGAAAAAAATTGTTTAAAATGGAAAAAAATGCTGTTTACCAGCATTTTTCTTCCTTTCCCAAATGTTTTCAAAAGCTCTAACCCAAGGTCCTTAAAACTTGGGATTGCTTTGTAAAGGGTTAACTCTTTTCGAAACGAAAAATTTGAGACTTCCAAATTAAAAGCATCTGCAGATGACAAATATGAAAGTCGCACAAAGGTCCTGAAGTTCTTTGACAGAGTGGAAAACATTGGGGAAGCAGAAAATGCTGCTTACCAGAACTTTATAATGAAATACTGTTTTGAATGACTGATTGGATAGAGCTGTTATCCACTTTCAACATTATTTCAGTCCTATCAGAGCAACAGCTCACATATTCTAGATTGTGGAAAAGAGTCCACTCAAATTTTTACTAAATATTAAAATTGTAAAATTGTCCAAAATCTGAGGTAATTCTAGATTTAAAAAAAAAAAAAAAAACCTTGGCAAAAAGAAAAAAGTTTGTCTTTGATAGTGTAGAAAATGTGAGAAAAGGAGAAAAATGCCGATTACCAGCATTTTTTTCCCTTTCCCACAATGTTTTCAAGAGCCTTCTTCCTCATGGTTGTTAAAGTAATAGATTGTTTGGTAAATGATTAACTCCCTTTGACCCACAGAAGGCTCTTTTTTGTCAAGCAGATCACACCTAAAAACATTATGGCAAAAGCAGACAAGAGGGCCATGATGGCCCTGAAGTCACTCACCTGAGCATTTTGATCAAACATAACCCATTTCCAATCTCTTCAGAGATATTAAGACAAACACTCTGACAAACACTCATTAGTATTGGGCTTACAAATATGGCCTCTAGAGTGCACACAAGCTTTTCCTAGAATTTGTCTCAGCGGCCTACTTGACATGTAGAAATTATCCAGACATACATTCCGACAAACTTTCATGAGTATTTGAGAGAAAATGTGGCCTGTAGGGTGTACAAAAGGTTTTTCCGAGATTTGACCAAGTGACCTAGTTTTTTATCCAACATGACCCATATTCATACTAGTCTAAGATATTATCAAGACAAACATTCAAAGCAAATTTCAAGATTATTGGACTGAAAATGTGGCCTCTAGAGTGTACACACAGTTTTTCAAAGATGAATCTTGGTGACCTAGTTTTTATTCCATGTGACCCATTTTCAAACTCATGCAAGGTATCATCAAGACAAACATTCTAACAAAAGTTTAAAGAATATTGGACTGTAATTATAGTACAAAAGGTTTTTCCCAGATTTGACCTTGTGACCTAGTTTTTTATCCAACATGACCCATTTTCATACTAGTCTAGGAAATTATCAAGACAAACATTCTGACCGAATTCCAAGATTATTGGACTGAAAATGTGGCCTCTATAGCTTACATAAGGTTTTGCTAAGATTTGATCTGTTGACCTAGTTTTTGACCTGACATGACCCATTTTCAAACTCACCCAAGCTATTATCATGACAAACATTCTGACCAACTTTAAAGAGCATTGGACTGAAAATGTGGTTTCTGGAGCATACACAAGGTTTTTCAAAGATTTGACCTTGTGATCTAGTTTTTGACCCCAAATGGCCCACTTTCGAACTCGTCTGTGTTATTATCAAGACAAACATTCTGACCAAATTTCAATAGTTTTGGACAGAAAATGTGGCTTCTGGAGCATACATAAGGTTTTTTTAAGATTTGACCTAGTGATCTAGTTTTTGACCCAACATGTCCCGTTTTCAAATTTGTCGGAGATATCATCAAGACAAACATTCTGACCAAATTTCAAGAGTATTGGACTGAAAATGTGGCCTCTAGAGCGTACACAAGGTTTTTCTCAGATTTGACCCGGTTACCTAGTTTTTGACCCGACGTGGCCCATTTTCACTCGTCCGAGATATCATCAAGACAAACATTCTGACCAACTTTCAGGAGTATTGGACTGAAAATATGGCCTCTAGAGCGTACACAAGGTTTTTCTAAGATTTGACCTGGTGACCTAGTTTTTGACCCGACATGGCCCATTTTCGAACTCGTCAGAGATATCATCAAGACAAACATTCTGACCAATTTTCAGGAGTACTGGACAGAAAATATGGCCTCTAGAGCATACACAAGGTTTTTCTAAGATTTGACCTAGTGACCTAGTTTTTGACCCGACATGACCCAATTTCGAACTCGTCCGAGATATCATCAAGACAAACATTCTGACCAAGTTTCACAAGAATCGGACTGAAAATGTGGCCTCTAGAGTGTACACAAGGTAATAGTTGACGATGCACTACACACGACGGACACAGCACGATCACAATAGCTCACCATGAGCACTTCGTGCTCAGGTGAGCTAAAAATGCCAGTGATAATCCATTCATAAACCTTAGGTCAGTCTGATTATTCCTACTTGACAAAAGATCTTTTCAAAATTGGTTTTAGATATAACAAGTAAGATGCATGTCCAGTTTACTTTTATAACATAGATCTACATGTAAAGTATCATAGAGAGATGTAAATGTTTAGTGCAACTGTTCAGTCGAACACATCTAGTGTGCTTAACAGATGATTATAGATACATAACTTATATCATCTTAGACAAAGACCCAAGTAAAGTAAAATCAATTAGTAAGAAGAGCAAAAGCACTGCATGCTGGTACCAACACTCGGCTGCAGTTGCTTTTGAAAATGAGATTGATTTTCATAGGAAATTCTAAGTCGAAAAAGTGACAAAACTGTGTTGAAAATACTTTGGTTACCTGCCGCAATGCTATGGGTTCTACTTTTTGGTAATTAATAACTAGTCTGATTTTGAATTAAATATCTTTAGTAATGACAAGACTAAGATACCATAAAATGTCAAAGTTTTCCCACCAAAACCACAACGACAGGGCTACCACAATACCTTTAAGTTTTCTTTGAAAAACAGCAAAGCTAACTAGCAGACTGACAAATACCCCCATCAGTTGCCTCGTCACTGGTTGAGGAATAAAGGATTCAAAGGGACATGACTTATACACCTAACCAGTTGCCTTGTCACTGGGTCAGAATTAAAAACTAGAGGCGCTTGAGCGCCTGTATCGCTCCACAGGCCTGATATTTCTATAATGGCGAAAGGAAGTTTTTAACAATTATCATTCAATCCTGCATTTTAGCTCACTGAAGAAACAGTTTGGTAGACAACCACCATAGGAACTTACCTGCAAAACAACAATGAAATCCAATGAATAGTTTTAGAGAAGAAATTTTTCAAAGATTTTACTTTATACCATAAAAGGAAAATGAGTCTCCCATAAAAGCCATGTTTTTTGACAGATCTTTTTTTTTTTAAGGAATTCTGTAAACCTGTATCTAAGGAACATTCCTGCAAAATAATAATGCTATCCAAATAGCGGTTTGGGAGGAGAAGATTTTTAAAGGTTTTTTACTTTGGTTGCCATGGCAACCAGAATTCTTCATGGAACACAATTATTTGAAGGAATTTGAAAGAGGACCACCAAAGGAACATTCCTGTGAAATTTGGTAAAAATCCAGTCAATAGTTTCTGAGGAGAAGTTTTTTAAAGAAAAAGTTTACGGACGTACGCACGACGGACACAACGCCATGACAATAGCTCGCTGGCCTTCGGCCAGTGGAGCTAAAAAAAAAAAAAATTAAAAGACCATAACTCAGTTCTCACAGCATGCAAAAGGCTTCTATAAAAATGTAAGCCTTAATCACACAATCCTGAGTTTTAACGACCCTGAGGGAGGGGCTTTTTGAAAACATTGTGTGAAAGGAAAAAATGCTGATAACCAGCACTTTTTCCTTTTCACACAATGCTTTTAACTTAACAATTTAATCCATATTTAATATGTTGTTTTCAAATACATGTACTTTGGATTTGGAACAGTCTAAAAGCTTGTGGTTTGGTAAATGATGAAGCCAAATACCGGTAGGTTGCAAACTGTAGGAGAAGAGAATACAAAATTGTATCTAAAAATGAGCGACAGACAGACGACCTGAATTCAATGATATCCTCCCCACTTCACTGTGTGTGTAAAGAATTGCATAACAACTGTATCTCGATTGTTTCTTTGACTGATTTTACAGTTGCAACAGTGACTGGCAAATGAGGGAGCCAGTTGCAAAAAAAAAACAGAAGTAAAAATAAATACATCTTGCATTAAAGGCACTCTAGCTGCCAAAAGAAAAAACATTTAAAAGTCAAAAAGCAGATAAATCTAATTCATACCATTTAAAAGTATTTTATTATTAATCTAGTATTGTGTTTCAGTGGAGTCTGTGAAAGTTCCAGTTGCTGGCAGAAAAATTTAAGGTAAAAGTCACAAAAGTTGGCAAACTTTTGTGCCAGCAACTGCAACTTTGACATATTCCACTGGAACACATTATCAGACCTGGAATAGTATTTGTAGTTTTAAATGGTATGAATAAATTTGTCTGCAGCTAGACCCCTGAATTGTTGACTTTTGGCAGCTAGTGGGCCTTTAAACAAACACTGGTAAGAACTATCTACAACTCAAGGACAGTGAAAAAACAAAACCTACAAAAAAGATTATAGTCTTATAATCCATTAATTCACAGAAATAAATAAAACCTACAATACATCAACCCAGTATCTCTTGAAAGCAACTTTGTTTGACTGACAGCAAATCACCTTTTGAGAAGATCAAATCAAATAGAGATTGATCCAAATGAGAGTGATTTGTCCTTCTGCTTCAATACCTTCACATGTACCCATGTATTAAGTTATTAACCCTTGGACTTTAAAGTGCTAGATATTCTGTTTTTCGAAGACAGTGAAGATCAAGAATAGACTGCACAAAATGTGTATCACCATATCAGACATGGTAGATCCAACATCTGACTGCATAGTACATGCAGTCAGATCTTGGATGAACACAGTATGATATAATGAGATTTTTCTCAGTGAAAGGAACTTTGAACTTCCAAATTGCTATATTTGGGTTTTCACTACAAACCAGAAATTTCGAGCCAACTCATGTAGCAATTTCATAGTTAAACCTTCATACTGATAATCCATGTGTTAGAAAAACCTTGATGTAAAATGTCAGAAATAAAGGATAACTCTGTCTCAGTGTATGATCGAAATTTCTTTCATCAAATGAAAAGCGAGGGCTATATTTTCACAAGTGAAAATGGCCTTTGCTTTTCAGGAGATGAAAGAAATTTCTATCATACACTGAAACAAACAATTACCCTATTTAATCTATTCAATCAATTCAATCTAGTAGGATATGGACTAGCTGTAATAATGATGTCATGAGTGATGTTGACTATGGCATAAAACAGGACGTTCACCTGCTAAAAAATTCATTCATGTTCTATAAATATCTGTGGTATGTCAAAAATGAAAGTTATAAAATTCATTAGTGAACTATAAGGATATAATTCACTTAGATTTCTATAAACTGCTGAAAAGCATAAAAGAAACAATGAGATTTTCCAAGTTACAAAAACTTGAGATGAAATATCAAAGCTACGCACCACGATGACAATGCAGACTACATGGGCAGAACTTGGATGATTTCTTCGTTTATAACTGAGCTGAAAATCTGCATGAAGTTGCCTTTAAGAGATACAGAGTTAATTTAGCACTATTGATTGTACTATTGAGTATAACTATTATAATCAAATATTACCTTTATACATATTTGTACACATATCTAAACTTATTGATATTCCAGAACAAACTTCAGGAACAAAGGATCTCTTGTATCTTTACCAAAATATTGGCCTTGATGGCATTCTCATTTTATTGAAATACATTCAACATTTTACAAGATACGAGGGGTGATCATAAAGATCATGGACCACCTCGTTATTTTAGAAACTACTTCACGTAGGATTACGGAAAACTGCACATTTGAGCATTAATTATCTGGTAACCGACTTAAGCTTTCAAAAGTCGTCTTATTCAAGTAGGTAAAGTGTGACGTCACTTTAATGACGTCATATACTGCATTAGTGGTCCAAAATGTCAGATGATGTTTCATTTGAGCCCAGAATAATCATAAAGTTTCACTTAAAACTCGAAAAGTATTAATCAGAAATCAAAACCGATTTAGAAAAAGATTAAAGGGACTCTGCACTCAAGAATATGATATTTGTAATTGGATCGGACCAGTTAAGACATGAGTGCGATACTGTTAAAGATGATCCTAAATCTGGCCGTACATCAACATCAGTCATAGACAAAATCATCACGGATGCAGAGCAGCATGTAAAACAAGATCGTCGAGATACTGTAAGGAAAATAGCTGACACATTTAGCATTTCATATAAAAGTGCCAAGGAAATTTGGCTGACAATCTTGGAATGTCGCGTGTTTGAACAAGGTAGGTACCTCGACTATTGACGCCCGCGCCAATGGCAGTTAGGGTCGAAATCTGTTTAGAAATTTTAGAACGTATTAGGGTAGAGGGGTCAAACTTTACTGATCATATTGCAACATGCGATGAAAAATGGGTACACTTTAATGAGACTGAATCTAAACAACAAAGTTGTGTACAGAAACATTTAACATCGCCTTCCGCCATGTAAGCCAAACTTTCTAAGTCAGTCGGTAAAGTTATTTGCATCATATTTTTCTATTCTCCGTTTTTCTTCTATATTATATTGTATCTATACATACTACAGTCAATGCTGAGTTTTATGCCCACATTATTCAAAGAAATTTCACGGACGCCATACGAAAAAAAAAAACAGCCAGAAGTCCCACGGTGTGACGTCACTTTACATCAAGATAACGCCCTAGCGCACAAAGCCACACTTGTACAGAAAACTCTGCAAACACTTAAACACAGAAACACTAGCCAACCCTATAATTCAGTCCTGACCTCTTGTGACAATTGGCTTGAAAGATTCTGTACGTGGCACGCTCTACGACAGCAGAGAAGAGCCAATCCTCACTATGACTGGGTCCTTGAGAGTAATGTCATGTGACATGCTCGCGCACGTGTTTCACGCATGGGAATCAAGAATAAATTAGTGCATAGAATTCGAAGGAGGTTATTTTCAAAAAAGTAGACATTCCAAGTTGATTTTTATAACAATATTCCTACACAGACACTAGTGCACGTTCTTTCTGATCACCCCTCGTATCGTTCTGTGTTTTTGGGACCCTAAAGAACAAAGCTTTTTGAAAACATTTTTGAGAAAAGGAGAAACTGCTGGAAAGCAGCATTCTCTCTTTTTCAAAATTAACTTTTCACTTTTTCAACAAAAACCCACTACATGTATTTGAACCACCTTTCGTTTGTCTTCTGCAAACTCTTTCAATATGGACAAGGTTAACATTTTATTATCTGGAAGAGATTTAATACCCAATGCTGCATCTGCCATATATGTATTTAGGCATAGCAAAAACTTTTGCAAATCAACTCTTTACCTCACGATCCCAAATTTTAATGACTCTGAGGAGACAGCCTTTCGTGAACCTTGTGGGAAAAGGAGAAAATGCTGATAACCAACATTTTCTCCTTTTCCCATAAGCTTTTCTACACTTTCATAGACAATCACCATCATTTCAGCTAAATTTAATATGGCCTGCAACACGCGAAAAGGGGCATTCGGACATTTGCATAAAGTGTCATCGCTTTCCGTTTTTATGTAATTTTCTGTTTTGTGCAAGTCTATTGTAGCAGAAAATCTAATGTAGTCGTAAAGTGCCGTCTCGGATTACCCTGCGCGTTCTGCGCAGGCTGATCCGAGACGACACTACGCAAATGTCTGAATGCTCCTTTTCGCATGTTGCAAGCCATATGTCATCTGCAAATGCTTTCAATTTGGACCAGTCTAAAATTCTGTCCTTTGGTAAAGAGTTAAACAAGGAATAAAGATTTGAAAGACAGAAAAACACTGTTTTTGCAACAAATCAAAGATGCAGATTGATGATTTAATAAAACAGACAATTGCCTGTTAAAAACAGTTGTGCAGTACTGGTTTGACAGTAAGTTTTAGTACAGTTCTGTACCATTCACAGAAGGCTACTTTTTCTGCAAAAAAAAAAGATTCTTTACATGACTCTAGAAATATGATACTTGTATAGATTCACTGTTTTACATGTATCTCATCTTTTTTTTTAAGTCAAATGGTTGTACATGTAATAATAGTAATTATCTTGATTAATGAAAAACTAAACATACTAGTTTAGTGCTCTATATCAAATTTAAAATTAAGATTTAAAACACATTTAATACAGAATAATCTACACAACAATAAGAGTGGTCATCAGAATAAGCTTCTGTTTAAATCTTTACCACACAATCCCCACAATAATGACCCTGAGAAAGAAGCCTTTTAAAACATTGTGGGAAAAGGAGAAAAAGCTGGTAACCAGCATTTTCTCCTTTCCCCACAATGTTTTCTGCTTCTCCAAAAACAAATTTTGATTCTTCAGTCACATTTATTTTGTCGTCTGCAGGTGCTTTCAATTTGGACTAGTCTAAAATTTTGTCATTTGGTAAAGAGTTCAGAGAATTTTCTAGGTTTTTCTCGTTACAAAGGTCTTTCAAGTTTGAGAGAGCATTCCAGTCTTTTGGTTTTTTGATCTTTAGAGCCCCTTTCAATAACATCTTCAGTATTGCTGCCACAAATGCATGCACATGTATCCATGCTTTTCCACATGCAAGCAAACACAATTAATGTGGCTATCCATGCTTACTCAAAATGAACAAAGTCAACATGTTGTCATGAATTGGGACAGCAATTAGTCCTGTAACATAATTTTCACCAGTCAATAAAAATGAACTTTGACGGAATCATGAACTGTACTCAGAATACTTGGATTTATAGTCCTGTATGATGCAATTGTGCTAACAGCGCTATGCATTTCAGGTTAGTAGAAAATAAAGTCTTTACCATAATTATGACAAAACTTTAGATTAAGTCAACTTTGACAGCTTTTGCAGATGGCAATTTCAATGTGGTTATAATAATGAGAACTGTCTTTGAAAGGTAGAAATGTTTGTACAATACACTTGTTTTTGGAAGAGTAGAAAACATTGTGGCAAAAGGAGAAAATCCTGGTTATCAGCTTTTCTCCTTTTCCCACAATGTTTTCAAAAGCCTTACGTCTCAGGGTCATTAAAACTTGCAATTCTGTGGTAAATGGTTAAGAATTGCAGATGAAAAACATCTACATGTTAACTCTTTACCAAACAACAAAAATTTAGACTATTCCAAATTGAAAGCATTTGCAGACGACAAAATAAATGTGACTGAAAAATTGAAATTTGGTTTGGGAAGCCTGGAAAACATTGTGGGAAAAGGAGAAAATGCTGGTTACCAGCATTTTCTTGTTTTCCCACAATGTTTTCAAAAGGCCTCTCTCTCAGGGTCATTAAAAGTCGGGACTGTGTGGTAAAGGGTTAAGGTCTACATAGTTATTCATTTGTATATTTTCGAGACAATCGTTGGTATTTTTGTATGGATATTTCAAATATATGAAAACCTACAATCTAGTTAATTTATGTAGATTATAAAATAACTCTTTACCAAACGACAAAAGTTTGTGCAAGTCCAAATCAATCACATTTGAAGACAACAAAATACATTGTAAATGCCACTAAAATATTGAATTTTGTTTTTGAAGGAGTAGAAAACATGGGAAACAAAGAAAATGCTAGTTACTAGCATTTTCTCTTTTCCCCACAATGTTTTTAAATGGCTTCTTCCTTTGTTAAAATTCGGGATTGTGCGGTATAGAGTTAACCCATCTTAAAAGTATGGATTTGAGACTGTTGAGGTAAACAGACAAATTGATCAGAAACATAGTATGGCAGGAAGCCAAATAATGTGTTGGATACACCTGTATGTGTATAACAATGCCATCTGAACAATCCAAATGAAATACAGACAAGTCATGCTCTGTGAAAAGGGAATTTTAAAGCATCTGCAAAAATTATCGACCCATGCCAGTCTGAGCAGTCCGAGCAGGCTGACATGGATCAAAACCTTTTGCCATTTGTGAATTTTCTGCATGTTCAAGGACAATTCTACCTAATGATTGAGTCGGTTGTTTGACAAAATTGATTTTATGGATCTGTAATAATGCGATTACTTGCTTGGCATAATGCATCACATAGATGCAGTAAACATTTTTTTTCACAGCGCAGCTCATAAGTTTAATGCTTGCAGTTTGGATAATATACTACAAGGAACCTTTTCGCCTTGTTGCTCCTTTTTCATTTTCCTTCCGACTGTCATAATTCAAAATGCCTCCCCGAACTCCAAAAAGTACAGCTAGGGACTCTTTTTCATATCGCTATTAGAGATTACCTTGTTTATGTCTTGAGACATCTTTACATACTAAAGTGAAGAATAAATGTCATTTAAATCTTAACCAGACAACAAATTTCACGGCTCATCCAAATTGAAAGCAACTGCTGACGACAAAATAATTGTTGTTCAAATAATGGGATGAGTCTTTGAAAACCGAAGAAAAACATTGTGAGAAAATTATAAAATACTGGTAACCAGCATTTTCTCTTTTCCCACAACTGTTTCTTTTATTTTATGCTCACACTGCTAAGCACAACTCGTGGACCTTTTGTGGACTGTGTAGATAAAGATCAGATGGCACAACATGTAATCTGATCTTGAATCTTCACTGTCTGATAAGGAGTTGTATTTGCCCAAACAATAACTTTGAAATAGCAAAATTTCGGTTTTTTCTAACAGCTCGAAAGTTTCATTTCACCTTTTTAGCAGGATAAGGGTTAAACTCTAAATTCATCATTTGAACCAAATTTTATACCTTTGTTTGCAAATGCTCTCAATTTAGACTATCCCAAAAATGTTTTCTACTCTTTCAAAGATGAATCATTTGAGCCAACTGTTTTCTACTCGTTCAAAGACAAATTATTTGAGCCAAATTACAATCTGTTGATTACAGATGCCTTCAAATGGGACTTTTACCACAGAGTTTTGTACTCTTTTTAAACCCTTAAAGCACCTTTTACTACCATAGTGACCCTTTGCAGCCCGTGTATATCAAGATCAGGCTGCACAAAACGTGCAGCCTGATCTTTGATCCACACTGTCCGCTTTGGTGAAACACTGCAGACAAAAGCAACCATGAAATTGTAATTATTTGGGTCATATTTCTAGGATGAAAATGTCTGATAGGTTAATTCCACACTCTTAGGGTTAAGAAATGTTTCAAGTTAGAGATGCATTTCAATTGGTCATGCGTCTTGCATATGCTTTCAATTTGAACAAGCCCAAAATTATGTCATCTGGTATAGAGCAATCAACATTGAATTAAACTACGAAACAGTCACACAGTCCATTGATTCAGAGGGCTGATCACATTGTTAATATTCCTCCCTTTGAAAATATGGCTAAAGCACACACATTCTATTAGGTTTTTTCAGCAGGTTTCAGTTCTTTTATCTGTTTGATCAAATATGCTTTTTCATCGTTAAATTGTTCGTCATCCGACCTGTCCGTGTGAAACTTGGTCAGAAATTCTACTAGTTTTTCTTTGTTTCTCAGTAATATATCCAGAATGGGCTTCTGTTTGTTTGGGTTTGCAACAAAAACCTGGAAAAAAAAAAAGGAAATGGTTGTTAGACAGAACAAGAACTGTCATTAGACACCATAGCTTGCCTGGAAAAGTAAACTGTAGGGGATGGTAGTGCCTCGAAACAGCAACAGTGTCCCAGCCAAACAGAAGACCAAACACCAACTCCAATGCCAAGGTTAGTGCAATTGTTATTCCTGGAATTTATTCAGGCAATTGTCTGTGACCATGACCTTTGGGCCACAGGCATGGGCAGGGGTAAAGCTGAATGACACTGTGGACCTATTTCTATCATCATACTAAATATGAACCAAATCAATCATTCTGTCTGGAAAATAGGAACTCTATAAAAACTTTTTGTTGAAATTTCTAAATCTGTAATCTTGACATTACAATCACGGGCATGAGCACGGCTAGGGTATGGCTCAATGAAGCTTTGGATCTGTATCTGTCATCAAACAAATTATGAATCCAATCCATCATTTAGGTTGGAAAATATGAGCTCTTAAACTTTGACTTCAAACACCAAAGTCTATCACCTTGACCTTAAGATCATGGGTATGGGAGGTATACATTGATGAACGAAATTTTGGACCCATATCTATCATCAAACCAAATATGAACCAAATCCATCATATGGTTTTGAAAATTTGAGCTCTTAAATACTTAAACATCAACTCTGATACCTGGGGTAGTGCAATAGCTCTGCCTGGACTCTGTCAAAGAAAGCTAAATAGCGAGAGAGAAAAAGAATACCTCAATACACCCTCAAAAGGAATTTGCAGCAAAGAGATCAAAAAAATATCTTTGTAAAACAGGGAAATTAAGTTTAACCAAAGATGTAAAATACATATAAAAATGATCTAGCAAATAGAGAAGTTGCAATCTCTGAGCAGTTCCTCTTTTTGCCACAATGTTTTTAATGTATCACAGACAAACAGAGTTGTGTGCCCCTGGAGGAAAAGGGTTATCAAGAAACTTGCACATAATGTTTTGTTCTGAATCTAAAGATGAAAAAGTTTGCAGCTTAGTTACAATTACCAATTTGGCAGTCAATTTCACACAAAATCTGGGTCATCAATGTGATTGAAATAAGTTTGTGTTAGATCTTGATGCTGTTTAAACAGCTTAGGTCATCAGGGTGGTCAGTGTACCTATGGATGTTTCCCTGCTTTCTCACACCAGTTCTGGAACAACTTTCTATCCAAGTCACTGACTACTTTTCTGACATGTATAAGAGTTGAGAGGCAAATAATCGCCCAAGAAAATGTTTGCTTCAACCCAGAATCGAATTGGCAACAACCCAGTCACGATGTCAGATACACTTCCCACTGAGCTACCTGGCCGGGCGATAGAAATCAGGCTTATAACTGCAGAGTTTAAAAAATTTTTTTCTTCAAGGCTGTTGAAACCCAGGATTGTGTGGTTAAGAGTTTGATCACAAAATGTTACCTTGAATACATGAAAGGCTTCAAACTGTATATTTCTACTCTTCTCTCTTAGCATGTTCATCATGAGCTTCAGGTTGTCTGGATTACTGATGTAAATAGTCATGATGGTAAAATTATGTCGATCTAACAGCAGTTCACCAAGTAACTGAAAAGAGACAATGTGACAGGTACTTTAACCGTTTACCACACAATCCCGAGTTTTAACGACCCTCAGGAAGAAGCCTTTTGAAAACATTGTGGGAAAAACAAGAAAATGCTGGTAACCAGCATTTTCTCCTTTTCCAACAATGTTTTCTACCTTTTCAAAGACGAATTCTATCCTTTGAAAAATGTTTTAACTGTGGTCTGTAAATTCTTTTAATATAGGTGAGTTTAAAATTATGCCATGTGGTAAAGGGTTAAGATGATGGGATTTGCCTTTGATGCCATGGTTTGAAGGGCCCTTTTCCCTCTGGGTTGTTTAATAACTGGATTGTGTGGTATAGGGTTAATCAGTGAATATAAATCAGTAGGTCTGTGCTTCATTGCAACATACAGGGCTCGAGACCCAGGCATTGTGGGTTCAATTCAAAGCTTGACAAATTTCTTTCTAAGGACTGATGACAGTCACTGCAACATGAAGGGCTCAAAACCCAAGCCTTCAAAGGTTGCTGGTTTGATTTCCAGCTCAATTACTTGAGAAGGTTGTCTTTGTCTTCCTATTCACACAAAGATATTCCACAACAATAGAACCATAATGATCATATTCATGTATTGCTCACCTGCATTTGTAAGCACAAGCTTGGATACAATATATTATTGATACATTATAAAAACCAGGGTACAATTTGCACAATTTTGTTTAAAATACATAGTTGTTTTGATATGCTTGTGCTTACAAATGCAGGTGTGCAATTTTGACTCTCTGTCAATGTAAAGGTTAAGTCTACTTCCTAAAAATAACAAAATGTGAAATTGGTAATAACTTATACAACCAGAGAGATACGATGGTGAAGGTGATAAGCGTTGATATTCAGACTATGCAAATAGTATCAATTTAAGGTATGTAGCACCTGTTGTTTAGATAATGATTGATTGTATGGTGTTTAATGCCTTTTTGAACATTATTTCAGTTATATTGCAGCAGACAGCGCACCTATCCACACTTTACTGGAGTTTCTTTTACTAGTACTCCGCAAAATATTCTTTCCAACCCACTGACTGCTTTCCCACAAAAACATTGTCGAAACAATGATCAGCGGTGAGAGAAGAATGAATCCTGCCAAATTGACTATCATCAATCCTTGGAAAGAAATTGGTGGAACCATGGATCGAACCAGCGGCTTCCTGTTCTCCAGTCCTGAACACTACGAACTGAGCTTGGGTTGTTAGGTAAGGATAAACTAAATTTCCATCTGTCTGCTGGCAATGGATTTATTTTTTGGTATGAAAAGTTCCTGTTTACTCAGGGTAGCAATAGAGAACCATCATTTCCTGTAAACCATACTCTGATTTTGAGTATCAAATAAACTTACTTTCAAAGCTTGACGTCTAGTAACATAATTTTCAGAGTTCAACAAATTCTGATACTGATCAAACACTCTATCATAATTTGCCTCTAGAAACTCTGCAGCTAAAATCTTATGTCTAGTGAGGAGTTCCTGAAATTAGACAAATTGTCATGCAAGTTTAACTTAACTCTTTACCAGACCACAAAATTTTAGCTTTATCCAAACTGAAAGCATTTGCAGAGGACAATTTCAATGTGGCTCAAATGGTGCAATTTTTCTTTGATAGAGTAGAAAACATTGTGGGAAAAGGGGAGAATGCTGGTTACCAGCATTTTCTTCTTTTCCTACAATGAACCAGCATTTTCTCCTTTTCCCACAACGTTATCAAAAGGCATCTTACCCACGGTCATTAGAAGTCGGCTTTATGTGTAATGTGTGGTAAAGGGTTAATAGATACATCTTCTTACCCGGCAAAAATATGCTCTTGTCCAGTTACATTTAGTAGTTGCAGATGACAAATTATACCTGGGTCAACAAATGGAACATGTATTTGTCTCTAATAAAACAAAAAAAAATTGTGTGTGAGAGACAGAGAGAGAGAGAGAGAACTTACTGGTTAGTAAAGCAATACTTTCCCTACCAACAGTGTTTTCAAAAGTCTCTTTCTAGGTCCCAAAAACATGAAATCATTTGGTAAACGATTAATTCCCCTGTCCTAAGCTTTGATGGCTGATTTTGAAACTTATATTAGATCTTATTTAAATGACTGGTAACTCTGCCAGTGCTTTATGATACATGCCTAAACATGTGTATATGTGAATATATACATGCATCGAAAATTTTGCAAATTACTGATTACGGACATTTTGCAAATGGGAATGTTTGCAAATTCAGGACACTTGTTATTTGTTAGTATACCTGTGGTAAAATAGGCAAGCAAAAAAGTGTGCAGATTTTTTGAATTCGTGAAGCACAAAAATTTCCACTTATACAGTAAAACTGGATTTGAAAAACCAAAGGAACTTTATAGAGAGTAAGGTAAAATGAGTTTCAACTCTCTAAAAGTTGTCAAAATTCTAGACTCCTCTCTATTTAAAGCTTGTGCTGATGACAAATAAACTGTGGTTAAATTATGGAATTTATCCATTACCCCTTCACCTGCTAAATAACTAAAAGGAAACTTTTAAATCAATAATAAAAACCCAATTAATACTACTTCGAAGTTTGTTTTGGGGTAAAAATATCTCCTTACTAGATAGTGTAGATAAAAGATCAGACTGCACATTCTGTACAGTCTGATCTTGATCTGCACTGTCAGTAAAAGGTCCTTGAGTTGCACTAAGGAGCCTACAACTTAAAAGGTAGGAACATAGTCTCCATAAAGGTTGTTCAAACTTAGGACTGTTTAGTAAAGGATTAATTCCACAAACACTTGCAGTACCTTGAATGTTGCAAAGGCATCTGAAGCTACATCAAAAGTAGACAACTCTACATAGGTGAAGAAATCATAGAATTGTTCTGAATACAGTATAATTTTGGCAAGTGGCTCAAAACGTATACATTCCCGTAGCATTCCACCACAACATGGTGCTATCGTTTGGTCCTCATAGCTGTAATTTACACACAGAAACTAAACATTAATACTATTACAACTCTTCCAAACTGAATGCATTTGCAGATGAAAAAGTCAGCATGTTTCAAAATCAAATAATGGGATTGGTCTTTCAAAGGATTAAGAGCATTATGGTAAAGAGAGGGGAAAAAATGTTTTTTCTCTCTTTTTTTCCCCACAATGTTTTCAAAAACAACCTGTCACTTGGTAAAAGCAAACAAACCTACTTTCTTACTACTCAAAATGACAACTAATATGGCACTGTCAACAACTATTTTCAAAGATCTTACTTGTTCCTTAGATGTAACAGTAAACCATGTGCCTAACAACCAACAAACCTGTATTTTTACGACCCATAATAAAAATAGTTCTTAAAAACATTGTGGAAAAAGGAGAAAATGCTGTCAGTAGCATTTTCTCCTTTTCCCACGTTTTCTACTCTCTTACAAATATATCACAAGACAAACTATTTGAGCAAATGCAATCAAGAACAGTTGGTCAGCATCTGAAACCATCAATGTCATGAATATTCAAACTGACCACAAAAATCTGACAAGTTCTTGTATGTGTGATGTCTTTCATGATATGAAACGAAATAAGCATTTCACCTTTTATCACAATATTTTCGAAAAGAAATAACCTGTGACCACAGTCTGTATCTGATATCAATGAAAATAACTTTTTCTAGGTAAATTTCGGATAGAAACTGAGTTTATCGTTAATCTAGTGTAAGTCGACTGTGTCTGTTATTTTACTTACCCTTTCATAAGCTCAAGTATTATTTCCTTTTTGTTATATATAAACTCCACTGTGGGTGCCCTAGGTCCAATCTGTCTACGTAATAAGCTATTAAATATATGGGCAACATCTTTCTTCCCCTGAAAATTTGAATAAAGAATAAACAAATGGTGCAAGTAAAATCAGTTATCAAATGCATGATGTACTGTGAACCCTTTTTTTGTGACAACAAACATTTGATCCATGCTCTATAAAAATGGGGCTTAATGCATCCCTGTGATCCACTATACCAAACAAGTCATCACATAGCTATGGATCCATAAAATCTATTTTGTCTAACAGCCAGCTTAGTCATGAGGAAGAATGGTCCTTTGACATGCTAAAAAATAGCGGACTGCGCAGGCTGACATGGGTCAAAGCTTTTTGCAGATGCATTAAGCCCCCTTTACACAGAGCATGGCTCATCTGCAATTTTGTCTTGAAATTTGGCACACACATAGAGGCAGTTACCCTTTTTAGGGAAAAAGCATATTTAAACATTACTAAGCAATTCTTCTCAGTTCTGCAAACATAGAACCAAACATGTCAAGTTTTAAGTGTCACATATTATTCTGGGCTTAATACAGTATAACCTGTCTATACCGACCCTCACTCGGACCGAGAAAAAAGGTCGGTTTGTATAGGGGATCGGATTATCAAGGGGTGAAGAATGGCTAAAGAAATTCCACTTACCGAACCTTGTTTCTCTGTGAAAAGATAGACTAGTCCATGGTTTCATTCATTTAATCCTCGTGTATGTCAATTCACAATTTAAAACAACAGAAATCACATTAGTTTCAATAAAAAAGAAATGTGCATGCCGATCTACACTGTATTTACAAAACTAGGAAATTTTAAAATACAGTACTATCATCGTAAAAAAGAACTGATTTTCATTTGCTTGCCCTCGGCTTTATGTCTTAAAATTGTCTGTTCTGTCATTGTTTTGAGCTCCTCTACCCCTTGTAGATACCGATCGTCGTTCGTTAGGGCGAAATTCCGGATTTCCAAAAGCATATTATGCACTTGCTGATATGTGTATTCTGACCCCGGAAGCGGATTATTAGAACAAAGGTCAATGTCAGTCTCATTTTCACTTTCGCAGACTACAGCATTTAGAAGGGTATAAGAAATAAATGGTAGAGATGGCTCTTTCTGCAATTTGACAAACGATAAACGAGAAAAGAAGGGGTCTACATTCAAACTTTCCACTTATCGAGCCTCAACAACTAAGCGAATCACGCGTAACAGCATATTGATTTAAAGATAGTTTGTGACAAACAATAAACCATTACAAACATCGATGATTGATGACAGATTTACGATCGGATTATCTAGGGGAATTTACGCAATAAATTTTGGTTGGGCCTTGCGATAGGGGTCGGTATTCGATGTAGACAGGGATCAGATTACCTGGGTATTAATATAATGAAATAAAGAAGGAACTTGCCGGGACCGCGAGCGCAGACCGGAATGGATAGGGGATTGGATTATCTAGGGGTCGGTTTGGACAGGTTATACTGTATATGAGCCATGCTCTGTGAAAAGAGGGCTTACTGCATCTGCGAAAAGTATCAATCCAGGTTAGCCTGCGCAGTCAGCGCAGGCTGACCTGGGCCGAAACTTTCCGCTATTAATCAGTTTTCTGTATATACAAGGACTAGTCAACCTCATTATTAAGTCGGTTGTTAAAAAAAAAGTGGATATCATGGATTCATAAGTATGTGATGTCTTGCTTGGTGCCATGGATCACGGAGATGCATTAAGTCCCCTTTTGCCAGAGTGCGGCTCATATATTTGCAGGTACTATAACCTGCATGGATTTGTCCTAAAATTGTAATTTCTTAATATCATAATTTATTGCATAGAATTTTACTAGACTGAATTAACTATTACAGAAATTATTTGTGACTAAAACGATGGTACATGTATATTCTTATCATTGTCACAAAAGCCTATTGACTTTCAAAATATCCTGTGAATATCATTCAGCAGCTAAATAGGTCTGGTAAATGGTGGATATGGCCATTTTCATGTGTATTCAAAAATGTGTCTATCAACACAAGAATTTGTCTAACTTCACTCGTTACTAAATGACAAAATTCTAGACTTACTCAAATTGAAAGCATTTGCAGACAACAAAATAAATGCGACTCAAATATCGACATTTGTTTTTGGAAGGGTACAAAATATTGTGGTAAAAGGAGAAAATGCTGGTTTCCAGCATTTTCTCCTTTATCCATCATGTTTTCAAAAGCTTGTTTTCTCATGGCCATGAAAACTTGGGATTGTGTGGATAAGGGTTAAATTAAAGTTTATGGTTTATATCAATTTGTAACACCTCTACATGTTGCAGTTTGAGAAAAGTATTGCAAGAAAAGGAAATTATTGCTCTCTACAGGCAACTGATCCATTTCTGCACTTTCTTCTTGATGCCCTGTCATCCAAAAAACAGTCACGTGAAATTATTTCAAAATTTGTCCAATGGTTTAGGAGGAGCTGTTCACGGTTTTTTTTTTGTTCTGACTTCTAGCAGTCATCTTGTTCACCAGAGCTGACAGTTTTGTTCAACACTGATTGAAATAGAAAGCTGTTAACAGTTTACAGAAAATAGATTGTAAGAACAAAAGGCAGGGTTCGAAATTCCTACATATTTACTCGCAGAATGCGAGTCAGAATTGGAAAATGCAAGTTGAAATTTCAAGCAGTCGATAAAAAATGTGAGTGCAAATTATTGTAGTAAATTACCAAAATGTACTAAATTTCATATGTGAATACAAACAAGGTAATTCTTTCCGTTCTGGATAAAGATCGGTCATGTCGCATTGAGAATACCCTTCGACGGCTGTTGATGATTTTACATGTTGCCATTGAAGCCTCCGAGTTGTCATTCGTTATCCGAGTTTCGTGAGCCAAGTGCATTCGTCTGCACTCACGCCAATCCAACTATTTTTCGTTTTTTATACAGAAAAAAAATGGTAGGCGAATTCAATCTCTGATTATAAAACAGAAATATTTGTCAGTCTTTCATGAAAATATAATTATTATGCACAAATAACGAGAAGCAAATTGGACGTGATGGGCTCGTAAACCAGTTATGGGATATGCAGATATTCGGATGTGATACGTCCATAATTCATTTACAAAATCGTCCACTATTGTATATTTTATAGAAATTTAACTTGGGTTTGAGAACAGATATTCAACTGGAATTGAACTGTTAGTTAAATGATGGTTCTAATATTAATTAACGTTCCTTTTTCGTTTGGTTGTTGTCTCTAGTCGACAGGTTGCGTAGTAGAATAGAATTGAACAGTTTGTACTGGCCGTTCGTTCTTTACCATTGGCAGGCATGCTGGGCTTAAAAAAAAATGCGAGTCCAATTTTAATTTTGCGAGCGGAAAAAAAAGCCACTTGCTAAAATATGCCAGTGGATAAAAAATGAAATTCGAACCCTGAAAGGGACGAACAGCCGATGCCAAAACAATATCCCCTTTTTTTACCATAAAACCCCATGTTTTTCACAGCCTTAAGGAGGAGACCTTTTCAACACATTGTGAGAAAAGGAGAAAATGCTGGTAACCAGTATTTTCTCCTTTTCCCACAGTGCTCTATACTCTGTCAAAGAACTTCAGTTCATTAGTGCCACTTTCAGATTTGTCCCCTACAGAAGCTCTCTCTTGGTCTAAAATTTGTTGTTTGGGAAAGGGTTAACTTTAGCACGGATGATAAACCGTCTGAAGAACTCATTTCTCTCAACCAGAGCTTGATATCTCTTCATTATCAATAGGGTTGACTGCTATCTAAAAGAGGTTTTTATACGGCAACCAAAAACTGACATAATTACCTCAAATTCCACTTTGGACAAATTCTGGACGAGGAGAAGCAAGGTGTTACTGTTATACATTTCTTGGGCCAGCTGTGCCATCAGCTCTGTATTCGGGTCCTGGCTGTCATTCCCACTCATGATTGTTTTCATGTTTGCCAAACTTTTGGAGACTTCATCACTTGCCTGTAACAGTTTATGTTCTTTTAACCCTTTACCAGATGACAACATTTTAGCCTTGTCCAAATTATAAGCATTTGCAGACAAGAATTTCAATGTGGCTTAAATGGTGCAACTTTTCTTTTATAGGGTAGAAAACATTGTGGGGAAAGGAGGAAATGCTAGTTACTAGCATTTTCTCCTTTTTACATAATGTTTTCAAAAGGCCTCTTTCCCAGGGTTGTTAAACATCGACATTGTGCGGTGAATAGTTAAACACTTACAAAATAATTCTGAGTTTCAACCACCCTCAGAAAATAGCTACAGAAAACATATTAGGAAAAAGAAGATAATGCTGGTAACCAGCATTCTCTTCTTTTCCTACTATATTTTTTTTTCCCCTTTTGAGGACATAGATTTAATTTGTTGTCTGCAAGTCCATTCAAACTGGACCAGTCTTAATATTTGTTGTATGGTAAAGAGTTAAATGTTATTTTTTCATCTGTATTTCAGCAATATCAAGCAGATGTCTACCTTTATTTTTGTTAGTCTTTTCCAGGTTTACAAGTCCCAGCCTGAGGTTCTGCAGTATCTTGCCCATAGGCATTTCCTTTGGCAAGAATTATTGAACCAAGTTGCTTTAATTTAACCCTTTACCACACAACAAAATTTTAGATCAGTCCATATTAAAACCATTTTAAAGACACCAATGCCAATATGGCTCAGGTATTGGTTTTTTTTCTGAAAGAATAAAAAATATTGTGGGAAAAGGAGAAAATGCTGGTTACCAGCATTTTCTCCTATTCCTACAAGTGTTTTCAAAAGCTGTCTACCTCAGGGTCGTTAAAACTCTGAATTGTAAAGCTGATAATTCGTTTTTTGCAAGAATGTTTTCAAAATCTTCCGCTATGAATTTGTTTCAGGATATTATTGAGTTAAGCAGCTTCTGAAAATACTAATAAAAATGAAGAAAGGGCTTATTACAAACAATTATTACTTTTTCCAATATTTTCCACATTCATTTTGTGATTTGCAGTAGTTCTGATAAGGTTTTGTAACAGTCTATATAGTAATGGCTTATCATATGTATTACATGAGCAAGGTACAAAAAAACACACTCACATATAATATGTTAGAATATTTTTGAGACAAAATTTAACTGTTTACCACAATATCTTCTGCCCGTTCAAAACTATATCTCAGCATATTTGTCATTTTCAAATTCTTGCAAAGTGTAGAAGTCTGATCATTTTGTAAAGAGCTATCATACAGTTGCTTGCTCTGTATAGGTAAACAACATCTGTCTTTTAAAATTAATCCTTTACTAAAAATCCAGTTTCGACAACCATAAGGGAGAAGGCCTTTGAAAACGTTGTAGGAAAAGGAGAAAATGCCGGTTATCAGCACTTTCTCCTATTCCTACAATGTTTTCCCTTTTCTTAGCGATTAATCCCATAATTCTTGCCACTTAAATTTTGTTGTGTGCAAATGCTTTCACATTGGACTGACAAGTAAAAAATTTAGTCGTTTGGTAAGGAATAACTACAGGTTGCATGTACTGTTTAATTTACCAGCAACAAAATTTTTGACTCTTCCAAATTCAAAGCACTGGCAGATGATAACTGAGAGAAGCTGAAAGTGTTGGATTTGTCTTAGTAAGAGCAGAAAACAGTGTGAAAAGTAAAAAATGCTTAGTAACCAGCAATTTCTCCTTTAACCACAATGTTTTCAAAAGCCTTCTACCTTAGGGCCATTAAAACTGGAGACTGTGTGGTAAAGCGTTAACCATTTACAACACAATCCGATTTTAAATGAGCTTGAGGAAGAAGCCTCTTCAAAAAGTTGTGGGAAAAACAGAAAATGCTATTTACCAGCATTTTCTCCTTTTACCTTGTTTTCTTTCCCATGAGAGACAATTTTGTCATTTGGCCACCTTTCATTTCTGGTCTGCAAATGCTTTCAATTTGAGCAAGTCTCAAGTGAGGTAAGAGTTACTACAGGTTGTAACAAAGATAGGTTAAGCCGTACCTTCTCTTTTACCCGCTTTTCTACTGGATCTTTACTTAGTATCAACAAGCCCTCCCTCAGACTTTTAGCTAGGTCCTGCGGACTCTTCTGTTGTTTACCAAATAAGGGCATAATAAATCAACAGCAAATGACAGGCAATGTTCTGTACTGGTATCACTCTGAAATGGCTGTGGCCTGTAAATAAAAAATAAAATTGTATGCTAAACCATAAAAAGATAAGGTATTCTTTTATTTAGATAAAAAAAGATCTTAAATCTGAAACACAGTCATTTCCAGTAATTTATCTAAATGCATGAAGCCAACTGGTTGACTTTCTGAAACCAAATTGCTACCTTCAACTTTGAAAAATATTTTAACAATGAAAAGGATATTCACCTTGAATTAGGGTGTGATAGGTGAATATTATGTGAAAATACTATACCCAAGGAGTCATTTGCAATTGGCAATTTCTCTCACTGGCATTTGCTACAAAGTTTTTGAGTAATTTTTTACAAAACAAAAAACTCTCCACCAGGAGGTAATGACTAGATCTTCACAAATGATGACTTTCAGAATTCAAACTTGAAAGCATTTGTTAAGGACATTGTCAAAAATTGGTACAAATTTACAGAACTTCTGCGACAGTATAGAAAACATTGTTGAAAAAGGAGAAAATGCTGGTTCCTTTTCCCATATTTTTCAAACAGCTTTGCCCCTAGGGTTGTTGAAAAATGGGATACATCAGATACATGGGTTTGTATTGTGATATGCACCATGAGGTATTGTGAAACTTGTAGAGTTTTATGTATGATAGTTCTTTTCCTTTCCTTTACTTTACTATACCATCACCTGGACTTAGACCTTTAACCATATCAGCCTATGTATTTTACATCAATTGAGAAACATATTCTTACAACTTATACTAATCTCTCTTGATTCTGCTTCCTGGAAACTATACCAGTACTGGTGCCCTGAATGTTTTTGGCAGCATTTTACAATTGGAAAACCACTACACTGTCCAAGATAGATGGGTCCGATTTCCTTTTCTTCAGTCCGAATGCCACCATACATCCGCCTTAACCTTTGTATTTTTGACAATGTTAAAGTCGTCTTCCATTTCATTTGATTACAGTACAGGTGAATGTTGGAAATCGGCATGTGTGCTAAAATTAACTGGCCATTTAGACTGGTCATCTAGACTTGGCACCAGTCTCAATCTGACGAATGAACATATTAGTATCTCAACGTTGACCAGTTAGAAACTCATCAGCATTCCATTCTGCAAATACTATGGTAAAAGCAAAAGGCATCCAAAAAATTGTGTTTCTATATTTATTTATGGAAAATCCATGTTTGTGAATTAGCAACCTGATTGACTTTCAAGATATCTATCTGTATGGATCATTTTTGATAAGAATTTATGACTTGGCATACATTCTGCTTGCCTTCTGGCACATTATTGGTGTTCAGTTGTACATGATTATTTCAACATGATCAGACACACTGCATGTAGGTGTTTTGCTGCGAAAGCACTTGCTGATATGAGCTTTATTACAGTGCCTGTATAAGAATTGTTATCCATTTGCAGGTAACTGTGAGTCTTGTGAAATACCAGGGCTTTTTTTCCAAAAATTGGGAAGCGGCCTTAGCCTTTCATTTTGGGAAATTCAAGTGCGATTTTGGCCAAACTGGGAAAAATCAGACTGACTTTCAAGGTACATCAATAAAACAAATTAATGGCAGTGTACATACATACAGTAAATAGAGAGGTGCAGCAATTTACTAAGTGAAACAAATTCAACAGTAACACTTTAACTGCTTAAACTATGGCCAAATATCTCACAGCATTTGCACATATAGGCTTATAGCCCTTTTTAACACTACTGTGGTACACAGTGGTACACATGGGTGCCAGAGTTAATACTTTAGAAGACCTGCTTTCCGGCCATCATATGATACAAGGGAATTATTATCTGTGGAAGTTACAAGGCTATGCTTGGATATTATAACTTGAGATGTAGAGTTTGCATCATGTGCAGTGATAATAATTGTCTAGTCTTCAGACAAAGGGAGATCGGCGATGCCCGACAGAACCGGCACTTCAGATTGAGACTCAGTATGCGGAGATTTGATTACCTGTAGATATATCAGCAAAGAATTTGAATGTTTCACGCCGAAAGTAGAAAGGCTGTGGTGGACTTTATCATCTGCAGCCCTTTTAACAAACTTTTTGTAATGTTTCCCGGATCTTGATATGTTTTACTTTGATACAGCGTGTTAATTTTTCTTTTAAATACGTTGACTGCAACCGAGTAAGAATGTGTTCCACAGTGTTAAGTTAAAGAAAACTTCTTTTGTCAGCTGTAAGTTTTTACGAAAGACAAACAATTATATAACATGTCAAAGGATTTAATACTGAATGATAGGGAAATGACAACCGCGTTCAGTCTATGTGCAGTGTTAGAATGTGCAAAAAATTACTCGGTTCGGTTGAGAATGCCTCCATTAAACAAACCAAATGGCACCAATAAAACGCAACATTTCGGCCTCACTGCAGTGCAGTCAGCCGAGTCATTTCAGAACAAATCAATAAAAAGCCTGCTTTAGGTTTCAATCATTGCTAAATAACGAAAGTTTTCTGTCTGGTCATTTGAAATAGCTTTTGAGAAATTGGTATTTTAACGTATTGGGAATTTCAGCATCATATTATGAGAAATTCTTCCAGTAAAATTAGGAAATTCTTTCAGCAAAATTGCCATAATTGGGAAAAAATGATGCTTTTTGCAATTGGGAAGTCACCGAATATCTGCCTCAATTATAGAAGGAAAAAAAGCCCTGAATACCAACAAAAAATTCAAGCTACTGGAGCTGTTAATCTAAAATGAGCGACTCGTGATCCCCTACAATTCCAACATGACTCTCATACTAGGAGATACTCCCCTATGAGTCAATAGGGTACCCAGAGAGGCTTTGACCCTCAACTTCTGCTAATAGCAGAGGCTACATGATGCCATACTTTGCTACATATGTAGAATGGCAACTGCTATTATATTAACTTTGTAAACACATAATTTTGTTTTGCAAAAGGATTTTATACGGGGGTCAACATAACCTATTTCCACGAAAACTGTCGAGAGCAGGAAGTTATGAATGTGCACATTATGCACATTAATTTTCAGGCGTTCATATTTAATGAATGCCATTAAACTACGACTCAAAAGACATTTTCCCCTGTATAACTGTCATGAGTGCTTGAACTCTCCATGTCATTGAGACTGCCACGCCTTTTGCAAAAGTATCACGAAGATCTCTTGTAGTTCGACATGGTTCAACACCCTCAGTCAGTACACCGTTTTGTAGGCTCTGTGGCAAGTACGTCAAATATCTACTTACCGACAGTTGGTAAGGTTGAATTTAGTCTTCAAAAAATTTTGTTTAAATGGCGCTCAAACCTCCATTTTACGAGTAGAATTATATTAACATTGAAAAGGACCTAGAAGTATTTGAAGCTGTAGCTGACCGACTTTCTTGTCAGGAAGTGACGTTCGGTAATTCGGTTATGGTTAAATTCATGATTTCAAACTTTGTTGTCGTCCAAAGTAAAAAAACACCAAAAAAATAATGAAGGAGAGAAAAACCGTAATCTGTCCGTGTTATTAAGCCTTAAATTGTTAGGTGAATAAATGAAAAAAAATTCCCAGAGTGTTTTAAGCCAACCTCTAAGTTGCGGTTGAAAAATTATTTCCTCTTGGCAATAAGAGATTTAAACGGGTCTTGCTATTTACCCCGGGACACCCTTGGACACCCCGGGCCGCCTTATATATAGTTATAAAGTCATTTATATTGTTCTATATGATAAATTATCACTAAATTATACTTCTTTAAGTATATATAACATTTTCCGGGGTGTCCCGAGGTAAATACATGTATCACCATTAGCTGGACCATTTGAAAAGAACTTTTGATTGTACGTGACATTGTCGGCGAACAACTTCAAGCCTATGCCATACTTCATTCATAGTGTCGAGGATACTTAATGCTCTTTTGTATATCTACATAGCATGAGTCCGTGTCACCGAAATTATGGATAATTTCCTTAAAAACTGTCCCGGGGTGACACTGACTCACGCTATGCACTATGTAGGTTATATATAAATTGTAGAATTTGCATCTTCTACTATGGGAAAATGTTATACATACTTAAAAAAAAAAGTATAATTTAACGATAATTTATCATATAGAACAAAATAAATGACTTTATAACTACCCTATATATAAGGCGTCCCGGGGTGTCCAAGGGTGTCCCGGGGTAAATAGTAAGACCGGATTTAAACATATGACTTAGAAACTCCATATGGGAATCCTATGAGGGATCTCCCTGGGTTGTTTTACCTTGAGAGTCTCATAAAGGACTCTACATGCTTCGTAAAGAATTGCAACCCTTCATAACTTGATGTATTTTGACCAGTTATAAGAATATTTGTAGCAAAAAATTGAACGTCAGCACAGGAATAAGTGATTGTCACAATTGAATATCTACTTTAATCAACAATGTAACAATGGCAAATCAGGGATCGTATATAGAGTATATAAGATCCCTAGGCGAATAGAGACCATAAACAAAAGATTAAATGCAGAAGTTATAAAGATCTAGATACTGAAGCTTTAAATAGTGAACTCTCTAGACAACAACTTTTTCGGTCTGTATTAAGATTCAGATATTCACAATACATTTTGAATCTAAGACACTTTCAAGAAATTTTCATGACAAACACGCTCCCGTATGAAAGAAAAATATGTCAAGCAAAATCAATCTTCACATATGAATAGAGCTGAGAGAAAGATCATTAATAATGATAATAATAATAAAAAAAAAAAAAAAAAAAAAAAAGATTTACCATAATTTTTTTGCCGTTAAAAAATTATGAAACTGAGAAAATTACAGAAAAAGTTGTTGACAGCCTAAAAAGAAAATCAGTTAATAACTATTTCTACTGGATTGGTGGGAGCAAATCAACTGATTTCTGGAATACTACAGCCATACTTATATATATGTCGTGGACCAGATTGGAATCTAGGCAGATCCAGAATCTGCCTAGGCAAGTCTGGAACCTGCCTAGACCAAGATAGAACTCTTGTTTGGTCTCGACAGATTCTAGATCTGCCTGGGCCAAATTAGAATTCCAGTTTGGCTAGGCAGATTCCAAATTCAGGAATTGGAATCTATTTTTTTGTTAAGTCTTTTCAGTGAATATCCATTTTAACACAAAAAAGCAGGAAGTGTAGACAAAGATCAGCGTGCACATCATTACAGTATGTCTTTGGTCTACATTTTCACTTCTTTATCATTGTTTTTAAGATTGGAAAATTTATTGTATTAATTCATGAACAATGTAATTAATTGCAATTAATTATAAAAGCATATTTAAGTAAATGTGTCCCCTCTTGTAAAATGGGACCATCCGGTAACTGCGAATAAGTATCGACACTGGTCAGACTGCACTGACTGCGTAGGCTGACCAAGATTGAAATTTCACTTTCAGTAGATTTTCTGTAGGTTTAATGGTTATTTACTTTACTTAACAGCCATTTGAAAACTAATAACCCGGATATACCTTTTCTGGCTGTGATATTTTTTAGTTTATTAAGGGGGTTCCAAGATGGTAAGTAACATAAGCTTTATCTGGCATTAAACTGTGACAATTTATAGCCAATACATATACAAAGATTAATGTGATGGGTCAAAACATCTCTTTTTTTCTTCTGCCATTCTCAATCTCCAACATCTTTTAGCATAAAGTGTACACAAAGATCAGCATGAACACCGATGCAATTTAGTCTTTGTTCACAACTGAACTACTCTATTATCATCTCTATAATATGGACTTTTACCTTGTATTAACAATGTAATTTAATCCTTTATCAGATGACAAAGTAAAGATTTGTCCAAATTGTAAAAAATTGCAGATGACTTAAAAATATGACTAAAGTATTGTAATTTGTATCAGAAACCTTTGGAAAACATGGTGCGTAAAGGAGATAATATTGGATGCCATCATTTTCTTCTTTTCCAACATTGTTTTACAAAGTTCACTTTTGGATAACTGTTAAAACTAAGGATTATGTGTTAATGCTTGAGACTGATTTATTTAAGAAGGACATTAAAAGACTTATTCAAATTGAAAAATTAAAATAAAAAAAAAAAAAAAAATGCAGACAAGTTGAAATATGGCGTATTTTTCGCTATCTTTACCGGAATTTTTTTTTTAAAACATTGTGATATAAACGAGACCACGTTGGAACCAAGCATAAACACACTTTTACCCCATTTTTTCCAAATGACAAAATTTCTGACTAATCCAAATTGAAAGCAACTGCAGATGACAAATTAGATATAGCCTAAATGATATTGTATTAAAATGGGTAGAAAACATTGTTGAAAATGGTAAAAATGCCAGGAGAAATTATGACATATTAGTTTATGTCACACATTCACACCTTTATGGCTTACAAATTTGGCAATTAACAATATTTTGGCAATTAACAACTTTCATTAGTCTTCATAAATCATTTGTGCCAGGTGGACAGTTTGACCCTCCACATATTATTAATTATCATTGATTCGAAAACAAATTGAAGAATACACAGTATTAACAATTCTCCTTTTCCCACAATCCTTTTTACTTGATTTATGAATCGTTTTTCTCATAGTTAGGCCTATAATCATATCAAATTAAAGAAAAAAGATTTTCAACTCCGAGGGAGAGCATCTGTCTAAAGTAGAATTCTAATTTGGTCTAGACCAAAATAGAATTCCAATTTGGTCTAGGCAGATTCTGGACCTGCCTAGATTCCAGTTTGGACTAGACATATATACGGTACGTTAATTTTTCAGATCATTTTCAGATGCTTCCTGCCGCTCCATGGAAGCATCTTAAAATGATCTGAAAAATTAACCTATATATATATACACGCTTTCCTAACCTTTCCCCCACCAGGGATCTTATATAAGATCCCTGCCCCCACCCATCCCAGATTTCCTTGAAGAAAACAAAATGGCGCCCAAAATATCGATGAAAACCATGCACCTTCCACACATGCCAGAATTCACCGACAATGGGCGAGAACTTAGGAAAACAGGGTGACAGGAGACCTTTTTTTGGTAATTTCGAGCACCTGATCAGGCTGTTTCCCCATGATTTGATTTGCTTTTCTAGTACAGGCCACCTTCCATACTGCACATCAATACTTTGAAAATGGTGTGCGGTAAAAAAGCCAGAGGTAAAAAAGCCATAGGTAAAAAGGCCATAGGTAAAAAGGCCACAGGTAAAAAAGCCAGAAGTAAAACAGTAAAAAAGCCATAGGTAATAAGGCCAGAGGTAAAAAAGCCAGAGCTAATTTAGTAGTATAGACTATATGATGTAGAGAAAGCTTTTTATTTCAGAAAATCTTTAGAAGTATTTTGGGAAAAGGAGAATCCAATTTTTCCTTTTCCCACAATGTTTTATATCCTATCTTGATGTGTTGTATGCAGATTATTTCAATATGTAAGAGTCTGAAATTAGTTGTTTGATAAGGGGAACTGGTCGTAATTAAAACTTCTCCAGTCTTCAGCTGCTGACTTTTGAAAACATTTTAGGAAAAGGAGAAACTGCCGATAACAAACAATTTCTCCCTTTCCCACATTTCCCTATATTGATGTGTTGTATGCAGATTCTTTCAATATTTAACCCTTTCCCATACAACGCAATTTTAGACGGGTCTCCTTTTACTTTTCTTGCTCATAACAAACAATTTCTCCTTTTCCAACAATGTTTTATATCCTATCTTGATGTGTTTTATGCATGCTTTTTCAATATGAAAGAGTCTAAAATTAGTTGTTTGATAAGTGAAACTGGTCATACTTAACACTTTCACAGTTGCAGCTGATGACTTTAGAAAACATTTCGGGAAAAGGAGAAACTGCTCAAAGCAAGCAATTTCTCCCTTTCCCACAATGTTTTATACAGACTCTTTCAACTATAAACTGAACAATTTTTGAAAACTCTGTTTATTCAGACTCAAAACAATCTTGTACAGGGCAAGATATGGATAGGGAAAATGGTCGCAGTGAAAAAACTTTAAACTATTGAAAAGCTCTGTCATTCAAACTCCAAACAACCATGAAGGGGGCAAGATATGGTTAGAGGAAATGGTCACAGTGAAATGATTGTAAACTGTTGAAAAGTTCAATCACAGCGCTACAGATAGAGGGGGGTGAAATTGAATATGAATTTAAAAATTTTATTTATTCTTCCGTAAACCCTATGTTGTGGATACTCATTTAAATAGTCTCTTTCAGGCAATTTAAATGAGTACCCACAACATAAGGTTTCACAGAGACATAACAATTTTAAAATGTCAGTATGCCTCTTATATGGACCACTGCATTAATCCAGTACATGTATACACATGGACATGGAAAGGTAAATTGTTAAAAACCTGAATTCATTTTTTTTTCAATAAATAAGCACAATGTAATGCATGTTATATTCAGTATAATATGTATGAATCTAGTTTTCCAGAACAAGATAGACAAGGTACCAGTTCAGATGTTCAATATAACGTGAAACAGATTTTATTTTAATGGAAAAATAAGAGACCATCCAATGGATGAAGCCATTCCCACACAATCCCTTCTTTTTACACACCCAAGAAATAATAGAGGAAAACATTTTGAAAAAAGAAGAAATTTATTTTAACAAGCAATTTCTCCTTTTCCCACAATGTTTTCTAACCTATTAGGTACATTAACCCATTCCCACTCAAGCCCTCCTTTTCACGCTCTCAAAAAATAATATTGAGGAAAACATTGCGAAAAAAGGAGAATTTGCTTGTTACAAGCAATTTCTCATTTTTTCACAATGCTTACTCTTCAATTTCCGCACACTTTGAAATGTCGTCTGCAACTTCTTTGAATTTGAACCAGTCTAAATTTTCTCAAGTGGCAATGGGTTAATTCCAAATTAAACTCATCCTAAAATGCTGTCTGCATCCTCTTCGAATTTGGAACAGTTTGAAATTTTGTCGTCTGGTACGTAACAGGTTAAATTTTACTAATGTTTCAAAAAATATCCTTCTAGCAATGTGATAAATCTACAAAGAGCACAATTTTCATACAAAATCACAATTCTAACACTCAGCACAGTTGTCACATTCAGCACATTGTACTTTATGTTTCATTTGAAATTTCAATGTCTGAATCGAATGCTATGTCCAACAACCCGAAGAAAGTTTTGGATGTCTCGCTCACCATCATTATATTCAACACACAAACTTTTGAGTCGGGACTGCAATTGAACGTAAAATCGTCGTTTCTTCCTCGATAGTAGATTGCCAATCTCATTCTGAGCTATCACTGAGGCTACTACTCTTTCTTCTAGCTTAATGTTCTTAATCAGTTTCCAGATGTGTGGATGATGATGTCCAACTAAGTGTGTAAACTTGTTATTCCACCCTTCACACTGGTTGTTTGTTCTCTGAGCATTATTCATAGTCGCTTCAAATACATTCCAGTCACAAGGAGGAAATCTTGGAGGCACACGATGTAAAATATTGTTCCCATGTCGTAGTACATGTCTGTATCTTCCATTTACATAAGTGGTATCAAAATAATCTAGCAGGTCTTCTGATGCTTGCATGTCAACAGTTCTTAGAAAGTCCATTCCAGCAAGAACATCTCGCACTGGAAAGAAAGCCAGTCCATCCAGCATTCCACAAAATGATTTGAAATCTTGATTTGTCTTGTAAAGCTCTACTAATCCCAGATCCTGTATTTTCCGCCATGTGGCCTGTGTCAGGTGGTAAAAGCATCCCTGTATACCAAAATCTTCACCAAATACTGCTCGTAGGGATTGTCTGAGTCCAATTTCAAAATCAACATGAATAGTTGTAGGATCTGGCTGAAAACCCCGTGTTGTGCAGGAATCAAGCACTGCTTGAAATAGTGTCTCGTATGTAGACTGTCTCTTATCTTGTAAAAGGGCAAATACAGCAGGAACTGTCGTTTTTCCACATGGAACTTGTATGACAAATAACTGGTTAAACTGGGATGGTGCCATGGCAAAGTTACCGTCCATTAACCACTGGTTGGAATCTGCTAGCAATTGCAGCTGTCTATGTGTAGCAAAGGCAAGGATACGGGACTCGCTATCTGATCCACTGTCGAAGAACAAAAAGTGTTCACCTTCAGTGTTCTCTGCCCATTCTCCTTCTATGACAATTTCTCTACAAGTGTTAGGAACTTTGGGAAATTCTGACTGTCTCTGGTTTCTAATGGTTCTTTTGCAGATGTCAGCTAAAGGGAGTGATGCAAGAGTTCTATCATTGACATTTGCAAGACTGTTGGTGTAGATGACGGAAGGTTTCTCATGATCCTGGCAAGCCGATTCTTTCATGTTTGCACGGACTTTTACAACATCTACTGTTACTTCATCAGGTTGATGGTCATGTTCATGTGTTCTCTGACACGTAGTAACACCAATGTTAGTACGCGCAGACCCTCGACATCCTAATCTGTGCTTAGAACAAATCCAAAATATAGACGAGTTTCACGAAGATTTCTTTGTATATGAGTAATGTTCATGACACAGTTTAAATCCACCTTTGTTAGTCCGTATAAGTTCCATTTTATATCAAACACTTATAATCCTTTCAAAAAATGCACGATACTTTTAATATTCCAAAACAATCATAACCAAGTACGGAATGAAAGAAGATAAATGCTGATATATATATATAGAGAGAGAGACAGAGACAGAGACAGAGAGAGAGAGAGAGAGAGAGACGTTAAATCAAAGGATGTTTAACAGTTTTAGCAAGATTGCATACAAAGAAATAATAATTAATGTAGTTCAATGAAAATTTCTTCACATACAGACTTTTGACTGATATTGGGAGTCCCTAATGTTTATTACTGGTATCATTAAAGAAGCAAATAAACTAACTGCAATCATTGCATACCATTATCTTATACTTCAAAGTTTCTATGGAACAAACTTTCAATACAAAAACAAACTAATTACAAACATGTACAAATTGTTATTTTACAAGTCAAAGTTTTAATCATAATTATGCAATCGGTCAATAACAGTTTGAAATAATACTGTTAAATTATGTATAAGGGCACATCCTGCACCTATTATTGGTTTCAATTTATTTATCAACAAGTACTTGTAATAAACAAACAAATATAATTTCTATTAAATACAAATTATTTTATTGCCCATCCTTTTTGATAATATAAAATTAATCTTTATTTAGATACCACATATGCTTTACATAGAGTATGGTTAATTCTTTTAATTTACATAATAAATGTTAAAATTAATGCACAAATCATTATAAATCATTTTTATTAAATATTTATATATATAAAATATCTGGTATTTTCTTAATAAACCATATATACTAAATTAGCTCTGGCTTTTTTACCTCTGGCCTTATTACCTATGGCTTTTTTGCCGTTTTACTTCTGGCTTTGTTACCTATGGCCTTTTTACCTATGGCTTTTTTACCTCTGGCTTTTTTACCTAGATTCGTGAACAACAACAGCAATATTAACAACAACAACGCAAGATGGCCGACGATGTTATTGAATTTAATGGACTTCGTGTAAATTTTGACGATAAATCTGGTTGTAACGGAAACTATAACGGTCTAAATGATGGAACTCGTAGATTTTACGTCGGACAACCGATAGCGCTTCAAATAAGTCTTCCACTTACTGAAGCAGGACTGAAAAAGTTAATTACAAGCCACTCGGAGAAGAGCCCTATTGCGCAAAATCTGTTATTAGCATTTATGCGACAGCTATCCACTTCGGTCGAGATAAAATATTCATTTAAACCGTTTGTGAATGAATCCTCAAAGACTTTAGCTCCAGAGCGACATGAATGGATGGAATGTATGCTTATATCAAGCTTTCACGAGGCACTATGTTGTCCGGACAAGGTGATGTGTTACCCTTCAAACACTAATATTCGCGATGTTAAGCTTCGATGTTTGCTAACTTAAATTACAGGGATAAAAATGTAACCCCACTTACCTGTACATGTCAAACAATTAATGCCCTTCACGGATACAGGACATGTCCTTTTATATTCAAATATTCACAAAAAATATGTTGGTGAGCATGACACATCCGACAGAGAGCAGCCATTTTGTTATGCAGGTATAGAGACGAAGAATGAGAATAAACCACCATTTTAGAAATAGACTGACCTGCAACATCCCTCGCTAACATGCTCATGTGACAGCTATTGACAGCAAATCCTGGTGGAAGTGTAATTTCTTTCAAATGCCTTTTCATCTTGGAACAATTTGTAATTTTTGTGGCGAGGGTTTTATGCCTTAGTGGAATGACGTGTGTTGAAAATGAGTTTTTCACGTTGCCGATTTGCCTATCTCATAATCTAAACCTCATTTCCCTGCAATTTTTGCAGACGATAACATTATTAATAATTGGTATGGCATCATCAGCCTTGATTTGACACAGTATCACGAGACTTAAAGAAAAACAAAGTAGTCACGAACTTCCATATATCGCGATTTTAGATGATTTGACGATATTTAAAGTATCCTCGACTGTTCATGATTCGTGCCCTTAAGCAAGAATCCAGTGTCAATCTATGGAGATATTATTAATAATGAAATAATTCATCGGGGGAAACTTACTGGGCGTGCTTTTAATGCATGTTATTGTTTTATTTCTCATTGCTTTTAATAACTTTTACTGTTTACATTTAAATCCAACTGTGATCGCATTCTGTTTCTGGAGGTACCGTCCTTGAATCATGCCCTGGATGAATGACGTCATACACACTTCCTTAACAGGCCGAACTAATTTCAGTCTTCATTTATTATTGTTATTTTAACTTTGGAATGAAATCTTACAGGTTACTTGCGGATTTGCTCAGAAATAAGTTTGGAATTATTTTCTTAGTAGAACTGTCATGATTTTATGTCATTGTTGAAAATTGCATTATTACAAGACTGAAAATGTATAAGGAACTCTCTAAGTAAAACACATGATATGATTACTTTGGCCTTACTGTCAAAAAAGTGGGTAGGATTATCTGAAAAAAGAAACATCGAGAAATGTCATGTAAGTTCTGGCATGTTGGAAAAATATTTCAGGTGTTTTATCACAGTAAAATGCATTTGAAAAATGAGAATAAGTAAATTGTGTTATTTCTGGAACATGCTTTGAATCAAGCCTGTAAATGTATTTCCTCTTCTATAACACATTTTGATGGAATTTTCAGTAATGTAGCTTCTGGAAGGAAGTCGAAAGCCTGCAACCTACTGTATTACATCATCTTCTCTCCTGATTCATTGGTATCACTAAAATGCTTCAGGGCACGATCCAAGGACAGGCACGATCCTAGGATGGTCAATGTTATCGTAGATTGACACGTTACCTTGATACATACCTATTTGCGATACCTTGGGATAACTCCACTTTTTGTGACAACTGAAAGTAGAATGATGTCAATGTTTTTTTACTCAAGGTACTTGGAAGCAGCCTTCACTGCTCACCGATAAAAAAGTGAATATGCGACAAAAACAAGCTAGTGAAAATTATTTCCATCAATTGTTATATAAAAATCAGAACTTTTGCTATTACTTTTTGTGCTGCATAGCAACTTGGTTTAATCACATACTAAAACAAAAAATTTAAAAGAGGAATGCCTCCAGGGGATTTCCTGTTCTTCTGCTTTCAGAGTCACATCATCACATGACTGTTATGTGACCACGAAACTCCTAGAAATATGGTGTAGTTGTGAAATTGACCCACCTTATAGCTTTGATATTCTTTTTCTCACTGTAGAGAAATGAGTTTACTACTACTATAATGAGTTCTGATACAATACTGACTTGAATACTATAAAAACATGCCCTTATACTTTTTTTCTGACATTGTATATTATGTTCTGGTCTTATAGTATTATATTGCATCACTCATATAGTACAAAATATTTTGATCAACATCTCTACATGTACTCTCCATTTTGCAGATGCAAAAAGTATCGAAAACATGTCAAGGTCAGTCTATTTATCGCACTTTACACATACTCCGTTTTCGTGCTGTTTATGCATGTTTTAAACTGTATGAAAGTAGATTTAATCATTTAAGCGGTAGATTTAAAGCAGGATGGAAGGAAAATAAATGCATGATTGTCGTTTATACTAGAGTATTTTTTCTTTACGCATTCAGTGCTAATGGTGTCGAATACAAGTCAATCCTCGATAAATCCTTAAGGGAACAAGTGCTACCATATGAGATTTGAATCCAGGACCCCTGCTAACAAGGGAATTGCTCTAGCACTGAGCTACCCTCACTGTTAAAAATCCAAGCTACAGATTATTGCTACACTCCTTCTCCACTTGAATTTTGGGAGCTATTCCACTCCCTGTATTCCTTCCAAAACCATAGTGGTCCTTGCAACCACTTCTGACACTGCAAAAGTAATCTCTGGGGGAAAAAGTGTGGCTGTATGGGGTTCAAATCTAGCACACCTTGCTCACAGGGGGAATGATCTACCGGGATACCCAGACTGTGCGAAATTCACACTACTGATAATCACTACAGTTGTTCTTTACCAGACGTCTATCCCCAATTCAAATTCAGTAATTTGCACCACATTTAGTTTGTCATCTGCAAGTGCTTTCATTGAAGAATCAAAAAGCTTGTCAATTGGGAAACAATTAAGTTTTGTGACAGCTCTAGTTATCATCCCCCGCCAAAGGTGGAGAGATGTAGTTTTAGCGTTGTCTGTCTGTCCGTCTGTTTGTCCATCCGGGAGAATATCTCCAATACCATTGGACGGAACTTCGTGAAACTATATACATGTGTACAGTATAACCCATTCCGCCGATACACTTTTTTTTTTTTTTTATTATTCGATGAAAAATGGCCAACTGGGAGTGATTTTAAGTTATGCGGTCAGGTAAATTTTTCGGCGGGGGATATCATTTCAACGAAATTGCTTGTTACACTTTAATTATCTCTGTGATTTTATTCCAGAAGGGACAACCGTTCCTGTCAAAAGATAAAAGCTCCTACCACATTCCACTTCTAGTACGAGTTCCGACAGTTCCTGCCCAGTCCAGTACGATCCAACTTGAAGTCCAGGCAAAATCTGTCAGTCGCCATACACCATGCTGGCTGAGCAGCCCAACAAGGGATGAATCTAGTAGTTTATACCATGAAGAGACCAATTTTGGCTCCAGTGTTGGAAAAACAGGTGAATTCAGGCTGAGGTGCCGAACCCCTGTACCCTTGTAGCTCCCTTGTAATCTTTAGGGCTAGTTGAGATCTAACATTTGTGAGCTTAACTCTTTATCAAACAATATTGATTTTTTGACGACCTTCAGGGAAAAGGCTTTTGAAAACATTGTGGGGAAAAGGAGAAAATGCTGGTAACTAGCATTTTCTCCTTTTCCCACTATGTTTAGAGCTCCTTCAAAGAGCCTCTTTTAATTTGTACTCTGAAAATGCCTTCACTTTGGATAAATCTTAATTATTTCTGTTCTATTTAGAGTTAACTCTTTACCAAAGGTCAAATTTTTGGACTTGTTCAATTTGAAAGCATATGTAGACAGCAAGATTAATTTTACCCAAAACATGAAATTTGTCTTTCATAGGGTAGAAAACTGTGGGAAAAGGAGAAAATGCTGGTTACCAGTATTCTCTCTTTTTCCCACACTGTTTTCAAACTTTTTTACCCCAGGTTCATTGAAATTGGTGATTGTGTGATAAAGGGTTAAAGCCCAACTCAGTCAAAACTTTTGTCCAAGACCAAAATAGGTCATTGCAAAACAACTCATTTTCTGTCTTGCAACTTTTTAACTCTTTACCAGAGCACCAAGTTTAGACTTGCCCAAATTTAAAGCATTTTTAGCTCACCTGAGCACAAAGTGCTCATGGTGAGCTTTTGCGATCGTGCTGTGTCAGGCGTCCGTCGTGCGTTGTCCGTCTTGTGTCGTGTGTCGTCCGTCGTCAACCTTTACCTTGTGTACGCTCTAGAGGCCACATTTTCAGTCCGATACTCATGAAACTTGGTCAGAATGTTTGTCTCGATGATATCTGGGACGAGTTTGAAAATGGGTCATGTCGGGTCAAAAACTAGGTCATTAGGTCAAATCTTAGAAAAACCTTGTGTACGCTCTAGAGGCCACATTATCAGTCTGATACTCATGAAACTTTGTCAGAATGTTTGTTTCAATGATATCTCGGACAAGTTCGGGTCATGTCAGGTCAACAATTAGGTCACTAGGTCAAATCTTAGAAAAACCTTGTGTACACTCTAGAGGCCACATTTTCAGTCCAACACTCTTGAAAGTTGGTCAGAATGTTTGTCTTGATGATATCTCGGACGAGTTCGAAAAAGAGTCATGTCTGGAAAAAAACTAGGTTACTAGATCATATCTTAGAAAAACCTTGTGTACGCTCTAGAGGCCACATTTTCAGCCCAAAACTCTTGAAAGTTGGTCAGAATGTTTGTCTTGATGATATCTCGGATGAGTTCGAAAATGGGTCATGTCGGGCAAAAAACTAGGTCACTAGATCATATCTTAGAAAAACCATGTGTACGCTCTAGAGGCCACATTTTCAGCCCAAAACTCTTGAAAGTTGGTCAGAATGTTTGTCTTGATGATATCTCAGTCAAGTTCGAGAATGGGTCATATCGGGTCAAAAACTAGGTCACTAGGTGCTATTTTCTCAAAGGATAAATCATGAATTTGGTTAAGTGCCATTTTTGTTTTTTTCAGTCAGTCTGCCTTTGAGAATCATTCACCCTCCACAGTTGAAGTTTCAACAGAAAAGTGTGGCAGGAAAACAAATGATATTGTTGCAAAGTATGTAAAATTCTACTAATAACTAAGTTACCTAATTGAAACTAGCTCATTTATCTTATAATTATTTAACGTGTGACCACCCAATCCTGTGTTTAAACAACCCTTAGGGGAAGGCTTTCAATGACATTGTGGAAAAAGGAGAAAATGCTGCTATCTCTTTCAAAGACAAGTCTTGTAACACAATAGAGCCACATTGTGAATTTTTCATCTGAAAATGCCTATAAAATTGTATCAGCATAAAATTTTATCATATTGTAAAAGTTTGGGTTATTTTCTTGTATAATGGAGTGAAAGGGTAGACTTTATACTTTAAATAGGGAAAACTGCAAATTGTTATTACATATAGATTTTGAAACACTCTTTTAACACGACATCACAAATACTGGATACCTTTATAATACTATAAAATTGTTCAAACAGGGCATCAGCATACCTTAAAATGACCTATTTCCCCATAAATACAACCTATATAGTACCGGTAAATGATTTTCTAAAGTCCATTCTGTTATTTGTGACTGTGCTATGTATTACTTATGTACCTATGGTAATTAAATCATTCCACTTGCTAGGTTAAACCCCAGTTATGTTTTATTTAATTTCAGTCAAAAACACATCTGCATATTACTGTATGAAGATAGAACAGTGTGTGATACTCCCCGAATCCTGTACAAAATCTAACAAGAGTCATTCATGTACAGATGGTAGAAACAAACAGAACAAAAAATTGTGAGTTTTCTCTGAGTTTTTTACTGGCCTGCAAGTAAAAATTTTGAAACCATCATGGGAAAAGGAGAAAATGCTGGAAGCCAGCATTTTCTCCTTTTCCCACAATGGTTTCTACAAGTTTTGGGACAAGTACATGTACATACTTTAGCCACATTTATTTTGTAGCCTAATAATGCTTTCAAATTGGACCTGTCTAAATCTTTGTCGTCTGGTAAAGGGTTACCAGTAAGTGATCATAATATAAGCCTTTACCAGATAAAAAAATTTTAGACAGGTCCAAATTGAAAGTATTTGCAGACAACAAATTAAATGTTACTCAAATGATAGGATTTATTATGGAGGGTGGAAAGCACTTCAGGGAAAAGAAGGAAAGGCTGGTTACCACCATTTTCGACTTAACCTGCAATGTTTTCAAAATCTACCATTGTAAGGACATGAAAATGTGAGTTTACTGAGAAAGTGCTAAAGTTACTATTCAAACCAAATCTTAATTTTGATTAACCCTTTACCACACAATACCAACTTTTATAAACCCTGAAAAAGAAAGCTTTTGAAATCATTGTGGGAAGTTTCAGCATTTTCTCCTTTTCTCACAATGTTTTCTGACCTGTGTGAGACAAATTAAATCATGTGAACTTTATATAATTTGTTGTCTGAGAATGCTCTCAATTTGGACAGGTCTAAACATTTTTTGTTTAGTAAAAAGTTAACCCTTAACCAAATGACAGAAGTAAGAGTATTCCAAAATGAAAGCATTGGCAACTCCACCTCAAAATTGTGAAAATTCAGCAAAATTTCTTATAGGATAGAAAACATTGTTGAAAATGGAGAAAATGCTGGTTACCAGCATTTTCTCTATTTTCCACAATGTTTTCAAGAGGCTTTTCCACAAAGTTGCTAAAACTCAGGATTATTTGGTAAAGAACTAATGGATATTTTTTTTTCAGGATGGGATGTAGCAGGTCCTCTAATAGGATAGACAACATTTTTCCACAATGTTTTCAAACGCCTTTTTCCTGAAGGTCATAAACACACGGAATTGTTTGGTTAAGGATTTAATGGACATATTTTTCAGGATGGGATGTAGCCAGCATGTAAACATAATCAAAATGGTGTCAGGTACAGCAGAGAAGATGGAGAACCTGTTTCCAAGTGAATGTTACACTCTCTGCTATATTCTAAATACAACTGATGGCTTAGAGAACCTTTCAAAAGAGGTGAACAGATAGGTTAATTTTTTAACCCTACCAAACAATCCTATGCTTTGATAGACCTGAGGATGTAGACTTTCGAAAACATTGTTGGAAGAGGAGAAATTGCTGGTGAGCAGCATTGTTTTCCTTTTCTCACAATCTTTTTATAGTCGTTTAACCCTTTACCACACAATACCAAGTTTAAACGACACTTGAGATAACAAACTTTCAAAAAGATTGTGGAAAAAGGAGTAAATGCTGAGTAACAGTATTTTCTCCTTTTCCAACAATGTTTTCTAACCTTTCAAAGACAAAACTCAACATTCAAGCAACATTTTATTAGTCCTCTGAAAATGCTTTCAAAATGGACAATCACAGAGTTTTGTCATCTGGTTAAGGTGAAAGACACTCTAAAATTTGAACTTTTTAAAGTGTTCTTGCAAATCTTTATAATTTTTTCAAGCATAAAATTTTTGTTGTTTGGTAGAGAGATAAGCCGCCAGTGACTTTGGGCCATATTCATCAACAGTTCTAAATATTCTAAAATTCATAATCTAAACAAGCCATATGATTGGCTAAGACACCCTGTCTGTTCCAATGAAATGTCTACTTTTGGAAATTAGGCTGAGGATTGAACTGATTTTAATTCCATCAGTGGAATTTTTCAAGTAAAAGGTGCATTTAGACTTACTACTGGGACCTCATGTAAACAAAAATCAGTGGCATCATATATGAAGTACTATTAAATGCAGCCATCTGTACTAACAGAGGCATGTTTCATTGCAATGCAGTTTATAATAAGTATATATAGCCTTTGATTTCTCATTAAATTGTTATTGTCATTATGGGTTAGGTACTGCTACATTACAGGCACCATGTATGTCCTGATAATATGGCACCGTCTGGTGAAACTTGTTAATTTTTGTGAAAAATATGCACAACAGTTCTCATAGAGAGATAACTGTATCAAACTGGGGATGATGAGTATTCAGAATAGTTGGTTAACATGACTCCTGAACATTATAAAATTGCAGAATGTTAAAGAAATGAAAATTAAGTCAACAATAAGAAACTCACATATAACAACATTTTCAGGTAGCTATCTGTTTATTTAACCTGAGTTATAGTGTAGATCCAAGGTCAGACAGGATGTTCTTTTGTTTTGTGCATTCTCATCTTGATTTGCACTTGCTGCAAAAGCAACTACAGAAAACTGTTGTGAAAGGCACCCAAAGGGTTGAGATAAGAATTTTAGAGAATTTGTTTTTACTCTTAGGCTGCCTGTTAAATAAATTAGATTTTATTTTGCAGTTTTGTAGTAGATTGCACTACAACGAAAATGAATTTTGCCATGGTTTGGTATCTGGTAGCGGACGATGTAGATTTAAAATTAGACTGCATATTTTATGCATTCTGATCTTGGATCTACATTGTCTGTAAAAACTTTTCAGTTGCCATTGGCAGTGAAAGAGTAAAAGTAATCCATAGAAAGATAAACAAGACATTACCTCCCTTTTATACAGGAGTTGTCATTAGAAGTTCACATAAAGTGGAGTATTCCATACCAGCAATACGGGGATAAGTCCACAGTACAGACCACATACAGGTATTTGTATCTGTCCTCTATCCTTTGAAAAGAAATTTAGCTAAAAGGGAAAAGTGCTGGTAACCAGCATTTTCTTCTTTACCCTGTTATGTTTTCTATGAATAATCCCATTTCTTTAACATATTAAATTTGTCCTCTGTAAATGCTTTTAAATTTGACCAGTCCAAAATTATTGTTGTCTGGTTAAGAGATAAATAAACTTGTAGAAATAAATAATCATACCTGTGTTTGAAATCAATAAACAGACATGTGTATAACAGAAATAAACATTTATGTCTGTAAGAAATAAAAGTACATGTGTATGAAATAAATAAACATTCTTGTGTACGAATCAGAAACCATTCTAAACTCTAATTGTTTTCAAATACCTAATATTTAGGAGGCATCTAAAGATCTATGCATGAGTATATATAAGGGATAGCTTCTAAATATTTAAATTTGTATTGACTGCAGACTACCGACTATGAAAGTTAAACAAGCTCCATTTGTAATGTGTGCTTCATTGGAGGAGACAGCTGTGAGAAAAGGGGACAGGTATGTGACCCTTGCCTTTGAGAATTTTTAGCTCTGCTGGCCGTAGGCCAGCGGACTTATGTCATGACCCGGTGTCCATCATGCATGCGTGCATCTGTGCATGTGTAAACTTTTATTTCAAACATCTTCTCCTCTGAAACTACCCATCCAATTTTGATGAAACTTCACAGAAATGATCCTGCCATGGTCCTCTTCAGAATTTCTAGAAAGAATTTGATTCCTTCAAAAGCTCTGGTTGCCATGGCAACAAAAATTGAAAAATATTCAAAATCTTTGAAAATCTTCTTTTCTGAAATCATAAGGCCTAGGGCTACCAAATTTGGTGTGTAGCTTTATCTAGTAGACCTGTACCAAGTTTCTTCAAATTATAGCCCCGGGGTCAAATTTGGCCCCGCCCCGAGGGTTACAAGTTTTACATGGGCTTATATAGTGAAAACTTCAGTAATCTTCCTTTACCTAGCCTAGGGCTACCAAAATTGGCATGTAGCTTTATCTTGTGGGCCTCTACCAAGGGTGTCCAAAGTATAACCCTGAGATTAAGTTTGGCCCCGCCCTGAGGGTTACAAGTTTTACATAGGCTTATATAGGGAAAACGTTGAAAATCTTCTCGTACCTAGACATAAGGCCTAGGGCTACCAAATTTGGCATGTAGTTTTAACTAGTGGGCCTCTACCAAGAGAGCCCAAAGTATAGCACTAGGGTAAAGTTTAGCCTCACCCCGGGAGTCACAAGTTTCACATGGGCTAATATAGTGAAATTTTTAGAAATCTTCTTGTTACTAACCATAAGACCTAGGGGTACCAAATTTAGCCCTGTCTCTCAGGGGTCTCATGTTTTACAGGGCCTTTTAGTGAGAAAACTTTGAAAATCTTCTTGTTTATAATCACACATTCTAGACCTGTATTACTTGGTGGGGGGCTTTATCTTGTGGACCTCTATCAGGATTCAAGTAATTATAGCCCTGTGGTCAAAATGGCTTTGCCGTGGGGTCATAACTTTCTCATAGGATTTTACAGAGAAAATTTTGTGTCTTCTGGTTCCAAACCAATTGGCCAAGTATTGTAATGTTTGGCTTGTACCGGGTTTTTATTTATTAGCCACTGGAGCGATACTGGGCTATCATGGCCCTCTTGTTTGTCATGTGACACCAGTTTATTGCTTTATTTGGATCTGATAAATAGTTCTAAAATTTCTGTTTAAAAATGGTTTGAACCCTTTACCAAATGATCCCATGTTTTAACGACCCTTAGAAAGAAGGCTTCAGAAACCTTTGTTGGAAAAAGAGAGAATGTTTGTGAAATAAGTTCTTAACTGTATCTATACATAGAACAGGGCTTCCCCTGCAAGTTTTAATTTTTGCGCCATCAAATTCGCCAACTCATAAAAATTGGGGCCAGTAGGAGCCAACTGAGGTAGCCACATAGTACATTAGACACTTCAGTTTATTGGCCCATGTTAAAGCTACTAAATCCATTGCTCAGTTGTACATGCTTACTTATGTTCCTTTTTCCCCAAGGGTTATCAAGGTTGTGAGCTGCAGGGACATAGAAGTTGTATTTGAACAGAAATACAGCGCTGTAATTCTATAACTGCCAATCTGTTAGAATTCCTTCAGTTTTAATGAAATTAAAGAGGCAATTTGGAATTGTATTGTAAAAGGTTAATACATGTATATCATTTCTTTTTATCTGAAAAAATACTACAGGTTACATTTGTTAAAAGGTCCGTTTATTCTGGTCTTTTCTCTCTGTATGAGTGTCCTATACCTTCTCTGACACTTGTTCCAGTGCTATCACTGTAAGACAAAGTGGCCTACAAAGTGCAACCCCCCCCCCCCCCGGCCATCATTCAGCATTTTCATTTCATAAAATCACCCGAGTTTCTTCCTCATTATTAGACAGGTATTTTAGCACTCACTTATAGTTTTATAAATACATTTGTGTAAATTTATTGTTTGAAGTCATTATCAAAGCTATAAAGACAGTCTGAAGAGCTTCTGATCGGACAACGTCAAACTGACATGTTGTGTCATGAGTTTTCACGTTTTTTCGACGATCTATTTTTCATGTCGATTAATTTACAGAAAAGTTTTTCCGCATTATTTGATATAAAATTTTTGTTACGGCTTTCAACTAACTTCAAAATCTGTCATTTTTACGCTAGATAAGCAGATCGATAACATTATCACGTTTTTCATTAATGACATCGTTAAATACACACAATAAAATGCTAGCCAGTGAGAGGACGCTGACCAAGCAAGGCATAATCAAGGCGTGGCTTTAGAAATCATGGGCAGTGACTAAATCTTGTGTCTGATGTCTGATTGGTTCGCAGTAGATAGTGTGTGGAAAATTCTGTGGGCTCAACGGGGCGTGGCGAAATCGATATTTGATTGATTAGCATTGCGTGGTGTGTATGCAAGTATGGTGTGCAATTAGACATAACCGTTAATGAATGCTAGCTTGATTAGGTGTGATAAACAGTAACGCGGGCTTCCTTTACACTTGACACAAACAGTTTATGTCAGAGTTAAGATCTTTTAATGATTGTTTATAGACATTTGCTTGTCCCAGTACATTCTCCAGTGCTTCATTTTTGGTGCCAATTTTACTTAATTTTCGCATTTGGCGCCACTGGCGATCGACAGCGGGAGCCCTGATAGAAGAATGGAACTTATTTATATAACATAACAATCTTTATTGTATACCAGTAAATTTCTGGCTTAAATACAAGCATTGCAAGCAGATAAAATACCATATTTAGGCATTTTTTTCTGCAGGTATTTAACTTCTGCTTTTTCTGCAGACCAACTCAAGGCCGCAGAAAATAAACAAGCAGATTATAATGTCCAATTTTGCCTTTTGACAAAACAGCATAAAAAAACATGGATGACTTCCGGTTACAGGGTTTTGTATAAAACACAAGTGTGGTCAATCCTACTATAAAACGGCGATATTCATTGAATTACATTGATCTTCAGGAAGTGTCGATCAAATCTTAATATTGGTAAATGTCAGATTTAAACTTTTAATGAAGATTTAACATCTAACTAGTAGGCTCCATTTTATATAATTGCCGATTATGATTTCGGTATTCTACCTGTACTTGTTTTCCCACCTAAGTGTTAAAATCACTACGAGTCAAATTCTCACATTTCAAACATGACAGTAGGTCAACACATACCATTTTACTTATAATAAATTAAGGTATTGTTGTCTAAAATAGATTTACAATTATGGGAAACACATAAGTGTTTCGACACATGTATAGATTACAAAACTATCGATCTTTAATAGCGTACTATCTTAAGACCAGCTGGTGGGAATATCTATCCAATATTTATTCACTCGAGAAACGAAAGTAGATTGGTGTCAACTGTAATTCTCATAATTCAATTGCAGCAGGTATTAAATACCAAAAATGCTCAGTCTGGACATCACAGAAATAAGTTTCGCAGAAATTTAAACACACCTCTGGTTGGAAAAGACCGCAGAATTTGGAACCTGCAGAAAAAAACCACTTACATAGCAACACAGGTGACAGAAAAAAAAATCTTATTTACACACAGTAAAACATGGTTCCAAGTATGGTACAATGATGTAACTCGCACACGGACTAAGCATGCATTGTTTTGGGATTTGATGAGTCAAAATTTTACATTATGATATTCATCCGCCATTAATGAAAATGAAGTTACTACCCTCCACACCAATGTCTCAATTTTTTTACCATTATTGAATAAAATGTCGATAACTGCAAAATTTTGTCGTCTAAAGATGTAGGTATATAGTAAAAGGAATATTCTGTTGTAGAAACTTGCCCGGTGTTTGTATTTGCTTCTCACTGCACAAGAAAATTTTAAAATCTGGCTCGACCTTAGGTCTTGCTTGATATCAGATTTTCTCATGCTGCTTGAATTAAATACAAGGACCAGGAAAGTTACTACAACATAATACAGACAAACTTCAGTGGCTCGAATGTGGATAATTTCGAACACCAAACAAAGCTGGAATGACGATCTTGGTCCTGGCATAATCTCTATATAATTCATATTGTTTACCATTGGAAAGCTCGTACACCCCTTAATTGGAAATTTCAAGCACATATCAGGGTCCCTTCATTCATTTTCCTACGTATTTTACCAGTCAGAAGTCGAAAAAGGGTTAGTCAACAATTAGCTGTTGATTTTCACACCTATATTTGTTAATTTGATGGGCCAGTAGTAGTATGTCAAATAGTAGATATGGTGCTTGCTTTTAGCTCTTACTGTAAAATATACTCACACTTTCTCAAGGTGTCAATAAGAGATTGTGTTGCTGTGATTGAATTTGCTATGCTATGTCTTTGATTTTATGTTTTTCAAGGTTGTTGAGATGAGTTAGTGGGACATGTCATTTTTGTAACGTGATGGTCATATGAATAGTGTTGGTTTTCAGCACAACAGGTTTTATTTACTGCAACTTTGACCTAAATCCACACATGTAACGTTGACATAAGCTATAATTAGAACATATCCAAGATGATGTTTTTCGCTGAATATCTGCAAAGAATTTTCCTTTTTCTAGGGCTATTATTTTGCTTTGCTAATAAAATGACTTTTAGTCATTAGCTTAGTAAATGATCACAGGAATCGATCATTTTAATTGGTGAAAATAGCTTGTTGTATTTAAAACATTAATAGAGAGTATCCATTTCAACGAAAAACAGGCTTTTTTCACCAATTAGATGGCCAATTCCTGTGAGATGACAAAGGTGTGTGGTATGTTCGTGTGATATTTCCAAATGCAAGTCATAAAGATGCTGTAGGGATACATGTTACTTGTTCACTTACCGCTTCAAACTTTGAAAGATGGATCTGTCAAAATACCGACAAATTACTCAGTCCCAAAGGTATTCGAGCTACCGATGTTTGACTATATTCCATATGCATTCCTTATGAGTGAAGGAAGATTCAGGTAGGATCAGTTTGGTCTGACAAAAGTAAAGTTCTTTGAGCAAGATTGAATAAATTATCTTGTTGGTTAGATGAGGATCTTTCTTTCTAAAAGAAGTGTTCTTTTACTGGATTGCGATTTAACAATAACAGTGATTATCCGTCTTGAGTGTATTGTGGAAGGAATTGAATAACTGTGCAGACATATAAATTGAGATCAGACTGCAGAGAAATATGCAGCCTGTTTTGGGTTTACACAGTTTATCACCACCTTTTCACATATTCTTGTCTAAGCCAGGGTTGGAGTGCAATATTTAGATTGTTTCTTGATTCGAAACCATCGGTTCTATTCTTTTATTAGGCGTAAGTTTAAACTTTTACCGCACAATACCAAGTTTTGACTCTAAGAAAAAAAAGATTGTGAAAACAAGGGAGGAGAAAATGCTGATCACCAGCATTTTATCCTTTTCCCACAATGCTTTCTATCCAAATAGAGAAGTTCACATTTTGTATTTCCATTTTGGAATTGTTGTTTGCAAATGCCTTAAAGTTTGAAGGTCTAAAATTTTTCATTTGGGAAAGGAGTAAGTTAACCCTTTACCAAACAATCTCGAATTTTAATGACCCTAACTGAGAAGGATTTTGAAAACATTATGATCAGAAAAGGAAAAAATGCTGGTAACCAGCTTTTTGGCCATTTCTCAAGTTGTTTTCTGCTGCACCAAAGACAAATTCCATCATTTCAGTCACATTTCTTTAGTGTCATCAACAAGTGCTTTCAGTTTAAACCTGTCAAGAATACTGTGTGGTTTGATAAAGAGCTAAATATGGGTTTTCATTTTATTGTCTCTTTTATCTTTTCTCCACTAGTTTCACTGTCCTCTACAGCATAACAAACAGACTTCAAGATTTTTTGTCCATAACTTTGAACTGGAACCCACAACCAGCAGGTCAATAAATTACATAGATATTTACCCATATGAGCCATGCTCTGGCAGAAGGGGATTTAATGCACCTCCATGATGCATTATACAAAGGGAGTCATCATATAATATTGGATCGGCAAATTCCATTGTGTCTAACAACTGACTGAATCCTGAGGTAGACTAGTCATTTTGTAGAAAATTGACCAGTAGTAAAAGTTTCGATCCAGTTCAGCCTGTGGTGACTGCACAGGCTGACCTTGGTCGATATTTTTTGCTGATGCATTTAAACTCCTTTTCACAGCGCATGGCTCATATTCATCTTGAGCTTTAGTTGCACATGACAGTCGTTTTGTTTGAGCAAAGTGTTAACCCTCCACCAAACAATCCAAAGTTTGAACAGCCCTGAGAAATAAGCTTTTGAAAGCCTTGTGGGAACAGGAGAAAATGCTGGTAATCAGCTCATCTTACCATTTAGGTCAGAGAACATCAAACATATTGCACACCTCAGGTGATCCTTCAATCGAATTCCTCGGCTGTATTGCAAGGGGTGATAGGCACCTACACAGTACATTTCTTTGCTGGAAAAAGACAGCTCTCTGATTCTTAAAATTGTAATTCTCAACTTAAAAAAACACAACACAAGTCACAACTTTCTATTAAATTTTTTTCTTAATATATTTCCAACACAAAAAGTTTTTACATTCAATTTTTAACATGGTTTATCAATTCTGTTAGCAGATTTCAAGGACAATGACTTGAATAACTTCACCATGTTTGTTTATGTCATCGCTATTTGATTTTTAAGGTCACCACCATGTTTGATCATCGGTACGGATGAGGTTAGATGTACATGTAGTTACGGAATCTGCCTAATTTTTGCCAGTGTACATCAAATAATCTCTGTTTGCTATGAAAAGTCTACTCCTATGGACAGATGTATGAAATCTTCCTTATGTTTAATAGAAGGTAGAATGCAAGAAAGTTTTTTTAGAGCTTTCCTTAACTTGTATGCAATAAAAGATGAAAAGTTTTTCTTTCTTTGGGTTGCAGATGAAAGAGAAACCAGAGACTTGCACTTGCAGAAATTCCAGGATGGTCTGGTGTGCCAAGATCCTTGTATTGAGCTTGGGTAACCTCCCTTTGTGTGGTGTAAATGGAGTGATCTCCCTTGGTTTTTTTCACAGATCATCCACCCTTCATTTGGTTCACACCTCCTTACTGTTGTTGAGCATGTACAGTTATGTTTGATGTTGTGAGTTTTTATTTTGTTTTGCTTTTTATTTACAAATTTAGTTCACTCTTTAGTGTACTGATTTCTCCATCTTTACTAGCCAAGGGTGACAATCACTGCATAGCTCTATTCACCCTTGGCTGATAACAACTTTATAACAATTAGAAAATAAGTATGTGTTCATTTAAAAAAGTTAATTGAATATGGGAAAAAATACCTTTTAACACTTTACCATATGACTAAATTTTAGATTCATCTGCATTGACAGCATTTGAAGAGGAGAAACTAAACATGGCATAAGTGATGAGATTTGTTTCTCAAAAAGTAGAAAGTATTGTGGGACAAGGAGAAAATGCTAGTCCTGTTCCGACAATGATGTAAAAAGTGTCCTTCCTCAGGGTCTCAAAAAGTCTGGATTATTTTGGTAAAGGGTTTATGTTTAAGTTTTGTGTCAAGATCTATTTGTTAAATTTAAGAATAAAAAAATATATAAAAGCATACATGTACTTTTTCATCAAAAATATAATCCTTTAATGAGGAAAAATTTTAGAATTGAGAAATAATGTTCTTGTCCAGTTGAGCAAAATAAGAACGTTATTTCTCAATCATAAAGTTCATCCTCTTTCATTTTTTATAAAAGATTACATGTATACTTGTGTTGATCTGCAGTGAATGTTATGTTCTCAATTAGGTGTGTTAGTGTTTGATTTTACTAACTCCAAGGGCACTGAATTAATAAAAAGGACCTTATCAATGAGAAAAAAAACTGAAATGATGGAATTTCAAAGTCACTTTGGTCAAAGTTTGAAATAAAGTGGTGGGTACATTAGATCAGTGATCAGACTGCACAGAACGTGATCTTAAAAAGACACAAAAGCAAAATTTTAACCCTTGCAGCACTGAATAAACCCATAAACGCCGTCAGTCTAAAAATAAAACACAATGAAGTACAATTGCAAGGTTGCTTTTGTCTACAGTCGCTGAAAGCGAACAGTGTAGATCAAAGATCATACTGCACATTTTGTGCAGTCTGATCTTTGATCTACACTGGCCGTAAAAGCAACTATGGTTGTGAAAGGTGCTTTCCAGATTAAGTTGGGCATTTGACATAACTAGCGTATCCATCTTTTACCACAAGATATCTACCATTTCAAAGAATAACCGCATCATTTGTGCAGAATATAAATTGTTGTCAACAGCTGCTTATAACATGGTCTAAAACTTTTCAATGTCCGGCAAAGAGTTTTAACTCCTTACCAAATGACAAAGTTATAGACTGGCCCAAATTGAAAGCATTAGCAGACGACAAAATAAGTGTGACTGAAAGATTGAAATTTGGTTTGGGAAGGTTAGAAAAAATTGTGGTAAAAGGAGAAAATGCTGGTTACCAGCATTTTCTCCTTTTTCCAACAATGTTTTCAAAAAGCTTCTTTCTCAGGGTCGTTAAAAGTCGGGATTGTGTGGTAAAGAGTTAATCAATGATAAAATCCCGTAGTTTGTTCACTTAATAAAGAAAATAATGAGGAACATGTGTATGAGCCATGCTCTGGGAAAAGGGGTTTTATGTATCTCTGTTATGATTTTACCAAGAAAGTCATCACATACATTAACTATGGATGTCTAAAGTCCTTTTTGTCTAAGGCTGACTGTTTCAGGAGCTAGACCGGTCTTTTAACATGCAGAAAATTTACCAGTAGCAACTTCAGATCCAGTTCAGCCTGCTCAGGCTGACCTTGGTTAACACTTTTTGCAGATACATTAAATACCCCTTCATAGAGCGTAGCTCATTTCTCAAAACTCATATCTGAAAATCACTTTTTTAAGACAAAAATATTGTTATATAGATTCTTATTATCCTTGACCCTTTACTATACTATCACAAGTTTTAAAGCCCCTATAGGAAGAAGGCTTTCAAAAACATTGTGGAAAAAGGAGAATATGCTGGAACCACTATATTTTCCACCTCAAAGAGGTCTTAATGATTAGGCCCAATAAAGTCAGATTTGATTCTTTCAGAGCATTTACACAACACTTTGTCTATCTTGCAAAATGTATATTTGAGTAGATATTTCTTTGTATTGGATAATTGTGTGTACTTTTTGGGTACCAATATAACATTCTGTTAATTATGTACAGTGTGTACTAGAATGGTTATTCTATCTTTCTTTAGTAACTGAACCCCGGTAGCCCAGTCCTTTATTTAATGACTGAGCCCCAGTAGGGCAGTCAGTAGCCTACAGGACTTGAGAACAGGGGTTGATGGTTTGAATCCCCAACTCAACCAGCTTCTTTCAAGGATTGATGATATTCAGTTCAGCAGAATTTATTCCTCACTCACTGCTGATCATTGTTTTGAAGATGGTTATGTGGGAAAGAGTGCTGGTTAAAGAAACTCCAGGAAAGCTTGGATAGGTGCACTGGCCACAGCGACATAACAGAAATAATAATGAAAACCGTGTTAAACACCATTGCCAATGTAAAGATTCTTGGACACCGTCCAAGTGATTTAGAAAAATGTCCAATCATATTGCACACAGGTAGTCCCCTCCCCCATCATAATAAGCATGCTGTGGCAAAAGGGGGCTTAATACGTCTCCATGATGTATAATACCAACCAAGTCATCACAGTATTATGAATCCATAAATTCCATTTTGTATTATGAGGAAGACAGGACCTTTGAAAGGCAGAAACTTGACCAAAAGCAAACAGTTTCAGCCCAGGTCAGCCTGTGCCGATTGCACATGCTGACCTGGATCGATACTTTTCGCAGATGTATTAACTTTTTACCACACAATCCTGACTTTTAACAACCTTAACAATAAAGGCTTTTGAAAACATAATGAGAACAGGAGAAAATGCTGGTAACCAGCATTTTCTCCTTTTCCCACTATGTTTTCTACCCAATCAAAAATAAATTCCATCATTTGAACAGCATATAAATTTCTGTCTGCAAATGCTTTGAAATTGGACCAGTTTAAAATTTTGTCATTTGGAAAAGAGTTAAGCCTCTTTTTCACAGAGCATGGTCTAAATATTTTAGACCTTGTCTTGAGTGTATTTGTCTCTTTTGAAAATATCCTCAATTTCTGCAAGTTGACTTGATATTTGTTTTCCTTGGCAAACATCATTAATTTGTATAGATTTTACCCAACTCTAATCGAAGTTTCATTTTTTTCAGACCTTGTTCATTTGGATCAACATTACAAGCAAATGTCAGATTTCAGGCATTGTCAGCTGGAGTGTATGAGGTAGGTTTGAGGGAAAAGTGTTTTTGCATGTAAATGTAAATAAATTTCATGTTAATGAAAGTGTAACTCTTTACTGAACAAATATTTTTCTTTAACAGCCCTAAGGACGACAGAATTTGAAAAACATTATTGGAAAAGGAGAAAATGCTGGTTCACCAGCATTTTCTCCTTTTATGACAATGTTTTTTTTAAAAGATGTCTTCCAAATAACAGTGTGACATTCAGGGAACCAAGTCACATGCAGTAACTCGTTGGCCATTGAGGACCTGTGCTTTTCATTCAACCTTACATAGTGGCCTCTCTAATAAGCAATCAGTCTGTCCTACAAAGCAGATATTTCAGTTTTCACATTTATAGGAAGAAAGTACCTTACTTAAGCAAGAACCTGCCAATAACACCTTGCAATAATCCCAGGACTTCTTGCTCAATGCAGGTTTGAATGTAATTGTTTTTTTTTAGCTCCACTGGCCGAAGGCCAGCGGGCTTATGTCATGGCCTGTTGTCCGTCGTCCGTCCGTCCGTCCGTCCGTTAACTTTTTTTTAAAACGTCTTCTTCTCTGAAACTACCCATCCAATTTTGATGAAACTTCACAGAAATGATCCTGCCATGGTCCTCTTCAGAATTTCTTGAAAGAATTTAATTCCTTCAAAAACTCTGGTTGCCATGGCAACAAAACTGAAAAATTTTGAAAATCTTTGAAAATCTTCTTGTCTGAAACCGTAAGGCCAAGGGCTACCAAATTTGGCATGTAGCTTTATCTAGTGGACCTCTACCAAGTTTCTTCAATTTATAGCCCTAGGGTCAAAATTGGCCCCGCCCCGGGGTTTACAAGTTATACATGGGCTTATTTAGGGAGAACTTTAAAATTCCTCTTCTACCTAGCCATAGGGCCTAGAGCTACCAAATTTGGCATGTAGCTTTATCTAGTGGACCTCTGCCAAGATTGTTCAAATTATAGCCCTGGGGTCAAATTAGGCCCTGCCCGGGGGTAACAAGTTTTACATGGGCTTATATAACAAGTTTTACATGGGCTTATATAGGGAGAACTTTAAAATTCTTCTTTGACCTAGCCATGGGGCCTAGGGCGACCAAATTTGGCATGTAGCTTTATCTAGTGGACTTGTACCAAGGGTGTCCAAATTATAGCCGAGGGTCAAATTTGACTTCGCTCCGGGGGGTAACATGTTTTACATGGGCGGGCTTATATAGGAAAATCTTTCGCATCTAGCTATAAGGGCTAGGGCTATCAAATTTTGCATTTAGCTTTATCTAGGGGGTCTCTATCAAGGGTGCCCAAATTATAGCCCAGAGGGTCAAATGTAGCCCCACCCCAGGGGGTCACAAGTTCTACATGGTCTTATATAAGGAAACTTTAATAATCTACTTGTACATAGCCATATTTAGGCCTAGGGCTACCAAATTTTGCATGTAACTTTATATAATGGGCCTCTACCAAGAGGGCCCAAATTTTAACTTTGGGGGTCAAGTTTGACTCCACACCAGGGGTCACAAGTTTTACATTGGCTTTTATAGTGAAAACTTGATAAACCTGTGTCATGGATCACATATTTTACAGGGCCTTTTATTCAGCAAACTTGTTTTACATGACTTTTTATTGGGCAAGATTAAAAAATCTTTTTGTTTATAACCACACATTCTAGTTTCATATTGTAGGTCTGGGGTCAAAATTGCCTTCATTCCAGGGATTGCAAGTTTAACATGGGCTTCAAAATATTGTCACTTCAATTTAAACATTAATCAAGGGAAATAACTCTTTTTATGAAAGATAAAGTTCGTTACTATTTACCTCCCTTGATTATCAAGCTGCAGTGATACATGATTGGTGCTAGACAAGTTTTTTAGCTCCACTGGCTGAAGGCCAGCAGGCTTATAGTTTGAAAAAAAATCTTAGTGATTTATTATGACAATTGTTAGCACACATGTAACTCATTACCAAACGATAATATTTTAGGCTTGTCTAAATCGAAAGCACTTGCAGACGACAAAATAAAAGTGATTGAAAATTTGAAATTTGTTTTGTGAACAGTAGAAAACATTGTAAGAAAAGGAGAAAATGCTTTTCTAAAGCCTTCTTTCTCAGGGTCATCAAAAGTAGGGATTGTCTGGTAATAGGTTAAAAAGATATATTTCAAACTGAGATTGATGTATATACTTGTTTTTTACTGGCACTGAAGGTCCGTCCGTCCATCTGTCCGTGCGTGCATTAACTTTTATTTCATACATCTCTGAAACTACTTATCCAATTTTGATGAAACTTCAAAGAAATGATCCTGCCATGGTCTTCTTCAGAATCCCATGACAGAATTTTATTCCTTCAAAAACTCTGGTTGCCATGGCAACAAAACTGAAAAATATAGAAAATTTTCAAAAATCTTCTTCTCTGAAACTGTAAGGCCTAGGGCTACCAAATTTGGCATGTAGCTGTATCTAGTGGGCCTCTACCAAGTTCCTTCAAATAATAGCCATGGGGTCTACCAAATTTTGCATGTAGCTTTATCTAGTGGGCCTCTACAAGGAGGGCCCAAATTATAGTCCTTGACCCAAGTTTGTCCCCACACCACGGAACACAAGGTCACCAGTTTTACATGGGCTTTTGTAATGAAAACTATCTTAAGTCATCATGTTACTAACCATTATAAAGACTAAGGCTATTAGATTTAGCCCTGTCTCATGGGTTTCATGTTTTACAGGGCTTTTCATTGAGAAAAATTTGAAAATCTTCTTGTTTATAACATTCAAGAACTGAATTATTTGGTATGGAGCTTTATATTGTGGACCTCCACCAGGATTCAAATAATTATAGCTTTGCGATCAAAATTGGCTTTGCCCATGGATCACAACTTTCTCGTAGGATTAGATAGAAAAATGTTTGCATGTCCTCGTGTTTGAAATCAATTTGCTGAATATTGTAATGTTTGGCTTGTAGTGTTTTTACTTAATAGCCAGTGGAGCGATACAGGGCCATCATGGCCCTCTTGTTTACCTAAGCTATACATGTACATGTATCTAAATGCTGATTCATGTTACAGGTATGCAAGCATATGAAGATCAACTTGAGATATTTGATACCGAGTTCTGAGACAGTGTCTCTTGGCAGTCCTTGTAGTCAAACATCAGGTTTGTAAAACAGACTTTTGAACTGATAAAGTACGGTAGTTGTGTTGTAAAGTGCTGAGCCCCAGTTGGTAGCATACAGGACTTGAGAACATGGGGTCTCTGTTTTGATCCCCATCTCATCCAATTTTTTTCTGAGGATTGATGATAGTCATTGTGACAGGATTCATTCCTTTCTCACTGATGGTCATCGCTTAGGCGATGGTTATGTGGGAAATCAGCCAGTTGCTTGGAAAGAATATTGTTCGGAGTACTGGTAAAGGAAATTCCAGGAAAGCATGGATAGGTGCACTTGCGTCGATATAACTGAAATAATGTTGGAAATGGCTTTTAACACCATACAGTCAAACAAAAAATCTGTTATAAAGCAATGACAAGGGAGTTCGGGTTCATATATACCAAGTATTCTTATTCATCTACCTCCAAATCCCGATACTTGATGACCTTTTAGAAGAAGGCCTCTGGAAACATTGTAAGTAAAGGAGAAAGTACATGTTAGCCAGCATTTTCCCCTTTTTCTGCTTTATTTGTCATTTTCAAACACTTTCAATTAGGACAATTCTAAAATTTATGGCTATGGTTAAGAGTAAAGAAAATACCTTGGGTATTTCCTAAAAAGTTACTAAATTTCAAAGTAACACAAAATTTGATTGGCTAAAATGAATTATTTAGCCAATGAGAAATTGTGTTACTTTCTACATTTAGAAAAAGACAGAGAATGGTTGTTGAATACAAACCCATCATTATGCCTTGAATTTTTAGGATAGAGGTTTCCAGTTTTGTGACCTTATTATCACCCGCAAATGACTTCTTTCATTTTGCACTTGACTTTTGAAAATATGTTAAGGAGCCATTCTCCCTCTACCACAATGTTGTCACATATTTTACAAAAGTTTTTTTTTAGAAATTTCTTTTTCCACAGGTTCCAGACTTTGAAAGACCCTGTGGAAGAATGCTTTTGAAAGCATTACGCATTTTCTACTTTTCCCACAATGTTTTCTACTCTATCTAGGACAAGATTGGCAAAATGAGCCTTCTTTAATTTGTTGTCTGCAAATGCTTTCAATTCGGACAAGTCTGCAATTTTGTTGTTTGGTACATAGTTAATGATTGTAAACTCTTCCTATTCTATGTATGTTTATATACAGGCGACTATCCCTTTACCAGAGAACAAACTTTATACTTGCTCAAATGTGAAGCACTTACAGTGTTATTACACTTATTTAGTGTAGCTCAAATAATGGTATTTGTCTTTGAAAGGGGAGAAATTGTGAGAAAAGAAAAAAATTCTCCTTTTCCAACTCTGTTTTCAAAAGGCCATGAATCCTTTACCTTACAATCCTGAGTTATAGCAATCTGGAAAGAGAAACCTTTTGAAAACACTGAGGAAAAATGAGACAATGCTGGCAATCAGAATTTTCTCCTTTTCCCTCAATGTTTTCTACCCTGTCGAAGACTAAAATCATCATTTAAGCTACATTAGATTTATTGTCTGCAAATGCTGTCAATTCTGTTGAGTCCAAAATTTTGTCGTTTGGTAAAGAGAACAAGTTTAATTAGCAAAGGGTTAGCCATCCACTATTAGTCCATCCCGTTACGCCCGCCTGTGTAGCTCAGTGGTTAAAATATCAGACTCATGACCTGGTGTTGTAATTTCGATACCCGGTTGAGGCAAACTTTCTTTCGCGCAATTTTTCGCCTCTCACCTTTGATGCATATGAGAAAGGTAGTCAGTGACTTGGAAAGCAAGTTGTGTCAGTACTGGTGTGAGAAAGCCAGCAAACACATCTGTAGGTGCACTGACCGCTATGATATGGCTTAAGCTGTTACAAACATCGTTAAACTCCAATTCAAAGTCCATTACATTACAGAGGATTTACTGTGTGTAGCAGCAGAAGACCTGTGGCGATCACGTAGTGGAAGTGGCTCATCATTCAGCGAATCACGATTTTGGAATTTTCCTGAGATTGATGACAAATTTTCTTTGGCCTACAAGTCTTATTCTTCTGGTGATCTTGGTCCAGTTTTACCTGTAGGTGAAGGCGATGCTGCTATGAAAAACAAGTTGGTGAATTTACCGTTTACTGAATGATCAAGTGGTTTATTACCATGGGGAAGAAGGATTTTGAAAACCTTATGGGAAAAGGAGAAAATGCTGGTAACCAGTTTTTTTTCCTCTTCCCATAATGTTTTTTCCTACTCTTTCAAAGACAATTTTAATCATTTGTGTCACAATTTGTTGTCTAAAAATGATTTGAGTAGTGACAAGTATATAAAACTTTGATGATTGAGAGAGTCAAATTATCACCAAAAACGATTGCAATAGACAGCTTATTGGTAGAAACAGTGTGGAATTGGGAGAAATTACCAATTAGAAGGAAGTGATTTTATTTCCAGAAGGTTTATCATGTCAGAACAAATGCTTTTAAAAATAGGAGTAAAAAGTTGTGTATGATTTTCTCTCTGCATAACTTCTTCAACTTGGGCAAGCACTTAACCCCTTGCCACACAATACCTGGTTTAAATGACCCAGAGGAAGAAGGTTTTTGAAAACACTGTGGGAAAAGGAGAAAATGCTGATAATCAACATTTTCTCCTTTTGCCACAATTTTTTCTACCCTATCACAGATAAATCTCATAATTTGAGGCACATTTGATTTGTCGTCTGCAAGTACTTCCAGTGCAGACGGCTCTAGAAAGTTTTGTTTGGTAAAGAGTTAAATCATATTTGTAGTATTGAATGTGTTATGGCTATCTTAATTACTTTCCTTTTATAAATACAAATGATATAGGCTAGGCATAGTGTTGCGGTGCATGTGTATCTATATCACCAGGCACTGGTTGTGTTCAATTGTTTGACCGGCCTGCATAGCTCATTAGGTAGAGCGGAGGACTTGTGAACGTGATTTTTGGGGTCACTTGAGGGTGTGGGTTTGATTCACAAGGCTGGCCATCTAAAGTTACTAATAGTCTTACAGATGAGACATTATACCAGTGTGACTGGCGCTATACACCGAGCACGTTAATGAACCAGGCGTTATTTAGGATTGGTTTTGTCCTGTATCTCGCACTACCCCCCATAACATAATAACAGCTTCAGTGCGGCGTCACTCAGATGGGCAACCGATGGCAACGATAAATAAAAGAAAATTCAATGCCTCAGTCAGCTTGTCTGTATGAAGTTTCTAGCAAGATGACCTTGTTGTATGGTATACAGATGACACTGTGTCACTTGGTAATAATTAAACCAAATGGCTTGTCAATAGAAATATATAAATTGAAAGTAAGTAAATCTTTCAATTGATAAAGTATGATGATTGTCGGAAAGGTATGTAGACTTTTTCCCATAACTAGACTATTTATCAACAGTTTAATACAACTTTCAAAGCGACATCAAAGTGGTCTTACGTTGTGCAGCAGTTGGTGGTGTTTTTAAATCCTTTGTAACTTTTTACTTGATCACTGTATTTTTATGAAATTTGTAGCATGTATCAGTGACATATCCAAATTTTGGTATTAAACTGATTGATAAAAAGTTGCGATATGAGAAAAGTCTACATGCTTTTCAGACAACGGTGAACCCTGGTACATTCCATATACTAGTACAGATACATTTATTCTGAAACTCATGATATTAGTAAACAAATTCAACTCCCCCCCCCCCCCCCCCCCCATCTACTTTTGTAACGGTTACCGGCTGAACTCGATAATAGTGTACTGAGATAAGCAAATAAGCACCGAGGGCATGTCCAACCTAGTCTCATAATACCTGTCCTATGTTGTTGTTTTGTATCTTTTGTGTATATACAAATGACACTTAACAACATTTAAGTATACTTGTCTGGTTCGTCTCATTTGCTGTTTGTTTTGACTTGCTGGTCATCAGAAATGGAATAGATTAATCACCCAGGTAGTAGACCATCTGAGTGAGACATGGAAATGGGATTTTAACACATCTCTGTGTATACTATACTGTGCCAGTCATCACGTAATTTTGGATCCACAAAATCCATTTTGTCGAACAACTGACTGAATCATGAGGTAAACAGCTCCTTTAAGTGACAGGAAATTGACCAATAGCAAAAGATATTGACGCAGGCTGACCTGGCTTGATACTTTTGCAGATGCATTAAACCCCCTTTTTTACAGACCATGGCTCATCTAATCATATTGACAAAGAGAGATTTCTCTGGAGTACTTTTTCTTTCTCTTCAGAGGTCCATTTGATGACAGATCCACCATTCAAAAGCTAGATGTTCCTTACAGCAGTAAATATGAACAGTTGTTGCTAGCCCCCAGTAACTTCATGAAGTGTAGTTGTCAGATATATGTAAAATAGATTGATATGAATAAACTTTTGAATTTACTCTGCTTTTTTTAAACTCTTTACCAAACGATACAATTTTGGACTTGTCCAGTCCCAACCTATTTGCAGACAAACAATTTTAATTTGGCTCAAATTATGGAATTTGTCTTTGAATGCGTAGAAATCATTTTGGAAAACACAGAAAATGATGGTTATGAGCATTTCTCCTTTTTTCACAATGTTTTTAAAGGGCCCCCTTCTCAGTGTCGTTACTCAGGACTGTGTGGTTCAGGGTTAAAATAGTGTTTCCCATTTACCAAGTAATGCTGTGTATATATTATAAATGAGCCGCGCTCTGTGCAAAGGGGGCTTAATGCATCTGCGAAAAGTTTCGACCCAGGTCAGCCTGCGCAGTCCGCGCAGGCTGACCTGGGCCGAAACTTTTCGCTATTGGTCGATTTTCTGCATGTCAAAGGATCAGTCTACCTCATGATTGAGTCGGTTGTTAAAAAAAGTGGCTATTATGGATCCATAAGTATGTGATGGCTTTCTTGGTATGATGGATTACGGAGATGCATTAAGCCCCCTTTTGCCAGAGCACGGCTCAAATATATTGTAGGAAACAAAGAAAATGGTGGGTACTGAATAATCGTTAATAATGGTACAGACAGTTCCTATATTTACATGTAATAAAGTGTCACAGAGAACACAACTAAGAGCAGCCTACTGACCTTGTCCAGGACACCAGAACAGAACAGAATATTTCTTAGCTGTTTTCGATGTGAGGTATTGCCCTCTCATCTGCCCCGTTGTCTGCAATGTTGTGCAAAAATTTTGACGTTTTATATGACATTACTGAAGATATTTCTTCGAACTCAGACCAGTTGTTAACTATCGAACAGAAAAACCATACAAGGGCTCGCAAGTATCAAAATATTTTTGACACAGTTATGCCCCTTTCCAACTTCGAATCGATCGATTTCTTAAAGCTACAGTAGCCTCGCGTTGGCACCCACATGATGGTGCTCTTGTTTAGTTTATTTATAGATGAGTACAAAGCTGTGCATGGTCATTACAACAGATATATGATACAATAAATGTGATGTACTGCGAGATCTTGAGCAAACATGATAGATAAGGTAATTTATATGTACCCAATAATTGTACATAATACTTGAAAACAGCGTCAAAGAGTAAGAGAGTCAGAGAGAGAAAGCAATGGAGAGTCAGAAGAGCATTAAACAGCCAGAGAGAGAAAGAGAGAGAGGTAGTAAGAAAACCATAGGGAAGGAAACATGGAGGCAAAGATAGCAATATAGAGACTGACAAAGTCACTGAGAAAACCATGGAGACCCAGAGGGGGTCAGAAAAATATATGGACAGAAGGACAGCGAGACAGACAGCCAAAAAGTGATAGAAAGAGAAGTCCATAGAAAGTCAAGGAAATAACCAGTGTACCATAGACAGAGAAAGATAGCAAGAGAGAGATACAGAGACAATTATGGAGAGACAGAGTGAGAGAGACATACAGAGACAGACGGAGATAGCCATACAGAGACGGGGAATAGAAATACTGAGAAAGATAGACATCGAGAGACAGGGAGAGCCATAGTCATGTGGAGAGAGCCAAAGAGCATCAGTTTGGGAGTCATACAGAGCCAGAGAGAGAGGTAGAGATAACATAGAGAGACAGAAAGAGATTGCCATAGATAGTCAAATACATGTATATAGATAAACAGAGAGCCTGAGAGAGAGAGACGGCCATATAGCCACGGGGAGTCAGAGGGCCTTTGTTCAGTTAAAGGTTTTTTCCTTTTTTGTCTTTTCTGGCGCCTGGACACAGGCAAATATACAGTGTGTAGTATTTTTAGTACAGGTAATAAAATGCACACACTATATTATTGTGGCGCCGCATGAGCGGCAGCACTATATTTTTATTCGCTTTTGAAAAGTGCCCATGGAGGTAGCCATGTCTTGTCGGGGAACTGTCTTGTTCCCGCCATATTGTTCATTATTTCCCGCTAGATGGCATTCTACAAATACAATCTTCGAAGAATATGACATGCGCAGACAGCGCCATATTGTTTACTAGGCTTCCAGTCATTTCGTACCTAGGCCATTTCGTACGATTTTGGTCATTTCGTACCCACCTATACTTTTTATTTTGGTAATTTCGTACTCACTTTCATCATTTCGAACTCACTTTGCTCATTTCATACCCAATATTTAATATCAAGTTGGTAATTTAGTACATAGTTTTAATACTATTTTCTTGTGTTGTTTGCTGAATGACAACTGCTTTTGTACATAGCTCCAATATTGAAATTATGTCAAATTTCGCCCAAGAATGGCTATGATTGTGTCTTACCGTTATTGGTTCTTTCTTTTTTAAGTTTTATTTTGCATTCTAAAGATTGTTTAGGACTTCTCAGTTCATTTCTCACCAAATTCTACATGAATTTACTTTGGTCAATTTGAAATGCGTTAAAAATTTTCGTTGTGTTCTTCATAAATCATGTTGCAAAACCATGACTCTTTCTTAAACTTAAACTCTTTACCAAACAACATAATTTTAGACTTTTGAGAGCATTTGCAGACGACAATTCGAATGTAGTTACCATTTTCTCCTTCTTCCACATTGTTTTCAAAATGATTCTTCCGCAAGGTTGTTAATGCTGGGGATTAACACAATGCCTTGAATGGTGCAAACTTTAAAATCTTCCTGTCCAAAACCAGATGGCACAGAGTTTAAATATTTGTCATGTAGTATCACCACGTGGACCTCTACGAAGTTTGTTCAAGTGATGCCCTTGGCGTAAAAAATTAATCCGCTGTAATATGCCTTATTTCAGAAACAACTGAATGGCGGCGCCATTGATGTTATGCATCAATATTTTCTTGTTTAACTTTTACTTGACACTACTAGATATGATTGCCTACTAGATGAAAAAAACAACAACATAAGGTCGTGATACAATGACAGAAAAGGGTCCATTCGACAGGTTGATTATCGTTCTAATTGATCTCGAGAACCTTATCGTTTTTACACAGTATAAAATTGAACCATCAGACGTTAATTATTGTAATACAATGAAACAATTTGTTGGTTAAAAACTGTATCTAAACTTCACTGTCACGTATCGCACAAGTTGGAATTTTAGGTGTATCTTTAACCGTTGTTAAGATACTTCTTTAGATATGGACTACGACTTATGATAGGATGATATATACACACCTCAAAAAGAAACGTTACAAAGACATGAAAACAGAAACCCTTTTGTAAATGCAAGAGATAACGTCAACTGTTTCACATTCCGAAACTGTAAAAGTTTGTTGTAAATTTCATAAGCAATAAGTGTTCTTCAACTCGCATCGACTAGCTTAATACTGCCTGAAATTACGTTTGGGTCACAAAACAAAGTCACATGGAGTATCTTTATCGTTTGTGGCTTTTATTTGCATTTCTCACAACTGAAGAATGACGCCTCGTTTACTGAGCATGTGCGTGAAATTTATTCTTTGGGATTGGGGTCCATCATGTTCCATAATGCGTTCTAACTAGGGTAACATTGCTTGTTAGCGACTTCTAATGTAACAAACCACCACCTCATAGATGCTCTACATTATGAGAGATCTGATGATTCTCTGGGCCAAGGAAGAACGTTCATTTACTGCCGTTTAAGAAGTTCCACAAAAAAATTAGAACTGTGCGATATCCGGATATGACTTGGTGGATCGACGTTAGCTGTATAATGGCGCTCATTAACGGAATAACAATTGGTACAAGATAATTTTTCCGAAAACGAACCCCTGTCGGGTTTCGTCGTACAACACTGAGCCTAAGCACGGTGGTTGAAGGACTGATACCTCCATTTTATTGCGATACTTTCTCCGTTACGGTCCAATACACGGCCACGTGCGTCAGTAAAAGGTTTTGTGCGTCGTTGGTAAACCAACTCACGTCGATCTCTGTCTTGCAAAAGGAAACTTGATTCATGCGTTAATACTTATTGATAAACCTAACGATTGTGTTGACGAGTTCACTGTATCCAATTGTGTCGACTACGTAATGTAAACGTTTGCACGTTGTACTGATGTTACGGAGAAACGGATCATCCGATATGTTTCAAAATTAAGCACAGCTTTGCGAGACGTGATCCGTTTTCAAAGTATGTATCGTTTATTTTGAAAGTAAGTGTACGTATATACGATATGTTGATTTTGTAATAATTCAAACGTGCCAAGAGTAAATGTATCGGCTGATTATTGAATTATCAACAATTTGTCTCTGTCTGTCTGTCTGTCTGTCTCTCTCTCTCTCAATTCTCCCTCTCTCTCTCTCTCTCTCTCTCTCTCTCTCTCTCTCTCTCTCTCTCTCTCTCTCTCTCTCTATTCTCCCTTCCTTCTCTCTCTCTCTCTCTCTGCCAATCCACCACCCTAATTACTCATCTATCAACGCAATCACCAACCCATCTGCCCAATCTATATATTTATATATCTTTCCGTCCGGCAGAAGTTTTTGGGTTATAACACAAGTGCACCTCAAGAGAGTCTTCAGGGAGAAAGCAAAATCCATATTGGAAAAATACGATCTAAGCATTCAATATCTGTGTATGGCTGATTGTACACAGTGAAGCTATAAAAATCGGTAGCAATCACAAATTGACACGAACTGTCTGATTGGTCCCTATAAGCTTAATTAATCATTCATTGAGCCAATCAGAATCGTGATAGAATTCTGTGGATCACGCAAATGGCAGCGCATTTATTATCTCTTTTCCCGATTTGAACGCAATCAAAATACATCTAGTAACGTTAATTGAAAAGACACGCAAATAATAATACCTTGGTCTCTCTTTTCGGTATAACTAAACTCCATGAAAGCATGCATAGCTACATAGGTTGCCGCGATTTAACTGAAATACGTAATGTTGAAAACGGCGTTAAACATCATAATAACACACGAAAAGGGGCATTCAGACATTTGCGTAAGGTGTCGTCTCGGATCAGCCTGCGCAGTCCGCGCAGGCTAATCCGAAAAGACACTTTCCGTTTTTATGTAATATTCTGTTTTGCACATGTCTACTGTAGCACAAATTCTAATCCGAGACGACACTTTACGCAAATGTCCGAATGCCCCTTTTTGCGTGTTGCAAGCCAATAAACAAACAAAAACATGTGACTAGTATTTGAGCGGGGCTCTGGTTAAAGGGGGTTAATGCAGCTCAAAGATGACCGCATCATGAGGTAGAATGGTCTTTTAACATGCAGAAAATTTACAAATAGCAAAAAAGTTTCGATCGATGTCTACTGCGCGGAGTGCTTAGGCTGACATGCATCGGTACATGGTTTTTTTTTTAAAGTTTTTTTTGCCACGTTAACTGGTATGATGAGAGTCGTGACCATCTCCCATCATACCTTACAATTCAATGTTAGTATTAAGGGTTTGTTAGTAATTTATTAATTATAATGATGATCATGATATTACAGATACTAGTCACTTAATAATAATGTTTTAATACTTATAGACAGAAAGATATGTCTCATATGACTAACAAAGATTGTATTTTTCACATAACAGTTCCATCACTTAAATGTGGCTTTACTGAGACGGAGAGGAAGAGAGAGAGAGAGAGAGGGAATGAGAGTGAAAAACAAACATACAGAGAAAGCAAAATGGAAAATATATGTAAGTGGGTGTGTTTCGTGTGGATATGGAATAAAGAACAGGGAATCTTGGTTAAAAAATAACATAAATATTTGTTTGTACGATATATTATGTCAGATTTGGTTGTTGTTTGTGGTAAGGGTTCAAAAAACAATTCCGTGTTTTCACGACTCTGAAGAGGAAAGATTTTGAAAACATTGTGGGAAAAGGAGATAATGCTGGACCCATCTATCAGCTTGTTCTTCTTTATTCCATCATGCTTTCTACCTTTTCAAAGACAAATCCCGTCTTTTAAGTTACAATTAAACTATCTTTGACAATTACTTTCAATATGTCGAACCGAATGTGTGTTTCTTGACCTTTATAAAACAATAGAGAATAAAAAGTAATTCTAATTCAACCCGAGTTCACCTAAAAAAAAATGTAAACAGTTCACCAGTCTAAACTTTCACATAGTTTCTAACTATGCTGACCATTTACCAATTAATCCTTTGTTTTAACGGCCCTAACGATTGTTTAAAAAATAAAGAGAAAAGATCATTCTTGGAAAAAGGAAAATGATAGTAATTGGATGAGTCTAAAATTTGTCGACTGTTAAACAGTTGACTTAAGTGACAGACCTTGCCACCTGGGCTGCTAACCGCGACTCTATGGCTTTTTTGCGGACCGTGTAGATCAAGATCAGACTGCACAGAACGTGCAGTCTGATTATTGATCTAGACCGTCCGATACGGTCAGAAATCTCCATCGAGCAAAATTTTTAAATCGTCAACTATGGGTTTTCACAACTGGCTGGAAATCTTCAGTTTGATTTAATTAGCAGCTTTAAGATTAACCCTTAAGCTGCCAAGCGCGACTCACTGACCTTTTGTGGACAGTGTAGATCAAGATCAGACTGCACACAACGTGCAGTCTGATCTTAGATCTACACTGTCCGACAAAGAGATATTTTTCTTCAAAAATTAAATCTGAAATAACATTATTCGAGTGTTTACTATAGGCTTGAAAGTTTTATTTAACTGATTCAACAGGATAAGGGTTAATGTACTATAAGCCTCTTGTTACAGGAGAGATTCACTTAAAGCCCAAATGTCGAAATTAGATCCCTGATGATTTTTAATCGTATCAATTTCAAATTTATTAGCGATCCCCTTCTCTCCCAGACCCCATATTGACTCGAGCGATTGGAAACTGAACCCCAAAATACTTAAACAGTCTGATTTATGACTCCCGCACGAGCAGAGGTTTTCAAATTTCAAACCGCCATTTTAATGGCGGCCTTTAGCAGACGACTTGCATGGATCGCTCTGAAATGAAAACAAAAACATTAAAACTCGCTCGGTGAGACGACAGTAATAAATTTTTTCGACACCATTCCGTCTAAACATATAAATCATGGACAGAACGGCATGAATATTATTTTCACACTATTTTCGTATATGTTAACGTTACAATTCTGGCGCCTGTATCGAATGGACGTTGGACGATATTGCCGAGTCACTGGCGCATCGATGTAGAGCGACCGGCAGGGGGCGTCCTTAAACGTAAATATAGAGCATTCAGCTGATAGAATTTTAAATATTTATAAATTATTCTTTTCTATAAATATAAATAGCTGGGCTGAAGTTAAATACGGGATACATCTCTACTAGATTGAGTTTAACTTGTGAAAGGAACATAAAAATTGAAACTTGAATGTACCTGGTGGGTTTATGACTACGGAGGTGAACTTCGTCTCCGTCTCCATGGTTGAAATTTAACGCTTCCATAGAAAATTCCAACTGCTTCTAAATTACTCAAGGACACGACAGAAAACGTTTTGCATTATAAATGAAGATTGGTACATTTATATTTCTCAAATGTTTTCTCTACAATCCAAACGATTTAGTTTTTACCAGGCGACAAAATTTAAGGCTCATTTTAATTGAAAAATGACAACGTAAATGTTTTTCAGATAATAAGATTTATCTTTAAAATGTAAAGAACCTTGCTGGGAAAGGAAAAAAAAAAGAAAATGCTGGTTACCAACATTTTCTAGTTTTTTCAGAATGTTTTCAAAAACTTCCCTTGTCATTGTTATTGAAACACAGCAATATTTTGGAAAGGTTAAACAATAGTTCTAGCAAACTGAGAAATTTTAACATATTGCCCCACAAAAACATAACATTACTGGTATATTGTTTGATCAGCGGAAGGACACATTTGAGGCGGTTTTGAAGTGGCCCGGAAAGAGTTTTTGCGAAGCACTGATAAAAGAATCTCCAGAAAAGTATGGATACGCACACTGGCTGTAGTGATATCAACGAAAAAATGTTGAAAATGACATAAACACCAAAGAAGCAAAGCAAAAAAAGCAAATCAAAAAGTCGCTCGCTGCAAGTGGTATTTTTAGAAAACGGTGAAATTGTAAAACTAATACGCGGACAGTTTGTTATCGAGGAATCACCGCAGATGACTGGAAACCGCACCATATTTCGGCGCCGATATTTGGAAGAGCTTTATTACAACCAACCAGGTATTTCCAGGTAATGAAAGGAAAATCTGGTCATTAAATATTCATCACTAGTTATACGTAGTCGCGCTGACGCTTGATTTCTCTTATTAGGTTATCTACGATGCTTTCTCCGCTATATAACTCTTACATGCTTTAAAATAAATGAACCGGGATTCTTTTCCTTAAATATAATTGGTTACTTTAACTTTTTACAAAACGGAAAAACTCTAGACCTAAAATAGCATTTGCAGACAACAAATTAAATGAGTCTCAAATTTATCTGTGATAGGGTAGAAAACATTGTGGGATAGGGAAAATAATGCTGGTTACCAGCTTTTCCTCCCTTTTGAGTTATTTTCATTTAAAGGGCTTCTTTCTCAAGGTCGTTAAAACTCGGGATTGTGTGGTAAAGGGTTAACCTTCATGTAACAAAACTATCAGGTCCAAACTCAGACTGTACGATCTCTGCAGCCTGATCTTGATCTATACCAAAATTTCCAAGTATTTTGTTAAATATTATTTCCTTGATTTACATATATTTCTGGTTCTTTTTGCTTTATAAAAATGTACATTAATTCTTTTCCAAAGAATCCTGTGAAACCTTTCGAAAAAATATTGTGGGAAAAGGAAAAAATGCTGTAAACCAGCATTTTCTCCTTTTCCCACAATGTTTTCTGCCACATCAAAGACAAATTTCATTAATTTAGCCACATTTAGTTTGTCGTCTGCAAATGCTTTCGAATTGGGTAAGTGTAAAATTTTGTCGTATGGTAAAGACTTCAATGATTTTTACATTCAAAATACACAATAGGTGCAACAGCAAATGAAAATTGAGATAAAACTAATAATAATAATAATAATAATAATAATAATAAACATACAGAAAGCTAGTGATTGATCTTTTTTCTTTAACGTTTCTAGTTTGACCTGCTGTGCAAAGGATGATCCTCGAGAAGAAAGGCTAATAACCATAAAAACAAGCAATTTATTGGGTCTGATTCTATCTTAACCCTTCACCATACAATCACACTTTTAACTACCTCGGGGAAGACGGATTTTGAAAACATTGTGGGAAAAGGAGAAAATGCTGGTAACCAGCATTTTCTCCATTTCCCAAAATGTTTTCTACCCTATGATGGACAGATTTCATATTTTGAGTTACATTTAATTTGCAGTCTGCAAATGCTTTTAATTTGGACGATTCGAAAATTTTGTCATGTGGTAAAGGGTTAACTCATTCCCCCCTAAACACATTTGTAGCCGCTACAATTTAGATATGTTTATTTAGATATATCTGTAAAATATGGATAATTAATGATAATTAATGTTTTTATCCACGATTACCAAGAGAAAACATTGTTGCGAAAAGATAATTGCACTAGATCGAGACTCAATACCTTCCAAACTTGTCTGCATAGAACGTTGCTTTGACTTCGAAGGAAATACAAAACAACTGCATCACTCGACAAAGCTAGTTCTCAGTGACAATGCTTGTTTTAAGTGTAATTTATCAAAATTCTGTCCCTAGTATTATTTCCCCCTATGGAGCCTCTACCCAGAGATTTGATTCAAACATATTCAGGAAATTCCAGGGCGAATATCAACACATTATTTTCAGCTAGGTGGCATTTTTCAAGTTCATTTGGGCATCCTGGGTTCAGAACCGGACTACTTTTCAAGATGGCAATTGATGTACAAAATTTCAAAATAAAATGTGTGTATACGTTTATTCAAAACTTCTTTTATTCATGAATCTTTTATTACGGCAGTTTCATTCAAAGTGACTTTGGTTAAGTTTTATCTGAACACGGTTTTGCAACGATATGTTTTATAGAATGTATTGAGTGGATATTTATTATGTATTTCTTTATGCATGAATGCATTTTTCATTAGACATTGTTTTGACGGTTTTCCCTAAATATATATTAAGAAACTGTATACACAGATTTTCATTTGACAATCATATTTCTTTAAAATTATTTTTCCCGTTTGAAATAATTCTTTTTTTTTTTAAATAAATTTGAAGAAAGAAAAAAAAAAAAAAAAAACAGACTAGATTTTTCCAGATACATTCAGTATAGCCATTTTCCGCTTGTTACTTTTTAGCTGCTGAGTTTTGAGTTATGCACAGCGCGTATTAATATTTATCCTGTACAGGATAGTGGTGTGTCAAAGCTGAGAGGTCAATCTGCGAATACTATGACATGCACACACAACAACCAAAGCACTGACATGAGCGGGCAGAGCGTTACTTCGTGACTTCCCAGGAAAGACAAAAGTGCATCGCTGGACAAGGCTAGCTCTTGCCGACAATGCTTGTTTTAAGCATAAATTATCAAACATCTCTCGGTGACATTACTTTCCCCTTGTGGCACCTCTGCTCAGAGAGACTTAACCCTTTACCAAACAATCCCGGGTTTTTACGATCCTAGGAAAAAATCCTTTGGAAGACATTGTGGGAAAAGGAGAAAATGCTGGTAACCAGCATTTTCTCCTTTTCCCACAATGTTTTCTACCCTATCAAAGAGAGAAATCATCATTTCAGCAACATTTAATTTGTCGTCTGCAAAATGCTTTCAATTTGGACCAGTCTAAAAATTTTTCGTCTGGTAAAGAGTTAAGTACATCCAGAAATTCCAGTATTTCAATATTATTTCGCCTTTTCCATCAAATGTAAAGTGCAGAACTCTAGGGTAACCAAACAAAATACCAAACCTAATAAAACATTTACTGTGCCTTGAGACTACTAAGTGCGCTTGATTGTGCTGTTGCAGACAAATCTCAGAACGAGTAGTCTGATTGGATCTGCTCAGTTCAATTGGGTAGGATTTTTTTTTTAACATATCTTTTGATAGATGTGAGATTCTTGGCGACAGAGGTTTTAAAACAGTAGGCTCAAGCTTGTCGTTATCTGCACATGTCATATTTCTCGAAGATCAGACCTGTCTGCTATGACACATCACTATCCTGTACATGAAAAATATGAATACGTGGTGGTAAACTTGAACTCTGCCGCTAATATAGTAGCAATGGAGAAAATGGCTGTAAACAATACCTCTGTGGAAAAATCAAGCCTGTTTTTCGCTCCAAATTTTTAAAAAGTTAAATTATTTCAAAAGGAAAAATACTTTTTACAAATACAGGTGTTGACTGCACACCTTTGAATATAGTTTCTAAATAAAGACTTTTGGGAAACCAGGATTTATGCAGGATTTTTCCAAAGAGTAATAAAGGAGAAATGTCTGGGCTGATCGAAGCCAACTCACAAGCCTATTGGAGCTGTTTTTATAAATGACTGTTGCACAGGTTACATGCTAGCTAACCATGGCTAGACTTTTCAAGAAGAAATATCTGGTCTTATACCGAGGCTATTTCCAAAGCCTGTAGGGGCTGTGTTTATAAATGACTGGTGCACATGCTAGCTAACCATGGCTATGCGAATTGAACCAGGTAGCGTTTTGTTCAGTAAAAGTTTATTTTACTTTGCAATTCGAATTAAGTCGTTTTGAAAAGTGGTCCAGTTTTGTACCCAGAAAGCCCAAAACAAATAGCACAACACTTAAGAAACTGTGACTCAGTAGAATTATTCAGGAGAGGCCTCAAAACACTGTTTTTAAGGGACTTTCAACCATGGTTTTGTGTGACCAACAACAAGAAATGAATAAAAAGAAAGTGTGTTCTAGTGTGACTTACTAGCTGACAATAAAACAGTTTGTGACTCACAGATGTAATATACTTTATTGTTGTACAACGCCAGTGAATATGCAGTGCGTTAAATTAGGCGCTTAATTGAATAACACAGTTTCAGTTTCAGATTTTTTCCAACTGAAAATGCAGTAATGAATTATCAGGTATTACTATTGGATGCAACTTTTCCTTAAATTCATTTATCAATTTAAATGTTCACTTTCTGACAATGCGTCCAACAGCACCTCTGTAAAAGCCAGCCCGGCTACCATATTGGTTTTAACCATTTACCACACAATTCTGAGTTTTGTCGATCTTCTGAAAATGGCTCTTGAAAACATTGGGGGAAAAGGAAAAATGCTGGTAACCGGCATTTTCTCCTTTTCCCAAAATGTTTTCTACACTTTAGATCGAATCATTTTTCGCCAGATTTAATTTGTCGTCTGCAAATGCTTTCAAAAGGTCTAAAATTTTGTCGTTTGGTAAAGAACTGAGCATATTTTATCAAAGTTCTCCCTCGTCACACATCAAAGTTATCGGGCATAAATCTGAACCGTTATCTTTGCGAATCATCTGAGAGTTATCTTCCTTTGTATCAAACAATCATCAAAGAGTTATCTAACTTGCATCGCTACTATAACTGTTGATAAACACTTGTGTGTCAATTGACTTCACATAAAAAGTAAGATGCAACAAAGTGAAACATGGTGAAAAAAAGAAAACAATTGACGATAATTGATATTTCTGTTAACTTTAACTCTTTACTAGACAATCTAATTTTGGACATACCAAATTTGAAAGCATTTACAGAAAACAAGGTGAATGTTTCTAAAAAAAAAAAATGGGATTTGTCTTTGGAAATGTAAACATTGTGTTGTTAAAGGCCTTCTCCTGGTTACCACCATTTTTCCGTTTTTACATTTTTCCCCAGGGTTCTCAGAGTGCTAGTTTGTTTCGTGTTGGTGACAGTGTAGAAAAAAAATGTATATACATGTATATATGTACTCGTATTTATAACCGTGTAGTATATAAGCACGTAGAAAGAATATTTCTGACAATACAAAACCAAAGCTTTTAAAGTATTTAACGAGAGGGTGCTTATGAAACAATTTGGACATTTTTTGTCAGGTTCAAAGGTCGGGTGACAAAGTTAAGTACGGCTGAATTCAAATATGACTCTAATGTTATGAGCACAATTTATTGCTTTATTAATTTTACGCGTGAGGGTTATTATAATTTTTTTTCGCGACATATGTTTTCGATTATTAAAATGGCGTTCTGTTATTGTAGAGACAGTAATTAATAATTTGTTAGAATATTCAGTATCGTTTTTTATTGGATTTTGATAAAGAACTGCGCTCCCTATTAAAAATGTTATCGGGTAATTAATCGCAATGTCTTGGACTGGTGTGCGAGTGCGAAGCAAAGTTTCAAAAAAGGTCCTTTTTTTATTTTAATTCAAGGGCGTCAAATATGCATGGCCTAGACTTTAGGTGTAAGACCTGAAGCCCCGTAGTGTATATTTCGATCAGTATTTGAACCTGTAATAGAGGAAATGTCCTTTGGCAAAGGATTTCTTAACCCTTGTACAGTTAGATAATTGTACTACGACCGCGATTTGCCTATGATAAAAACTGAAAACGACATAAATTTCATTAAATCTATTCTAAATGATTGATTTACTGTTTTTTTTTTTTGCCGAGCTCTGGCAAAAGGGGGTTGCATGCATCTACGTAATGCATCATTCCAAGTATATCTTCATATACTTATGGATCAATGAAATCCATTTTGTCAAACAACCGACTCATTCATGAAGTAGATTGTTCCTTGGACATACGGAAATTTACAAAAAGCAAAAGTTTTCGACACATGTCAGTCTGTGTTGACCGCACAGGCTGACATGGGTCGATATCTTTTGCAAATACATTAAACTACATTCACGGAGTATGACTCAGATATATTCCAGCCTACAAAGCTTGTTTCATACCGGAATTATGTCTATAGAAACAAATGACTTTAAATGATATATTCCACAATAAAATGTTTATAAAAAAAAAATAGGACAAACAAAACAAAATAGTTTCAAGACTCTTCCGGTAAGAAACACCCCAACCCCCCCCCCCCCCCAAAAAAAAAAATAATAACAAAACAAACGTTGTTAGGAGAGGTACAAAGGTAGTGCTTCACGCTTTAAAGTTAGATCACAGGCCTCTGAAGTTCCATTGATCCATCACGTAACACCGAAATTTTTCATTGGTCGATTGTCGGACACCGTTACTTAGAATAGCACATTTGCCCATTGCCTCTTTATCGTATATTGTTATTGATAAATTTTCTGTGAAAAGGGGGCTTAATGCATCCGCGAAAAGTGCCGACTAAGGCTGACCTGGGCCGAAACTTTTCGCTATTGGTCAATTATATGTATGTCCAAGGACTAGATTACCTCATGATTTGTTAAACCTGAACTTGTTGATATGAGTTAAATGAAATTTTCGAGCCAGTAGTAAAAAAATCAAGTATTGCAATTTCAAAGGTTTTTTTTTTTTGGGGGGGGGGGGAAAGAAAATATCTCCTAGTTTGATGGTGTACATCAAGTTCAGACTGCACATTCTGTGCAGTCTGATCTTGATCTACAATGGCCGCAAAAGTGCCTTAAGTGGCGCTTGATAGCCTAAAGGTTAAAAAAGTGGCTATTATAGATCTATAAATATGTGATGGCTTAATTAATATCATGCATCACGGAGATGCATTAAACCCCCTTTAGCCAGAGTGTGGCTCTGTTATATACGATATAGAGGCGCCAATCTGCTATTTTTAGTAACGGTGTCCGATGATCGAGCAATGAAAATTTTAGTGCTCTGTGATAGACCAACTGAGTATCAGTGGCCTATGGTTTGATTGGTTTATTGAATACTCTTGAATTCAGGGGTCCAACCTGCTTTGACCAGAACACTGTGAAAAATTTTGGACAGTGTAGATCCAAGATCAGACTGTAAATTCTGTGCAGTCTGATCTTGATCTACACAGATCTACATAGTTCGTAAAAGGAATTTAAAGGAACTGAAATAACGCCGGGCGTTTCAAGCGTTAATTGGTTATTAACCATTTACCAAATAACCCATGGCTTTAATTAAATACCCTAAGAAAAAAGACTTTTGAAAACATTGTGGAAAGAGGAGAAAATGCTAGTAACCAGCATTTTCTCCTTTTCCACACAATGTTTTCTAGCCCATGAAGCATTTTTTTTTTTCAACTTCGTGCAAAATTCCGTTTGTCGTCTGCAAACACTATAAATTTGGACGAATCTAAGTTTTTGTCGTTTTGTAAAGAGCTAAATTCGATAAATATGAGTCCAGATCAGGTCCGAATGTTTTGACAACAAGACGCGGAAAAAAAAAACCGGGAAATTGTAGATCAAAGATAAGTGACTGAACCTTCTGTACTGTCTGATCTTTGCCCTACACTTTTCGCGCAAGGAACTTATGTTTCCCTCATTGCATCAAGGGTTTCCAGTAATTAGTTTAATTCGATACTCGTGAGTTCAGATCGGGTCCAGAGTTCCCCATTCAGTACGTGTTGATAACCACGTTAAATCATTTAGATAAAGACAACAACATAAGATGATCATTTATTATTAATATTATCGATAACTAAAATTGATGTATTTCACTTGTTATTTCTTTCCCTTTGAATTCCAAGGTTTATGCTTTATTCACTGCCAAACGACAAAAATGATACACGACTTCCAAAGAGAAAGCTTGCAGGCAACAAGTTAAAAGTTGTGCGAAATTCGGGATTTGCCCTAGGAGAAGTAGGAAAGAATTTTCAGGGTAGGCCACAAATTAAAGGTGACGCAAATTTTTAGATATGTCTATTAACAGGTAGAAAACATTTTGGAAAAGAAGTGGTTACTAGAATTTTCTTCTTTTCCCACAATGTTTTCAAAAGCATTTTCCTAAGGGTCGTTAAAACAGGTGGAACTGTGTGGTAAATGTTTAAATCGATATGAATTAAGGCCGAAAAAATACCACAACCTGTATCAGTGCACTGGATCAGCAGAGCAGCATCGGGATTTTAGAATGTTTCAGGGCGTGTTGATTCATTTTGCTTTATTTCATGCTGTTTAACTCATTGCCAAACAACAAAACTGTAGACTTTTTCAAACTGAAAGCGTTTGCAGACAACAAAATAAATGTTCGTCAAAATTTGAAACTTGTTTTTGGAAGGGTAGAAAACATTGTGGGAAAAGGAGAAAATGCTGGTTACCAGCATTTTCTCCTTTTCCCACAATGTTTTCAAAAGACTTCTTTCACAGGGTCGTCAAAAGTCGGGATTGTGTGGTAAAGGGTTAACCATATTTATCAGGATTATTTGAAATTCATTTCGTGCAACTTTCATCGGTACAAAACGTAATTTAAAGTTAAAACAAAATAACATATTTCAAAATGTCTTCAGATTTCACGTCGGAGAGAAGAGTGAAGTGAATGACACATGGTGATGATTACTGAAAACAAAAACAATCTCAAAATAAATCATTCTGGTCATTAATGATAAATGAAAGACAAATTCCTCATTGTCACCAGAAAGTGTAAAATTCCGCCGAAACATAATGTTCGGGTGATTCCGTTCAATTCCGTGTAAATTCGATACTCGTGGAAAGTGAAATCACCTTGTTACCTGTCCTGTACGAGACAAAAACGAATGAAAAGAACCGCAGCTTCCGATAAATCAATCCGCGCTCGACTTGTACACCCATGACGTTTCGGAGTTCGAATAAAGATTAATCGAGTCAATTTGACGGCCTCCGCTTAATGTCTTATTATGTTGTTGACGCGTTGCGTATTCAGGGTCGATGTTAACTGTCAGTGCAGACGACAGTTAGGAGAAAAGATGAAAATTGCCAAATTTTCCGAGACAATCTATGACCTGTTAATTCGGACCAAAAGGTTAATCACTGGTACCTGTGGAAGTCCTTTGTTGGGGTCTAAGTTTACATCTTTAAAGGGAAACGTTGATTATCTAGTTAATGACTTTTCCAATATTGTAGTATCAGAGAGAAAGGCGTCCGAGGACCGACATTTCACTGACATTTCTAAATACTGTTCTAATCTTAAATTCCAAGTCTGGTCTTCTCAATGACTGGGATATTTCGTGTCAGCTAATCAGATGGCAAATCTTACAATTGAAAATGAGAATTGAATTTAGGAACGTCAGTAAATACAGCATTTGTATGAGCCATGCTCCATGAAAAAGGGGGGTTTAATGCATCTGTAAAGAGTATCGACTGGTGATAGTCTGTGCATTCTAAATCTTTTGCTATTGGTCATTTTTTTTGCATGTCCAAGGACTATTCTACCTTAGGAGTCAGTTGGTTGTTTGACAAAAATGATCTTATGCCTCCATAGTTATGTGATGACTTGCTTGGTATAACGCACCACGGAGATGCATTGAACCCAATTTTGCCAGAGCATAGCTTTATAGTGAAAGCCAACTTTCTCAGTCATTCTTTATCTGTGATTTCCACGACGCAGATCTGAGTTTAAACTCATCTGTAACATTGGCTGCCTGTCTCTTGGACAACAGTGTCTGTAAAAGCACCAGAAATTAATTTTGCATGATCTGACACTTAACCCCTTGCCAAATAGTCCCAGCGTTGTCAGGATCCTGAGAAAGTGGCTTTTGGAAAAAAAAAAAGAAATGTGGGAAATCGAAGCAGGAATCTGTCTTCAAGTGCTAAATGCTTCGTGATAATTTTTGCTCTTGCAAGAAAACGCCTGAAAACATTGTTTGTCACTAGCGATTTCTCGTTTTGCGATGTTTTAAATCTGAATTCACGTTGGACTTTTAATATTTGACAATGATGTACTAAGAGTAGTGTGCTGCCTATTTGTTGCAGGAGTAAACATGGTTATAAAAATATATTTTAGTCAAACTCTGACAAAAAGGGGCTTAATGAATCTCCATAATGCATTGTACCAAGCAAGACATCACATAATTAGGTATCCATAAAAATCTCCTTTGTCTAACAAGCGACTGAATCATGGGGTAAAATGACATGCAGAAAATTGACAAACAGCAAAAAGTTTCGACCCATGTTAGTCTGCGCGGACTGCGCAGGCTGACATGGGTCGAAACTTTTTGCAGATGCATTTAGCTCCCTTTTCACAGAGCATGGCTCATTTAGTAACTCTTCAACAGACGACAAAATTTAAGACTTGTGCACATTGAAAGCATTTGCTGACGATATGTTTAATGTGGCCCAAAAGATGAAATTTGTCCCTGAAAGGATAGAAAACCTTGTGGGGTGAGATTACCAACATTTTCTCCTCTTCCAGCGACGTTTTCTAAAGCCTACTATCCATATAATGCGATCTATTTAAAGTTCTTCAAAACTCGGGATGGTTTGGCAAACGGCTCTATAAATAGATTTGTCGTAAAAGAAGTTCTATTAACCCTTATCTTCCTAAATAAATGAAATGAAACATTCAAGACAATGGTAAAGTCTCAAATGTTGCTATTTAAAAGGTATGTTGGGGAGGGGGGGGAGAGATATCTCCTCATCGGACAATGTGGATCCAAGGTTAGACTGCACGTTCTGTGCAGTCTGATCTTGATCTACACTGTTCGCAAAAAGTCCTTGAGTCGCGCTTAGCAGCCTAAGGGTTAAAAATATGTCGAAAATTAAACCTAAAACTGATTTAAAAAGAAAGTTTCCAAACTAGCTACAGATTTTTCGAAAGTTAATAGGGTCTTATATTCCTCGAGCGAAAAGGGAAAGAAAATGAAAAATGAAATTTGATGTCACAAAATAGATGCCTCGTTTTGAATAATGACACACCGCATTGCATGCTGGGATAGACTCCCATAATGGCGTCGTTCGTGACATCTTGTTCTAATTTATTGCGATCGTTTTTATGTATGAATATGGCACTACTTACTGGGAGTTCTACGTCTCAAGTTTCAGTATGCATATATTTCGTCGATCTTTAACCATTCTATAGCGTTAAAAAATCCCTTGTTCTTTCTTTATTGAAGATGATAGAAAACCGAAAGATGATGTAAAAGTTTCTGTATTTTTAGTGGCTCTCATTAAATCTCGAAATTTACTGTCTTACAAAGTACCGTAAGCTGACATGATTTTTATGTTTATTTCTTAATGTGCATAAAATCTGCCTTGGTCACACACATCTAAGCACTTAGAAATCAACCTCAATCGTACGGAGAGATACATACCAAGCCGCATTGCAGTAAAAGCTAGCTCAACAGCAAGACTGGTTTTAACTGCTTTAACCGTTCTATATGGTTTTACTTTTCACGTCGAAAAGACTTGACCCTGAGATTTATTACGACTAAATTTGGGAAAATCCACTGAGTAAGGCAACGCCATATACGGCGGCTGCCATTATCTCACCTCACTCGTCACATCTCGGCCGATTCCGTAACTGCATCTAACCTCGTCCGTATCAAGGATTCATTTTGAAGTACTTTTAGTCACATGATCTGAAACATGACGACGCCCTTGTAAATCGATTAGCAGCGACATCAACAAACACGGTTAAGTGATTCACTACTATCAACCTGTCAGTCAAATCTGCCAACGGAATTGAGAGACAACGTAAAAAATTGAATATACCAACTGTTGTCAACGGAAATGTATTTACAAATATTTCATTAGAAAATTGTGATTCGTGTTTTTTAAGCGGAGCCTTACAATTTCAAGAACGGTAAAGCGGTGTATTTCCGGCGAAGAAATGTATCGTTTAGGTGCATGTCACCCATCGTAATACAGCTGAGGGATCTGATAAACGGATCACCGAGGTTTGCCGAATGTATCTCACCTGGGCCACAAAATGTAACATAAATTTAATTTATTAAATTATCTTGGGTCAGGGTCTTCCAAGCATAGCATGTAGCTTAACTTGCATTAAGAGACGAGCATCGAACCAAACTGCAGTAAAAGCTATGATTTTAAACGAGTTTAAGGTCTACGGTCCCTAACTCATCGGTAAACATCGATGTATTCGTAAAGGCTGTTCGGCCAACCTCGGCAGCTTCCGTCTTTTAAAATGAGAGTTAAGGGCCGTAGACTCACGAACTCATCGGTAAATTTCATGTAACATCGACGTATTCGTAAAGGCTGTTCGGCCAATCTCGGCAGCTTCCGTCATTTAATATGAGAGTTAGGGGCCATAGACCTTAATTTATTTTCAGTCCAGGTATAAGTCCATGTTCCGTCCGTATATTTGCGTAATCATTGCAAACTGTTATATCGATAGCATGATATTAATTGTTGTATCGGTTCGAGGCTTAGTTTAGTTTTAACATATTTATTTTACATCGATTGAGAAATAAGTTCTTACAACTTATATTCTTATTCTAACCTCTCTTGATTCTGCTTCGCGGGAACTACACCAGTGCTCGCGCCGAATGTGTGGGCCATTGGAAAATCCCAAAGTTGACTCCACTCCCAGGTATCGAACTCGAGACCTTATGGTTACGGTGCCGACGCTCTACCTCACAACCACGGACATCTTTATAATGACATAACCTTCGCTTTAAAAACACTTAAATACTATCAACATGAAACACCCTAAATGTTTGACAGAGGTTTTTGGCGACTTATTGAATTTCCAACAATAACAGCTTGTATTAACGATTGAATAAGGATATAAGTTGCCATTTATTGGTACGGCGAGCAGTGCTGTGCGATTTACACAAAATTGCGCTCGTTTGAAATAAAGAAATTTCTTCAGATTTGGAATTAAAAAGTAGATTAAGACAGTTTGTAATTACGGCCCCTGGCGACAATATTTGAACCACGCTCTGGCTAAAAGGGGTTTAATAGATCTCTGTGATTCATTATATCAAGCCAGTCATTACATAACTATGTATCCATACAATCCAGTTTGTCTAAAAATTGACTGGATGTGGAGAAAGAGTGTTCCTTTGACATGCAGAAAATTTACAAAAAGTAATAGTTTCGACTCATATCAGCCTGTGCAGACTGCCTTGGCTGACGTGAGTCGATACTTTTTGCTGATGCATTAAACCCCCTTTTCATAGAGATGGCTCATTTTTATCAACTTTAAAAACTTTCAGACGATTTTTCTCACCAACAGCTCACCTTTTTTTACTCTGTTTTTCTGTTTGTATTCCTTTTCTCAAGGTATTATGGTCGAACCAACCCTAAACTTTATAATTGTGTTTCCGTCCATCTTTTGTCGCGGAGGTGTGTATCTCATAAGTTGGAAGTTGTTTGATGGTCAGTTTCATTCAAGAAATACTTGTCTTCACAATTAATGATGATTGTCATGCATAATATTTGTCTGGGGCACCAAACGTTCCTCAAGGGAATAATTTCCAAAACAATGCCTTCTTTGTCATTGGCGCTTATCCAATTATGGCGGCCCCGAGATGCTAATGCTAGTCTCGTGGAGTCACGCGAGACTACTGGACGGGATCCCTGTCATTGTAAAACAAATGAATAGACTGTAAATCTGTTTTTGCGCTCCGTCTAATTACTAGTAATGCAAAACAGTTGTTTCCTTCTAACGTTTTGTCACGTGCCAAGGGTCCAATAGCTCTTTTAGACAAACGTTCTTTGACCATAGACTCGACATAGAATGGTCCTAGTAGGACGGTATATATTTATCATACAAAATTTACGTCGTGTATTTTAAGGAACCAGTGAGTATATATATTGTATATGAATATGTGCCGTGGTCTGGCAAAAAGGGGTTTAATGCATTTTTGTAATGTAGTTTACCGAGCAAATTACCGTATTAGTATGGATCCATAAAATCCATGTTGTCTAACAACCGGCAGAATGGTCCTTGGACATGCAGAGGGGTTTACAAAAAGCAAAAAAAGTTTCGACACAGGTCAGCCTGTGCCGACTGCACAAGCTGACCTGAGTCGATACTTTTTGCATACGCATTAAGCCCCCCTTTTCACAGAGCATCGTCCATATACTGCAGAATGAATCACACTGCATACCAATCTTGGTATATTTGTTCCAATTAAAATAAAAAAGATTCGACCTGTCTGCTATGACGCATCACCCATCCCCGTATACCTGGGAAAAGTAGGGCTTATACCGAAGCTATTACCCTATTACCCAAGCATGTAGGGGCTGTATTAATAAATGACCGGTGCAAAGGTTACATGCTAGCCGATCATAGCTGAATGAATCGCACTAGGTAGCGTTTTATTGAGTAAACGTTTATTTCATTTTGAAATTCAAAGTAACGGTTGTTGTTTTGAAAAGTAGTCCGGTTCTGTACCCAGAATGTCCAAATTAGATAGATGTGTATTTGTAGAATGCCATCTAGCGGGAGATAATGTTGAAAAGTGCTATTGACTTTTAGTCCTTACAAAGGGAATCAGTTAGAGCTTTTTGAAGATATTGCAGATTCAAAATCAGGGGTTCAGTTTACATGCTGCCGCTGGGTCCGTATTCACCAACCATTCTTTGTCTTATTCTCCAGAATTTTCTAAATTTGAAAGTAACACAACTTCTGATTGGGTAAACCATTTGGTTTAGCCAATCAGAAGTTGTGTTACTTTCAAATTTAGAAAATCTCAGATAAAAACAATAAAAATCTTTTTTAAACTGGTTGATGAATACGGCCCCTGGGTCATTGCTTTTAAAACTATTTTCATACTCAACTCATAAACTGAGTATGAAATTTCAAAGCTGTATAAATTGAATTTGATAAAACCGCGTGGAGTAACTCCTTAACATTGCAGCCTTCCTTTAGTTCTAAGTGTTTACATTTTCGTACTGTCTTGGGGATAAATGAGACTAAAGTTTGAGCAAATATTCAGTTAAGCATTGGCCCGATTTTTATAAGCAAGGGCGCAGACTTCATACCAATTATATAACCTGATTCTAAATCGACACTATCTTTTCATTTTTCGTAATAATTTGACCCAAAGATCCTTAAAATCACGACCATTCGACCATTCGATCTGCTACATCAGTCCAGTTCATTTATTTAGCGGTTCCAAAGATTTTAAAAATAGCATGATTATTTGGGTTGCAGTAAACAGCAGAAATAAACGGAATTCCATTTAACGCATTGGTACCTGAACAAATCTATAGCAGATGAGGTAAAAATATTACTTCAAAATATGAAATATCAAGATTGATTTATATTTATTACAACACTGTAAGCTTTACAAATAACGAAAAAATTCTCCATCTGCAACAATGTGCAAAAGTGGTCTAGTGATTAGCGATAAAAAAAAAATTTCTGCAGTGGAATGCATTAAATTAATGTCGATAGTCCTTCCACAAAAGGAAAGAAAATCTTTTGGAAAACATTGTGGGAAAAGGAGAAAATGCTGGTAACCAGCATTTTCTCCTTTTCCCGCAATGTTTTCTACCCTATCAAAGACAGAATTCATCATTTCAGCAACATTTAATTTGTCATCTGCAAATGCTTTCAATTTGGACCAGTCTAAAAATTTTTCGTTTGGTAAAGTGTTAACTCAGTGTCGCTAGTCCTTCCACAAAAGGGGAAAAATCCTTTGGAAAACATTGTGGGAAAAGGAGAAAATGCTGGTAACCAGCATTTTCTCCTTTTTCCGCAATGTTTTCTACCCTATCAAAGAGAGAAATCATCATTTCAGCATCATTTAATTTGTCGTCTGCAAATGCTTTCAATTTGGACCAGTCTAAAAATTTTTCATTTGGTAAAGAGTTAAATCAAGGTCGCTAGTCCTTCCACAAAATTCAACAAAACAATACATGTGAGCGGCGCACTGGAAAAAGGGGTTAAATCCATCTCTGTGATGCATTATGTTAAGTATCACAAAATTGTGGATCCGTAAAATCCATTTTGTCTAACAGCCGACTGAATCATGAAGTAGAACGGTCCTTGCACATGCAGAAAATTTACCAGTTGCAAAAAGATTCGACCGATGTCAGCCTGCGCAGTCCGCAGGGCTCATTTTTTGTTTAAAACATGGATGTGCTATTCAAAGTCATTTACTGTACTGCTGAAATCTAACTGTTCAATTCAAAATTGTGTTTGTATATTACGAGTAGTGCAGCGGCAGTAGTCTCTAAAAAGGAACACGAACGACCACAACTATGGAAGTATTTGAGTCATGCTCTGTGAACAGGGGGTTTAGTGCATCTGCTAAATGTATCGATCTATTTTTGCCTGCAAAGTCCACACAAGCTGACGAGGATCCAAAATCTTGCTATTTGGAATTATTTTGTATGTATAAGGACCATTCTACCTCATTATTTAGTCGATTGTTAGACAAAATGGTTTTTATGTATCCATAATTATATGATGACTTGACTTGCTTAATATAATGCATCAGAGATGCATTTAAACCTCTTTTCCCTTTCATTTGTATATTTCACTTTTAAAAATATGTTGTTAGATATAGGGCAAAATAATTGAAAAAAAAAAGCACTTCTTTTTATTCAATCAAGTGAAAGAGAGTGACCACGCCATTTTTTGTCTTTCATCTGGTGTTCAAGCGAGCAGTTCTAGTGGGCGTCGAACAGACATGCGCACTGAAGGTCTTTGTCCTGAAGGACCTCATGTGGAGACTGTAAACGGTGATTATGAGTTTATTGCACTTTATTACAAAAACAATTAATTTCAATACGTCATTAATTGGAGTTCTTACACAGCGCCGGAACGTTTTTTCTGTCACCAAAAGTCTGAAGCAGGCAAACTGGGCCGCCGCTCGTGAGTTGTCCGATCGGGGAAATAATTCTCAAATTAAGAAATTATTCTGTGACCCGGCTTCTTTTATTTCACGTTTTAAACGAGACAGATGTGTTTGGGCGGGATTTTGCGAGACTTCCTGCTGTTTTAAATGACATCCAGGACGTCCAGGCGCTGATCTGGGAGCGATGCAAGCGTCTCAAGAACCTGGATCGAAATAATCATTCGCTTTAATGTAATATTGTAAAGATCATGAAATATTCATCACGTGAATGAAATTTCTAATTATTAATGAGAAAAATTTCGCTCATCTTCTTTCCGCCTAGTCTGCAGTGTTTCAGCTAAAAATTCCGTCCATTTAATTCATAAATTAAGGTATATAATTTGATAGTCCACATTCCAAGTGCTCAAATCTGGTGTCCAATGCGTATGTAGTGAGTAGACCCAAGTCAAACTAAGCTTTGCTGCAGACTTGTCTTACTCTATTGTATTAAACGCCGTTTTGATCGTTGTAACTCCTTACCAAACGGTAAAATTTGAGACTCGTCCAAATTGAAAGCATTTGTAGCCGACAAAGAAGAGGTGATTCATCAAAAACTGAAATTCTTCTTCGAGAATGCAGAGAACATTGTGGAAAAAGGAGAAAATACTGGTAATCATGGACAATGCCTTCTTCTTCCTCGATGTCGTTAAAACTCGGAATTGTGTTGTAAATGGTAAAAAACTGTTGTATACCCATTTAGAATAATGATAAATGGACCTAAACTAAATTGTTGTTTAAATGATTACTTGAATTTAGCCGGATAATGCTCAGCTAGCCTCCGCTCTTTGAGATACACCTTCGAGGTAATTTATGTTTACTTTTGCTTGGTAAGATATCATTACTGTGACAATAAGATATCACACTTTGCACGATAAAATACCATTATTTTTAGCTGGTAAGATACTATTACTTTCGGAAGTAAGATACCATTGCTTTGGCGCAGGTAGATATCATAACTTTTGGGTGGTTAGATACAATGTATCTTTACTTTGAAAAGTAAGAAATCATTACTTTGAGAGATTAGATATCATTACTTTTGCTCGGTTAATATCATTACTTTCCAGCGGTTCTCATTCTTGCTTTGACAGGTTACATAATTATCATTACTTTTGAAAGATCAAATATCATTACATTCAGAGGTTAAATATCATTACTTTTTCGAGTTTAGATATCATTACCATTTCTTGGAGAGATATCACTATTTTTGCACGGTTAATATTACTATTTCTGCGCGGATAGATATCATTACTTAAAGTAGATAGACATCATTACTTTGAGAGATTAGCTAATCTTACTTCTGCGATACCATTCCGTTTTAAGGCAAGATACCAGAAATCGTTCAAGGTAAGATGAGTTTTACAACTGAGGTAAGATTTATAATTTCTGCGAGTATTTATGCAATATTGCGTACCGTTACTTTTTATTGGTCAGATACTACTATTTTAGGCCAGATTCTATTACTTTTTTTTTTTATTTTTTACAAAATAGACTCCTTTTTTTTTTCAAGGTAACACACCATCTCTCCCTGTAGGTCAGACGCCATTACTGTTGTTGGTCAGATACATTACTTTTTCAAGGTGAGAAACTAGTTAATATCATAGGTTAGATACCATTACTTTTCATGGGTCAGATACCGTTCCAATGTAAGTTATTATTTTTCCTATATAAGATTTCGTTATCTTTACAAGGGTTAGATAAAATACTCTTGAAACAGAAGGTGTCGTTCTTTTTGTTAGGTCTACTACATTATCTCATAACGGTTATATGCCATTTCATTTGTATGGTTAGATTTCATTAATTTTTCGAAGCTAGATATACATGTGGTTGCTTTATTGGAGTAAGATATAATTGAGTCATGCTCTGTGAAAAGGGGGCTTAATGCAGCTGCGAAAAGTATCGACCCAGGTCACCCTGCGCAGTCCGCGAAGGCTGATCTGGGCCGAAACTTTTCGCTATTGGTCAATTTTCTATATGTCCAAGGACAAGTCTATCTCATGATTAAGTTGGTTGTTAAAAAAAGTGGATATTATGGATCCATAAGTATGTGATGGCTAGCTTAGTACCATGGATCACGGAGATGCATTAAGCCCCCCTTTGTCAGAGCATGGCTCAATTACATATGCAAGGTTAGATACCATTTTATACGGATATGAAACATGAGCTATGCTTTTGCAAAAGGGGGTTTAATGCATCTCCATGATGTATTATACTGAGCAAATCATCACATAATAATTAGAGGTCTACTCTCGTATAAAAAAAACACAAATGGCTGAATTCTGAAGTAGAAAATTTCAAAATAGCAAAAAAATTCGGTCCATGTCAGCCTGCTCAGTGCGCAGGCTGACATGGATCGATACTTTTTTCTGCATTAAACACCCTTTTCCCATAGTATAGCTCTATTCGTTGAAAGGATATCATTCTGTTTGCGATAATAGATAACATTTTCATTTCATCAAAGAGCATTGTCTTAAAACATGGTGGGACAGCATTACAGTGACTTTTTTTTGTCATTTTGTAGATCTAACCTCACTTGTTTTCAGTGTAAAATACCTATCAGAATTTTTTCTTATCTTGCACACGTTTGAGATAAGAATTGCGTGACGTCATATTTGATGTCATTTTACGAGTATACTACATGTACTTTCTGAAATGTAAATCGAGTTTTATTCATGGAACGTCCCATGTTTGCATGCATGGTTTTGTATTTTCTTGAGATATTGTTGTGATAAACATAATCCCTCATTTCGATGGTTTTTGAAATGAAATCTTATTACAGTCGTCTACAAAAGTGTTATTAGGGTCGCAAGAACCTCGCTAAATAACATTTTTCTAGACTCATTCAATCTCAAATGCCAACTTATATCAAATCTCATGATATTATTCCCTTTGAGAAAAATAAAAATAAATAAAAAGTTGCATACATGATAACTCTTTTTTTATAGTAGCTTTTACATTACATTTGATAAATAGAGTAAGTAGTAGATTGGAAATAAAATGAATCGTGCTCTGTGAAAAGGGGGCTTAATGCATCTGCGAAAAGTATCGACTCAGGTCAGCCTGCGCAGTCCGCGCAGGCTGACCTGGGCCGAAACTTTTCGCTATGGGTCAATTTTCTGTATGTCCAAGGACCAGTCTACCTCATGAATAAGTCAGTTGTTAAAAAAAGTGGCTATTATGGATCCGTAAGTATGTGATGGCTTGCTTTGTATGATGGATTACGGAGATGCATTAAGCCCCCTTTTGCCAGAGCATGGCTCAAATACAAGTTTTGGTGAAGTCTGGATTCAAACGAGGACAGATCGCAGATTGTGATATTCAATCCTGGCCGGTTTGTTGTCATCCCAGCAGGCTAGAATAATTGGCAGTTAATTAAATTAAATAAACACCGGCATTTTAAAACTTGTGTCTTTTCACCGCTTTCTTTGACAAAACAAGCCGAACGAGGCAACATCCTTTGCCATATATTGGGCGATAATTCTATGTTTCGATACAAGCATTTCTAGAGGGCGAAATTGCCTTGATACCCCACCCACAGCGATAATCACCACTGTAACGGAGAATAAATTGTACGCTATGGGCTCGATTTAAACGCCGTGTAGGGATCCATAGAAATCTTTATTTGACAAATTGTTCCAATGAACAATATTCAAACATCTAGAGAAAGGCAAAAGGTCCTCCGAACGAACACTCCCGATATCATATCACGAAGAGGCTCGCTCGATTCTGCTCCGTGTACTAATTTTATGTTCAATTTGACTAATAATTCGAGGCGATGTCAGAATTTTGTATGCCATTATTATTCATATATGTCCGAAGCTGCTGGATCAGATTCGTCCCCTACAGAGTTCGAAACATGTGCAGGCCTGACACGATTCATAGCTGTGAATAAATGTTGAGGTTTGAAGACGTTTGGTCCCGAACAAAAGAATTATAATTAGATTAAAATAATACACTTTCAATGTACTTGGGGATATAAATTTCTTCCACATGACAAATTGGGGGTATGGTGTAAAAATATAGGATTCACCTTTGAATATTTAAACTCACTTTGTCACACGCGCTAAATATGGCTTTGACATAATAGAAAAGTATATCAACTATTGAGAAAACAATCCAGTATTTTAATAACCGTGAAGAAGAAACCTAAAGAAAACATTGTGGGATCTGGAAAATGCTGTAAATCAGCACTTTCTCCTATACCCACTATGTTTGTACACTTTCGAAGACAACTCCTTTCATTAGAACCAAGTTTGATTTTTCGGCTGCAAGTGCTTTCGATTTTGTTAAGTCTGATATTTTGTCGTCTGATTAACTCATTACCAAACGACAAAATTTTAGGCTTGTCCAAATTGAAAGCATTTGCAGACGACAAAATAAAAGTGACTGAAAATTTGAAATTTGTTTTGTGAAGGGTAGAAAACATTGTGGGAAAAGGAGAAAATGCTGGTTACCAGCATTTTCTCCTTTTCCCACAATGTTTTCTAAAGGCTTCTTTCTCAGGGTCGTCAAAAGTAGGGATTGTGTGGTAATGGGTTAAGAGTTGGTGTTCTAGTTTAACACCAGGGAAAAAAAAAAGAAATTCTTATTTTCAATGAAAAGAAAAATGCCAAACTGATTTGATTTCAAGTGTACATTCATAGTCTGTTGAAATAAGTTTAAAAAAATATGGGAAATCCTGCCTCTTTCACAGAAACCATATCGGACTGTGTAGGTCTAAGACAAGACTACAGGTTCTGTACAGTTTGGTCGTAATGTACACCCGAAATGGGCTGCTTTCAGTTTACAGTAGTGGCCTTTATTGAGGCATTGCAGGTAATGACTATGAAATGTTGGGAAAAATAGATTAATATAAGATGATAATGATACTTATGACAGTTCCTTGTACGTAATGGCGAAATCGGTCATTAAAAAATCATTCAGCAATCAACAATCCAACTGCATTTTTTTTTCTTTTAAGCATTTTTGTCTGTGACAAAGACATATACGTGTTCTTCCGGGTTCTACGCTATACTTTACATAGAACAGAATAGAATAGAAATGTAAACCGGAAGTCTTATTTTTTGCTCGGTTACTGAACAAATGGAGACTAAATCTCGGAACAGGATTTCGGAAGTAAGAAATCAAATACATAAAACTTAGAACTCCATGGCCGCAGAATGGGCTTTGCTAAGTATAAAGCCGGGGTGGGTAGTTTAGGTGATTTGAGAACAGGGTTCGAACCCCCCAGCTAGTCCAATTTCTCCCCGAGAAATGATGATAGTCATTGCGGCAGGACAATCCTCCCTCGCTGCTGCTCATTGTTTCTACGATGGTTATGTGGGAGAGCAGCAAGTGGCTTTGGAAAATTATTGTGCGAAGTAGTCGTACTGGTACAAAGAAGCTCCAAGAAATTATGGATAGGTGCACTGGTCGCCGCGATATAACTAAATCATGTTGAAAACGGCGTTAAACACCATATAATCAATCAATTAGTTGATACAAGTATTTTCATTTTTATTAAATCACCCATAAAAAAGTCAATGCACAAGCAACTTACTATATTTGGGCAACAATGATCAGCGGTGCGAGATGAATGAATCCTGTCGCAATGACTATCATCAGTCCTCGGAAATAAAGTGGCCGAGCTGGGGATTCGAACCAGCAAACCCCTTAGTTTCAAGTCCTGTATGCTATCGACTGTGCTACCGGGACTCGGCGTTGGTGAGCATAACACACACAGCTACCTAATAATAGATAAGTTGTAAGTGCAAACCTCGGCTCGAACCAAACTACACAAGATTCATCAATGGAATAGAATTCGCTATTTCATCGCAACATATTCTGTCTTTTGTGTGTCGGAAAGCTATGAAAGATTGTTGCGCACGGTACAAGGTACGGGTAAACAAGCTGCAAAAACGCTTGGAAAGGTGCACTGGCCATTTTGACAGAATTAAACCACCATAACTGGAAACGGCCATAAATACCAAAACAAACCAATGAACAAAAGTTCATTGCTGCTCAACTTCGGAAGTGTCCTTCAAAAAAGGCATGTAAGCCTTTCCCAACAAAAAATGAGCCAGTAATAAGATAAAAAGAGGGTTTAATGCATTTGCAAAAAGTATGCGCAGTCCACGCAGGCTGACCCGGGTCCAAACCTTTTTGCTACTGGTCAATTTCCCACGTGCCAAAGGATTAGTATACCTCATGATTCGCTTTATTTTCAGACAAAATTGATTTTATGAGTCCATAATTATGTGATGACTTGCCTTGTATATAGGATCATGGACATGCATTATTATTATACCGCAAAGAAATTTCTCGTGATCTGATCGGATAATATGTCCCGGACACATATATCATGTACACTGGCAAAATCCACGTAAAACCACTTTCCCTATTGGGTGCCCCGTATACATAACTGCACTTTCAACACAACATCCAAAATGGCGGCGTCGATCTATCACCAGACTGCACGTTTATGCATCAAACTGCACGTTTTACCAAGGTTTCAGTGACGTCAGTTCCCAGTGACGTCAGTTATCATTGAATTGGGGCACTCAGAAGGGAATTTTTTTTCGTCAGCATACTCGATTCGTGAGACCATAAAACAGGGAAATTTCGCTTAACACGCTTTGGAAGGGTAAAACTTTGCAGTGTAATAAATTCGTTGTACGGTCAGGTGGCAGGGGACTTGGAAACTTGTTCACGGCTGTGTCGCCACAGCCGTGAACAAGTTTCCAAGTCCCCTGCCACCTGACCGTACAACTAATAAAGTCCCTTTGCCAGAGCGTGGCTAAAACCTTTTTCAGTAATATTTGCACCTGATTCTGCATATCGCTAGAAGTCTATTTTAACCCAGTTGGAATCCTGCTCGAGTCTTTCATGGTTGAAATGTCCACCGGAAAGGTATTTTTGACGAGCCTCTTTGCTGAGCTTGTATTCACAAAGCATTCTAATTTCAAGTTTGAAATACCGATAGTCTAATTCAAGATTTAAGGAGTAACGCATGGTCTCATTAACCAAACCATTTGGTTTGGCCAAACAGAAATTGCGTTGTTTACAAATTCAGAAAATTCTTTCTTGAGAATAAGGTTGCGAATGCTTGTAAGAATTCTTGCAAAAAAAAAAGGGGGGGGGGTTTCTAGAAGATGAATCATTGACAACTGTAACCGCAATATGGCCGAGAAACAGTTTTAAATGGTATATACTACCAATAAATAAGTTCTTAGCTTGAACATCTAAATCAACTGCTATAAAGTGAGCTACTTTCTTATCAAACAATGGGAAAAAAAGAAATAAGAAGAAGAAGGTTTTAACCCTTACATATCCTTCTAAATAAACGAAATGAAACGTTTAAGCTGATAGTAAAAAACCCATCTTTACTATTTCAGAAGTAATTTTTTCTTCGGGTCAATATGTCCTTATTGGACAGAGAAGATCAAGATCAGACTGCACGTTCTGTGCGGTCTGATCTTGATATACACTGTCCGCTTAAGGTCCTTTAGTCGCGCTTAGCAGCCTAACGATTAAAATGAACAAGACTACCCATGCGATCATTTCATTCAGGTTCACGACAAGACTCTCTTATTTAGCAATATAAAGATACAGATAATGAACCGGTGAAGTATCTCCATCAAAGGCAACTGTAATTGGATTTGTCGATAGGCGTAAAAAAGGCGGGGCTTGTTTACAGATACTAATAAACCAATCACAAATCGCGCTATAATGTGAGTTTTATTGAATTATTTAACGCAGATCTCATAGTGGAACGATTTTGTATAGATCGTCACGGGTCACGTGATGCACAAATTGAAGCTCCGCAGTAAGTCACGTGCTTACTTCGCACCGCCCACCGTGAAATAAAATAGATATCATTTTTGGAACCCAGGTAGAATTTTTTCACTGATTTTGTCGGGGTCAGAAAATGCTCCTTCATTTGAATTTTAGACGTCACGGATATTAAAACGTGCAAAACCGTGTTTTCTGTGTATTAAAGAAACAAATGCGGAACATCTGACGGGCGCCCAGAACGTTGGTTGTGATTCAGTAATATCTATTTTCGGGTCAAATTTTGAAAACAATTGATGCGAAAAACGTTTAAAAAAAATCACTTGTATCATCTCTTAATGTCAAATGATCATTCTTTTTTTCCAAGAATGTTGAGAGTGCATTCTGGTTAGCATTGAAATGACATCTACGTGAACTTCTCCTGATCAGAATTATGTGCAATCAAAAGCATAGATATTTCTTATACTAAGATTAAAAGAAAAGGAAAGGTGTTTCCAAAGACGGGCTTACAACACACAACGATCACAAACAACTAACCAGAGATGTTTCAGGCCCATATCGGGTATGTATAAGACAAAATTATACTTTTCTTTTTGATTTGTTACCATTTTTTTTCAAAAGGTTATTTCGACGATCAACAAGCTATAGTTGTCAAATATACTTTTGATTTGTCTTTTTAATTTAAAAAGAGAAAAAATGCAATAAGCTAGGCTTATTTTAACAAACAGTTCTAAACTGTATTCTTAGTTGAATTCCAAATTTTGAGGATAACACAATTTCTGACTGGCTAAACTAAAATTGCGCTAATTTGAAATTAAGACAATTCTTTAGAATAAAGACCAAGGCCAGTATTCACCAAACATTCCTAAAAACGTCCTTAGTCTTATTCTCTAGAACTTTCTAAATTTGAAAGTAACACAATTTCTGATTGGCTAAACCATTTGGTTTAGCCAATCAGAAATTGTTTTACTTTAAAATTTAGAAAGTCTTGTGGAATAAGACTATGAACGTTTTTAAGAATGGTTGGTGAAAACGGACCAGGAGTGCAGTTAAGAAAGGTGGATGGGTACAAAGCAGTGCTCTTGCATGTAAAACTTAAGTCTGTGTTCATATGTATTATGCCTCAAAGTTGATTCAACGAATCCTTTAGCAGTGCGAAACCTCGGAACTTTCAATTTATTAATATAAAGAATGTTAAGTTCTGGAAGTTAACAGGTAACTCTAGGATATGTAAAAGATAAAAATGAATTTCAAATTTTACGAGTTTTAAAAAAGAAAAGAAAAAAACCTTTCGGCGCCATAGGCGAAACCAGGAGCTTTTGTGGCGACACCAATCAAGATCAGAGTGCACAGAACCTGCGGTCTGATCTTTGATCCATTCCATCCGCTTGTTTTGTCAAGCCAATTCGATACGTTTTTCATTTCAATTTACCATGTTTTCAGCCATGAATGAGGCCGATTTAATATATTTTACGCTGAAGAGAAAAAAAAAAAATGAAAACTGCTGCGACATCACTGTCTTTCGAAAACATTGTTGTTCTAACAGTACCTCGATCTAATTATTTTACGTTTAACCTTGAAAGCATCGAATTAAAGGACTGGACATTTACAAATAGGAAAAAAAGAATTGCTATTTCAAAGTCGTATAGGCCAGAGAATGTAACAAAGTTGCGGACAGAATAGATTTCAGATCACACTACATGACTAAATCTTGATCTACTGATATTGTCTACATAAGCTGGGTGAAGAGCTCTTTTGGTAAAAAAGAATCAAGAATTACACCATACATACTTACAGGCCTACATAACTTCGGCAAGTTATCGAAAATGATTCCAAAGTTAGACTAGGAAAATATCTGGTACCGACATAAATGCAGACGGCGTGAATATATTTAAATATATTTAATCCCATGAAAATGGATCCAAATATCCATTTGACTGGATATAAGGGTAGAATAGTCCTGTATAAAATTTACAGATAACAGAAAGTTTCGACCCAAGTCAGCTTGCGCGAAGTTGCTCAAAATCATGACCTAAAGGTTGTTTTATTCGCAATAGAATGATATTTTTAGCCGTCGAAAAATTAAATTTCATTGTTTGGCTGTAAAGAATTTCACAAAATCAGCCATGCTCTGTAAAAGGGGGGTTTAATGCGTATGTAAAAAGAATCGACCCATGTCAGCCTGCGCAGTCGAAATTTTTTGTATATCCATGGATCATTCTACCTCGTGATTCAGTCGGTTGTTAGAAAAAATGAATTTTATGGATCCATAGATATGAGATGACTTGCTTTGTATCATACATCACGGAGATGCATTAAACCCCATTTTTATCAGACCATGGCTTAATCTATTTAGCTGTCACCAAATAAATAGATTACGCTTTTTTAACAGCTACAAATTAAGCTCAAATGCAAAATGAAGAGACGCTTCAGTCATAATTTAGAATAAATTAGTGGACAATGTAGATCCAGATCAGATTGCATATATAACAGTTTTTTGTATCATTTATGGTCAGGAAAGAATTAGAGTACGATTAGTATCTTTCGGTGCTAAGCGGTCTCAACCCTTATCCTGCTAAATAAGTTAAATTAAACCCTCAAGGCGATTGTACAGACCCGAATAATGCACCTTTAAAATAATTTTTGGGGGGACAAAATATCTCCTTATCGGACAGTGTAGATCCAAGATCAGACTGCACGTTTTGTGCAGTCTGATCTTGATCTACATTGTCCGCAAAAGGTTCGTGAGTCGCGTTAATCTTTACGGTCAACGACGGTAAGTACGTATAAGTAATTTCAACATCTTTCAATGAACGAATAGCCTGATCATACTGTATACTATCAGCAAAGGGACGTTTTGACCACATACTCTTAAAAGTCTAAGCCATATGTCATAGGGTCATTAATCATTTGTCAGAAACAAGCTTATAGGTCTGAGAAAGATTACACGTGTGATTAAATTTTGTCCAATAGATGATGCCGTGAAGAAAATGTTACATTATTACTATTACTTAAAGATGTCGATGACGAATTACATTTTCTATTAATACGTCCTTATTTAGAGCACATAATATAAGTATAGATAACGAAAATTTTCATATGAAAAAAATTAAGTCAAAGAGCATATTCAAATTAATTCAAAGGCCTATATAAAAAAGCACGATGAACGATTGAATAAATACATTCAATAATTAGTAAAAAACGATTCAAAGTAAAATTTGGTAAATATAAAAGATGAATTCGTACTTGCAAAAGTCTTTTAACAGAAAAACATGTCAAATTGGAACCTACATACGTGTATTGTATTCGTTTGCGCTTTTAGGATTATTGTCGTTATTCTACACTTATCTTCTTATGATGTAACGATGTGAATTTTAATATTGAGTTTTCTGTTCTTTGTTTGAAACATCTCGCCCTACTGCCTTATACATATCTATGCTATATACGTTATAGTTTTCATGGTATAACATGCTTTTTTTTTCGAATTCACTAAATTTTGATTTTTTTTTTTTTATGAAAATCTTCTTCTAATCATTTTTACTTTATCTCCCTTGCAAGTTTATCCTTAAGATCCTATGCTTATTACATTTCATATGAGTTAGCAAAAGTAACAGCATCTTGAAATATTCAAAATTCATATTTGAAGAACTTCGAGGGAATAGCCTATATGGCTGAAATAACGTATCCATTCCTGCATCCGGTCCATTAACAAAAAAGAGAGAAAAGGAAACCCAAAAGACGTCTTGTGCAGTCTGATCTCGACACTGTCCATCAAAGTTGCTTTTATTTTGTAAGGGTTAATCTTTGACCTGGATTTACCTTCTGTTGTTAAATCGGATTAGCATTAACCTCGGACAAGATGCTTATGTATGGTGAACCGTAAAAGTATAATGGTACTATTAGCTTACGGAGCACGCTTGGAAGCTCCCAGAAATTGTCCTATATTGTACAATATGCTCGTAACATGTTTATGTATAAACAACTCCTGATGGTGCCATATTGTAAATCATTATAGTATAATGATTTACGTAGTTTGTAAACATGTACTCGTAATTTTCAATCACGTCGGAAAGCGTATTTACCGACTATTCTTGGTGATTTGTGCCGTCGACGAAGACATACTTAGCCGTGCCTGTCTACCCTAGATTTAAAAAAATCCATGCACTGTGACAAGGGGCTTTAATGCATTTGCAAAAAGCATCGCAACCTGCGCAGGCTGACCTGTATTGAAACCTTTTGCTATGGGTGAATTTTCTGCATGTACATGGACGATTCTACCCCAGGATTCAGCCGGTTATTGGACAGAATGGATTTTTAACAAATCACACAACTCTTTATCTAAAGAAATTGGCCCACGGCTTCGTGCTTTCTTCTCTTCCTGGCGTTCATCAGCCCTTTGGTCTGTTTTTCTGCCATGCCACTTGTAGGCCAGTGCTCAAGAATTATATCGTAGATCCAAGATCAGACGTTCTGTGCAGTCTGTTCTGATATACACTGTCCACAAAAGGTCAGTGAGTCGTGCGAAGCAGCCTATGGGTTAACAGTGTAAAGACAAAAGTAGAAAATGCTGATGAGTAACATTTTTTTCTGGTTTCTACAATGTTTACTACCGTTTCAAAGATAAATTCACAGCATATGAGCAATATTCAATTTGTCGTCTGCAAATGCTTTCAAACTGGAAATTCTCTAAAGTCTAGAAATTTCTTATCCGGTACACAGTGGCAAGCTTATGCTATAATGAAGGAAGCTTTGACTAATGTCAATAGAGTTTGTCAAATCCTGCTCTTATTGTGCCATGTTGGATCCTACGCAGTAGACTATAGCTATTTGGACCATGCTCTGGCAAAAGCGGGCTTAATACACCTCCGTGATCCATGGTACCAAGTACGTCATCACACAATTATGGATCAATTAAATCCATTTTGTAGCACAATAGACTGAATTACGATGTATACTAGTCCTATTTGAGCTACAGAAAATTGACCAATAGCAAAAAGGTTTCGGCGCAGGTTGACTTTGTTCGGTACTTTTTGCAGATGCATTAAGCCCCCTTTTCACAGAGCATGGCTTTTTTTTTTTTTTTTTTTCTTTTTTCTTCTTCTTCTTTTTATTATTATTATTATTATTGTTATTATTATTATTACATTTTCTACATTTAGTTTAACTCTTTACCAAACGACAAAATTTTGGGACTTGACCAAATTGAAAGTTTGCAGACGACAAATTAAATATTTCTAAAATGGTGATTTCTGTCTTAGATGGGGTAGAAAATATTGTGGGAAAAGGAGAAAATGCTGGTTACCAGCATTTTCTCCTTTTCTCACAATGTTTTCTACAGCCTTCTTCTTCGGGGTCGTTAAAACTCAGGATTGTGTGGTAAAGTATTAAGCATTTTTACTTTGCATCGATTGCGAAACAAGTCTTTACTGATGGCATCATAAAAACCTTTAACAGTAAAAACACCCGTTTATGTGATACGTTATACTGCCATTCTCTGTAGAAATTCATATAATCATCATGATATAATAATAATAATAATAATAATAAAATCTTTATTTCTTGAAGGTTAAAACATTAAGACAGAATTTCAAGAAAAATGACCTGAAAATGGAGTCTTTTTTACAATGTTGCCTTCTCTTTCTCTCTCTCTCTCTCTCTTTCTCACACACACACACCCCTCCACACACTTACCCCTACACCCACACACAAACAGATGCGATAATAAATAAGTGGATGATGAAAGAAAATAACATGAAAATGAGTCTATAAGTCAGTGGACAGATACACAATTTACGGTAATTTGTTTGTGTTATTTGGTGAGGTGATAGATTGCTTTCTGAACATATACTGTTTAAACTGATGTTTAAAGTTAGATAAGGAAGTTGCTGCTCTGATTGAAATAGGAATTTCATTCCATATGTTCATGCTGTAATACGAGAATGCTTTTTTCTTGAACAAAGTGTTAAATCTTGAGTTAATGATATCATAATGAGCAGATGATCGTAAATTATACTTGGTGTTTCTAGAAAACGAAATAATGTCCCTTATATATGGTGGTGAAAGGTTATTATGACACTTAAAGATTAAAACACCAGCGTGATATATTAACCTATATCCTGCTAAATAATTTGAGCCATGCTATGGCAAAAGGGGGCTTAATGGATCTCCGTGATCCCATTATACCAAGCAAATCGTCACATAATTAGGGATCCATAAAATCCACGTAGTCTAATGAATAACTGAATCTGGAGGAAGAGTGGTCCTTGGACATACAGAAAATTGACCAACAGCGAAAAGTTTCGGCCCAGGTCAGCCTGCGCGGACTGCGCAGGCTGACCTGGGTCGATACTTTTCGCAGATGCATGAACCCTCCTTTTCACAGAGCAAGGCTCATTTAAATTAAACTTTAAAGCCGATAGTAAAAACACGAAAGCTATTTCAAACGTTTTTTTTTTTTTGAGAAAAAATATCTCACTTAACGAACAGTGTAGATTTAAGATCAGACTGCACGTTCTGTGCAGTCTAATCTTGATCTACACTGTCCGCAAAAGGTCAGTAAGTCGTGCTTGGCAGCCTAATGGTTAACCAGTAATCCCACCGTCCCATTAGTACTTCCGATAGTTGACCCCGACCAACACCGAATCCGAACCCGAAACCTTAAATAAGAGCGGTCGGATCTCTACCCCTTATTTAAAGCTAAACGCGTTTCTTTTAGTTATCGATGATGCAAACTATAGTATTTTTTAAAAAGATATTTTCGAGAATGTCTAGCATTCCAAACAAGGCGACAAACTGGAATTGGTGCTGGTTGCTTTTATGTTAGCCTGGGTCCAGGGGGTAATAATCTTTTTATCACTCCTTATAGCGGTCTCCTTTCACGGTCCATACAAATCTGTGGCAAAACGGTTTATCGCTCCCGTAATAATTACCTCATTTTTGACAAAGTAACGTCCGATTACAGAAAAGGAAAAAAAAAATGATCGGACTGGAACCCAGGCTACTTTTATGTATGTATGTATTACGGGTTCCTATTATAGACAACCTGATTCAGTATTCACTAGCCATTCTTAAGAATATTCTCTGGCTTATTCTGAAGAATTAAAAAAAAAAAAAAATGAAATTAATACAACTTCTGATTGGCTAAACCAAATGGTTTACCCAATCTGAAGTTGTGTTACTTTCAAATTTAGAAAATCTTGGAGAATAAGATTAAGAACGTTCGTGAACGGTTGGCGAATACAGTTCCTGCATGGTCTCTCTTTCTGACAAAATTCTGAACCTAAATAGACTAAAATTTTCCGAAAAAAATAGTGTCAATCGAGAACTATCTGACAAAATGATATCATAATTGGATCTGCAAAAAAATCCATCATATAGGTTAATTAATATATAAATCATTTTACATCATGGTGTAGGTATAAAGAGAAAATGATGTGGTTTTAACGCATCACCACGCAAACTCAACCTTTTTTTACAAGCCTGTAACAAAAAGCGTTTGAAAATAATGTGCGAAAAGGAGCAATTGCATGTTACAAGCAATTGTTCCTTTTCGTGCATTATTTTCCATTTCGGTTTCAATGATCTTCTCGTTCAGTTGCTTCGGTATGTTTCATTTTGTGTCAGACTTTGGGGCATGTCTAAAGCGAGACCATTGTGGTAATGGATAGAAAAAAACACACCACCATTTATAGATCGCGATGCACTGCTGTGACGAGGGACGAGTTGTAGGCGCCAATCGGCGACAAAAAGTGTTGATCGTACTCGAACCCTTTCGTACTAAGATGTTTCAATTTGTGAGTCACATGCTTTCTATTAAGAATTGCAGTAAAAGAAGCCAAAACATTCGCGAGTAATGTGTGTCAAACTCTTTTTCCAACACATATTTCAAAATTATAATTAACAATGAAAAAGATTGTAATAGATAAACAGAAATAATTCGCTTTTATTGTTTTCTGTAAAAGAAACATTTCGGCAACACATTGCGATGGATTAAATTAATGAATATATTACACTGCGCTTTTGTAGCATTTGTTTTTTTAAGATGGCATGTCACTAAGCAATTTTCTTTTTTCTTTTAAATTTCAGAATAAAATTTACCCATTCCCAAAAGTTCTAAATAAAATAGATTTATTCAACTGTTCTTTATTTACTGCTGTTCGATGGTGCGACGTAGGTTCAGAATTTTTTTTTTCATTTATTTTTCAAAACTGACAATTTTGATTAAGAATATCATGTTTTTGTTACTAAATACGTTTTTATTTCATATACATACGAGTAAAAATTGCCTTAAAGTTCGTAATCTTTTCCCATATTATTACATTACTATGAAAGCAATTGGAAATTGAAGAAAGAATAAATGGAATAAAGGATTGAAGTTGTATTAAAAATCTAACAGTAAAATACACTAAATCACATTTGACGAGCAACTGAGGTACACCTTTTTAACTTTAAAATCAATGGATAAACATTTCATCCACACGTATTGTGAAAAGAAAGACGAGCTATCATGATATCTATTACACCTCGTTTCCATACGTATTTATAATGTCTGGGGCTCACGCTGGGAGCCCATGGGCGTTTGGGTATAGGATTCGCATGTCAGGAGCCCAGTGAAATGTGGGTTGTTTTCGAAGGGAAGTCGTGGGCTTCCCTCCACCATGTCAACAATGGACCGATCTGACACGTTTGTAAAGCGATATTAGGATCAATTGTACGGTACGAAAGTGTTGAATACATTAAACTTTAACTTTTTTGCACGCTGGGCTCAAAATGAGGCGTCTTTTGCGGACAGTTTAGATCTCAGATCAGACTGCACAGAACGTGCAGTCTGATCTTAGATCTAAACTGTCCGATTTTGCTTATAAGATATCCCACCAAACGTGCGTAGATGTAGCAATAGTTTGATCTTTTCCCTAAACTTGAAAATAGCAAATTAACTTTTGTTTGTTTGTTTGGTCTGAGAAATAAAGGTGTCATTCACTGACCAAGAATTTGAAACCCTGGGTTTTGGGAAATGATGTAAATTGCGGTTTAAAACTACAGACAAGAGGATGATTACTGTATTTTGCCTATTTGTTGGTTTGGTTTAAGGGTACGAATAAACGTAGTTAACATAAATCAGTTTATACGAGCAAAGTCCTGTAACTCTTCAACAGCAAACGAAAAGTTCAATAATATGAATGTCAGGTTTGTCGATTATTTTTAAATCTTGCCCAGTAATATACTACAAATTTCTAAAAACATGTAGATGAGCACCAATTATCAAGTTGAAAACAAAATCATCTTTTTTTATGGCGCATCTCAATACTGGGAAAAGATGAAAGTCTGTGGATAATAATAATAATGATGACGATGATGATGATAATAATAATTATAATAATAATAATAATAATAATAGTAATAAATAGTAGTTTATGAGAATTGTGTATTATCTACGGAAAATTATACTGGGCAAGGATAAACTCTTTGGCAAGGATCTTTTTTTTGTATTGAACATCATTGCCACCATTACCAACTCACAGGTGATGAAGTCCTTTTGAAAGGGTTCGTGTTTTTACCTTAGACAAACATAAGGACAACTTTGGTGAACATCAAAGATCAAAGTGCATAGAACACTCAGTCTGACACTGATTCTGCACTTGTCGATACTTTGCAAGATGCTAGAACAAAAAAGCATTTGAATTTAAATATTTTTGTATTTAATTCGCTAAAAATGCTCATTGTACTAATTTTTCTTGCCAAGATGTAAAACATAAGCTATTGATAATAATTCTTGGTTTGATCCACAGCTATAATATAATATTACTTTATCTAAAATTGCAGGAACCCAGGACTCGTTGACACGACCCAGCCAAGGATGTCCACGGAGTACCTCAAGAACGGAGTTCCCCCAGCACACACAATACGGCATCCGCAGCCCGCACATACACATGGTCCCGATATGAGGACCGCTCTCTCTAGTTTCTCCCTCAGCGCAATGGCAGCTGGGTTCCAGCCTTTCCCTGCAATTCCAATGGCTCCCGTTCACAACCAAGCCACCGGTGTCGCTGTACCAACACCGATACTACCCTATCCTGGGGTACCTTTCCCACCAATAGCTTTTGGTTCGACACCCGGAGACCTTCGAAATGTTAACTTGTGCAACAGTCTGACAAGACCGCAAGTTGCAGCTCTAGATGCAAATAAGATCAAAACCCCGATTAACAGGAACTACTTAGAATTAGCCATGCTTGTGTGTAACACGTTCCGGGGAAAACTATTCCCATGTCCCCACTGTCGTTACGTTACTGACAGGAGAAACAACCTAAAAAGGCATATTTCTACGATGCACCAAGCTTGTGATAAAATACTCGAATGCTGTGGAGTCAGTTTCAGCACGAAAGCCTCGCTCCGAGAACATATCATGATATTTCACCACAACGGGTATTCGTGTCCATACTGCGGGCGCCGTTTCTGCCGGAAGGCTCTACTTAAGCGCCATCTATCTGTTCATAGCGGTCAAAAAGATTATACTTGTCCAAACTGCGACTATGCTACAAGCCATAAAAGCAATTTAGAAAGGCACAAGCGGATACATGAACGTCTGAAGCTTGGTGACGACGGCACTTTCTTCGGTTGTACGGACTTCTCCGGAAATCCTCATCAAATTCCTGACACGACCGAAACCTCTTGTGTGGATGTAGATAGTTTGGATGACAAATGTGTGGATATTGATGTTGATACTACCGATGATAGCGGGACAGACATTGACGTCACAGACGATCATTATGATGAAGATAAACTGGCAAATTATCCACTATTTGTACCTCGAAGCACGGGGTCTATGTTTAGGGATAAAGAAACGGTTACAAGTGCGCATACTGATGCGCAACGTCCGCCGGAAAGAGTTTTTCGTAAAACTGAATCTACAGTTACGCACAGTGCGTGTGATAGTACAGCCAGTTGTGAAGACGGTAACTGTTGTGTTCCGTTAAATTTGCGGGTAACACCCTCATCAAGTCGATGTTGAGTCATAATTTCTCTAGTCACGTGGCAATATTATCACTACACTACAATCCGAATTCAAGTTCGGCGTTAGCCCATTTACAAGCACTAACGGCCTTTTATGTACGTCCAAGCAGATGTTAAATTTTAAAACACTTTCGGGAAGAGAAACAGTTGCAGTCTACAAAAACATTTTTTTTCTATACTACAGTGCTTTACATGGCATAATGCTTTCTTTCCTGAAAAAGTTCAATCTTCGTATCTTTGTTAGTAGTTTTTAATTGGTCAAAAGTTAACAATTTACCAAGCGAAAAAAAATTTAGACATGTCGAAAATGAAAGTATTTGCAGACGACAAATTAAACACGGCTCAAGCGATTGTAGTTTTCTTTAGAAGAGAAGAAAGCAAACAAGGGAAAAGGAGAAAGTGTTGGTCACCAGCATTTTCTCCTTTTCCCACTATGTTTTCATCAAGTCTTCCTCCTCGGGGTTGCTAAAACTCAAGATTGTGTGATAAAGGGTTAAACGACTGGGTAAAATATGCCAACATACCCTACAAGTGCATTGATTGCGTTTTCAATCTGTTATTTTCTGCCGATTAGCTTTCACAGTGTTAAATAGTACAATCATTTAAAGGCCCAGTGAAGACCAAAATATCAAAGCAGGTGTCATAATACATTTAAATTTAAATCATACCATTTAAAAGTATGGAAAATATTGTGGAGATGACAGTCTGTTATCGTGTGGTCGGGCCATATGTTAGACGCTGGCAGAAAGAAGAATTTTAAAATTAGGCAAAAAGTAAACAAAAAACACAGCAACCTGGCAGGTTTTAACCTAGTTTTGAAATAAATTTCTCTGTCAGCGACTAACACTTGGACCGACCGTACAATGACAGATTGTCATCTTCACAATAATTTCCATACTTTTAAATGGTATGCTATAAATTCAAATGCATCTAAACACACGCTTTGTTTACATTTGGCCTTTATTGTCACTTTAAGCGATGCTCTGGCAAAACGGGTGTTTAATGCATTTCCGTGATAACCCATTTTGTTCTAAAGGCGGCTGAATCATAAGGTAGAATGTTCCCTCGGCATGCAGAAAATTAACCAAAAGCAAAAAGTTTCGACCAGGGTCAGCCTGCTCGGACTGCGCAGGCCGACCTGAGTTGATACTTTTTTGCGAAAGCATTAAACCCTCTTTTCACAGAGCATGGCTCATTTATATAATTAAGTTGTTTACTTTTAATTTTTTTACGAGTATCAAATGTATAGCATAGGAGAGGACAGAAACTCGATGTTTTTTTCACAACCAGTATATTTGGCTGCTGATTGCTGCGTTTAATTAATGCAGGACTATGATGAACGTACATATCGTCAGTTTACTTCCAAAACCTCGTAATTACAGCTTATAACAAGCTGTAGTTACGAGGTTTTGGAAGTAAACCGACGATATGTACTATAGTTGGACTATTCTCTGTCAAAAAGGGGTTTAACATATCTGCAAAAAGTATTGACTCAGGTCAGCCTGCGCAGACTGCGCAGGCTGACCCGAGTCGAAACGTTTTGCTATTGGTCAATTTTCTGCTTGTCAAAGGACCAGTGTACCCCATTACTCAGTCGGTTGTTATACAAAATGGATTTTATGGATCCATAATTATGTGATGACTTGCTTAGTATAATGCATCATGAAAATGCATTAAAGACTGACCTGGGTCGATACTTTTTCTAAATTCATTAAACCCCCTGTTCGCAGAGCTTCGCGAAATTAAAGTGTATTATTTATTGTTGTTTAAAAAAGAAATGAGCCATGCTCTGTGAAAAGGGGGCTAAATGCATCTCCGTGATTCATGGTACCAAACAAGCTATCACATACTTATGGATGCATATTATCCACTTTTTCTAACAAACGACTTAACCATGAGTTAAACTCCTCCTTTGATATACAGAAAATTAATCAATAGCGAAAAGTTTCGGCCCAGGTCAGCCTGCGCGGACTGCGCAGGCTGACCTGGGTCGGTACTTTTCGCAAATGCATTAAGCCCCCTTTTCACAGAGTTTGGCTCAAATAATTGTGGCAAGTAGAGAAATCACTCAAATCGAGCAAAGTATTAGTATTTAGTTGATCTGCAGCAAACACTCTTGATGGTATGATATAGTATGTACTTCCCCATTAGTATTTAGTTGATCTGTCGCAAACATTCGTGATTGTAGTATGCACTGCCCCTTTATCCTTTACCTTTTTTTTTAAAATAAAAATCATAAAACGCGTTGATTTTACTATTATGCTGGTTATATATCTTTTTCGGCGTAGCTGAATGCGCTGACCCATTTCTTGGTATTGATAAATTCGAATGAATAAACTGAAGTATGTGATTGGTAAAAAATGTGGACATGGTTATTCTGCGGGCAACTGCAAGCTTAATTTTCGGGTAAATTTTCGCCGTCGATTTTGTTTTAAAGATATTTCTTGTTACTAGTATATAAATTCACTGGTGAAAAATAAAGGTGAAAAGTTTAATTTAATTTCATTTGATTTTAACGCCGTTTTCAATAGATTTTCAGCCATATTACGGCGAAAGCCCACTTATCCCTGTTCAATCCTTTCAGTGTAATGGAAGAGGCTTCTTCGGACTGCATAGATCAAGATCAGACTGCACTGAACGTGCAGTCCGATCTTGGATCTATACCATCTGCTTGAATAGTTAAGTACATGTATATACGAGTAACATCTGAGTTTCAGTGGATTGTAGGATCAGCGATAGATAAACCTTTTGAAAACTTTATGGAAAACGAAACAATGCTGGTAAGCAATATTCTTCCCACATTTTTCCCCGCCCAGTTAGAGAACTTAAACTCGATAGAAATAATGGCGTTGTCCTAGTTGATAGCATTTGTAAACGACACATTAACTTAAGCTGAAATGATGGTCATTGTCTGTAAAAGAGTAGAAAACCTTGTGGGACACGCAGAAAATGCTGGTTACCACCATTTTCTCATTTTCCAACAAAGTTTTCAAAAACTATTTCCAAAGCTATTTCAGGGTCTTTAAAACTCGGGATTGTGTGGGAAAGATTAAATCTTTACCCAACGACAAAATTTCAGACCTGTCTAAATTGAAAACGTTTCCAGACGACAAAATAAATGTGGCTGAAAAATTGAAATTTGTTTTAGAAAGGGTAGAAAAGATTGTAAGAAAAGGAGAAAATTCTGGTTACCAGCATTTTCTCGTTTTCCCACAATGTTTTCAAAAGGCTTCTTTCTCGGGGTCGTTAAAAGTCGGGATTGTGTGGTATTCAATTAAAAAAGTAGTTCGTGCTTTATCCATCTGCGGTTGCAGTATTTATAGCGGAAGTGATGGACGAATCACCGTCAGCAAAATGTTTTACCTCACTGAAAAGTAGATCTCTTACACCATTTGTGCAAAAATAGTATTTGAGCCATGTTCTGTGAAAAGGGGGTTTAATGTATCTGCAAACACTATCGACCATGTCAGTCTAGCAAGGCAGAATGACCTTGGTCAATACTTTTCCGATTGGTCAATTTTCTGCATGTCCAAAATCCATTATACCTCATGATTCAGTCGATTGTCAGACAAAGTGGACTTAATGCATTCAATACTACGCGGTACGATATAAAAACTTTTCGGCCTTTTGTACTTCGGAATACCCAGGAATGAAAAGTCGCCTATTACTGTTCAATATAAACTCCCTTCATCTTGATGGACTTTGTCCATCGCTGTTCTAGTTTGCTTATCCCTTCCAAATAAAAGTCTTTATCCTGGTTCCCCCCCCCCCTACCCACTACTCATTTACTGCATCTATGACACCTTCATTGCTTCCGAAATGTCTACCACGAAGGTTAGTTTTTAGCTTTTGGAACGGATAGAAGTCAGACAGGGCTAAATCAGGAGAATATGGGGGCTTAGGAAGGACTTCAAAGCCGTTTTCAGTCGCACCAGCCCAGGCAACTTGCAACTTATGAGCAGCTGCATTGTCCTGCAAGAGCAGAACGCCTCGAGTCAATTTTGAAATTTGAACCAACCTTCCCCTCTTAACAGTGACTTCCTGGTGTAATCAAAAGCGTCGAAATCTTATTCTCTCAACTTATAACCTTCAATAAGATAAAATTATCGACTGATTGGAATTTTCTGTCAATGTATTGAATCTAAGTATATTGGGCCGAGAATTTTTCATCGTAACTCTTGCTTGGTTAATACTTCAAGGGGAGGCATTAAACCCCCTATTGCCAGAGCGCGGCTCATTTGATGATGTAGTTCGTGTCCTAACCAGGCTTTAGCCCGCTGAAGTGACAGTATTCATACAACGTGCTCGGTGAATCAAGGTCAGCACAATGCGCAATAAAAGGTAATAACGTACACCGTTATTGTAAAATAATTATTGCTGTGCCTTTTACCAAACAATTCCGTGTTTTCACCGGTCCTGAAGAAGAAAGACACCTGAAGACACTGTGCCTGGTTCCCAGCATTTCTCCTTTATCTATCAATTGTTTCCTCTCCTTTCAAAGACAATACCTATTACTGAGACAGGCTTCATTTGTCGTCTGCAAATATTGAAATTGGACAAGTCTTTGTGGCGCAGAATTCTATAGTTGCAGTCAACACACTTGTGTTAATTCTATTTTCAATGACTGATGGAGCTTTACTCTATGGACTAGAATTTTATGGGCTCGAAATGAAAAAAAAAAAAAAAAAAGCGACAGATATTTTTTCTAGATTTTTTTTTTCCAAGAGAAAATTTGCAGGTTTCCGGGCTTCTGATTCAGCCATCATTCGTCTCTGGAATCGTTTCTCTCTTTTTCTTCTCACCGGATAATTGGCGAAAGCTGGCACCCGGTATAGAACTATATCCATCGAGGCATGGTTCCCTGCGTAGTTAATTGCTCCATAATTATGAGAGATTGTTGCGTTTAAGTCATTTACTGGATGGAAGTCTACAGTCGATAGCACTTTAGTTGTGTTTTCGTCCACGAACGAATCGCTCGTCTAAACAATCAAATCTCCCGCTTGCAAATGAAAAGCCTCGTCGTAGTTGCGTTTTAATTTCGTTTACCGCAATTTTTCAATTGAAAATGGATCTTTAAATGGATATCAATTGAGCAAGGCTAGGTCTTAATTACCTGTACTGGTATCCCCCGCCGTTATAAACGGTGTAATTACTCCTCTATTCCGGCCACTTTTCCACGCGGGAATTTCCGATAATTTTCGTTAAAAAATCTTCAATTTTATATCAACCGGTAGATACAATAAATAGAATTATGGCCGTTACACGAAAAGTCATTTAAAGCCTATTTATCACCCTGATAAAACATAGCAGTTCTCCGAGCCGTGTCTCTTGAAGGCTGGACGGCCTGTATCTTATTAAATCTGCGACACTTGACAAATCTTTGTCCTGTTCCACAACACCAAACATTCGGTTATGAAACCAGGAACTTAGGCATATCTCAACAGAGTCCTACAGATAGTTTCCGGATTGTCTACAAGTGTATGACTACCAAACCTAGCTAGCTGACTGGCTGATCCATTCTGTCCTTATCAAAAAGATGTCTAGTTTTGGGACAGGTAGTCAGTGTGGTTGGTGAATTTGACCCTTGACTGTTTCATTCTGACTATTCATCTTTACTTCAGTTCTGATAAGTACATGTACAACTGAACTCTCTATCCAAAGGACCAGCCCGCATAGCTAAGTTGGTAGAGCGTAGGACTCGTAAATGTGATGTTTCGGGTCACTTGAGGGTGTGGGTTCGATTCCCACGTTCTGACCATCTAAAATTACTGATAGTCTTTCGGATGAGACGTTAAAACGAGGTCCCGTGTGACGGTGCTATACACCGAGCACGTTAAAGAACTAGGCGTATCTTAGGATAGGTTTCGCCCTGTATCTGCACTATCCCCCGTAACATTACTAACAGCCTTCAAGGGGGCGTCGCCCATATGGGCAACCGGTGGCGCCGGTAAATAAACGTACATTCAATCAATCTATCCAGAGCCATTGGCTTCCTTCGTATAAGCAATGTAATGACCCCATATCAAACAATCCGAAATTTAATGACCCTAATGGAGAAGGCATGTGAAAACATTTTGGAAGGGTAGAAATTATTGTTGGAAAAAGAAAGAAATCTCCTTTTCTTCAATTCTAAAGTCACATCTGATTTGTCGTCTGCAAATACGAGCATAAAATATTGTCGTCCGGTGAAAAGTTAACCCTTGGGCTTCCAAGCCCGACTCACTGACCTTCTGCGGACAGTGTACATCAAGATCAGACTGCACAGAACGTGCAGTCTGATCTTGGATCTACACTGTCCGTTAAGCAGGTATTTTTTTCTCTAAAAAATAAGTTTAAAATAGCAATATTCGGCTTTGTGCTATCGGCTTGAAAGTTTTATTTATTTAGTACGATAAGGGTTGAAAAAAACGTTTACATATCACACGTATTTCCAGACACAGTGTTTAGCGCCGCACCTCGGAAAAATTTTGAGGTCCTTGGAAAAAGAATCTCCTTTATTACCTTTGTATAATTTAGACTAATGTTCGTTCTTGGAGTCTCGAGTGAAATTACGAGTATAACAATAACTTGACAATTCGATCAATTTCTCGGTTATTAGTGCCACTGTTATTAAGAATTTAAGTCTTTACGAAACGACAAAATTTTAGACGAGTCCAAATTAATAAAATCTGCAGAGACCGAAAAACAAAACCAAAAAACAAAAGTGTGACTGAAAAATTAAAATTTGTATTGGGAAGGGTAGAAAACACTGTGCGAAAAGGACGGAAAATGCTGCCTATCAGCTTTTTCTTCTTTTCCCACCAAGTTTTCAAAAGGCTTCTTTCCCAGGGTCATTAAAAGTTGGGATTGTGTGTTAAACGATTCAGTATGCATAGCAAAGGCGTGGATATTTAAATTGCAGGACACTGAACGGGTCACATGCCACCTGCTTCCCACATAGCTGTATTTTGAACACTACGTAATTTGCCTTTATTAGCGAATCAGCAACCATTTTTTTTGAAAGCAATACAAATTCAAACACGTGAAAGAATAATTTCCTCATCATTTTTGCGCCAGTGATCTTTAATACGGATAATAGGTTTCTTTTCAATAGAGAGAATATTGTTCGATTAAATTCCGATTAAATCCAACTTTCGGTTCATTAATTTCGAGGTTGTCGGGTTTAGGAATCAAGCAAGCCTGAAATATTTTCTCATATCCGTCCATGGCGGTTTATCTACTACTCTGAAAAAAGCTGACGACATTTTAGATAGGTTACATAATTCCATCCAGTCGCACGTAAGAGAAACTGTATTGTGCATTAGAAACCATCATTATTCAATATTGATGGATTCAATTTTGCGGGAGCTCTTTTGATCATAATTCGCGCGGTTGACGGAAGAAAGGAGGAGTATTTAAGATATCGAGTGTGACATGTTTGAATACCAGCAGAATTTTTACTGACAGGTAATGGCTTTGATGAAACTAGAAAATGCTTCACTGATTATTCATGCCATTTGTTATGACTATTTTTTTTGTTAGGGAAGCAGTGCTTTACTTGCAGGTATTTGACTGTCAAATGAAAATTCTTCCAAGATAGAAAGAGCATTCAAAAACAAGATCACGGTCCATTATATTCATATAAACAATCATTTATGGATAAAGAAATGCCAAATCCGACCAAACTGTCATTTACTATCCAGTTTCAATATTTTTCAAACAGAAAAAAAAGTCAGATTCATGAATCCAGAGGATAAAGTTGAAAAAGCCATAGGTGAAGTACTGCCAGAGTCTATATACACAAACCATTCTTAATTTCATTCTAAGTCAAAATCAAGATTTAGAAAGTCAACTTCTTCAGTTGTGTTACCTTCAAATTCAGAAAATTCTTAAGAATAAGACTGATAATGCTCTTAATAATGGTTGGTGAATATGAAACTTGGTGCAGTTTATTTCCAAATGATTTGATCTTGTAGTTGTAATGACCTAGATCTACTTTTTGAGATATGTTTTAAATCGCTTAGAAGGTGCAACCATTGGACTTACCTAGTTCTTGAAAATGTCTATTACTGTTTCTTAGACATCTCAAGGGTCAAAAGACAAATGAGCCCCGCTTTTGCAAAAGCGGGTTTAACCCTTTACCACACAATCCTGAGTTTTAACGACCCCGAGAAGTAGGCCTTTTGAAAACATAGTGGGAAAAAGAGAAAATGCTGGTGACCAGCATTTTCTCCTTTTCCCCCAATGTTTCCTAGACTATCTGATACAAATCCAATCATTTGTGCCATATAAATGTTGCCTTCTGCAAGTGCTTTCAAATTGGACCCTTCTAAAATATAGTCGTTTGGGAAAGAGTTAATACAGTTCTATGATGCATTATGCCAAGCAAGTCATCACATAATCGTGGATCTATAAAGTCCATTTTGTCTAACAACCAACTGAAATTCAGAATCCTGAGTGAGAACCTTCTTAGACTTGTAGAAAAGAGACCAGTAGCAAAAAGTATCAACCCTGATCACCGTACGCAGACTGCAGAAGATGACCCGAGTTGATACTTTTTGCAGATGCATAAACCCTCGTTTTCACAGCGCATGGCTCATATTGTGTTTTCAAAAGTTTATGCACTGGAATTGAGTGAACATTCCATCGGAAATCTTGGCAGAATAGTTCTGATAGTCAATGTTTGACGCCTTCTTTTGCTTTTTGGTAAAATCACAGGGAAGGAAGACAAATCTGTGCATTAACAGTTAAAAAAAAAAGATAAACCATTTATAAAATTGCACCTTTGTTTGATATGAACTACATAATAGAATACATAATACAATACACAGTGTGTTTTCTGAAGCTACATAACATGTACTTGCTTAACTATCCTTAAGCATTAATACAATAAAAGCACTGTATGCGGTACCACAGATTCAGAGGGTTGGTAAAATATTTTTTCTACTGTTTCTCTTTTACCCCCCATACACCCCTTCTTATTTCCATTCTGGAAAATAACCAATCATATTAGTATTGTTTCAAATGGCTTTATGTTTTATTGTCAGCCTACAGTAGCCTACTGCTGTTTGGTAAAGAGTTAACTGGTGCCAACAGGAAGTTAAATAATTGCTGACAAGTAGATTAAGGACACACACAAGAATTTCCAGAAGCATAACAAGAATGGCTGCATCTGAGGGTAGCAGAGAAATCATCATAAAAATAACATAAGGGTCTGTACTCACCAACCATTCTTTAGAACGTTCTCAGTCTTATTCACCAGAAATAACTAATAAGAATAAGACAAAGAATGTTCTTATGAATAGTTGGCGAATATAGACCCAAAGCTACAATCCTAGTCAGAGGTACACATGCAGGTGCCAATGCTTAGCTGCATTTGCTTTGTCATACAAAATTAAGTGCTGAAAAAGGGACATAACTGTCAAAAAATATTATGAGGGTTACCTAACCTTCTGGTTTGGGTTGCCCTTTTGACAGTTAACAACTATTTCCAGTTTGAAGTAAACATCAAAGTAATCACAGACAGCAGAAAATGTATTATGAGCCACACTCTGGCAAAAGGGGACTTAATGCATCTCCATGATGCATTATACCAATCAAGCCATCACATAATTATGGATCCATAATAGCCACGTTTTTAACAACAGACTTAATCTTAAGGTAGACTGGTCTTTGGACATATAGAAAATTGACCAGTAGTGAAAAGTTTCGGCCCAGGTCAGCCTGCACGGACTGCGCAGGCTGACCTGGGTCGATATTTTTCAAGGATGCGTTAAGCCTCCTTTTCACAGAGCATTGCTCTCTTTTTTTTTGGGGGGGGGGGGGCACAATGATGTAGACGATGATAGGGCTATTACAATACCTTGACAATTTTTTTCAAAACAGTCAAGAGAATTTTAAAAAAACCCCAAAATCTTGTAAATTAAAAGCATTTAAATGCATACATCGTACACAAAAAATGTTGACTCACAAACTGACTAGTGATACCACTCTATATCCATGTTACACTCATAATTTACCCTTTGAATATTTTGGCTTTATTTTCTTTGATCTATTTGCAGGTGATACAGACTATGATCAGACTGCACAAAAAGAAGGCAAGTTTTGATTTGCTAAACAAAACGCTATAGCTATAGCCAATCAGAAAGTGTAATACCACAAACTCAGACTTTATCTCTTTACCAAACAATTCCAAGAGTGTAATGACCAACATGAAGAAGGCTTTTGAAAACATTGTAAGCAAAGGAGAAATGCTAGTTCTCCATCAGCCACAATTTTTTAAAAATAAAAATCATCATTTGGGTTAAATTTAATCTATCTCAGATTTTATTGTTTGTTAAAGAATTAACTATTTACCACAAATTAACTCTTTGCCACATAATCCAAAGTTCTAACAACCCTGAAAGAGAAGGCTTTTAAAGACAATGTGGGAAAAGGATAAAATGCTAGTAACCAGCATTTTATCCTTTTCCCACAATGTTTTCGACCCTATCTGAGCAACAATTATTTTGTCTTCTGCATATGCTTTCAATTTGGTCCAGCAAAAAATCTTGTCGTCTGGTAGAGAATTAAACAATCTTGAAGGACAAAGAGGCAAGAGAATAGATAGGTAAGGGTGTGGGGGTTCTAAAAATTGTATACATGTACTTTGCAATAATGATAAGATTTGATTGAAATGTTCAGTAACTTTTGATTTTTTTCTAACAACTCAAATTTCAGTGAATTTGTTTTGAGACAAAATAGAAAATTTCTGTGGAATAGAATGTCCTGATTAAATTAGTTCTCTCTTTAAATAATACCAAACTGAAAAAGAATAATTAGATTTTCTTGTTTAAAATTACAAGTATGCTTGATGGTAGATCTATTTTTTAATATAAGAAAATAGAAAAAAAAAAAGAATGAAAATAAATAAATACACATATATGAGTTCTCTGTAACAACATATTGGGGATAACAACAAAGACCAGAGTTTCATACAAGGGAAATAATCTAAGACATCGTCAATATTTAGAACCATTAGCCTCCCTTGACTGATAATTGATCCATTTTGACATGTTAAATGCATTTTTTGATAATAACTCATAAAACTGAAACATAAGACAGGAAATAGTCTTTCTTTGAATTAAAAAGAAACATTGTGGCAAGAAGAGTATTTGCACGCAACAGGCAAATACTCCTATTCTCACAATAATTGCATCACCATGTTGACTGGGGTAAAAGGTCAAATTTGGTAAAGGCTTTAATCTGTTAAGTTTTTGTAAAAAATGTTTATAATAATGATGAATTAGAGTAATTGTGCTCATCTTTGCAAAAGATGATATCTTTCTTTGCATTTCACACAAGAGAGATAATCTTAAACAATTGAAAATTTTCTAGTATGAGTTGCCTCTCTTGATTTTTGACATCACAGTATTACAGTGTTTAACCCATTGAGCAACGAATAAACCTACTGGACACTTTTAGACTTTAACCCTTTCCCAAACGGCAAAATTTTGGACCTGTCCAAATTCAAAGCATTTGCAGACGACAAAATAGATGTATCCAAAAGATTGATATTTGTTTTGGGAAGGGCAGAAAACATTGTGGGAAATGGAGAAATGCCAGTTACCGGCATATTCTTCTTTTCCCACAATGTTTTCAAATGCCTGTTTTAACAAGGCCGTAAAAACCAGAGATTGTTCGGGAAAGGGTTAAGACCCAAATAAATGCAGTTTCTGGGTTGCTCTTGTCTAGAATGTCTCAGCAATGCTGACAGTGAAGATCAAAGATCAGACTGCATGAATTTTATTTTTCTTTATAACAAAGTCTACACAAAATCAAACACACATAAGCCTTATTTATCCCCTTTAACAAACAACAAAATTTCAGACTTGTCTAAATTGAAAGCATTTGCAGGTGAAACTTTAAATGAGACTCAAATGACAGAATTGGCTTTTGATTGAAAGTGTGGAAAACATTGTAGGAAAAAGAGAAAATGCTGCTTCCTGGCATTTTTTTCCTTTTCTTATGATATTTTCAAAAACTTTCTTTTCCTCAGGAATGTAAAAAAAGGGGTTTGTTTGGTAGCACGCTCAATACAAAGGAAAAAAAATCATTGCTAGGTATTTTGTGAAAGCTTGGAATGGTGACTACAAAATTTGTTTCATTTTTTTAGCAAAGCAAGGTCTAAAGGTAAATTTTTATACACTTTTGCCCCATTTAATAGCACAGAAATGGGGAGAAAACTATTGAGATTCAGTGTGCATGAGTATGAAATGTAAACGAAAACAGATATGTATGTATATATAGACTATATATAGCTTTTGGCAAGTTCTGTTCATACCTCCTTTTAACTCTTTCACTACCAAGTAAATGAATTTCACTTTTTCAATTTCTATAAATATAGTTCCATTGCAAGATGAAGAGACAGTTTGACCTTAATCTAAAATAAAGTAGTGGACAATGTATATCAGAGATCAGACTGCACATTCTGTGCAGTCTGATCTTGATTTACACTGTCCACAAAAATTTCTGGTGTCATCAACAGTAAGGAAAGAGTTAACCCTTTACCAAACACCAAATTTTTTTAACTAGTCCAAATTAGAAAAATTTACAGACAACAAATTTAAATGGCTTGAATGATGGGATAGGTCTTTAGAGTACAAAACAGTGTAAGAAAAATAGAAAATGCTGCTGGTCAGCATTTTCTCCTTTTCCTGCAATGTTTTGAAAAAGAAGTTTTCATCAGATTTGTAAAAACATGGAACTGTCTGGTAAAAGGTTAAACACTTATTCAACTCAAATCATTATTGATTACACTTTGTTTATGTTATAAATTAAAAAACACATTGGTCCCATATTTACCGTTTACAAAAAATGTACTTGAAGAAAACATTGACACAAATGAACAAATTATCATTATGAACAATTATCCCTCATTTGTCATAATATTTTCAACATCTGCAAATCTAAAACTGTGTTTTGAAGAATTCACCTCCATGTACCAATAAGAATAACTCTTTACCAAACAACAAAATTTTAGACTCAACTAACTTGAAAGTACCTGTAGACAAATCTAAAGTAGCTCAAAAGTCAATTATTGTCCATGAAAAGGTAGGAAAAAATTGTGGAAAAAGGAGGCTGGCAATCAGCAAATTTTCTCCTTTTCCAACAACATTTTAAAAAGCCCTCTACTTCAGGGTTGTTAAAACACAAGATTGTATAGTAAAGAGTTAACATGTAAAGGTATAAATTATACAGCACAATTCATAAATAAAGTTTCAAGTATTATGTTCTTATCATCATCAATGAATTCTTACATATCAGCCATGCTCTGGCAAAAGGGGGCTTAATGCATCTCCATGATGCATGAGACCAAGCAAACCATCACAGTATTATAGATCCATAATAGCCACTTTTTTTAACAACCGACTTAATCATGAGGTAGTCTGGTCCTTGGACATATATAAAATTGACTGATAGCAAAAAGTTTCGGCCCAGGTCAGCCTGCACGGACTGTGCAGGCTGACCTGGGTTGATACTTTTCGCAGATGCATTAAGCCCCCTTTTCACAGAGAATGGTTCATATGTTTTTTTCATTCTGTATTTTCACATAATCTTCCTTAAACTCTTCTCCAAATGACAAAATTTTAGACTTGTCCAAACTGAAAGGATTTGCAGATAACAAATTGAAGGTGGCTCAAAGTACAAAATAGGCTCCTTTTCTCAGGGTTGCTAAAAGTTGGGCTTGTGTGGGAAAGGGTTAACGGGACGTATTGAGATTATTGCTAAATGAAAATTTCTTGAAAAATGCTTATTAGTAAAAATAGAAAGATATATTTAAGCCATGCTCTGGCAGAAGGGGGCTTAATGCATCTCAGTGATACATGACACTAAGCAAGTCATCACATAATTATGGATCCATACCACCATTTTGAATAACCAACTTAATAATGAGGTAGATTGGTTCTTGGACACACAGAAAATTGACCAATAGTGAAAAGTTTTGGTCCAGGTCAGACTTGGCAGTCTGCGCAGGCTGACCTGGGTCGGTACTTATCTCATTTGCATTAAGCCCCCTTTTCACGAGGCATTTGGCAGAATGGTGAAATTTTGGCATTTAAAATACCAGATGCTTGTTTTGCAATCAGGAACTCTGTCTATTTCTGTGAGACTAGATATGACATTACCACCGACTGCCTTATGATATCCAGGGATAAAGCACTTTTGAAGTTTGGTATGATCATAAAAATCACAACAGCTCCGTTTCTTGACCTGAAGCAGTATTCAAAAAGACACTCTAATGTTGTTTTGAAGTATAAATTCCAAAATCCTAAAACTTTTAATATATAAAGTTCAAAATCCTAAAACTAGCCATTATAAATTGGCCTTAGCCAATACAGGGATAGTCAAATGCAATCGAAAACTTTATCTATTTTAATTTCATGCTTTCGGTAGTTTATTGAGAAATAATGGGTGAAATATGGTTTGGTTTTTCATAGTTATGACCAGTGAAAAATACCGATTTCATATTTTCTAGCTCTTCAATTGAAGGCAGAAACAGTAGTCCCCACACATTAAGTACCTAAGTAGACAGTATGTGCCATTCAACAAGATGGAAATATGAGTTAATTCAAGCGCATTTACCCTACATTTCTCGTGCTTTACATAATATTGCAATGTGTTGCTATGTGGATGGGGTATGCCATGGGGAATGACTGAAAACATCGGAGCTGGATTTTGATGAAAATCCCCAAAAAAGGGGTTAGAAACATGAAATAAAAGAATATTTTTTTTTTTGTGATTGGCAGCCATAAAATTTTGTGAAAATATAACCGATGATGTTCACTCGAAATAAATTTCGATTGTTCACGGAAATAAACAAATATCCTCTATTTATTACATTAGATATGACATAATTATACTGGTTTGAATATATGTTTAAATCTTTGTATTGACATGTGTGGTTGATGATGTGACATTCCCACAAGTCCTTGCAAAACTCTGGCACCATTCTATAAATACCTCTAGAGGCTTCATAGCCCATTGAGGGAATACCACTGAAAAATATTTTTTTCTTTTTTATGTCTTTCATCTTTACTGTGCAAACTGTTGCCTAACTTGATTCTATTATAAATCATATTTTAAGTTTACAGAAATCTGCATAGATCCCTTTAACACTTTACCACACTGCAAAAGTTTAGACTTGCCCAAATTAAAAGCATTGTCAGACGAATACTTACAGGTGGATCAAGTCATTGGATTTGACTAAGAAAGATTAGAAAACATTGTGGGTAAATCAGGTAAATGCTGGTTTCCACCATTTTCCTCCTTTTGCCACAATGTTTTCAAAAGCCTTCTTTCTCAGCTTCGTTAAAAGTCGGTATTGTGTGGTAAAGGTTTGACTCTTTACAAAACGACAAAATTTCAGACTAGTCCAGATTCAAAGCATTTGCAGATGACAAAATAAACGTTACTTAAAAATTTAAAATTTGTTTTAGGAAGGGTAGAAAAACATTGTGGGAAAAGGAGAAAATGCAGGTTACCAGCATTTTCTCCTTTTCGAACAATGTTTACAAAAGGCTTTTTCTTCTGGGATCATTAAAAGTCGTGATTCTGTGGTAAAGGGTTAAAATGTAAACTGATATGTCCAGCAGTTACAATATATATGAGCCACGCTCTGAGAAAAGGGGGCTTAATGCATCTCCGTGATCCGTGGTACCAAGCAAGCAATCACATTCTTATGGATCTGTAAAAGCCACTCATTATCACAACCGACTTAATCATGATGTAGACTGATCCTTTGACATACAGAAAATTGACAAATAGCGAAAAGTTTCGGCCCAGGTCAGCCTGCGCGGACTGCGCAGGCTGACCTGGGTCGTTACTTTTTGCAGATGCATTAAGCCCCCTTTTCACAGAGTGTGGCTCATATGCTTGTCTACTAAATTGCTTTTAGTCAACATTATAAAAAAAACACAACTCATTTCGTCTTGCAGATCATTTTCGACAACATTGCGACAAAAAGAAATCCAAATAACTGACAACATCTTACTTTTTCAAAATTTTAGACCCTTTTGTCCATCTTGAATATATCTATAGTCCACAAAACAAATGTGGCTCAATTGATAGAAGTTATCTTCCAAAGGAATAGAAAATATTGTGGGGAAAAAAAGGAGAAAATTATGGTTAACTGCATTTCCTCCTTTTTCCCACAATGTTTTCAAAACCTTTTTTTCCTCTGTTCAAACACAGAACTCTCTCATTTTTTCCCCACAATGTTTTCAAAACCCTTTTTCCTCTGTTCTAATACAGAATCGTTCAGTAAAAGTTTTGAAAAGTTAAAATAGTTTATCCAATCACTGGAAACCATACACTTCCACAACTTTACACATGAAGTCTTCGTCCTTTGACAGAGGCTCGTTGTTAAAAGTATCACATTTTTCTGTACGGCAGTGTAACAAATTTTCATCTAGACATATTGCCTCTCCATGTCTGAAAATAAAGAAATCGCAATGACTTATTACATCTTCAAAAAAAGCCGAGCCAATAAATAAAACAGACATTCTCATTCAGAAGTAATGATGAAGATATTGTTATTTCAAAGCTGTTTTAGGCTTATGGCAGAGCAGCAGACAGTGTATATCCAAGATCAGACTGCATAATCTGTGCAGTCTAACTGAACTACACAGTGTGCATAAGCAGTTTAAAACAGGTTTTGCCCTACAAAAGTAATTGGCACAATTTTAGAGTTGCAAAACAAAAGCAGATAGTACAGAAACTAGGTTTCTATTGGGTCTTAGCTCTACATTGTATTTTTTCCTTAGCTGATTTGTATAGCAAAGTTAGCTAACTGTGATCATTCTGACTTGTACCAGATACTAATAGTATAATGCATGCACTCTACACATTCTCCTTTCAATATCAGCCAGTACACCCAAACAAGCCTATACTGTTGTTACCATATATACACACATTTGTAAACAGTCTTGCCTATCAGATCCAATTTTGGTACTCAAAACTAAGGTTTTCATTGATGAAACCTTTCCAGATGCATGCAGACTTCACAATGATTACAAAAATGCAAAAATTGTGACATTTCTTTCAACTTCAATATACCTCACCAGACATTACAACCTATCAAAGTTGTGCAGAGTCATACTCCAACATTGCAAGTTTCACTACAGTAAATAAATATGAGCCATGCTCTGGCAAAAGGGGGCTTAATGCATCTCCGTTATACATGATACTAGCCCAAGTCATCACATTATTATGGATCCGTAAGAGCCACTTTTTTAAATAACTGACTTAATCATGAGGTAGATTGGTCCTTTGACACACAGAAAAATGACTAATAGCGAAAAGTTTTGGCCCAGGTCAGCCTGCGCAGGCTGAACTGGGTCGATACTTTTCGCAGATGCATAAAGCCCCCTTTTCAGAGCACGGCTCGTATGAATAAGCCATTCTCAGGGAAAAGGGAGTTTAATGCATCTGCGAAAACCTGCACAGTCCTTGCAAACTGACACGGATCAATACGTTTCGCTGCCTGTAAATTTTCTGTATGTCCAAAGACCATTCACCCCCATATTTAGCCTGTTACTCTAACATGACACGTGAATTCGGCTCTATAAACACAGTGCAACGAAATCGTGGTAAAATCTATGTCATTCTATATAGAGTGACGTCATTCTGTGTAAAGTAAGTAAGTTATCCAATGGAATATAATCTGCACCCGTGTTTTTACTCTAAGTATGAACTTGTTTTCCTTTCATTAAGAGCTGGTCATGTGAGAGTCAAAATAATCTTCTTTTTATCGTGGTTTATCATTCAATAAACCACAGTTGTGAGTTATGAGGTACAATAAATAATCCATGAGGGCTATAGCCTGAGTGGGGTTATTCATTGCGCCTCATAACTCACAACTGTGGTTTATTGAATGATAAACCACGATAGAAAGAAGATTATTTCTTAATTAGACAAAAATGGATTTTATGGATAAAAAACTATGTGATGACTGGCATAGTAAATGCATCACAGAGATGCACTAGATGCCCTTTTCCCATTGCACCGCTCAAATGTGATTTATTAATGTTTACCCTCCACCAATGGTAAGTATAGACCGGTCCCCAGCTTGGAACATGTTTGCGGTATTTGGAATGGATTCACCAGACAGCCCCACCCACTGGTATTTCTTTTTCTCTGGCGAGAGTGTGAAGATGAAGGTCTCTCCAGTACCAAAATATGACAAATGATTCGAAGATTGAGATCGTCGCTCCTTCCAATATGTTGAACAAAATGCTCCAAAAATCTGAAATGAAACGAGGCAGATACCGTGAATTATTACTACAATTTAGGTCATTATATTGAAAACATGCAAAGTCCAAAGCCATTGTGAACAGTCCAATCTGTAGATATACATGTATGAACTGTTTACCAAACGACAAATTTTAGACTCTTCCAAACTGAAAGCATCTGCAGACGAAAAATTTAAGTATTACCAATGGACCAAATTTTTTTGACACGGAAAAGAAACCATGGTGGGAAATGGAGAAAATGCTGGTTACCAGCACTTTCTCCTTTTCCAAACATGTTTTCAAAACCTTTCTTTAACACTTACGATTGTTTGGTTACCAGCATTTTCTCCTTCTCCCAACATGTTTTCGACAGCCTTCCCCTTCACTGATTTGTTAAAACTGAAGATTGTGTGGTTACCACCATTTTCTCCTGTCCCTTCCATGTTTTTAAAAGCCTTTTCCTTCAGGGTTGTTAAAACTCGCTATTGTGTAGCAAAATGCTAAGCAAGCACCTAAGCTACACTCGAAATTCACTTCCCACAGACAGATGCTTGTTTAGTACAGGTACCGTTAACCCTTACAGTGTTGGAACCAAGTTAACTTGGTTTTGCTGACAGTGCAGATCAAGATCAGACTGCACAGAACGTGCAGTCTGATCTTAGATCTACACTATCCGCTACCTTATTACATGTTATGGCTGAAAAAATCTTGAAATAACAATATTAGGGCTGCTTTTCCTACTTGAAAAGGTTTAACTCATTAATTCAGTGCTTTAAGTGTTAACATGTTGGCCTTCTATAGGAATTCATCATGAGTCATGCTCTGTTAAAAAGGGGCTTAATACATTTGTAAAAGTATTGTCAGCCTGTGCAGGCTTACATTGGTCAAAATTTTTTGATATTTATAAATTTTCTGTATGTCTAGGGACCATTCTACCTCATGACATTCAGTTATTTGACTAATAGATTTTATGGATCTTTAAGGAAGGGGAACACATCCAAGGCAGGGCCATCTTTGACCCCTGAGTTATAATATCAGTAACTTTGATAAGGACTTAAACTCTCTACTATTGTCAAAACTTAAGACTCAACCGAATTGGAAGCATTTGCAGACGACAAACTAAATGTAGTGTAAATGAAGATTTTTGTTCTGGTTACCAGTATTTTCTCCTTTGCCCACCATGTTTTCAAACTTGTTTTTCTTAAGGCTTCATTAAAAGTAGGGATTGTGTAGTAAAGGGTTTAAAAAAATATTAACAGCAGAAAGGCATTTCTGTGGGTTGACGGAAATGGCGCAAATTTGTATAGGACAAAGACCTACCTCATCATTGGTAGTTTTGATCACAATAATTGTAGGTTGATGGTTTTCCACCCTCTGATATAAGGTCACCAAGCTGGTACCATGCTCTTCTGATGTATACAGTAACTCTGGTTGACAAACTGCATAGCGAGTTGGAAGCCAGGTCCAAACAGCCAATAGCTGAAAAGAAACAGTAACGGTAGAGTAATTTTGGTGGACAAACTACATAACAAGTTGGAAGCCAGGTTCAAATAGCCAATAGCTCGAAAGAAATAGTAACTCGAAAGTAATTCTGATCGAACGGTGTAACGAGTTGGGAGCCAGATCCAAACAGCCAACAGCTAAAAAGAAACAGTAACTGTAAAGTAATTCTGATTGACCACCTGTGTAACAAGTTGGGAGCCTGGTCCAAAAGCCAATTGCTCGAAAGAAGGAGCAAATCAGTTGTTATTTGTTTGTTTGGTGTTTAATACCATTTTCAACATTATTTCAGTTATGGTAGCCAGTGCTCCTATCCATGCATTCCTGGAGTTTCATTTTTTTTTAACCAGTACTTCATTCAATATCCTTCGCAAGCCACTGGTGGCTTTCCCACATAACAATCTTAAAAACAAAAATAAGCTCTGAGAGAAGAAAGAATCCTGTCTCAATGACAATCATAAGTCCTCAGCAAGAAATTGGTCAACCTGGGGATTTGAACCAGCTATCCCCTGGTTTTAAGTCCTTTATATTACAGACAGCCCTACAATGCTTGTGGAGCAAATGAAGTTTGAACTTACTTTCCATGCACATGTGTTTGAAAAAATAAACTCTTCAACAAACAATCCTGAGTTTTCACAATCCTAAGGATGACGGCTTGTACAACAGTTGTGGATAGGAGAAAATATGCCTCATATTGACAAGTCTAAAATTTTTTTGTTGGGTAAAAAGTAAATGAGCTGTGCTCTGGCAAAAGGGAGCTTAATGCATCTCCATGACGCACGATACCAAGAAAGCCATCACATACTTATGGGTCCATATTAGCCACCTTTTTTAACAAATGACTTAATCGTAAGGTCAACTGGGCTTTGGACATACAGAAAAATGACCGATTGCGAAAAGTTTTGACCCAGGTCAGCCTGCGCAGGCTGACCTGGGTCGATACTTTTCGCAGATGCATTAAGCCTTCTTTTTACAGAGCATGGCTCAAATTGTTTCAGCAATTCAGTCAAAACTAGTTCATCGGTAGAAAAATTCGGTATGCATATTTTGTACAAAAAAAAAAAAACTTTCATGACTTGCGTCAAAATACTTTCATGAAGATAAACAGTATGGTATGCTACGTCAAAAACAATTTGTTTTTCTATCAAAAAGAAAAAACCACAGGATTTAATGTAATAAAAAACTCCCCCAACTAAACCGATTACCGACCAACTGCGAGTTTTTACGACCTTGCTACAGGTAACCCTTACAACAGTCTTGAGAATATTGAGGGGAAAGTAGCAATTGCCTAATAAAAGCAATTACTCCTTTTTCCTCAATATTCATTTCAAAACAATCAGGAAACGTTGAGCCCCTGTTTTCCTTGCCTATCAAAGTTTCTGATTTGCTTCATTAACACTTGTTTTTTGTACATCTGAACACATTCTGCTCTATAAAGGGTAAACTCTTTTCAAAAAAATAAAAATTTTGAATTGTCGTAAATGTAAGCATTTGCCAGTGGCGTAGCTAGCCCAAAATTAAGTATACGCAAAAGTAATATCGAAGGTATTATCCGAGGTGCCAAATGCCGATATATAGGGAGAGGGAGGTTTCCCAGGAGGGCCCAAAGGGCCTTTCCATGAAAAATCTTGAATTCTAGAAGCTATTTGGTGGCATCTGGTGACGTTTTTGTGCAAATTTGTTTTTTTTTAAGTGTATGCAACTGCGTTTTTGTGTACAGGCAGCTACGCCCCTGTTTGCAGACAACTTTTTAAATGTGGCTGGAATTATGACACCTGGTTGTGAAAGAGTAAAAAACTTTGTGGTTACCAGCATTTTCTCCTTTTCCAACAATGTTTTTGAAAGCTTTTTTGCTTTAGGTAGGTACACTCTGCATTGTGTGGTACAGGGTTAAACCTATAGGAAACAATCTCATTTTTCTATTTACAATCCCGAAGATGTGCCTTGAAAATATTACGTGAAAAGGACAAAAAGCTTATTACCAGCATTCTTTTCTCTTATCCACAACAAATCTCATCATTTGAGCCACATTCCATTTTTCTGCAAGTCGATTTCAATAAGGACAAAGCTACAGTATTGTCATTTGGTAAAGAGATTAGCCTATATGCAACTCAATACTTTTTTCAGAAATTCGCAGATCAAGATCAGAATGTACAGATAATGTAATCTGATCTATACCCTCGCTGACAAATATGATCCAATATGGTCAGATTCTTCTGGCAAAAAAGGAATCTTGCGTAATGTTTTGGAAATTTCCATTTAATTCATTCAGCAGTTGAAGGCTTAATTGATATGCATTTTCAATTAAAAAAATCAAAAGCAAGAATGTGATGTACAATAAAAATCTGGCAGTTACGTATTACATAAATTTTAATGAATTTCTACAACAAAAGGCAAAACTTTTTGCTTCATTTGATTTCTAAACCAGGATAATAAAATGTCTGTTTCCTCAGTGTAACATCCGTCACGCTTTTGTTGGCAACTTGACCTTTGTACTGTGAACTTTTTGGAGACATTGTCGGGAAAGAAGAAAATGCTGGTAACCAACATTTCCTTCCTTTTCCCCCACAATGTTTTCTTCTCTTTCAAAGACAAGAAATCACCATGTATGCTTCATCTTTATTTGTAATATGCAAAATTAATGCTCTTTACTCGGTTAAGTCTAAAATTTTGTTATTTGGTAAAGAGTTACACCAATGAAATGGAAATTTCAAGCCAGTAGTGAATACCCAAATATTGCTTCAGTGATATAAATCAACAAATTGGACACTGTGCAGTTATTGGTCTTAAATATTTCATCAAATTCCTCATTTCCATTGACTTGCTTCTTTCAGTGTGTGCACAAGAAAATCTGATACATGTTATGTGGTTATAAAGAAAACTATGCTGGTAGAAAGAGAGGTTATTTGAGCTGTTTGCTCTACCATGCTGTTAGTGTTCATCGCTTCACATCAAAGTTGCAGCTCTTTGAAACCCAGTGGTGTTATTTTTCTGCTGAACTCTGGCATCAATGTAAAATGTAATTTCAAAAATATCACTTTTGAAACTGCTGTATTATTATCATATTGCATTGTAAAGTAGGAAATACATGTCAGTCAATGGGGATTTCAATTTTGATGAAATATTTATGGCCACTACATGCAGATCAAAGATCAGACTGCTCAAAACACACAAATCTTTATAGATACTGTCTGCAAAAGTTCCTCAAGTTGCACTTAGTAGTCTTGGGGTTAATGCGCTTTTCCAAACAAACATAGAAGATCAAACTACACAAAACATGCATTCTCATCTTTGATCTAAACTGTGCACCTTTTCATTGTGTTTCTGGAGTCTTCACCAGATGTAAAACATTTTTTTAGTCTTATCCAAATTGAAAGCATTGGCAGACAACAAATTGAGTGTTGCTGAAAGGCAGGAATTTGTCTTCAATATGGACATGTCTAAGATTTTTCTGTTAGGAAGGAGTAAAAGAAATCTGAAAGTGTATTTCTAAGATCAGACTGGAAACACACTCTGTGCAGTCTGATCTTGATTTTCACAGTTTGTCCAAGTAACATAACTTTAACTTTGTGTTCTTGTAATGTAACTTGTACTTTTTGCACCAAGTGTTATAACCCTTCCTTCTTTTTGTTTACCAACATCTTAAATCCTTTACCAAAACAAGCCAGACTTTTAACGACTCTGAAGTCTTTGAAAAACATTGAAGGAAAAAGAGAAATTGCAGTTATCCAGCATTTCCTCTCTTTCCTTCAATGTTTTCTACCTTTTCAAAAACAAATTTCTTCTTTTGTACCAGATGTGATCTGTAAATGCTTTCAATTTGAACAAGTCTACAAATTTGTCGTCAAGTATAGAGTTAACCTTGCACCACAGAATCCCGAATAACAACCCTAATGAATAAGGATTTTGAAAACATTGTGGGAGAAGGAGAAAATGCTGATAATCAACATTTTCTCCTTTTCACACAATGTTTCCTACCCTATCACAGACAGAAATTATCACTTTAACTACATTTTCTTGTTCGTCTGCAAATGCTTTCAATTTGGATAAGTCTAAAAATTTGTCGTCTAGTACAGAGTTAACACTTCAAACAGTAGTATTAAAATTTTTTGTGCAGCAGTATTCATCTCCTATGAAACGACATAAAAACCAAGTTGACCTTCACATGAATAAATTCTGATCCTCAACACTTTACACAACATTCCCATGTTAATGACAGTGATGGAAAAGGTTTTTGAAAACAATGTAGAAAAAGGAGAAAATGCTGAAAAAAGTTTTTTCTACCCTTTCAAAAGCTAATTGCATCTTTTGCCACACTTAATTTGTCATCTGCAATTTCGTTCAATTTGATTAAGTCTAACATTTTGTTGTTTGGTAAAAGAGTTGATATATATGAGTCATGCTCTGTGAAAAGGTGGTTTAATGCAACTGCAAAAAGTATTGATCCATGTCAGCCGGCACAATCTGCACAGGCTGACATGTGTCAAAACTTTTTGCTATGAGTAAATTTCTGTATGTCAACGGATGATTCTACCTCCAGATCCTGTCAATTATTAGACAAAATGGATTTTATGGATCCATGATTATGTGATGACTTGCTTGATATTATATTTCATGTGTCTATTTTTAGAAATGTTATGGGTAAAGAAATGTAATTTAAGCTGGGGGGAATTATTTCCCCGTCACAGTGAATATTTTCCTCCTGCTGAAAATCTGGAATTACTTTTTTAAGTTTTTAAGTTTTAAAAGTGGCATTCGTTGACAAAATAATCAGAGGAAATATAATACATAATTTATTTCATCAGCTTGTGGTTAATATGGGGAAATATTTGCCTCAAAAGGGAAAGGTCCGCGAAAATAACTCGTGCCTTACGGCACTCGTTATTTTCGCATACCTTTCCCTTTTTCGGCAAATATTTCCCCATATTAACCACAAGCTGATGAAATAAACTCTATGTATAATGTAGCACGGTGATGCATTATATCCCCATTTCCTACAGCATTGCTCATATGTAACAGCCTATACGAAAGAATGCATGCATTTTGATTTCTTCATTTACAGCTTACTCCCAAGGCTGTCTCATATCACTCAATGCACTTTCGGTGACAGTTCAGATCAAGATCAGACTACAGAAAACCAGCAGTCTGATCTTAGATCTACACTATCTCATGACCTGAAATTCTTGCTGAAAAAACAAACTACTCTGACATCACAATAATATTTGGGTATTTTCTAGTGAATGGGAGTTTCCAACTTAATTTACTTAACCCTCAAGCCAAACTCAATGGCCCAGTTCGAAGCGTTCAGGACTTAAGACCAGGGAATCAGTAGCTGGCCAATTTCTTTCTGATGATTGATAATAGTCATTGCAACATGATTCATTCCTCTGTAACAATTGATCATTGTTTCAATGCTGGTTATGTGGCTTGGGAAGAATATTCTGCAAAGTACTGGTAAAAGGAACTCCAGGAAAGCATGGATAGGTGCACTAGCCACTGAAATATAAATGAAATAATGTTGAAAATGGCATTATTCACCATAAAACATCCAACTTATTTTTAGTGAGATAAGTGCTAGTAACCAGCATTTTCTGCTTTTTCTACAATCTTTTTAAAAAATCTTCTTCCTCAAAAGGTCATCAAAACAACAGATTGTTTGGTATATGGTTAGGATTTACAAAATCCATCTAAAAGATTTGCATTAGATACATTTTTGTTTGTCACATCTGTAGTGCATATTCACAAATATTATGACCAATAGAAAAAAATGCACAACATAAGCAAATATCTTTGTGTCAGTTTTTCTAGGACTTGCTTGGTATTTTGCATTATATTCAAGATACAAGTCACAGTTTTAATTTGTCAGTTATTTTTTGGAGGTACCAGGGACCCCACTGTGATGAAATAAAGACGGTCCTGCTTCACACTTATGAGTCCAGTAATCCACAAATTTGATTACTTGAGAAGAATTCCGTTCTACACTGTCCAACATTCTGCGACATATTCTTACCAAAAACAGCCTTAACTCTTTACCACACAATGACGCCTTTTGACGCCCCTGAAGAAGAGGCCTTTTGAAAACATTGTGGAAAAAGGAGAAAATGCTGGTTACCAGCATTTTCTCCTTTTCCCACAATGTTTTCAAAAGGCCTCTTTTTTAGGGGCGTCAAAAGGCGTCATTGTGTGGTAAAGGGTTAACTCTTTATAAACTCACAAAATTTCAGACTTGTCTTGTCTGAAAGCATTTGCATTTGACAAAATAACTAGCTCAAATGATGGAATTTGGATTTGAAAACGTAGAAAACATTGTGTGCAAAGAAGAAAATGCTGGTAACAAGGAATTTCTCTTCTTCCCAGAATGTTTCCAAAAGCCTTCTTGCACAGGGTTTTTGTAAAAACTTAGGACTGTTTGGAAAAGGGTTTAATGAAGTAATATTATCGATAACATCAGGATCTTTCAAAAAAATATTTTGTTCATACAAGCTATTTTCTCTTTGCATGCAGCTACAATCATCACATAAATACGATTAAATCACTTTTCAAACAGCAAGACTGGTGAAACAGACTGATGCACATAAATTTAAGGCCAAAGACATTAACCCTTTACCACACTGATTGATTGCATGGTATTTAATGCTGTTTTCAACATTATTTCAGTTATACTGTAGCGTCCAGTGCACCTATCTATGCTTTCCTGGAGTTTCCTTATACCAGTACTGTGCACAATTTTCTTTCCAAACCAATGGCTGCTTTCCAATATAGCCATCTTCGAAACAATGATCAGCAGTGAGAGAAGAGTGAATCCTGTTGCAATGACTACCATCAATCCTTGGAAAGAAACTGGATGAGCCGGAGATTGAACCAGCAACCTCCTGTTCTCAAGTCCTGTACACTACCGACTGAGCTAACGGGGCTCGGCCCTTTACCACGCTGCAGAATTTTAGACTCATCCATATTGCAGGAATATTGCAGGAATATACAGATTACGGTTTAAATGTGTTTCAAATGTCTATTTGTCCATGAACAGGTTGAAAACGTTTTGGGAATAAGGAGAAAATGCTGGATAACCAGCATTTTCTCCTTTTCTCACATTGTTTTCAAAAACCTTCTTTCTCAAGGTCATTAAACTTAGGATTGTGTGGTAAAGGTCAAAAACATTTTGTTGCAAATCTTGCAATTTAACCTTAAATCATTTTGTGAGTAAGACCTGTATACTGGAAACCCCCGGTTCGAGCCTCACTGGAAGCACTGGGTATTTCATGTGAGTATCCTAGGGCAAGACACATTAGAGCCCTAGTCTAGTACTTGTGAAACCTCTGACATACATGAATATGTGAACTGTTGCCATGATATGACTTAAATAATGTTGACAGCAGCCTAAAACACTATGCAATAATAACAATCTTAAATCATTTTGTCTAAAAAGCTGTGGTTAATCATGATATATCAACAACTTAAATGAAAAGTTATTTCAGTGCTTTTTTTAAATCAATTTCCAAATTAAATTTTTTTCCCCCTGGACGTCGAAAAAGAATTTTGTGTACAAGCCTGTAAAGATGACTGTCGGTTAAAGCCTTGCTTAAGTCTTGTGGTAAACATGTGAATGTTGCGCATGTGGAATGAAAACACGTCTTTGATTTCACCTCTGATGGTACCTGGTTGATCCATAGTATACGATGGGTGATAATCACTCAAATTTATTGTATACAAGCTTTTTATAATAACATCTTGCTTCTGTACTTGTTGAACTTTTTACAATTCTATAGAAATCGATAAAACTTTTGACTGATCCAAAATGAGAATAACTACGAATTAACCTTTTACCAAACAAAATTCCAGGTTTTAATGACCCCAAAGGAAGAAAGCTTTTGAAAACATTGAAATAAAAGGGAGAAAATCCTGGTAACCAGCATTTTCTCCTAATCCCATAATGTTTTCTATCGTTTCAAGGACAACTTTTTCATTATTTTGGGCCATCTTTGTCGTCTGCAAAAGTAATGCTTTTGATTTGGACCAGTCTGAAATTTTGTCATTTGGTACTGAGTTGACTGATACTAAAATGACAGGATTGTTGTTCTCTCTTTAACACACAACAAAAATGTAGACTGGTGCATATCAAAAAAATTTGAAGACAACAACTTAACTCTTTACCACACGACAAAATTTTAGACTTGTCCAAATTGAAAGCATTTACAGACAACAAAATAAATGTTACTCGAAAATTGATATTCATTTTTGAAAGGTTAGAAAACATTGTCGGAAAAGGAGAAAATGCTGGTTACCAGCATTTTCTCCTTTTCCCACAATGTTTTCAAAAGGTTTCTTCCTCAGGGTCGTTAAAAGTCGGGATTGTGTGGTAAAGGGTTAAATGTGGTTCAAATGATAGGGTAGAAAACATTGCGGGCAAAGGAGTACATGCTGGTTACCAGCATTTTCTCCTTTTCCTATAATTTTTTCTAAGGGCTTTTTTCCCAAGGGTTGTTAAGACTTGGGATTGAGTGATAAAGGGTTAAAAGGCTGAAAACATTGGGGGAAAAGTAAATTATGCTGGTTACCAGCATTTTCTACTTTTTCTTCTTTGTTTTCTCAAGCTTCCTCTTCAAGATCATAGAAACACAACATGGTTTAGTAAAACTTTTTGAATTCTAAAATTAACCCTTTACCAAATAATAACAAATCTTAATGACCCACAGGAAGGCTTTTGAAAACATTGTGGAAAAAGGAGAAAATGCTGATTACCAGCATTTTCTCCATTTTCCACACAGTTTTCTACCTCTACAAAGACAGCAACCCTTCATTTGAGCCACATTTAAGTTGCTGTCTGCCAATTTTTTCAAGTCAGACCAGTCTAAAATTTTGTCACTTGGTAAGGGGTCTAAAGATAAAGAAAAACTTTTAGGGTCCTGCTTCCTTATACTGTGTACAAGACGCTAAAATGTGCTTCCTTTAAAACTCAGTGGAAGTCTGCATGTTGCATGTGAGCAATAATAACTGTATCACTGATTTTATCGAAGATGGTGACTGGCTGATCCATACTAAAGATACATTGATAATCACTAAAAAATATCATAATACGGAATTTTGTTTCACCGTCTAACTTATGTACTTGCTGACTCTTCACAAGGCAACAGGCTTTTTTAATGTCGATATTCAAAGCATTTACAAACAAAAAATTACCTCTAGAGCACCAAATAAACCCGACAGACACTTTCATACTAGAAATAAGACCAAATTTATTGTATTTTCAATGTTTCTTTTTTACGAATGTCTTGGCAAAGTGGATTGTGTTGGTCAAGATCAGAGTGCACCTTTTGTGCAATTTGATCTTGATTTATGCTAGCCGCAAAGGCAACCACAGTCGTGAAAGGCACTTTAAGGGTTAAATGAAATACAAAATGGTAATATCATTAACCTTTTATCTCACATTATCCCGAGTTTAAATGACCCTGAGGAAGAAAGGTTTTGAAAACATTCTGAGAAAAGGAGAAAATGCTGGTAACCTGCATTTTTTCCATTTCCCACAATGTTTTTTGGGGCTTTCCAAAACAACTTTTATAATTTGTGCCATGTCTGATTTGTCGTCTGCAAATGCTTTCAATTTGACCATCTCTAAAATTTTGTTGTTTGTTAAAATATTTAAAAGGGTCAGAAACATTGAAGGAAAAGTAGAAAATGCTGGTAACCAACATCTTTTATTTTTTCTACAATGTTTTCAAAAACATATCTCTTCATGATCATAGAAATTGTAATTGTAAATGGTATTGTAAATATTAAGAAAATTAAAAATAAAAGATGAACAAAAAAAATCTTTATAGATTACCTTGCAGTCCTTGAATCCTTTCAAGAATTTTGACGAATATCGCAGCAGGAGATCATTGTCTTTCTTTGCGACACAGTTCTTACAATCCTCCTTACATGCGTGCTTTTTACGCTTGCGTATTCGTAACCAATTCAAACAAGACATGATAAGTTTATCCTTCTTTTCTATTAATTTATTTCCTTGTTTGTATCTTTCCCCACTTTAACAAAAAAGAAATGTGTCTGACTGATTAACACTTTACCTTTCCCAAAAATTTCAGACATCCATTCTGAAAGCATTTTGTGTCTTACAAATTGGATGTGACTTAAATTGATGGGTTTCGTCCGTGAAAGGGTAGAAAACTAGTCCATCAAAAGCCCTCTTTCTATGGGGTTGTCCACTCTTTGCAAAACAATAAAATATAAGAAATGCCCAAGTTGAAAGCATTTGCAGATGACAAATTTAATGTTGCGCAGTGGATGGGTCTTTAATGAGAAAAACTAGAAAACACGAGATTGTGTTATACAGAGTTAAAACAAAGGGTTGTTTCATAAAGGATTAAAAAAATACAAGTTTCATCTGACAGTATATTAACCACCTGGTGAAATTTATTATATCAATCAAAATACATGTAATTGTACCTTTTGCGACTTAACCCATTATGAAACAGTCTTCTGTTCTCTATAACACTTATGATGAAAGCTCCTGAAAACTTTGTTGGAAAAGAAGAAAATACTGTGAACAGTGCTGGTAAACAGTATTTTCTCCTCTTCCAGCAAACAATCGTACCCTATCAAGGACTGATAATTTGAGACACTTTAAATTCATTCTATTAAGAAATTAACCAACGAAACTCATATTTAACCACACTGAGAAAAAAAGCTTTTGAAAACATTGCGGGAAAAGGAGAACATGCTGGTAACCAGTATTTTCTCTTCATCAGACATTGTTTTTTACCCTTTCAAAGATAAATCCCACAGTTATTTTGCCATCTGTAAATTATAGATCATGCAGTTTGATCTTGGATTTACACCGCCTGATAAAGGGATTTTTTTCTCTGAAAAACTAAGTTTGCAATTTGTAAGGCTATCTTTGTCAGAACATTTCATATAAAAGCTGACAGTATAGATCCAAGATTAGACTGCACATTCTGATCTCGATCTATATACGGTCCACAAACTTACATGCTATATCAAAATTATTCACTGTACAGCACTATTTTCCACTTAAAGCTAGATTTAATTTATGACAGTTTCGAAAATATCACTTTTTTTTTAAAGTTCAAATATCTCAATAATTTCACTATTATTGCTTTTATCACATATTAAATCCACTATTTCAATTTTCACCTATTTCTTTTAATCTTAACTGTACTTCTCTTCTTGATAAAAAACCTGGTGGAACTTTTCAATTCAGGATCCTTGCAGATTTGACTTTCAACTAAACTGGTGTTTACATCACATAAGTAGCATTGTCGAGAGTAAGTGAAGCACTTTCTCTCATATAATTATAAATCTATCTTCCTTTGAATACAGTTCATTCCTGTAGCTTAACATCAAGCTGAACGCACGCTCCACTATATCTGCAGGCCAAATAATTACTGACTGGTGAACTAACTCTTTGCCCCTTCACCAAAGAAGAGTATGTTTTAAAAGCCAGAAAAAGCCTTTTGAAAACATTATGGGAAAAGGAGAAAATGCTGGTAATCAGCATTTTCTCCTTTTCCCACAATTCTTTCTTCTTTTTCAAGGACAAATTCTATCATTTGAACTTTGTGTAATTTATCATCTGTAAAATAAATGCTTTCGGTTTGAATAAGTGTATAATGTTGTTAATAACACAGAGTTAACATGCACGGAGAAAAGCACACAACTTTTTGGGAAAAGTTTAGAATAAGATCAGATGGCACAGAACATGTAGTCTTACCGTGGAGTAACACCATCTAATACTTGGACTGTAGAGAATTATATTAGCAAAAACTGCCAAGATTTCGAAATACTCTTTGTTTGGATCTGTTCTACATACTGTAATTTTCCATTTCCTTAAATTAACTGTCAAAGGGTATATTTTGCTTCAAGCAAAAATCAAATTCTTCTTTAAATATATATCATAAATTCTAAAAAAATACACTTTTTTATATTTTGTTTTGCAGTAAATGACCATTTCTATACCCTGGACAATAAATCTTGGCAGAGATTAAATTGAAACCACCTCTGTCTCTGTCTGTCTGTCTGTCTGTCTGTCTGTCGGTCTATCTGTGGGTCTATCTGTGGGTCTATGTATGTATCTGTGTGTCTGTCCTTTAGTCCATAGAGACAATTATTAGTCCTATTCTCCTACCTTTTTTCAACCAATTTTGGTAAAATTCAAATATAGCCATTCTACCATGGAACATTATTCATCTGCAACACCTCATCTTGCCACAAGTTAACTCTTTATCAAACTAGGAATTTTGGATGAAACGAAACTGAAAGCATTTGCAGATAACAAGTTACACTTGGCTTAACAGGTGACTTCTGTCTTAGGGTAAAAAACATTGTGGGAAAAAGAAGAAATTTTGATTACCACCATTTTCTCCTTTTCCCACAATGTTTTCAAAGCTTTCTCCTCTTAGGGTCAATAAAACTTGGGTTTATAAGGTGAAGTGTTAAAGGCGTATTTAGACCATTACCAGGACTATGCATTAACAAAAATCAATGGCTTGATATATGAAATACAATCAAAATGCAACTATCTTTTCCCAATGGAGGCATTTTAATTTTAATTGCAATGCAACATCTAATAAGTATATTCCAGCTTTTATTTCATATTAATTTTGTTTTTCTTGTTTTTCTAGTTATGGGTTAGTTAATGTTTTGTCTATGTTACAGGCATGGTATCATGGCATCTGACCTAACAATACCACACTGTCTACTTTGACTTGTTCATTTTCTTACCAAATATCCAGAAGAGTGTTCAAAGAGGGATAACTCTATCTGACTGGCCATAATTACTGTAATTACGGAAATTTTTGTGATGTGGAAATTTTTGTGATTTTGCAAATTAAGAAAATTTGCAAACTTTTCTGTTCGTATATTTTACCACAAGCATAACAACATATAACGAGTGTCTTAAATTCGCAAACATTTTCGTATGCAAAATGTTTGTAATCGGTAATTCGCAAATTTTTCGACACAAGTATATATCCATGTATACAGTAGCAGGGGCATAAAAAGAATATTGAGGCAATAATCAACGAAATGCTTCTGAATTGTACAGCCTCTTAATACGAGATTGAGTTTATTACCTTCAAAGGAAGCTATTCACATTTTTATAATCGCACAAAACTGAAATATGATTTGTCACTGAATTAAGTAAGGCAATAGCTGCAAAATCATTAGTAAAGAAGAAAGATAAAAATAAGAAAATAAAATCCCGGGTATTTCCTTAATAAGCTATGGCAGCTTCTTAAATTATTTTTCGATTTCGCAACAGAGTTTCATAAAGACTTAAGTGCATGAATGTCACATGATCAACAAGAGCACCGCATGCGGGTGCCATTGCTTGGCTGCAAGTGCTTGATTTTCAGTGAAAAATCTATGTCAAAATAGGGGCATGACTCTGTAAAAAATATTTTGATGATTACCTGCCACTGTTGTATGAGTTCCCCTGTTGATAGTAAACAACTTGTCCAAGTTTGAGGTATAATAACTGAGAATATCACAAAATGTAAGAGTTTTTACACAACGATGACAACACAGAAGAGAATGACGCCAGGGCCATGACAATAGTGTCTTCTACCCTTTCAAAGACAAATTTTATGTTCTGACTCACACTTAACTCTTTACCAAATGACAAAATTTTTGACTGGTCCAAATTGAAAGCATTTGCAGACGACAAAACAAAGGTGACTGTAGAATTTAAATTTGTTTTGGGAAGGGTAGAAAACATTGTGGGAAAAGGAGAAAATGCTGGTTACCAGCATTTTCTCCTTTTCCTACAATGTTTTCAAAAGGCTTCTTTCATAGGGTCGTTAAAAGTCAGGATTGTGTGGTAAAGGGTTAATTTGTCCTCTGCAAATGCTTTTAATTTGGAAAAGTTTAAAAAACTTGTCGTCTGGTAAAGAGTTAACCGCTTACAACACAATCCCAACTTTTAACAACCCTGAGAAAAAATGCTTTTGAAAACATTGTGAGAAAAGAAGATAATGCTGGTAACCAGCATTTTCTCCTTTTCCCGCAATGTTTTCTACCCTTTTATTGACAAAGTTCATAATTTCAGCCACCTTCAATATGTTATCTGCAAATGCTTTCAATTTGGACAAGTCTAAGATTTTGTCGTTGAAGGGTTACGGAATAAAATCAAAATTAGCCAGACATTCCATTGCAAAATTTTATCTTGATAAGCATCTTTTACTTTCAGACAAAAACAAAATACAGAAACCATCATCATGGAACAGGAACACAATGCACCAATTTAAATCTTTCACTACTGAATAAATAAATTGCATTTCCTCAAAGGCTAAACATACATTGCTTCTGAAAGATCAAGTTCATAATCTAGTATATAGCAGTGGACAGTGTAGATCAGAGATAAGACTGCAAGTTCTGTGCAGTCTGATCTTGATCTACACTGTCCACAAAAGCTTTTGGTGTCGTCTATGGTATGGAAAGAGTTAATGATCTATCATGAATTTTCACAGAGTAGATTCTAAACTTTTATGAAAGATTTATGTTTCCATTAATTTTATTCATACCACTGAATGCTTTTTCATATAATCCCATATTTTAACAACTCCGAGGAAAAACCTTTGGAAAATATTGTGGAAAATGAAGAAAATGCTAGTAACCAGTATTTTCTTCCTTAGAGTTAACATACAATCTTGAGTTTTGATGACCCCATGACAATGGCTTTTGTAAACATTTTGTGAGAAGTAACCAGCATCTTCTTCTTTTTTAACAGTCCTGTTTATTTTCTAACCTTTCTTTTTCTTCCTTTGATACAAATTAAATGATTTGTGCCACATTAAATTTGTCTGCAGTAGGTTTGAATTTGGATGAGTCAGAAATTTGTCATTATATAATAATAGCAAAGAGTTAAGGTAATAATAACTTTTCCCAGCTTTAACATTAATAAATGCAAACTGATGCCAAATTTTGTTTTTCTATGGTAAAGAAATCAAGCAAAAAAAAAAATCTGTTAATCCTGTAATACAAAAACTGCTGCTTACAGATTTTTGTACTGTCCAATTTGCACATATAATTTTGGTTACTGTTGAACTTCTAATAGAGCAGAAGAGGAATTAATTCTTTTATAGGTTGACAATATGCCATTCAATAAACCAGCCCAGGTTTAGATATAAACTATTATCTGATTGGTTAAAAATGTATCAGTCAACCAATCAGAACACAATCTCTCAAATGTAAACCAATCAGATGGCTTCTTTCTTCCGGTAAAAATGAAAAACAGCAACACTGAGTACATACATGTGCCAAAATTTTAAAAAGCAAAGTTTACTGCTTTAAATATTTTCAACTTGTCCTCGCTCTGCCAAAATTTATATACAAAAGCATGCAATAATTACAGATAAAGGAACACTTGCAATAATCTACTGTATCTTGTAAATTCACCATCAATTTCACGGTCCTATTTAGACCATTCATTTAATAGATACACATAAAAAAACTTTCTAAAGAACAACTCTTTAGTGATTATCGAGCTCCCCATCTACATTAATTCTGTATACCCATTCCTTCATTCAAATAATTTTTTTGAGCCAATGGTAGCCTATAAAATTGCTCAGTTACATGCAGCAGATATTTAATAGATGACTGATTGATGTATGGACTATTTTACACCCATTTCAAACATTATTTCAGTTATATTGCTGTAGCCAGTGCACCTATCTGTGCTTTCCTGGAGTTTCTTTCACCAGTACTTCGCAAGCTATTCTTCCCAAGCCACTGGCTGCTTTTCTACATGACCATAATCAAAACTAATGTCACTGTCAATGTCAATGACTATCATCAATCCTTGGAAAGTAATCGGCCAAGTTAGGGATTCGAACTGGGATCCCCTGTTCTCAAATCTAGCTCCTTGACCCACTGAATTGGTACTAATATTTTTCATCCACCCTTACCTTAACTCTTTACCACACAATCCCAGTTTTATTGACTTATGAAGAGAAAATTTTAACGATGATAACCAGCATTTTCTTTTTTTCCCATAATGTTTTCTACCCTTCAAAAACAAATCCCATCATCTGAGCAGCAGAATTTGCCATCTACAAAATTTATGTTGTCAATTTGGACTGGTATAAATTTTTTTTCATCTGGTACTGGTTGAAGAAAAAATCTTGTCTTTACCAAAAGAACAATGATTTTATTGAGACACAAAATATGATCAACCCTTTACCACACAATCCGTCTTTTAACAACCGTGAGGAAAGAGGCTTTAAAAAACATTGCGGAAAAAGGAGAAAATGCTGGTAACCAGCATTTTCTCCTTTTCCCACAATGTTTTCTACCCTTTCAAGTACAAATTTGGTCATTTGGGCCACCTTTAATTTGTTGTCTGCAAATGCTTTTAATTTGGACCAGTCTAAAATATTGTTGTTTGGGAAGGAGTTAACTTTTTACCAGATTACAACATTTTAGACCCGTCCATATTGAAAGCATTAATTGACGACAAATTAACAGTGGCTCAAATGATGGGATTTATCATTGAAATGGTAGAAAAAGCTCTGAAAGTATAATCCTTTACTATATAATCCTGTGTTTAAAGGGTCCTTATCAATAGACATTTGAAAACATTGTGAGAGAAGGATTATATGCTGGTTTTTCTATCCTTTCTAAGACAAATTTCATCATTTGAGGCATACCTTATTAAATTTTTGTCATCTGCCATTGCTGTCAAATTAAGTATATCATTCCTCAAAAGTTTAAATTTATTTTTGGAAGGGTTGAAAACATTGTTGGAAAAGGAGAAAATGTTGGTTATCAGCATTTTTTCTTTTTCCAACAATGTTTTCAAAAGTCTTCTTCTTCAGGGTTGTTAAAACTCAGGATAGTGGGAGAAAGGGTTAATGATGAATGATCATGAACCCAGAAATAACAGTACCCCTCTTTTCTGAAATTACAGCCACCGTTTTCAGAACCAATTCGAAACTACTTACAGATTTTAAACTCGTGAAACCACCACTCGGTTTTCAAAGCTTAGCTCATGATTTTCACGCATGGATCCATAACAAAGAACTGTAGAATGTGCTACATGTATAAATATTCTTGGGTCGGTGGAATTGGTGTTTGTTTATTGACTGTTGCAACATGATTGTGTTAACTCTTTCCAAAACAACAATATTTGAAGCACTTGCAGACGGTATCATTTTAATGGCACAAATGATTGGATTGATATCAGATAGTCTTGAAAACATTGTGGGTAAAGGAGAATGCAGGTTACCAGCATTTTCTCCTTTCACCCACAATGATTTCAAAAGGCCTACTTCTCAGGGTCGTTAAAACTTGCGATTGTGTGATAAAAGGTTAATTGATCTGGTCGTTACATAACATAATCAAATGACTAGTGAATGGAAATTTTAAAGAATTAATTCGGCTTTTACATCATAATCAGACGACTATCACACATTGCTGACTTGGGAAAAAAAGATGTGGACATCTGGGTAATTGTGATTTATTGTTAATTATCTAGCTGTTGTAATGTAAGATGCATAGGTTAGCTCTTTACCACACAGTTCCAGCATTTTCTCCTTTTTCCACAATGTTTTCTAACTTATCCAGAACAACTTTCAATCTTTGAGTCACATTTATTTTGTCGTCTGCAAATGCTTTCAATTTGGACAAGTCCAAAATTTTGTCGTTTGGTATAGAGTTAACTAGAGCAAAGTCGGGTAATGCCGACCCCCCCCCCCCCCCCGGTAATATCGACCCCCCCTATTAATTTCCACATTTTGGAACCTTCTGGGGAAAAAGTATGAATTGTTATATCATCATGTTACATTATCACATAATTTTAAACAACCCTTTACACCACTTACTTTACCAATGAAGAAAAAAACATGACTACATAATTAGCTCCTCAATATTATCCTGTACCTTAAGGTAGGTAAAATATTTTTCATTCAGAATTTTCAACAAAAGTATGTTTTTCTGAAAGTTTCAGTCATTCAAAGGTGATAGAAAATGATGGTATGTATCAGGATTAAGTTAAAATATGATATAAGCAAACAGTCAACAATTCATAAGTGGGGTCGACATTAGCAGAACTTTAAATGATGTTAGGTTAATATCGACCCCCCTCCCTCGAAAATGTTTGTAGGGTCTTCTCAATCAGTTAGACCATGTAAAATATGATTCGAGTGATAAAAAGTATCACTTGCATGTCAACTGACCTAATACTTCTCTTTCCAGTCCAAAAAAATTACTTCACCAAAATAGAAAATTCTCCAACATTGCCCACCATTAAAGTGTCCTTAAAAAACACCTATTCCTGCTCACTTTTAAACATTTAATAAAATATAAACTATCTTTAAAGTAACTGTATACTGAGATGGACTGATAATGCCTCCTTTTCAACAATATTATATGGGTTGATTTTATCCGTCAAGAAGGGGGGGTCGATATTACACTCCGGGGGGGTCAATATTAACAGAAGTCACTAGTAGTTTTTAACTGTTCACTACTACATTTCTTCGGACAGTTACAAAGTATTTGATTGGACGAAATGAACCAATAAATGTTCACCTCGCGCATGATTAATGACGTTTTTGATACAACTTTCTCAAGGTCAAGGAAAACTTGAATGGACGTTAAGGGGTCGATATTACCCGATTTTGCTCTAGTGATTGATTCGTTAACAAGTGAACACTAGGGGTATCTTCCAATAAACTGTGTTTGCACGAAATTTGCGTATGCAGTTTTTAGAAGCCAGCATTAAGTCTGAAAACAAGTTTCAATGAATTGCGTAACTTTACGATTTGAGAAAATATTTGCATAACTTTATGCCAATTCATATCTTTGGGTTAAAAGCAGGAATCGTACATGTGTATATATTCAATCCCAAAAAATGTGCATAAATCTACTCAGGTTAGTGAAAGGTACCCTGGGACTGTGAGATCGGCAATTAGCAGGACTGTTCAAACATTCAACTCAAAATGGAAAAAAAGGAAAGTAACAACATAAACTGTAAACTTCAGGCTGTAAACTTTATCATAAATGATTAGCATGTACTTGAAAATATTTGTTCAGAAATGACAATCAACACATGGAATATGAGTTCTACACAAAATCAAAAACAGGAATAGGACAAGTTCTATCAGTAACATCAGATTATGTAGTCTTTATAAATGCACATATCTGAGTGTAAGAGTTTAAAGAGGCAATTAATTAAGAGTTGACATGCACACCGTACATATGGATGATTCATAAAATTCAAGAAACATTAACTTTTCAATGAACAGGAACTTTTTTTTGTTGTCATTTTCACATGTCGGCATACTGGCTTCCCTAAATAAACATCTTTTTCGCACATGATTTATATCTACAAAAGTCTATACAGAGTCCGGGTTTGATTCAAAATCCAGACTGGTGAAACCTGGAAATCAGACAACACTGCCAATAAAACCAAATTTCAAAAGTATCAAAGATTGTCTTAACAGAGGAGTTTTAATTTCAAAACTAAGTTCACTAAAACTTTAATTCAACCAAAAATCCAGTGCTTAAACTACCCTTTTCGAATAGGCTTTGAAAACATTAGGAGAGAAGGAGAAAATGGTGTTGACCAGCAGTTTCTTCTTTCTCCAGAAAGTTTCTATCCTTCCTAAGATAAATTCCATCATTTGAGCCCTATCTTATTCGCCATCTGCCTTTGTTTTCAAATTTGACAAGTTTGTTTTTTTATCTGATGAAGAGTTACTGAGACCATCTCGTAAAAGAAACCCGTCATCTTCATTGATGTCTTCCTCTTTTACTGAACAATCTCATGTTTGAACAACCCTCAGAGCAAAAGCTTTAGAAAACATTGTGGGAAAAAGAGAACATGCTGGTAGCCAGGAGCGAGAAAATGCTGGTAGCCAGCATTTCTCCTTATCCAACAATGTTTTCTGCTCTTTCACAGACCTGAGTAGTCTATCATCATATGTGTCAAATTGAATTTGTTGTATGCAAATGCTTTCAATATAGATATGACTATCAGACCATAACAGTGTCTTTTTATGGTTAGCCAATTTCATAATAATAGAGATTTGCATATAAGAGCAAACTTGTCCAAATCAAAAAGAAAACTGTGAACTATAAATTCGAAATTGGTACAAATGAGCTTAAGTTCTCTTTAAGGATAGAAAACATTGTGGGAAAAGATGAAAATGCTAGTTACCAGTATTTTCTCTTTTTCCCACGATGTTTTCAAAAGCATTCTTCCTAAGGGGGCAAGAAAACACAGGGTTGTTTGGTAAATGGTTAATATTACTTAAAATAGAAAGAAGATCTTATCTTCCATTGGCTTGCATTTTTAACTTCCCCTTGGATTTCAAAACAATTTCTATCAAATTTCCCTGTTTTTACTTTTTTTCATGCTTTTTTTTCACTTTTGGATATTTCAAAACTTGATTAGTTTCTAGCTTACAAAGAATGCTACAATGCTGCTAAAAAAACATGCAACAAGAATGCCAGAGAAGGGCCTATGTTTGTCTATATGAGTAAGATGATATTCAAAAGGCCAATAATGAATCTGTTATCACAAAAGCTAATTATCTTTTGTTTCGTCATACCTGCTTCAATGTCAGGTTAATCATGCTGACAGCTCGTTAATATGCATATGTTTCCCGGATTTCATCAGACTTAGATTAAAGATACATCTACAGTTGTTTTCAGCCAGTTTTTAACCCATTTCATTTCATCTTTATTTTATCAAACTTTAATCTTTCTTGTATCTTCATGCTGGATGTTACCCCTGACGGATGTGAGATTGCATAGATTACAACAATAGAAAATGCATTTCATTTTTTGGGGGCCGTCAAAGAAATCACTGTTGTGACGTTTTTGGTTTTAAATTAAAGATTTCTGATATGTGTATCAATCCTTCACACCATATATATTCGTACTTTATCTGCAATTACATAGCTGACTAAATTTTTAACCATTCTACAGTCTATCAAACTTTTACAACTTTTTTTTCTCTCTGGTTGTACAGATTTTTAACCTCTCCCTGGATTTCGAAATATTTTAAGTTGAATTTCCTCATTTTTATTTTAGATATCTTACAGTTGGTGTAGTTTCTAGCTTACAAAGAATGTTGCGATGCTGCTAAAAAACACAAAACAGGAATGCAAAGGAGGGGCAGTTACACAATTATTGCTTGTGTTTGAGTGTGGCATGTTGAAAAGGCCAAGTAATCAATTCTTTACCCGGTGACAAAATTTAAAACTCATCCAAATTGAAAGCAATTGAGGCATTCTCTGTGAAAACAGTGTTTAATGCATCGGCGAAAAGCACTGACTCAGGTTAGCCTGCACAATCCGAGCAGGCTGACCAGGGCCAAAACTTTTTGCTATTAGTCAATTTTGTATAAGTCCAAGGACCAGTCTACCTCATGATTAAGTCAGTAGATAAAAAAAGTGGCTTTTATCAATCCATGATAATGAGATGACTTGCCTGCAATCATGTATCACATAGATGCATTAAGCCCCCTATTGCCAAAGCATGGCTCAATTACAGGTGACATAATTATTATACCTTTCAGTTCAGTTTTCTGACTGGGTAGAAAACATTGTGGAAAAAGGAGAAAATCCTGATTAACAGAATTTTCTCCTTTTCCCACAATGTTTTGAAAAGCCTTCCGCCTCATGGTTGTTAAAACTCCAGATTGTTTAGTAAAGGGTTAAATATGACTGAAACGATGAGATCTGTCTTTGAAAGGGTAGAAAAACATTCTGAGAAAGGAGAAAACACTGGTTACCAATATGTTCTCCTTTCCCACTATGTTTTCACAATCTTTCTCAGGGTAATAAATGTTCAGGCAAAACTGAGCAAATTTAGGTCAAACATAAGAGGAACACTAAAATAAATAACTGACACACTTAAGAAGCTCTTCAAAATCCCAACCCCCAGAAGAAAAAGGTTTTCCTTATGTCTGTATTGTAGAGTACATCAAGTCTGATCTGTGACCTACACAGTCATTTTGTAATAATGTTTAGTATTATTCTTGTTAAGTGTTTAACAAATGATAGAATCTTAGACTAGTCCAAATTGAAAGCATTAATTTTTACAGACTAACAAATTAGATGTGGATAAAATCACTGGATTTGTCTACAAAGGTTAGAAAACATTGTGGGAATAGAAGAAAATGCTGGTTACCAGCATTTTCTTCCTTTCCCATAATGTTTTCAATAGGCTTCCCATGATGGATCATTAAAACTCGGGATTATGTAGTAAAGGCTTAAACAAAACCTTTGAAATGCAATTGTTTAAACTCTGAAACTGAGAAAAATTTATCAAATTCTTTCAGCACCAAAGATAAAGATCTACTATGCTCGTCCTCTGTAAATGGCTGAAAAATACAATCCACTGAAACTCAGAAAATCTCTTATCTTGAAGGCTTTAAACAAGCAGATGGTACAGATCCAAGATCAGATTACATGTTCTGTGCAGTCTGATCTTGATTTAGGCCATCTGTTAAAAGCCCCTACAATAGTTTTGCCATTAGAAATGAAAGGGTTGACATTTTACCAAACAATCCAGTATTAACAGCCCTGATGATGTAGGCTTTTGAAAACATTGTGGGTAAAGGAGAAAATTCTGCTAACCAGCATTTTCTCTTTATCTGAAAATGTTTTTTGTAACCATTCTACCTGCATTTTTCTCCTTTCCCTACAAGATTTTCTAACCTTTCAAAGACAAATCTTAACATACGACCTACATGAACTTGTCACCTAAAAATGCTTTCAATTTGGACAAGTCTGAAATTTATTTCATGCTTTCGGGTAGATTATAGAGAAATGTCGGTGAAACATTTTTCGATATTTCATGGTTATGACCAGTGAAAATATCGATTTTTATATTCTAACTCTTCATTTGAAGGCAGAAACAGTTGCTCATACTAGTTACCTAGGTAAAATGCTCGTGCCTCACAACCAGATATGACATAATTTACCTTACATTACTCACGCTTGACATAATATTGTAATGCGTTGCTATGCGGAGGGGGTACGCCACGAGGAATAACCGAAAAGAACTGTACTGGATTTTGATTAAGTTCCCCTTAGAATGGGTTAAAAGCATGAAATAAATTGAATATTTGTTGGTTTTTTTTTTCAGTGAAAGACTGAAATTTATTTCATCGAGTGAACATTATCGGTAATATTTTCACAAGTGGCGCAAGCCACGAGTGAAAATATTACCGATGATGTTCACTCGATGAAATAAATTTTGATCTTTCACCGTAAAAAACAAATATCCGCTATTTTATTGTCTGGTAGAGGTTAATAAATTGAGCAATAAAAGTACTTGAATAAATAGAGCAATGCTATACGTTAACTCTTTACCACATGACAAAATCTTAGACATATCCAAATTGAAAGAAAGCATTTGAGGACGGCAATTTAAATGTGGCTCAAATGACTGAATTTGTCTTTGCAGTGGCGGAAAACACTGTGGGAAAAGGAGAAAATGCTGGTTACCAGCATTTTCTCCTTTTCCTACAATGTTTTCAAAAGGCTTTTCCCCCAGTGTCGTTAAAACTTGGGAAGGTGTGGTAAAAGGTTAAAGTAACAATAAAGCCAAAAAGTAAACAAGCGGGTATTTAAATGCATTTGAATTTATATCATACCATTTAAAAGTAAGAAAATTATTGTGAAAATAACAAGCTGTCATTGTACGGTCAGTCAAAGTGTTAGTTGCTGACAGAGAAACTGATTTCAAAACTAGGTTAAAACCTGCCAGGTAGCCGTGTCTTTTGTTTACTTTTTGTGTGATTTTAGAATTCTTTTTTCTGCCAGCAACTGACATATGGCCCGACCACACGGTAATAGACTGTCATCTCCACAATACATGTATTTTTCATACTTTTAAATGGTATGATTTAAATTTAAATGTATTATGACATCTGCTTTGATATTTTTGCCTTTACTGGGCCTTTAACACGGCCGCTTATCTCCTAAATCACAACATTCGGTTGTGTATAAAAATATGTTGAGGGGATGTCCGGTTGCAGTTGAGGGGAAGCGACAATTCGGCGGGTGAAAGGTGAGTGTCATCGTTAAATCGAGATTTTTTTGTTTCTAGCCCAAAAATCAAAAATCGGAGAATGTGCTGCAACCCTTTATTCATTTTCACTTATATGTGAGCCCCATCCAAAGCCGGATTCTCAGAGATTGGACAGAAATCTAATTTCTCCCTGAGCAAGGGTAGCCAAAATAATGACATTTCGACTATTCTGATGTGCGTTTGTGGAGTTTCTGTGTGCGAATGGTCCTAAATCTTTGTGTATTATAAAAGAATTGTATGTAAATTACAACTTACAAACAATATTTTGTTAACTTACTGTCGATCTTCGAAGAAAATGAATATTTACGGTCAGTTTGTGCTAATGATTTCTACTTTTTTAAAGAAGAAATTCCATCCTTTATCATGTTTTTATACATAAAATACATTTTTACTTTTATTTTGTAAAAGCTTTCAATATCGACAAGTCTAACGTTTTGTCATTTTACACTGCTTTTTATAATAAAGTCAATGAAGTAAAGGAGAGATTTACCAAAATTAATTGTTTATCAAGAGAAAATTTAGACTTGTCTAAATTGGAAGTGCTTGCAGACAATATATTGAATTCTGCTAAAATGATTGTTTTTGTCTTTGAAAAGTTGGAAAACATTTTGGGAAAAAAAGGAAAAAATGCTGGTTAGCAGCGTTTTCTCCTTTTTCCACAATGTTTTCAAAAGCTTACTTCTTCAGAGTCATCCCTTTACCACACAATGCCGACTTTTAACGACCCTGGGAAAGAAGCCTTTTGAAAACATTGTGGGAAAAGGAGAAAATGCTGGTTACCAGCATTTTCTCCTTTTCCCACAATGTTTTCTATCTTATTAGAGAAAATAGACTCATTTGTATTTATTTTGAGTTTGTCATCTGCAGATGTTTTGAATGTGGGAGAGTCTAAAATTTGTTGTGAGGGAAAGAGTTAAGCTCTGGACTGTGTGGTATAGGGTTCACTCTTTATCAAACAACAAAATTTTGGACTACACCACATGGAAAGCATTTTTAGACAATGAATTAATTAAGGCTAAATTGATAATTTTTGTCTTTGATATGGTAGAAAACTGTATGGGAAAAGGAGAAAATGCTAGCTACCAGAATTTTCTCATGATGTTTTCAAAAGCCTTCTTTTTCAGGGTCATAAAAACTCAGGATGTTGTAGCACAGGGTGAAAGACCTGGCCACTTTAAACATAAAACACTTCAGGACAGTCTTTTTTATTTGAAATTTCCTCCAACATCAAAAGTAACGGGGCAAACAAGGAAATAAATTTTGTGTTACTCCGACACCCAACGGTTTTGAACTACGCCCAATCACTTATCTGTATTTGATATATGAGCCATGTGCTGGCAAAAGGGGGTTTCATGCATCTCTGTGATGCAATATACCAAGCAAGTCATCTCATAGTTATAGATCTATAGAATCCATTTAGTCTAACAACTGACTGGGTCTGGAGGTAGCATAGTCCTTATAAATGCAGAAAATTGACCAATAGCAAAAGTTAGGACCCATGTCAGCCTCTGCAGACTTTGGAGGATGACATGCATCGATACTTCTTGCAGATCTATTAAGCCCCCTTTTTACAGAGTATGGCGCCTAAATAGATTCTCTCATTTTCCTTGGATTTCCATTGAGGGAGATTTTTTCCCTTTCTCTAACACTTTCAAGACAGTTTAATTCTGTAGAAAACAACAAAATTTTTGACAAACCCAAATTGAAACAATTTTGCAGATGACACATTCAATTTGGCTTAATGATTTCATTTTATCTTTGAGTGGATAGAAAACATAGTGGAAAAAGGGGAAAATGCTGGTTGCCAGCATATTCTTTCTTTCCAACAAGGTTTAAACTTTCAAAAGTATTCTTCCTCCAGGTCTGTATCCCTTTACAACCCAATTCAAACTTTTAACAACCCTAAGAAAGAAAGCTTTTGAAAACAATGTGGGAAAAGGAGAAAATGCTGCTAACCAGCATTTTCTCCTTTTCCCACAATGTTTTTTCTATCCTTCAAAAAACAATTTACAGTTTGTGAGTTACATTTACTTTGTCATCTGCAATAGACAGCTTTTGAAAACAGTGTGGGAAAAGGAGAAAATGCTGGTTACCAGCATTTTCTCCTTTTCCCACAATGTTTTTTCTATCCTTCAAAAAACAATTTACAGTTTATGAGTCACATTTACTTTGTTGTCTGCAAATGCATTCAATTTGGATCTGTCTAAAATTTGGTCGTTTGGTATGGAGTTAACCCTTTACCAGACAATCCTGGGTTTTCATGACCCTGAGAAAGAAGCCTTCTGGAAACATTGTGCAAAACGGAGAAAATGCTGGTAACCAGCATTTTCTCCTTTTCCCACAATGTTTTCTACCCTTCCCAAAACAAATTTTAATTTCTGAGTTACATTAGTTTTGTGGTCTGCAAAAGCTTCCAATTTGGACAAGTCTAAAATTTTGTCATTTAGTAAAGAGTTAACTCTTTCAGTGCCAAATAAATAAACTCGACCTCTTTCAACTTCTCTAAATACAACACATTGAAACTTACAAAGACTTTGATTGTATAGGCTTAACTGCACAAGCGGACGGTATAGATCTAAGATCAGACTGCACGTTTTGTGCAGTCTGATCTTGATTTATGCTGTCCACAAAAGTCACTGTTTTCGCCTATGGCGCCAAAAGAGTTAAAGCATAGGATTGTGTGGAATAGGGTCAACTCTTCGTTAAATGACAAAGTTCCAGACCTGTCCAAATTGAAACCACGAGCAGATTACAAATTCATTTTGTTTCAAAGGATAATATTTGTCTTTAAAACGGTAGAAAACTGTTGAAAAAAAGGAGAAATTGCTGCTAACCTGCATTCTACTTTTCCCACAATGTTTTCAAACCTTTTTTACAGGTTGATTGACTGATGCTTTATGGCGTTTCAAAAGCTCAGATAATTTAATATGCATGCAAAATAAATACAGTGTACATTGTTACACTTTTCCCATTTAGAAATTGACTGATTGGATGGATGGATGGATGGATGGATGGATGTATGGATGGATGAATGGATGGATGGATTCCTTTCAATAGCTACTCACTTAACTCTTCATCAAACAACAAAATTCAGTCTATTCCAAATTGGAATTATTTGCAGACGACAAATAAAAAGTAGCTGAAATGATAGAAGTTGACTGTAAAAGGTAGGAAACACTATGGGAAAAGCAGAAAATGCTGGTTACCATGTTTTCATAAGCCTTTGGAACACTTTTCCAAGAAAGTGTTTAAGAAGATTTTCTAACCGATTGATTGAATGACTGAATGATTGATTGAATGATGGATTGATTGAATGATTGATTGATTGGCTACCTGACATTTTATTGTTTCAACAACTAGGATCATTTCACATGCATGCAAAATAAATCCAAGACACACATTATTCCTTTAAAGTAAGGATGTATGATCAAATAAAGATAGGGATGAGTTGAGATAAATCGTGATTACTGCTAGCTGTCTACCTTATTTGTGAATCTGCACTTTCCATCAATATAACCTAAGTCTACCTTTAAATCTTGTCATCTTTAACCCTTTACCACATAATCCTGAGTTTTTAAGACCTCAAGGAAAGACAGGATTTTTTTGAAAACAATGTAGGAAAAGCAAAAAGAATGTGTTTTTTTTTTCTTATCAAAGCAAATCTCACCGTTAGTCAGTCACACTTAACTTGCTGCCTGCAAATTCCCTGGATTTTGGACAAATCCAACATTTTGCTGTTAGGTAAAGAATTAACTCTTTTACAAAACACTACAATTTTACACTTTCCCATAAAAGCATGAAGCATTTGCTGGTAACATATCACTTGTGGCTGATAGGATGTGTTATGTCTTTGAAAGGACGGAAAAACATCATGGGGAAAAGAAAATATGTTGGGACACCAGCATTTTCTCCTTTTCCCATTAGGTTTTTGAAAGCCTTCCTGGTTACCAGCATTTTACACTTTTCCCATTATGTTTTCAAAAGCCTTCCTGTTCAGGGTCATTGAAACAGGATCTTTTATCAATGGATTAGGACTATCAGAATTTGCAAATTGGCCAATGAAAAGTATTAGTCAAAGAAAAGAACTGTAAATAAAAAAGAAAATAAATTGACTCACAAAAGTCAAAACTCTTAGATCGAGACAAAGACATCAAAACACCGTGACAAAGAGAAAAATTCCCATCAAAAACGAAAAGGAGGTAAGGGTTTTCCAAGGCCAGTAAATCTGATATTTTGGACAAAAGTACATTTCTTATCTGTGAGAGGGTAAACAAAAAATTCTTTTAACCCTTTACCACACAACAACGACTTTTGACACCCCTGATAGAGAAGGCTTTTGAAAACATTGTGGGAAAAGGAGAAAATGCTGGAACCAGCATTTTCTCCTTTTCCCACAATGTTTTCTACCCTATCAAAGAAATATCATTTCATATGATCCACATTGAAACTGTCCTCTGCAAATGCTTTCAATTCGGACAGGTCTAAAATTGGTCGTGTGGTAAAGGGTTAATCTTTTCAGAAGTATCTGGGTTATGGACTTCTCAAACAGGATAAACAATTAGGCCTCCACCAGGTGACAGACAGTCAATTTTGAAATCATTTGCAGATATCAAACCAAAATCAGCTAACATTTTTTGTCTTTGAAAGGGTAGAAAACATTGTGAGAAAAGGAGAAAATGATGATTACCAGCATTTTCTCCTTTTCCCACAATGTTTTCAAAAGCTTTCTTCTTTAGGCTTGTTAAAACTTGGGATTATGTGGGTCAAATGAGGAAGTAGGCTTTCGAAAACATGTCAGGCAAAGGAGTAAATTCTATTAAATGGCAATTCTTGTCCCACAATTTTTTTCTAGCTTTTAAAAAACAATTTTCCTCATCTGTTAAATGTTTAACTTTTTGTTTGGTTGTATGGTAATTAATGCCATTTTCAACATTATTTCAGGTACATCACAGTGGCTAGTTCACCTATATATATGCTTTCCTGTAATTTCTATTACCATTATTTCTCATAATATTCTTCCAAAGCCACATAACCACCATCAAAACAATGGTTACCCAGTATGTATGAAAGCAGCAATAGTGCGCTTGCCATCACAACAAAACGGAAATAATATTGAAATAGGCATTAAACATTTTAGAATCAATCAGTCAAATTGAAAGTAATCAACAGTAGCCAAAATGATAAGACTTTCCTGATACCATGATTTTCCCTTTCCCACAATGTTTTCAAAAGCCTTTGTACTATGGGTTATTAAAGTACGGGATTACAAGTATTTGGAGAGGGGTAACGAACGACGTAAATAACTGCAAAAGGAAGCAAAATCTTTTTTTTCCTGCATAATTTCTTCAATATTGCTGAGCTTGCTTTCATCTTGTAAGTTTAGGAATGAAAATTAAATCAGCTCAATAGATTGGAGTTACATTTGCATTGGATAAATTGGAAAATTACAGCTCGGCCATTGTAAAAAACAGTTATTGACTCTTCACTACACAACAAAATTTTAGCCTGAACCAAATTGAAAGCACTTGCAGATGACAAATGCAACTAAAATATTTTTTTGTCTTTTGAGCGGTAGAAAACAAGGTGGAAAAGGAGAAAATGCTGGTTACCAGCATTTTCTCCTTTTCCCACCTTGTTTTCTACAGCCATCTTCCTGAGAGCTGTTAAAATACCCAAATGCTTGGCAAAGGGTTTTATCATTTGAGTTTTGAAAAACTAGATTTGAAATTCAAATTTCAAATTTATCAGAACAGCATCCTTTTGCTGTCTTAGTCATAAAGACTGTGAATTATTTTTCTGTACTTCATATTCTCAATTGAATCCATCTAACCCATTACCACACAATGATGTGATTCTATGACACCAAGAAAGGAAACTTCTGAAAAACATAAGGGTAAAAGGATAAAGTGCTTGCAACCATTGTTCTATCCTTTTCCACAATGTTTTCCACACTTACCAAGACAAATCCTATCAGTTGAGCCACACTTAATTCGTCGTCTGGAAAGGCTCTTGAAACGGTAACCAGCATTTTCTCTTTTTCTCACAATGCTTTCTGCATATTCAAAGACAAAAGTCGTGTATTTAGTTAGATTCAATATGTCATCTGCAATTGCTTTCAATTTGGACAAGGCAAAAACTTTGATATTCAACAAAGTTTTACACTGGATCAAATTGAAAGAATTTGCAGAGGACAAATTGAATGTTGCTAAATAGATGATTTCTCTATGGTAGAAACATTGTGGGAAAAGGAGAAAAATGCTGGTTACAAGTAATTTCTTCTTTTCCCATGTTTTCAAAAATTTCTTCTTCAGAGTTGTTAAAGTCAGGATTGTTTAGAGTTAAACAAAACCAGCCTTAAGTCTTAACCACACAACAAAAATACAGACTGGTCCAAATTGACAGCATTTGTAGACGACAATTTCAATGTAGTTTAAATGATGAAATTTGTCTTTGATGCTTGTTATCAGCATTTTCTCCTTTTCCCACAATGGTTTCAAAAGGATTCTTCCTCATGGTCATAAAAACTCAGGACTGTGTGGTAAAGGGTTAAACTTGCAATATTTAGGTCTCGTACAGAAAAATCATACAGTTTCAATTACCGGTACTTGTAACAGTTAGCCACCGATTATCTTTACCGAACAATTCCACGTTTAATGACCTCAGGGACGAAGGCTTTTGTGAACATGTTGGTAAAAGGAGAAAATGCTTTTTAACCAGTATTTTCTCCTTTTCCAACAATGTTTTCTACCCTTTCAAAGACAAACGTCATCAATAGAGCCACACTGAATTTGTCAATCTGCAAATGCTTTGAATATGAGCAAGTCCAAAACTGCAGTGTTTGGTACAGGTTTGATTCTTTTTTTGTCTGCACCGCCAATTCATGTTACTGCATACAAATGCAAAATCTGAAGGTGGATTCACAAAACATTATAAAAACCTCAACTCTTTACAAAGTGATAAAATTTCAAATATGTCCAAATTGAAAGCATTCGCAAACAACAATTAAAATGTGGCTAAAATTTTGAGAGCTGGCAGTGAAAGAGTAGAAAACATTGTGGGAAAAGCAGAAGATGCTGATTACCAGCATTTTCTCCTTTTCCCACAATGTTTCGAATGCCTTAATTCATCCTCAGGGTCCTTAAAACTCGTGATTATGTGGTAAAGGATTTAGATTACCTTTCACAACTACAGCTGCCTTTCAAGCAAGGTTAGATCAAGACCAAGCTACACATAATATGCAGTCTGATCCTTAATCTAGACTGTCTGCTTCACTGAGACATTTTGGAAAACAGAAACATTGAAATGACCACAAGCTGGAGCTTATTTCCAGACTAAAAATGTCTTTTAGTTTGTTTGGCCCTTGTTTAACTCTTTACCAAATGACAAAATTTTAGATTTGTCCAAATAGAAAGTATTTGCAGACGACTATTTAAATGGAGCTCAAATGATAGAATTTTTCTTCGATAGGGTAGAAAACATTGTGGGAAAAGGAGAAAATGCTGGTTACCAGCATTTTCTCCTTTTCCTACAATGTTTTAAAAAGGCTTCTTCCTCAGGGTCGTTAAAACTGGTGATTGTGTGGTAATGGGCTAATTCTTCACCACACTGTCCACAGTTTTCATGACTTTGAAAGAACTTCAATTTATGTGTACCATTTCTAAACTTGGCCTCTCCTCATGCTTTTAATTTCGAAGAGTCTACATTCTGTCAGAGGAGTCTACATTTTATCTTATGGTAAGGGTTAAAAGATTTTTTTTTTTTCAAAGTTGTCCATGATGAGTCTGTTGACTCTTTTCCAGATGACAAAATCTAAGCCTTGTCCGAATTGGAAGCATTTGCAGATGACAAATTACATGTTACTCAAAACTTGAAACTTGTCTTTCAAAGAGGAGAAAACGTTCTTGGAAAAGAACAAATGCCGGTTACCAAAAAATGAGAAAATGGTGGTAACTAGCAGTTTTTACTTTTACCAAAATGTTTTCAAAAGTCTTTTTCCTCAGGGTCGTTAAAACTCGGGACTGTGTGGTAAATGGTTAAAACACAAAATGCCTGTAGCATACAGATGACTAATAGATGCATGACAGTAACTCTTTACCAAACAACAAAATTTTAGACTGGTCCATATTGAAAGAATTTGCAGACGACAAACATGACTCAAAAGGGTAGAGAGTATTTCTGGAAAAAGAGAAAAAGCTTGCTACCTGTATTTCTCCTTTACCCACAATCTATTTAACTCTTACCAAACAACAAAATGTTAGACAGGGCCAAATTGAAAGCATAAATTTTGCAGAAGACAAATTAAATGGAGTGCAAATGATGACTTCTTTGTTTGATAGAGTCGAAAACATTGTGGGAAATGGAGAAAATGCTGGTTGCCAGCATTTTCTCCTTTTCCAACAATGTTTTCAAAAGCCTTAAACATAAAGGTCATTAAAACTCGGGATTGTGTGGTAAGGAGTTAAATGCCTTTTTTCTGTCAGTAGTTACAACACGAGATTGTTTAGTAATGGATCAACGTATTACAAAATGGTCTTCTTTAGTCCCTTACCAAACAATTCCATGTTTTAGGGGTCCTGAGAAACAGTCTGAGTATGGTTTAAATCAACAATGCCCTGGTTCCCCTCAACAAGCCCCATCAGGCTAGGTGCTTATTTTCAGTTGTCCAAACCTCAGTGACATCATTGACTTAATATAAAACAAACACTAGTTGTAACTCTTTACCAAATGACAAAATTGTAGACATGTCCAAACTGAAAACATTTGCAGACAACAATCTGTGGTTCAAATGATGGAATTTGTCTTTAATAGGGCAGAAAACATTGTTGGAAAAGGAGAAAATACTGATTACCAGTATTATCTCCTTTTCCCAAAATGTTTTGAATAGGCTTCTTTTTCAGGATCTTTAAAACTCAGGATTGTATGGCAAACGTTTAATAACAACCTTAACCCTTTACCACACGACAAAATTTTAGACCTGTCCAAATTGAAAGCATTTATAGATGACAGTTTTAACGTGGCTCATATGAAATGATTTTTCTTTGATAGGGTAGAAAACAATGTGGGAAAAGGAGAAAATGCTGGTAAGCAGCATTTTCTCCTTTTCCCACAATGTTTTCAAAAGCCTTCTCTTTCAGGGGCGTTAAAAGTCGTCATTGCGTGGTAAAGGGTTAATAAGGAAGGCTTTTGAAAATATTCTGGGAAAAGGAGAAAATGCTGGTTACCAGGCCATTTTCACCTTTTCCTGCAATTTTTTCCGACCCTGCATAGACAAATCCCATTATTTCACACTTATTTTGTCTTCGGAAAAAAACCTGCTTTCAGTTTGGACAAATCTAACATTTTGTCATCAGTAAGCAGTTAAAATAATCTACAAAAAGTATCAGTATATGTACAGGAGCCACAACAGGGATAGAAAGATGTCTTCTTTAATCCTTGAAGCGCCTTTCACATTAGTTGTCTTTGCGGCCAGTGTAAATCAAGATCAGGATGCACAAAACGTGCAACCTGATCTTTGATCTGCACTGTCTGCTTTGCTGACTCACTTTAGACAAGAGCCAGCTTGAAATTGTGATTATTTGGGTCTCATTTCTTGATTGAAAGTATCTTTTGGGTTTATTCGATACTCTAGGGGTTTAAGTGATATGGAAAACATTGTAAGAAATGGAGAAAATGCTTGTTTCACTGTATCACACAAGATAAGGATGCTGCCCTGTATAAATATGGTTACATGGCCTGAAACCAACAGACATGAAACTTTGTGTCCAGCTGTCGATACCTATTTATATGGCCGTAAACATTTAACACCAACATGTCAAAAAACACACATCAATCACTTTTCTTGTCAAAATTTAATTATAAATATCATTAGCTCCTTACAAAATGACAAATATCAGGCTCATTGAAATTGAAATCATATTTTACAGATGACAATTTGACTGAAATGATCTATTCATTTTTGAGAAGGAAGTAAACATGGTAGCCAGCATTTTCTCCTTTTTTTTAAAATTTTTTCAAAAGCAATCATCTTTAGGTTCATCAAAACACAGGATTATTTGGTAAAGGGTAAAATCCTGACTAAATTCACTGCTTAACTTTTTACCAAACGACAAAATTTTAGACTTGTCCAAATTGAAAGCATTTGCAGACAACAAAATAAACGTTACTCAAAAATTGAAACTTGACTTTAGAAGAGTAGAAAACATTGTGGGAAAAGGAGAAAATGCTGGTTACCAGCATTTTCTCCTTTTCCCACAATGTTTTCAGAAAGCTTCTTCCTCGGGGTCGTTAAAACCAGGGATTGTTTGGTAAAGGGTTAAACATTTCCCATGGGCAATTTCAGAAAGAGGGTAATAATCAATTCATAGCAAAATACATGTACTTATTTCATGCTTTTTGGTAATTTACTGAGAAAAAATGGAGGATTGTAGCTTGACATGATCATGAACAGTGACAAATACAGATTTCTTATTTTTTAACTCTTCAATTGAAGGAGGAAACAGTAGTTCCTGCACACTAGGTACCTAGGTAAACAGCACATATCATTCATTCAATCAGAGGGCAATATGGCGTAATTTACGGGTGTTTTACCTAAATTTCTTGCACTTTAAGTAAAATTGTAATGCATTGTTATGTAGAAGGGGTATGCCACAGGGAATTACCAAAAACAACTCTACTGGATTTTGACAAAAGTCTCCACAAAAAAGGGGTTAGGAGCTATGAAATAAATAGAACATTTGTTTTTTCGGTGAAAGATCGATATTTCCCATAATGTTTTCTATCCTTTCTCAGACAACTTTTTCCTTTTGGGCTACATTTGATGTTTCGCCTGCAAATGCTTTCAATTTGGACAGGCCAAAAAATTTGTTGTTTGGTAAAGAGTTATGGTAAGTCATGTGCGGGGGTGGGTGGGGTCGGGGGTGGAAAAACTACTTTGTCCGACAGTTTACATGTAACTGGCTGTCTTATGCAGACTTTCCCTTACCACACTATACATACATCTCACTTATTTATTTTGTGTACTGTGCTGGAAATCTAACATGCCTTGCCAAAGGACAATCCACTCAGTAAGTCTAGGGTGACGATCTCAATGGGTGACTGGGTTACTAAGCCGAAAAGTTACATGTGGCACTATTCTCTCTCATCACTTAAACTAAGACAGTCACCAGCATTTTCTCCTTTCCTACAATGTTTTCAAAAGCTTTCTTCTTTCAGGTCTTCAAAACTCGGGATTGTGTAGCAAAGGGTTGAAAAGGGTCGAAGCATTATCAGAAAAGGAGAAAATACTGGTTACCAGAAATTTCTCTTTCTTCCACAATGTTTTCAAAGCCTTCTTCCTCAGGTTCATTTAAACTTGGGATTGTTTGATAGATGGTTTAACAGCACAACATGTTTTCTTTTTTCCCACAATGCTTTTAAAAGCCGTCCTCCTCAAAGTCATAAAACACAGGATTGTTTGATAAAGGATTAAACTATAAAACACATATTCTCGTTTTTCCCACGATGTTTTCAAAGCTGTCTTCCTCATGGTCATAATAAGTGGGCCATGATCGTCTTGTATTGCTCAATGGGCTTATAAGTACAAACCATACGAGGGCTGTTCGATATATAATGTGTATTGTACCACAGCGCAATAACGCTTTGCACGATTTCGTGGATGATGATACGCTTGAATAGCTCTATTCAATACCTTTCCAATGGTATAAACACGAGCCTTCAGCTCCACATAGTTTTAAACTTACAGTCATTTCAATAGAGCTAGTTGTTGACCACTATTGTAAAAATGGTTGGGAAACGGATTAAGAATATTAAAGAAATTAGAGCTTATATAAAAGTTCACACAAAACTTGGTCATTCAGTAATGCAGATTTTTACTGAATTGGGGGAAGTTTATGGGTCTGATAAAGTATCTTATGAGACAGTTCGTAGTTGGAGAAAGAAATTTCTGACTGGCACAGAGTCCATCAAAGATGCAGCAAAATCTGGCCGACCTGTGACTGTAACAGGCAAGGCAAATGTCTCAAAAGTCAGGGAAATAATTGAAAGTGATGGCAGATACACGATTCGTGATATTGCCAACGCTGTTGGCATATCGCTATCGCTGGTGCATTTCATTTTGAAGCATATTTTGAAAGTACGAAAGATTTCTGCCAGATGGATACCGCATATATTGACAGATGACCAAAAACAGGGACGAGTACAAACCGCTAAGCAATTGCTCAAAATGTTTCCCAAATTCAATCAAAGACAATTTGCAAACATTGTTACTGGTGACGAAACATGTGTTCACTATTTCGAACCAGTAAGAAAAATTGGAAACAAAATATGGCTAACTAAACACGGTAGAAGGCCTGTAGTTGCCAAAAGAAGCATAAGCACAAAGAAGGTTCTTTATTGCATATTCTTCTCATGTGATGGTATAGCCGTACAAATTCCGGTGCTGAAGGGTAAAACTGTTACAGGTCGGTATTACCGAGATGTTATACTAAAAAAGGTCAAGAAATATTATCTTAAACGACACCCTGTGTCAAGATTTAGGCATATTCGTCTACTTCATGATAATGTTCCATCACATACATCTGAGCTTGTGAAGCAATTTTTGAAGTCGGAGAAGGTTACCGTCTTGCCACACCCACCATACTCTCCGGATCTAGCCCCATGCGACTGTTTTCTTTTTCCAAAACTTAAAAAGTTCTTATCTGGTCGTCGTTACAAGTCCCGACAAGCCCTTGGCTCAGCCATCAGTCAGTGCCTCAGAGGTCTACCTAAATCAGCGTACCGTGACGCATTTCAGAAATGGATTCAGAGATTGAAATTATGTATTTCAAACTGCGGAGAATACTCTGAAGGGATGTAATGTTCATTTCACTATTGAGTCGATTGCTTTTGAGATATCGTACAATGCACATTACATATCGAACAACCCTCGTACATACCAAACATCACAATTCTAGGCCAAATGGTTTTGAATAAGAACAGTAATAGAAGTCCATGTATGAGTTGTGACCCCAGGGAAACCATTTTTGACCACTGACTTGAATCCTGGTAAAGGTCCACAATATAAAGCCACATACCAATTTGATACAGGTCTAGGCCTTATGGTTATAAAAAAGAAGATTTTAAAAGTTTTTTTCATATATGAAGCCCCTGTAAAACATGAGACCACTGGGGCTTATTTTGATCTGAATTTGGAAGCCCTAGGATTTAAGGTTAGGAGCAAGAAGGTTTTTAGAATTTTCATTCTATAAGAACTTATAAAATCTATGACCCATAGGGTGGGACCAATTTTGACACCAGGGATTCAATCTAAAGAATTCTGGAGAGGCCTCTTATATGATAACACTCACAAAATATTACAGCTGTATCTCAAGGTCAGGAACAAGAAGATCTTTAAAGTTTTCATGATAAAAGCCGAGGTAAAAGTTGTGACTTCTGAGGTGCGCTAATTTTGACCCCAGTGCTATAGTTTGATCACATGGTAGAGGTCTATTTGATGAATATACATGCAAAATTTGGGAGCCCTAGGTTTTATGATTAGAAATGACGACTCTACATTTTTCACTAATAAGCCAATATAAAACATGTGACTGCAAAGGTGGGGCCAAATTTGACCCCTTGGCTATATTTTCTGCTACACACAAAATTTGGTAGCCCTAGGCCTTATGGTCATGACCACAAAGATTACCCAAAGTTTTCATTATATAAGCCAATGTAAAACTTTTAACCCCCGGGAGAGGGCAAATTTTGCGAAAGGGCTATAATTTGAAAAAACTTAATAGAGGTCTACTAGATGAAGCTACATGCCACATTTGGTGACTCTACACATTATGGTTTTGGACAAGAAGATTTTCAATATTTTTCAGGTTTGTTGCCATGGCAAACAGAGTTTAAAAGGATATTTAATAATTTCAAGAAATTCTGAAGAGGACCATGGCAGGATAATTTCTGTGAAGTTTATCAAAATTGGATGGGTAGTTTCATAGAAGATGCTTGAAATACCTTAATACACACATGCACAGATGGGAAGACCGACGTATAGACATAGAGAAGGACACAGGGCCATGACATCAGCTCTTTGGTGGAGCTGGATTATTTAGTAAAGGGTTAAATAACACAACACAGGCTTACAACACCCCACTAACATTGAAACTCACATTTGTTTTATCAAGAAGGGAGCCTGCAGTTTGAACTGGATGATATAGGAAGCCCTGGGAATGGGACCGATGCTTATCCTCCTAATTTGCAGCATGTGAGATAATAAACGTTCTTAATTCTATACAAAATGACAAAGTTTTACATTTGTCCAAAATGCAAGAATTTGCAGACCACAAAATTATTTGATGGCTTTCCTCATCTAGAATATAGACTGCGAATGATATTAATTCTTTACCAGACAACAAAATTTTAGCTTTGTCCAAATTGAAAGCATTTGCAGACAACAATTTCAATGTGGCCCAAATGAGGCAATTTTTCTTTGATAGGGTAGAAAACATTGTGGGAAAAGGAGAAAATGCTGGTTACCAGCATTTTCTCCTTTTCCCACAATGTTTTCAAAAGGCCTCTTTCCCAGGGTTGTTAAAAGTCGTCATTGTGTGGTAAAAGGTTAAAAATGGCTCGTAAATACGGACCCTGAATTCATTTTGATTTGGTAAACCTGGTGTGTTTAGAAAATAGTTTGCTTTCAATCTGTGTAAGAAAGTATTCACCAACCATTCTTTAAATCATTCTAAGTCTAACTCCAGATTTAAAAAGTATAACAACTTTTAATTAGCTGATTCATCTGGTTTGACCAATCAGATGTTGTGTTACTTTTAAATTTAGAAAATTCTTGAGAGTAAGACTAAAAATGTTCTCAAGAAAGGTTGCTGAATATAGACCCTAACTTGGATCTAGCCTGTCAAATATTGTTTTGAATATGTTCTTTTGTGAAAATAGGTCTTTTTACCTCACTGAAAATGTCATTTTACTTTACATGGTGCTCCAAGGATTCATCCTTTATGACAAAATTCCAAGTTTTAACGACCCTGAGAATGGAAGTTTTTGAAACCAATGTGGGAAAAAAAGAAATTGCTGGTATCAGCATTTCTGCCTTTTCTCACAATGTTTTCTAATCTCTCCAAGATAAATCCTATCATTTAAGCCACAAAAAATTTGTCCTTTGCAAATGTTTTCCATTTGAATGAGTATAAAATTTTTTGTCTGATAAAGAGTTCAGGAAGAGAGGCAAATTCCCGAGAAAAAAAAAAAAGTCGGAGAAAAAATCATATTGGCAATTTACTGAACCATAAATTTAAGACTCTTCCATATTCAAAATTATATGCAGACAACAAAATCGAAATTGGTACGAATGAGCTAAAGTTCTCTGACAGGTTAGTAAACATTGTGGGAAAAGGAGAAAATACTGATACCAGCATTTTCTCCTTTTTCCACAATATTTTCAATAGGGAGCTTCCTCAGGGTCATTAAAACTAGGGATTTTTTGGGACAGGGCTATCCTTTGTAAAATTTTTTACCATATCCGCTGTGAGCATGTTGGAAGCTACGTTCTGCAAGATGATTGGTCCACTGAATGACCTTGACATTGGGATACGATTGTCGCCATCTTGATTGTTGATCATGTTACGCTGACTGTTTAGGTACATTTCATGTTTAACCTGTAACTTCTGAATATCACTTCTTCTTAAACCTCGTACACCAAATCCAGTCTGCAAAAAAACAGGGTACACAATAAGCCTCTTCACTGTATAGGCTGCAGCCTTTCATTTTAACCATTTTAGAAATAAAAAATATTGTATAGGCCAATCTCGCATATAGAACGCGGCCAATACCCTTGGTTAATGTACATGATATGTGTTATAATAACAGTCATGGAACAAGTTTATCTGTTTTTTTTTTTTGATTTCTTTCATTCCATTAGAGTGATTTCCCCTTCTGGAGATCAAATCACTCAGAGGACTTGACACCATTATCATTCATTTATCTCTTGTCGAATGTTTTAAAGAATTCCGAAATTGTCAGATTGTCACCTTGATTGATTGACAGTTCACACCAAGCAATGCCTTTTACTACATTCGCAGTTAACCTCTGATTGGTACCAATCGATATCATCAATCAACAGGTGTAAAAATCAAGGTTGCTCAAGAGTTTAACATCTTCGTAAGTTTGCCAGTGGATTAATTCATCTACCGACTAAATTCAAGTATAAGTGTTCCAAAAATACTTCAGGGGCATGGACCAAAATGGAACCCACATGGGGAATCGTGAACTGGTTTTCATTTATTTTCAGTTTTACAGATCAATTAGAAAAATAAAATTAACACATAAGCTGTTTCGTCTCATAGGCAGCACCCTTGAAAATTTCCACTTTTTTAACAGACAGGCCACGGCCTATTGTCCCAAAAATATGGTAATGGTGATATAAAGAGATTTTTTCATTGATTTAACAAGATTTGGTTCTCTTTGTACTCGAATCATGGGCCTAGTTTTACGAAAAAACTTAAGTCTCTTATTTAGCTCAAATCCACTGAAAGATTCATTTACTAACTTAAGTCGAGTTTGTTATTTGAAATGCATTTCACTGCCATACACAAACTCAAGTTACATTCTCAAACCCGAGTTGACACAACATTTCAGACTCAACTCAGTAAACTACATGGAGGACTTCAGTGTATTATTTTGCTGCGTTGGGTTTCAACTCAGGATTTGAGAATGTTACTGAAGTCTGCTTATGTTAGTGAAATGCATCTCAAATAACAAACTCAACTTCAGTTGGAAAATGAGTCTGTTAAGAGATTCATAGAAAATAAGAGACTTAGGTTTTTTCATGAACCAGGGTCTGTATTCACAAACCACTCTCAATTTCCTTCTATAGGTTTATTTTTAGATTTAGAAAGGAACACAACTTCTGGTAGGCTAAACTGTTTGGTTTAGCCAGTTAGAAGTTCTGTTACTTTTGAATCCAGAAAATTCTTGAGAATATGACTGAGATTGTCCTTGAGAATGGTTGGTGAATACAGATCCAGGTACTAATATTTGGGAGAGCCCAGTCCAGTAGCTTAGTTGCTAACAAATAGGGCTGGAACCAGTGGGTTGCTTGTCCCATTCTCCACTCAGCCAAATTCTTTCCAACGACAAGATATTCATTATGACAAGATTCATACCTCTCTTGCTACTAGAGCATCATTTCAACAATACTTACGTAAGAAGGCAGCCAGGGGCTTAGACTGAATGTTGCATAAATAAATTGTTAAAAAAACTCCAGCAAAAGCAAGGATAGATACAATGGCAACTATGATATAAATGAATGAATTTCTAAATGAGATTTACTTTTGACACACTATAAAATGTCATAGAATGTCTACAATTTCTATTGCCTACTTCATTTAACTTGATCCTGACCTTTAAGCTGAATATATAAGTAGGTATATAAATAGAACTCCAACTATTATTCATGAAGTTATATAATACTCAAAATTTACTAGGGATCACCATCTTATATTCAGCAGCTATGTAAGTGTAGCATGAATCACATATGGTTTTTCAGTATGGAACATTGCCATACGCAGGAAATAAACCATCCAAGGAAATGAACATTTTTTAAGTAAAAAAGTATTTTTATAATATATACCCAAATTGAAATATCTAAATGATCCCTATCAAAGTGTGAGTAGTATATATACACGGGAAGGTACAGGTAAGCAATTTAATTTGTGCACACATATGAAATATTGCCATGACCATTCGGGATATGTGCCAAAGGCAGTCCCTTGTGATGCCGAGGGTAAAAATAAAATTTTAAGTTATGTAAATGATGTTGACCTGGGTCAGGTTAAATGAAGTACGTAATACCAAACAACAAAATGTTAAACCTGTCCAAATTCAGAAAGCATTCGCAGATGACAAAATAAATGTGATTCAAAAATTAAAATTCATTTTATGAAGGATAGAAAACATTGCTTGAAAAGGAGAAAATGCTGATTACCATCATTTTCTCCTTTTCCAGCAATGTTTTCAAAAGGCTTTTACTTTAGGGTTGTTAAAACTCAAGATTAATTTGTAAAGACTTAATTACCAATGAGACCAAACTAAAGGGAATTCACTCAGTTTCACAATAAGAAGCTTCCATAATTACTTACCTTTAAAAATTTATCTATTGGTACAGTAATTTCTCTACAGAACTGACGTAAAGAGGATATGATTGCAGAATTACCAGAGCTGTCAGGTCTGGAAAAAGAAGATTTCTTTCCTGCAACAAGAAAGACAGATATCCATGGACTCTCTTTTAATTCTAGGTCTTTTAACTCTTTACCACACAATCATGAGTTTTAACGACCCTGAGGAAGAAGCCTTTTGAAAACATGGTGGGAAAAGAAGAAAATGCTGGTAACCAGCATTTTCTCCTTTTCCCCCAATGTTTTCTACCCTATCATAGACAGAAATTATCATTTCAGCTACAATGAATATGTTGTCTGCTGATGCTTTGAATTTGGTCTAGTCCAGAATTTTGTTGTTTGGTAAAGAGTTAAAAGCAGTAAATTTTGTCTTGCAAATGACTTTAATAGAATACTTCAAATAAATACCAGTATCACAGAAAGAAATTATGGACTACCAGCCCGAATAGCTAAGCCGTGGACTTGTTACTCCAAGTCCCTGGCAAAGTGAGGGTGTGGTTACGAGCCCAATGGCTGACCATCTAAAATTACCAATGGTCTTTTGGATAAAATGTTAAACCAAGGTCCCATGTGATGGTGCTATACACCAAGCACGTTAAAGAACAAGGTGTAACTTAGGATGGGTTTTGTCCCCTATCTAGCACTTTCCCCCATAACATATAAATAAAAGCCTTCTGGGGTTGTTTCCTGTATGGGCAACTCCTTGCGACGTTAACTAAACGGGATATAAATCAAAGATATCATATAAAGCCTTGCTATTCTACAAAGTCAACCTAATTCGAAATCATACTTAGGTATGATTTCAAATTAGGTTGACTTTGTATCTGACAACAAAATTCTAGAAATGTCCAAACTGACAGGATTTGCATACAACAAATACAACCCAAATTTGGTTTAACTCTTTACCAAATGACAAAATTTTAGACTGGTTCAAATTGAAAGCATTTGCAGATGACAAAATTAATGAAAATCTGTCCTGGGAAGGGTGGAAAACATTGTGGGAAAAGGAGAAAATGCTGGTTACTAGGTAACCAAAGTTTTCAAAAGGCTTCTTTCTCAGAGTCGTGAAAACCCGGGATTGTTTGGTAATGAGTTAAGTAAGGGAATTTGTCTTTGGAAGAGGTGAAAACATTAATGAAACTGTGAAAATGCAGGCTTCTAGCATTTTCATCTTTACCCAAATTGTTTTCACAAGCTGTCTTCTTCAGTGTAGTTTACATGCAGGATTGTGTGCTAAAAGGCTTTAAGAAATACACGTGACTTATTTGAATGATCTGGAAAAACAATGGCTGAGCCTTGGTATTGCAGTCAGTAGTGTACAGGACATGAGAACAGTGAGTGGCTGGTTCGAATCCCAGCTTGGCCAATTTGTTTCCAAGGATTGATGATAGCCATTGCAACAGGATTCATTCCTCTCTCACTGCTTATCATTTTTTTTCAATGATAGTTATGTGGGAAAGCAGCCAATGGCTTTGAAAGAATGTTGTTCATAGTACTGGTAAAAAAAAACGCCAGAAAAGTATGGACAGGAGAAGTGGCTGCCATGGCAACTGAAGTAATGTTGAAACACTGTTAAATATCGTACAATCAATGTGGACAACGGACAATGATGGCAATGTTCCTTCTCCTACAATGTTATCAAATACTCAAAAATTAAAGAAGAACAAGGAAAAAGAAAGAAGAGAATAGCTACCAAAGTTTATAAGTTGATATCACACTGACCTGTTCTGAAAGTAAATTTTTGATGGTAATTTACCTCACTCTAAATATATGTTAAGTTAACCCTTTCCTTTTGAAAACATTGTTGGAAAAAGAGAAAGTGCTGGTAACCAGCATTTCTCCTTTTGCCATAATCTTTCCTAAGCTTTTAAGTTTCGATTTCATGCTTTGAGTAACGCTTAATTTGTTGTCAGCAAATGCTGTCAATTTGAACAATGCTAAAAGTTTGTCTTCTAGTAAAGAATCAAAATTTAATGTTACAAATTTACATATACATGTTCTCATATTAAACTTACCTTGAGATTTTGCAAAGTGCATGAGTATAGACAGGATAACTCTGTACAGGACTTTGACTCCCTCCACCAGATAACAGTCTAACACACGGACCTGAGGTAAAGCATCAATATAAAATTGCTAATGAACATTCTACCGTTTATCGGGTTTTTTTCACATCCAAAGTTTTTGCTAGTTTGGTCAAAATAGATTTTTATCGTTTCTTATTTTCACGAATTCAGTGGTATCTTTCTATTTTCCCATTAGTGCGTAGGTAAAATGGGGAAATAAAGCTAGAATCACAAGATTTACCTTGATAGTCAGCTATTTCAAAATCTCAAAATTATTCCTTTTCCCAGTGATTCCGATGGTGTATATAAATACATAAATAAGAAAAAAATTTATTCAAATCTTAGACTACCATTATTTTCTAGTCGGTTTATTTATTCACAATTCACAGTATCTTTTGACTACAAATGGATACTCAGAAGATACTAATGGATACTAAGAGAAACAACTTTGCTCAAACTTCAGTATAATGATTACCAGTATCTAATGACAACACTCCTTGCACATGTATAGATCATTGTGTTAAGTCTATTTTTTCATTATTTCAAGATACCAGCATTTTTATTCTTACAATGTCAGTCTTTTCCTTTAAATAAGTATCAAGATCTGTAAGCAACTTTGCATCAAGAGGTTTAAGTCTGGCAAGAGTAAGATCCACCCTAATGGACTCAGTTTCATATGAAAGGAAAGATTTTCAGTTTGTATGGAATATTTAGTGAATATAACTTTCACAAGAATGACCCACGCGCGAAAAATAGAAAAAATTTCCTTCCTGTGAGAAAAACCAGATATACAGTAAATGGGAAATTTTTGATGCAAGTACCAGAAACAGTTCTATTAATAGAATTGGGATAAACAGTAAAAGTTCACCTTGTTTACCCCTTTAACCCTTTACCAAACAATCACGACTTTTAACGACCCTGTGAAAAAAGCCTTTTGAAAACATGGTGGGAAAAGGAGAAAATGCTGGTAACCAGCATTTTCTCCTTTTCCCACAAAGTTTTCTTCCCTTCCTAGAACAAATTTCAATTTTTGAGTCACGTTTATTTTGTCGTCTGCAAATGTTCTCAATTTGGACCAGTCTAAAATTTTGTCGTTTGGTAAAGAGTTAACAAACAATCCAGAGTTTTATCAACCCTATAAAAAAGGCTTCTGAACACACTGTAGAAACAGAAAAAATTGCTGGTAACCCACATTCTCTCTTTCTTCACCACATTTTTTTCTACCCTTCCAAAGACAAATTTCTATTTTTAAGTTTCATCTATTTTGCCTTTGCAAATGCTTTCAATTTGAACTTGTCTAGAGTTTTTCCTTTGGTAAAAACTTCATTCAATAGAAAAAGGTTCAGTGCTAGACTGGTTAGTGCAAAAAACTCAAAATTCCAATTAACTTTTTATCAAACAACAAAATTTTAGACTTGTCCAAGTTGATAGTGTTTGTAGACAACAACATAAATGTGACTCAAAAGCTGAAATTTGTTTTGGGCAGGGTAGAAAACATTGTGAAAAAAGTAGGGAATGCTGGTTAGCAGCATTTTCTCCTTTTCCCACAATGTTTTCAAAAGCGTTCTTTTTCAGGGTCGCTAAAAGTCAGGATTGTGTAGTAAAGGGTTAACAGGACTGCTGTTACGGGAAATCACTCCTTCCTTACTGCATAGCTTCATCCCAATAAAATCAATACCTAACAACTGCATTGGGGAAAATTCTCCTTAGCTCAATGGTTATGGTGTGGTCTTTTAACTCGATAAACAAGGATCCTGTCCGCACCAGTTCGAATCCCGCCAGGTGCGGTTTGTACTTCAGCTATGCATTTGTTGCTAACTTTCATGTTTGTAAGATGAGGGCTCGTCCTGGATTGGCCATTAAGCCATTTTTGTCTAAATAATAGACTTAGGCATTCTGTTATCAAAATGATGACATTTAAGAGGGGGGTGTTACAGGAGATCACTCCTTCCTTACTGCATAGCTTCATCCTGTATAAAATTCTCTTTAGCTTGTTGGTTATGGTGTTGGTCTTTTGAACCTCAATAAATGAGGATCTCTTCGGCACAGGTTCAAATCCGCCAGGTACGGTTTGTATTTTAGCTATGCATTTGTTTTGAACTTTCATGTTCCTAAGACTGCAAATAAATGGGAAACAAAATGAGAAAAGGAGCAGTAATTAGTTGAGATTACAAGTATAAAAAAAAACTTACAAGGTACTGAAATGGAAGATCGGTCAGTATCCACCAAAGCCAAGAGTCAAACACGGCATCTATGTTGGCTGAGTTTCGTACCAGGTAAATATAACCTGATTTCTGTCGGGGGAAAAAACAAGACTGTCATACAGAAATTTATTGAACATGTTTAACTCTTCACCATGCAACTTTTATACTGGTCCAAAATCAAGGCACTTGCTGATGACAAATTAGATGTGTCTGAAATGACAGGATTTCTCTTTCAAAGGGAATTAAACAATGATGGAAAAGGAGAAAATGATAGTTAATAGCAAAAATGCTGGTTACATGCATTTTTCTGTTTTTTCCACAATGTTTTCAAAAGCCTTCGTGTTCACTTAAAAGATGCATGGGTGAAGGTTAGATTTTTGGAAAATCCTGAAATCCTACAAATTTATCAATTTCATGTGATAATGAAGAAAAAAAAAACAACTTTTTGGTGGTCTAAAAAAACTGAACTGAAGAACATGCACAAAAACTTTCACCAGTAAACATAATTCATAAAAGGCAACTTTCTGCCTGAGTTAGAGAAAAATATTCATACTTACAGCATGTTTCTTTGCAAGGTCTCGCATGACAAGCTTTGATGCTTCATAACACACTTTGGTCTGACTAACAAAAGCTGGATTTCTCAACAAGGCATAGACACAATTATAACATTCCGAGGCATCCATGAAATGTAGAAACAAGCACACCATTGGATACAGCATGGGGCAGTATACGATGTCCGGTTTTGTGACCTCAAGCACTCCCAAAATTCTCCTCGCTGCAGTCACGCCATCTTTGTTTAGATAATAGTTATACATATGCTGAGCATCAACAAAGGATGGTATCCTGATCTCACCCCCTGAAAAAATATATTGTCAGTTTTTAACCCTTTATCACACTATCGCAGATTTTAACAATCCTAAGGAAGAAGCCTTTGAAATGAAAACATTGTGGGAAAAGGAGAAAATGCTGGTAACCAGCATTTTTTTCCTTTTCAAACAGTGTTTTCTACCCTATCAAAGACAAACTTCTTTATTTGAGCCACTTTTATGTTGGTGTCTTCAAATGCTTCTATTTTCACTACATCTAAAATTTGTTATGCTGTAAACTATAAATTACCTTAACTCTTTACCACACAATAAAATTTTAGACTTGTCCAAATCGAAAGCATCTGCAGACAACAATATGAATGTGAGTGGAAAATTAAAATTTGTTTTGGGAAGGGTAGAAAACATTGTGGGAAAAGGAGAAAATGCTGGTTACCAGCATTTTCTCCTTTTCCCACAATGTTTTCAAAAGGCTTCATTCCCAGGGTCGTTAAAAGTTGGGATTGTGTGGTAAAGAGATAAACAAGAAGACTTTTGAAAACATTACGAGAAAAAGAGAGTAGTTATAGAAAAGCTGTGCAAAAGGAAAGGCTGGAATCCTGGACCCTTATTTACCAACCATTCTAGAATGCCTTCTCAGCCTAATTTCAGATTTAAAAGTAACAAAATTTCTGATTGGCTGAACCAAACAGTTTATCCAATCAGAAACAGTATTACTTTGAAATTTAAAAAAAAAAATTCTTGAAAACTGGACTATGAATTTTACTACGAATGGTGGGGGAAATATGGAACCTGATATCACTACCTGAATAACGATATCAACTTTTTAATCACATGATCAAGTACTTGAACGCCCTTAACCTTTTTACCAAACAATCCCAACTTTTAACGACCTTGAGAGAGAAAGCTTTTGAAAACATTGTGGGAAAAGGAGAAAATGCTGGTGACCAGCATTTTCTCCTTTTCCCACATTGTTTTCTAACCTTTTAAAGACAAATTTGATCAATTAAGCCAGATTTATTTTCAATTTGGACAAGTCTAAAACTTTGTCTTTGGTAAAAAGAGTTAACATACAATCTTGAGTTTTGACGACCCAATGACAATGGCTTTTGTAAACATGGTGTGGAAAGTAACCAGCCATTTCTCCTTTTTCAACAATGTTTTCTACCTGTTCAAAGAGAAACCACATTATTTTAATCACATTTAATTTGTTGTCTGCAAACGCTGTCAATTTGAACAACAAGTCTAAATTCTTGTCATTTGGTAAAGAGTTAAAATTGTAATTGGTTAAACTTCCCATTATTTTCACCCCTCTCCAAATAATAGCGTATTTAAAAACCGCTGAGGAGCAAAGGCTTTTAAAAACAATGTGGAAAAAGAAGAAAATGCTGGTAACCAGCATCTTCTCCTTTTCCCACATTATTTTTTACTTTATCATAGACAAATTTCGCCATTTGAGCAACATTCTTTTGGTTTGGACAACTGCAAAATTTTTACATCTGGTAAAGAGATATGACTTACCATCTGAAAACAGGGTTTCATCATATTCTTTGAACACTTCATCACTATCGGCCTTGTGTAAATGTTGACACAATGTTTTCCACAGTGTTTGTCGAATTCTATCTGTCACTGGCCAGCCAGCCTTTCTCACTGTAACTTTCAGCAATTTCCTCTGTTCCCTGTTCAAATATTGCAGCAGCAGGTCAGAGGTAACTTCCATATCAGAATCACAAAAACCATTGTACTCTTTTAAGGCTAGCCCCATGGCATGTCTGTCCACTAACTCCGACAATGGTTCGGCTATTTTTATACTATTGGCATCACTTGCATTGTCATTGGTCTCACCAGGTAACTCTATCATTACAAAATCGGATTCACAACTCTCGTCAAACATTTCATCATCTACATCTTGCCTCTTGTGAGATTGAGATGCACCTGCTTCATTAACAATTTCATTAGTTTTATTGCTTTTTGGTATTTCACTTGCGCCTTCATTGTTTAATATTTCTCCTTTATCTTCAACATTGTTCTTTTCTTCAACAGTTTCTCTTTGGTCACTAACATCTCCTTGCTCTAATGGTTTTGCTTTATTCAATTCAGTAACAGATTCTTGTTCATTCTCTTCTGTATTTTGGTTGCGAATTTCATTATCAGGTTTAGGACTTTCAGATATATCTTGACTTTTCTCAGATTGATCTGCAACCGGCTCAGTTGTTGTCTCTGGTACGTCCTCTACTTCCGCAGATTTCTCCATTTTTGACTTCTTTGATGGTGTTTTCCCTCTCTTTGCCTTCCGGTCTGCGGTCTTACTACTAATGCAATTCATCTTGGAATGTATTTGCTCTAACCTGAAATAAAAGAATAGGATAGAAGAATGGCCCATTTTGCATTTCTCTTTATAATCCTTTATATTTTAATGACCCTAAGAAACAGGGCTTTTGAAAACATTGTGGGAAAAGGAAAAAATGCTACAAACCTGCATTTTCTGCTTTTGCAAAATATTTTCCTACATTTCTTAGAATAATTTCATCATTTGATCCACATGTTATTTGACATCAGTCTGTAAATGCTGTCTATTTCGACATATCTAAAACAGTATCTTCTGATAAATTTTGTATGTTTGTTTGTACATTGTTTGATACCATTTTCAACATTATTTCAGTTATATTGCTGTGGCCAGTGCACCTATCCATGCTCTCCTGAAATTTCTTTTACCAGTGCTTTGCACAATACTCTTTCCAAGCCACCTGGCTGCTTTCCCACATAATCATTGTCAAAACAAATCGTCTGGTAAAGTATTAATTCAGCGCTGTAAGAGTTGAACACTTTCACTGAACTATAAAATAGGATATAAATAAAACTGAAAAACAGATTTACAACCAGCAGGAAAACCTAAATATAGGCGACTGTTTTTGTTAAGGTATCTCACAGAATATCAGCAAAATATGCAGACCCAAAATCAGGGTCACCAACCATTCTTAAGAACATTCTCAGTCTTATTCTGAAAAATTTTCTACACTTGAAAGTAACAGAACTTCTGATTGGCTAAACCAAATGGTTTAGTCAATCAGAAGCTCTCTTACTTTCTAAATCTAGAATAAGACAAAGAATATTCTTAAGAATGGTTGGTGAATATGTATCCAGACCACAGATTTGTGCAGCCTGATCTCAATCCATAACAATAACAACACTCCTGAAAAGACCTGTGACATTCTAAAAAATCGTGAAACCTTTATCTACTAACCTGTTTTCATCCATATTTAACACTACAAGTGCAAATTAAACCAACTGAGATAATTATTATATAAAGCCTAGAAAAAGGAAGAACCAAAAATTGTAATTTCAAGATGGTTTCTTAATTTTTTCAAGAATAACTTCAGTAAAACGGACAGAATATATCTAGGACAAGACAATGCAAGTATGCTTCTTTGCAATCTGATCTTGACCACAATAGCAAAGTTCTGTGGTTGTGAATGAAATTTTTTAGGGAAAATCCAGCAATATATATTGATGTCCAGCATCACAAGATACACTGTATACAAACATATATGCGCTCATATGAATTAGATCTAGTACCACTTATGGTAACTCTTTACCCTTTACCAAATGACAAAATTTTAGACTAGTCCAAATTGAAAGCATTTGCATAAAACAAACTGAAGACGGTTCCAATGTTGAAATTTGTCTTTGATAGGGTAGAAAACATTGAGGGAAATAGAGAAAATGCTGGTTACCAGCATTTTCTCCTTTGCCCTCAAAGTTTTCAAAAGCTGTCTTTCCCAGGGTCGTTTAAACTCGAGACTGTGTGGTAAAGGGTTAACCAAACAATACCGTGTTTTCTAGACCCTGAGGAAGAAGGCTTTTGAAAATAATGTGGGAGAAGGAGAAAATTATTTTCTTACTTTGTATTCTACCCTTTCAAAGACAAGTCCCATCATTTGGTCCATATTTGTTGCCAATTTGTTCCAATGCTTTCAATATAGGCCAGTCTAAAAAATCTGTCATTAAGTAAAGAGTAAACTCCTTACCACACAATCACAATATTTAATCACTCTGACTGAGAAGCCTTTTGAAAACATTGTGGGAAAAGAAGAGAATGCTGAAAACCAGCATTTTCTCCTTTTCCCAGAATGTTTTTTACCCTATCACAAATTCCATCATTTGAGACAAATTTGAATTATCTTCTGTAAATGCTGTCAATTTGGACAAGAATATATTTTTGTTATTTTGTTGTAAAGGGTTTAGTGATTGAGTAACACTTAAATAATCCTTTACCAAACAATCCAGAATTCTAACAACCTTGAGGTAGAAGAGATTTGAACACAGTGTGGAAAAGGGAGAAAAATTAATGACAGTAATCAACATTTTCTCTTTTCCCACAATGTTCTGTACACCATGAGAGACTATATCCTCTGCATGAGCCAGTTTTCATTTTTGTATCCGAATTCAAATTATTTGTCAACAACAAAAGTTCACTTTACTTAAATGAAATTATATAACTTACCAACAACAAAAATTAACTTTACTTAAATGAAGTTATAAAACTTAAAATGCTTATTTCTTAAAATGTTATTTCTATCCTTTGTAACTTTTTCTCATTTGCACACAATGTAATTAAAAGCCTTTACCCTTCTGTTGGTCGATGAAAAGAAATGTTTGGTAAAAACTGTTTTTTTACCACACTGTTTTCAAAAGCTTATTTCCTCAAGGCCATTGAAACATGCAATTGTTTACTAGAGGGTTAACTCTTTACCACATAAGAAAAATGTAGACTTGTCCAAATTGAAAGCATTTGCAGACAACAATTCAAATGTGACTCAAATAATGAAATTAACTTTTGATGGGGTAGAAAACAATGTGTAGAAAGGAGAAAATGCTGGTTACCAGCATTTTCTCCTTTTCCCCCAATGTTTTCCAAAGACTTCTTCCTCAAGGTCGTTAAAAGTCGAGATTGTGTAGTAAACAGTTAACTCTTTGCCAGACAGCAATATTTTGTGTGCTACAAAACTGAAAGCATTTGCAGACGACAAATTGGATGTAGTTCAAATGATGATTTCTGTCCATAATAAGATGGAAAACACTGGAAAAAGGAGAAAATGCTGGTTACCAGCATTTTCTCCTTTTTCATAATGTTTTCAGAAGCTTTCTTATTCAAGGTTATTAAAATCTGGGATCGTATGGGAAAGGGATAAGTTGTAATCGTTTCATAATAATTATACCACATTAATAGGTCATGTGATTCAGGATATGACATTTCGGAATGTATCTTTGTTTTTTGTACATAATTATAAATCCAAATACAACAAAATTTTAAAACGTATTGATCACAAATCAGCTGACAGTGAAGATACAAGATCAGGCTGCACAATATGAGCATAATATGTGCAGTCTGATCTTAGAGATCTCCAATAAATGTAAAAGCCAAAAACAGATTTTTACTATAGCCAATTTTGTAGATCCAATGTTTCCAAAAAGCCATTTTCTTAAGGGCCACTGAAACGATTGACTGATTGATTGAATGAATGGTGTTTTACACTGCTTTCAACAATTTTTCAGTCATATCACAGCGACATCTCACACATACATGTATTTCCACCAGTAACAGGCTGGGGATCTAGAGTGTCTTGCCCAAGGACACTCCCACAAAAAACCCAGTGGATCCAGTGAGGCTCGACCTGGGCCTCCAAGTCACGAGTCCTTCACTTTACCACTGAGCCATGCAGGACCTCGCCCACTGTAATGAAGATTGTTTAATTAGGGAAACTGTGTGAACATGACATAATATGTTTCATTCATAGGTCATGTGCTTCAACTCTCTACAACTGACTCAGGATATGACATTTCAAAACACACTGTAAAAAGAGGGGTTTATTCATCTGCAAAAAGTATCCACCCACATAAGCCTGTGTAATCTGTACAGGCTGACCTGTGTCCACCCAGTAAGCCTGTGCAGTCTGTACAGGCTGACCTGTATCCATCCACGTAAGCCTGTGCAATCTGTACAGGCTGACCTGTATCCACCCGCGTAAGCCTGTGCAATCTGTACAGGCTGACCTGTGTCCACCCATGTAAGCCTGTGCAGTCTGTACAGGCTGACCTGTGCAGGCTGACCTGTGTCGAAACCTTTTTGCGTGATGACTTGATTGGTACATGCACAACGCAAAAGAGATGCAAAGGAATGCATTTAACCCTTTACCACACAATCCCGACTTTTAACGACCCTGAGAAAGAAGCCTATAGAAAACATTGTGGGAAAAGGAGAAAATGCTGGTAACCAGCATTTTCTCCTTTTCCCACAATATTTTCTACCCTATCAAAGTCAGAAATCATCATATTACCGAGGTTTAATTTGTTGTCTGCAGATGTTTTGAATTTGGTCTAGTCCAAAAAATTGTCATTTGTTAAAGAGTTAACCCAATTTTGCCAGAGCATTGCTCATTTTTTTTTGCAATAATAAATCCCAACGTAACAAAATTTTAGAATATACATGTACATGTATAACAAAAACAGCAGATAGTGAAGATCTACATCGACTGTAAATGGAACAAAAGACTTTTATTGTAGCTGATAGCTTAGATCTAATGTCTTCAATAGTCTTCAATCTCAAAGGCCATTGTAAAACAGGATTGTTACTTTGTATAGTTAGGGCAAGGTTGTGATCATTACGTAATACCCTCCATTTATAGGTCAGGTGCCTCCACTGTCTACTAGTGATTCAGGAAGTGACATTTCAAAATGTATGTATACAAACTTGCATAATTTTTTTTCCATAAAAATAAACCCATATGATTATAATCAAGTTCTTTTAAGAATAGATCAAGAAAAAGCTGATAGTTTAAATCCATAATCAGACTTCATCTTTTGTTGATAACCCTTCACCACACAATCACAAGTTGTAACAAACCTGTCAAATTAGACTTTTGAAAACATTTTGAGAAAAGGAGAAAATGCTGGTAACCAGCTTTTCTCCTTTTCTCGCAATGTTTTCTAACATTTCATTTGAGGCACATTTGGTTTGTTGTCTGCAAATGCTTTTAATTTGGACCAGTCTAAAATACTGCTTTGTGGTAAAGAGTTAAACCTTACTACGTTACACAAAAAGTGAAGTCCAACCATGGATCGAAACTGACTGTAAAACTAACAGAAAACTTTAAGCTTTAGCTGATCTTGGACCTAGTTTTATGGAAAAACTTAAGTCTTATTTTGCTCAAATCTGCTGACAGACTCAGTGTCTGACTTAAGCTGCATTTGTTATTTGAGATGCATTTTACTAACTTTAACAGACTTGAACAACATTCTCAAATCCTGAGCTAACACAACATTTCAGAATCAACTCAACAAAATAAACTCACGTAACAGACTTAAGTCTTTTGCTTAAATGTTACTTTAACTCAGGATTTGGCAACATTACTAAAGTCTGTTAACTCTTTACCAAACGACAAAATTTTAGAGCTGTCCAAATTCAAAGCATTTGCAGACGACAAAATAAACGTCACTCAAAAATTAAAACTTGACTTTAGAAGAGTAAAAAACATTGTGGGAAAAGGAGAAAATGCTGGTTACCAGCATTTTCTTTTCCCGCAATGTTTTCAGAAGGCTTCTTCCTCTGGGTCGTAAAAACCAGGGATTGTTTGGTAAAGGGTTAATGATAGTTAAATGCTTCTCAAATATCAGACTCAGCTTAAGTTGCAAAATGCGTCAGTTTGTGGACTTAGATTTTTCGTGAGACCTGACTCAGGTTATGGCTGCACTCCTTGTTTGGTCTAGTTCTAGATCTCCCCAGTCTGCAAAGCAAGTTGTGATGATCAATGAAACAAAATTATTTTAAAAAACTTAAATTATTTTAACCCCTTAAAACACAAACTGAATTTCAACAACCCTGTAAGAAAAGGCTTTTGAAAACATTGTGAGAAAAGGAGAAAATGCTGTTAACCAGCATTTTCTCCTTTTCTCACTATGTTTTCTACCCTTTTAAAGAACTTCAGTTTATTTGTATCACCTTCAAAATTGTTGTCTGCAGAAGCTTTCATCTTGAAAGACTCTAAAAAATTTCCATTTGGTAAAGAGTTAAGATGCTGGATCTATTCTGGCTGTAAAACCAATAAGAGCTTTTTTCTTTAGCAGACAGTGTAGATCCAGGTTCGGGTTGCACTCCTTGTACAGTCAAAATGATCAATTAAACAAAATTTCAGAAAACTTCAATAGCTCTGACAGATATACTCACAAACTGCATACAAAGCTGACGCTACCCCATCATTGGTTTGCCAAAATGAATGTTTAATTAAAACAGCCCTTTATCAGTAAAGTCATCTGTTGTAAAAGCTTTCCATCACTATTTCCTCAAGTGCACCTGATCTGAAAGTAAACATTACATCATAATCTATTTCATAATACTTCTAGGTCAAAAAAGACAACAATCAATGCAGAGAAAACTGCAATATATACATGAGTCATGCTCTGTGAAAAGGGGGTTTAATGCTTTTGAAAAAAGTATCGCCCCCAGGTCAGGGTAAATGGAACAATAGTTTTGGTAAGAAATTACTCGTTTTTGCCCATGCCGTTTTCTCTGGATGTCAAATTCTGTCACAAGTATCATAAATCCCTGTCACAATGTTGTCCAGCTGTTCAGATGTGTAGTGATATACAGTAATGGTGATGTCAAGTGGTCTGGGTACCTCTGGTTTAATAACTCTTTACAACAAAATCCCAAGTTTTAACCAGCCCAAGAAAAAAAGTATTGAAAACAGAGCCACGTAGGAACCCCCTTTTTTAACTGTCCTTTACAAATTAGTAGTTTAATGGAATGCTAGAGATATATGTTTGCCAGTTAACAGCAATAAAACGTTAAATATATGTGACAATTCTGATCAGTAGTACCCATCATCAAGCTTTAGATATCACTCATCCTGAATAACAGTACCTATCAGCCTTTTAAATAAGTTTAACAATATACCAATATTCTTTTCTGTAACTTTTGCAACTTTGACAACAGTTTTACTGTACGTTAATACATTGTCTGATATCATCAGTAATATCCATACTTTAAAATGGTATGAATAAGTCGCATAAAATAAAATAAAACACAAATTGTTTACTTTTTGCTGCAACTAGGCCTTTAACCTTTTCTATTTTTAAGAAGCAATCGTGTTTATCTGGACAAATTGCCCTACCTAATTTTTTTGACTGGCTAAATTGATCTGGGCAAGATCGTTCTGTCCAAAACATTGGCTGGCCAATTTCTTCCACATTTGTTTCAAAGAATGTAATATCTTCCCACCTCTCACCCCTTTTCCAAATGATGTAATTTTAGACTTGTCCAAATCGAAAACATTTGCACATTTTGTTAAGAGTTAAAGCACCCTGTTATGGTCTTTTTACAGTCGGAAAAAACAATATCCAAACATTGCAATTTCATGGTCATTTTTTTTTATATATATCTTACATAGACAGACAATTAAGATCTTAGATATAATTATAAGTACGTTTATTGCTCTGCACTTCATTCAAAGGACAGTCTGATCTTTCATTGTCTTCAAAAGCGACTTTGCTAGTCCTTAGACAACACAGGTCATTGTATTCGAGTCATTCTAATGAGCAAGAGCATCACTACAGTGAACCCTGGGCTCTTAATCTGAAATATGGAGGATGAGAATCAACTAATATGGAGTAGCCAATCAAACATCTGAGTTTTACACTTAAAGCACTGAACTAATGAAATAGATATGTGAAACGTGGTAAAGCAGCCTAACTATTACAGGACCACTGCTGTTTGATTAGAATATCTCAGAAAACTGGTCTAACAAACCCAAGATCTGATTGCATGTTCTACGCTGTCTGGTCTGAATTCGGGCTCTCCCAAAAAGCCTTTTTACCTGGTCAGTTGATTCAGACATGGAGAATATAAAGTTAAGTGAGCTTATTTGTTTTGCACTTTCACTTTTTCCTCTATGAAAATGCTCTATTCAACTCTACCCGTGAAATTACAAAATGTTGAAATTCTTTCAAATGATGAAAAAATGCTGTGAGGAAAAAGAGAACATGCTGAATACATGCAGTTTTTCTCACTACATTTTAAAGCCCCACAGGATTATTTAGTCAACATTTGACCGACTAATTTCAGTCTTTAGAATATCATCAAGAAGAAACATGGATGGAAGGAGAGGAAGAGGGGCTATGAAAATGATTTAATCCTTAATCTCCTAAATGAATGAAATTAAATTTTCAAGCTACAGTAAAACCTAAAGTTTTAACTATTTCACAGGTATTTTGGGGAAAAAAAATCTCCTCACCAGACAGTGTAGATCCAAAATCAGACTGCATGTAGTGTGCAGTCTGATCTTGATCTACACTGTCCGCAAAAGGTCATAAAGTCGCGCATAGCAGTCCAAGGGTTAATACATCCTAAACTGAAGGATGCCTAATCAGATCTGTGCTGATCAGTATTGTGAATGGACAGTCTGGTTACTAAGGTTGCAAGCGTGAGATAACCAGTTCATTCTGAAAATGTTTACCTAATGACCTCTCCGCTAGGGCCATATCCCTTACACAACTCTACATCCTTTGTCCCTCACAGCTTCACCTTGCTAACAATAAACGACCAACAGCCGAATACTATTTTAAACTTACAGCTGTTTCCAGTTGCATATACAGCAGTTTGCTCTAAGGTAAAACAGTCTAAATGTTCAAATTATCTTAAAGCAATGTTTCCGTAAAAACTCCCTTCCATTGCAATTTTTATCCCTACTCAAGGCCAAATGACCTATCATCTTTTCAACACCTGCTATACGAACAGCACTCGTCAAAACTCGGCTGATTAACAATGTATAACCTGATCAACGGATCACTCGAAGTTTGCCGAATAATATGGACAGCAGACGACTAGTAGATGTGCTTACATAATCTGATACTCCTTGATTCTCTCTTGTTTCATTCATAAGTTGTTATCAGGGTTAAAAGTTCAATTTAATAAGGTCACAACAGCTAGTATTAGTGTTATAAGACTGTAAGTAGAAGCTGTCAGAGTTGCAGTTAGATCAGTTTGCCCTCAGCAGATGGGTTTTCGAAATTTGTGGTCTCTCTAATCGTCCGGCTCACGCCGACCGATTAAAAACAAAAAGACCACGGCCAAAAACAGCCCCTTTACGTAAGGGCCGACTGTTATACATACTGAAAAGGTTCACTTTTGAAATATGACTTACTATCATTTATATTAATTCTATCCAAATGAATTTTTAAACCTTACTACTCTTATCCTTGATTCCCCCATACATCCACAAGTGGATTGTACTCAGCATTCCTGTCTAATGTTAACTACTATGAATGTGTGCCAACTTGTCGCCCCCCCTCCCATATTCCTTTCTCATGATAAATTGGCATTCTTTGAAAATATTTATTAGTTTGTTTTTGTTTTTTTTTAAAGTCTGATCACCTCTGGTTGTGCACAAATTACGAATATGCAAAACAACAGAAAAATTCATAAAAGGAGACCATCTCTCTCGACTCACACAGTCAAAATTCACACTATTAGTAAAATGTGTAAATTTTGTGATTGAAATGACTGTAGAGAACTTCATTAATATTTAAGTAATTACAAAAAATGTGGGCCATTATGGTAATCGGGCATTTTTGCAATGGGCCTTTTTGGTACCAGACTGTTCTGGAAACGGGCCATTTTGACCCCCATTCCACCAGAAGATTAGGTTTTGCAGGGGAGGGATAGGGGTCAAAACGTCCTACTTTCAAAACATCCCAGTACCAAAACCACCCAGTGCCAAAACAGCACATTACATAAATGGCCCATTTTTTTGTCTATACCTTAAAAACTATTGAAATCCTTTATCAACATTTGGACCACACAATTAGTTTTTATATATCTTACTTACAATATGATTATGAACTTTGATGATGTGAATCAAGAGAGATAGTCTCCTTCTACAATTCATACACTTTGTTCCTCTCTGTCATTTTCCTCATTTGTAATTTGTGCACAATGGGACGTAATCAGACTATTAGAAAACAAACCCAAACATGAATTTTGATATATCCAAAGCATGCCAATCAATCATGAGAAAATAACAAGGGGATGGGTTTGGAAAGACTAATGAGCATAGAAGAGCAAAGAAAGTTTTAAAATTCATTCTGTCAAAATTGATTGAAATAACCACACGTCAGATTTCAAAAGTGGGCCATCTTTGTACCTATTAAAGTGTGCCATTTTGGAAGTGGCCATTTTGACCCTCTCTCATAATGAAGATTTGTAAAAATTTTGGATACAGAAGATTTTATGGCCATTTTACTTGCTGGAAATAAGTCAGATACCAGTAGACAACTTGTTTGCAGTACCCAGAGCCAGTCTAACAAGGCTTATCTCCAGGCACTGCTTCATAATATTTGTGTCCCTACAGCCTCAGGGCATGGCACCATACTCTAGCCATAGAGGCTAGACTAGAGATTTTTTATCCCAAGTCTTACAGGCAAGAGGTACAGTACCTCAATACAAGGAAACACTGCCTTCGAGAAACCCTTGTTTATTTGTTACTAGTCTATAACAGCCATAAGCCAAGTCGTATTTGTGAGGGTACACTAATTGGAAAGAAAAATAAACACGTCAAAATTGATGACAATAACTTCAATAATCCACTTTTGAATTCGTTTCTTATTGTTTCCGCTTGACACCAATATTCACGTGATTAAACATTGATGATTGACGTGGGAATAAACAATTAAAAATCAACAAATACCATTGTATTCTGGAGTATTTAGGTAGAAAAACATACATGTATTCAGTCAAAAGTATTGTATACACAGTGCAATTTATTATCCGTTACCTCTGTTCATGTAAATCTACACGTAAATAATTCGAGTCAATGACATGCAAATATAATTTATCAATATTTACTATCTGCTCTTTGATAAAGGTCAAGGTTACAATTAAAGTCGGTGTTTAGTTATTTGAAGAAAACCGTGAAATTCACTCGCCTAACTCAGCCGATTCAGTTAAGTTCTGCGCCCTACCCGATAGGACCGAAAAGACCCTATTTATAAAAATTTGACAGGAACGTGTATTACAGTTTCCTTTTTCTCTGTTGTTGTATGATTAAAGTAATCATGTATTTTACTTAGTTGTCCTAAAATCAATCTTTTTATAGAAAGCACCAATTTATTTCTGTCTCACAAAAATGTAGCTGAGCACATTTTTCTGAATAGCTTCCTACACTAGAATCTATTTCTTGAAGAGGAAACACGCAGTACAGAGAAATGCTACAATCGCATACATGTATATCCTGACAGGATGTCCTGTCAGAATAATAAAGTTAACCGCATATCTTCTCACAAACTCGCAAAACAAACCTGTCCTGATTAGTTACCCCGGTTGTTTTCTAGCGCAAATACAAATCGGAAATCTATCCTACTCTCTATAAAGGACAACTTCGTAAATTTAGGAATCAGAAGCTGACTCGAATTTTGACATAAAAAGTGAATGATATCTCTTTTTCTGGTCGATCATTCCTCATGGTTAGTGCGGAGCCACAGAAACATTCATTTGTCCTGCACGTGGATATAAGGCGAATAGGTGTTAATCGTAATAAACTTTGCCAATTTAGCCCAAAGATCGAAACAGTCTTCTGTTACAAAAAGCGGAGCGAAAACGCCTGGGACGAAAGAAACAAAATCAAAGCGCTGAAAGCACCCTGATATTCATAATGATATTGCAGAAGTCCTGCTCGGAACCATATCAGCATTACTTCTTGCCTACTTCATTGGAGAGGTCATCATAGTCATAGGGGTCCGTAGTTTGACTCCTGTCACCCATAGACTAAAACAAGGGATTTAACTGCATGCAGCCCGTTACTCGCCCCCGGTTACAAAAAATCAACGTATCTTTTCTACCCCATCAGTTATTCTCCTAATTTTTTCTACAGCAAGGAGCCAAAACATTTTTCTACCAGAAAAACACAACTGTTTGTCAGTGGCTAATGCAGTCTGGCTGATACATTCGCTCGAACTTGTAAACTCGCTCAAAAATCTTCGCCATTGACACGGGTTCGTACATTCGACACTGACGTTCGCGCATATAAACCAATGAAATTTCTCGTTCCAAACAGTGTCACCGTACTGTCACGTGACAAAAAGGTGTGAGCAGCTGTACGAAATTTCATTGGTTGAATTCACGACTGTTAGTACATATCAACCGATGAAATTTCTCGTTCCAAACAATGTCACATGACAGAAGATGGCTGCAGCTGTTCGAAATAAGAATGTGGATCACAAATTCAACGAATTCTGAGGCGTTTCGTCGTTATTGAAGATAAAGACTATAGGTCAGTAGTATTTTTAAACATGTTTAAAGGGTGGGTGCCGCTAATGCTGCGTTTCATTGGATCTAAAGTGTATTTTATATCTTGAAAACGGATGTACGAACCCGTGTCAATGGCGCAGATTTTTGAGCGAGTTGACAAGTTCGAGCGAATGTATCAGCCAAACTGCATTAGCCACTGACAAACAGTTGTGTTTTTCTGGTAGAAAAATGTTTTAGCTCTCAGCTGTAGAAAAAAATAGGAGAATAACTGATGGGGTAGAAAAGATACGTTGTTTTTTGTAACCGGGGTCGAGTAACGGACTGCATACAGTTAAATCCCTTGTTTATAATATATAGTCTATGGGTGCCAGGAATCAAACTACGAACCCCTATGATCATAGTGGTGAGTTTAAAAGGCAGACTGTCACAGAATTTGGGATTAAGAATGATTGGTGAATAGATCTACAGACCCAGGCTTTAAATTACTAGTATTGTCAGTAAAAGAGAATGAAACTTTACCCTTTGTGTTTTAGCGACCATAAGGGAAAAAAAAAAAGGTTTTTATAAACAGAGTAGAGAAATGATTAATAACTGGTACCCAGCATATTTTCTCCATTTCGGCATTTTTTTTTTCCTTTCAAAGACAAAAACTGTCCTTTGAGACACATTTGATGAGTCGTCTACAAGTGTTTAGAATACAGACGAGCCTAAGACTTCGTTGTCTGGTAAAGGGTTAACCAGAGAAATTGGTTTTCTTAACCCTTATCCTGCTACACAACTAAAACAAAATTTTCGATTCGATAGTAAAATCCCAAATATTGCTATTTCAAAGTCATGTTTTGGGAAATAATATCACCTTATCGGACAGTGTAGATCCAAGATCAGACTGCACGTTCTATGCAGTCTGATCTTGATCTACACTGTCCGCAAAAGGTCATTGAGTCGCGCTGAGCAGCCTAAGGGTTAATCCAACACCTCACATTTTCCCTGCATGAGAAAACCTGAGCGTCTCAGTACTCTTTCTACTTTGCTCTTTATCTTTCAAATTTGAGCTATACACGAAGCTACATGTATGTCAATATTTGTAATTATTCTGCATGGATTGCCGTCAAAAAGGTAAATAAGATGACGTAAAACTCCAGTGAAGGCTGTCGATAAACTGTAATCAGTTTAAATCGATTATAAAACTTGCACTTGAAAGGAACATCTATGACCGATAGGATTATTGCTATCTTTACAAAAATAGCCTTTATAATGTAACTTTTTTGGTTTGCTTCGCTAACTGAAATTTTCTTATACATACACATGAGCATTAATTAAGAACCACCCTTTTCAAGTTATAAAGTTGTGTACAACACAATGCAGTTGTCATTCATGACATAGACCTAAGACTTGGTTATCAATTCGTTAACGGAACACTCAAATGTGTCAATCCATCAACTGCCAACACTGCTTCTACTTTTAGCTGTAATTTATTGACAGTCAGATTGGGACACCGAAAACGTAAAAAAAAAAAATGACTTTGTCTATAAAACAATTGTCACAGAGACTAGGTCAATGGTCTAACGTGCACAAAATTCTTAAAAGACGTTAAAGGGTAACTCCAGACCAAAGCTATTTTTGGATATAAGAATCCTTAAATGAAAACAATCTTAAAATTGAAAACCATCTTTCAATGTCTTTCCTAAAAAGAAAGTTATAAGCGAAAATGTGGTTTGCACACCTGTGCGAGTTTGTGAAATCTTCGATAAACCGGATGTGACGTAGGAAGTGTGACCCACACGGGTGTAGGACAAAAACCCACTAGGACAAAAGCCCACTAGGACAATAGCCCACTGGACAAAAGCCCACTGGAACAATAGCCCACTAGGACAAAAACCCACTTGGACAAAAGCCCACTTTTAGTTATAATCCTGTATTTAATTTAAAAAATTTGTATGTATGATGTGATTTGTCTTTAGAAAAGTACAAAACATTATGTGAAAAGGACAAAAATGCTAGTAAGCAGCATTTTCTCCGTCTCTCACAATGGTTTCAAAAGTCCAGCATTTTCTTCTTTTCTCACAATTTTTTCAAAAGTCTTCCTTCACATGGTGGTTATAGGTACGGGAAATGTTGTAAAGAGTTTAAAAACATTGAGAATGAAGGCAATTTGTATATAAAATCAGCTTTGGTAGCAATTTTAATTCATCAGTTATCCAAGTTACAGGTGAGTGCATATCCTAAAATAATAAAAAAAAAAATATCAAAAATACCAACATTTGTTAACAAAGTTGTATTCAGTTCTCCAAAAGTTCTTTAACCTGTATCCTGCTAAATAAAAGAAATGACACTTTCAAGGCAATGGTAATAACCAAAATTAATAGTCCCGTTTAAAAGGTATTTTGGAGGAAAGACGTCTCTTTCTAGGACAATGTATGCCCAAGATCAGACTGAATGTTCTGTGCTGTCTGATCTTGATCTACGCTGTCCGCAATAAGTCAGTGAGTCACGCTTAGCAGCCTAAGAGTTAATACTTGTGTTGATAATATCCTACTCTTAGTTAGATATAAGGCTGTAAGAACTGACCTGACAGGGCGTGGCTAACCTTTGACTCAAGTTGACCAGTCAACATTGTCATTTTAGTGGCCTCGAGACGGTTCGGATTTGCTTGTTGTAAATTTACATAAACACATGCATCATTCGTAATACTGTGTTTATCAAATAAATAAAAATGTATCTAAAGTACTTTAAAACACTTCATGTATACTAGGGCAAAAGCCCACTTTTCCAATTCAGGTAGGCAAATATTTTCAATTTTTTCATATTAGAACCTAATTTTAACCATGCTCAAACTACTAATATCATGTAGTGAAAGTCATTTAAAAGGTAAAAATAGTGAGATATTGGATAGATCTTGAATCCCAAATGGGTACTTTCTTACAAAAATGATCAAAAAAAAGATTTTCTAACCCTTTTTTATAAGCAGTGGGATTTTGTCCTCCCTGCCAAAATTAGCAGTGGGCTTTTGTCCAGTAGGCTATTGTCCTAGTGGGCTTTTGTCCCAGTGGGCTGTTGTCCGTTCCCCGACCCACACATTTATTTCGGCTTCTGTGTACTGTTAATTTGCTCTGATACTGATTTTTTTCTTATAACCTTATCCTCCCTCATGTCGGGAGACGATTTTTTTTTTTTTTTGGGTCACAAAAATCCCTATCGTAAGCCGGGTGCCGAGTTTAAGCACTATTTCGAGCCAGGAGATGACTATTTATTCGTCAGTCTGCTGTCTGTCTGTCTAAACCGAATAAGGTGGCTTAATATCAGATCACAGGAATTTGACATTCTGTAATGAAAATATATGATTAAATATGAAAAAAATACTCACCTATATATAAAGAAACACGTTTCTTCATATATAGGGGAGTATTTTTTTTTTCATATTTAATCATATATTTTAATTATAGAATGTCAAGTTCCTGTGATCAGATTTACCGTTAATCCTCAACAGGTTAAATAAACCTTTATGCCGATTGCAAAAATTCGAATACTGCTAGTTTTTGGAGATAGATACATGTATCTCCGTATTGGACACTGTACATAAGATCAGATTGCTCGTTCTGTGCAGTCTGATCTTAATATACATTGTTCGAAAAGGTCATTGAGTGGCGATCAGCAGCCTTGGGGCCACACAGAAATTTAAATGGGGCAAGAAATCAATGGTAAATTCACTGTTGATTATCCATCTCTTTCATATTACTGAGAGAGAGATAGACAGACCGAGAGAGAGGAGAGAGAGAGTTGGAGGGTAGTTAAAATAGAAATTCGACAAGCAGATTATGGGATTTTTTTTTTAAGATTGTATGAATGAGGAAAATACAGAAGTTATGACATTCGACTGGTGGACGGACGTTTTGGCCACGGACGTTTTGGCCAGGACGTTTTGGCCAGCTATATGTGCAAAGTAGGACGTTTTGGCCAAATGATTTTTAACACAGAAAAATGCAATAAATGAACTCTCTATGCTTTTAAGCTTACATTTTTTGATGCAGAAAAGCATATTCAGTTCATTTCATGCATTTTTTACTGTAAGGTAACATTTGGCCAAAACATAGTTTGACTTTGATTTGCAATCTTTGATAACAAACTGCTTAGATTTTTTATACTTTGTTGCAAAATCTTGTTGCAAATAGAAAGTTATTGTTCAATCATTATTAATTGACAGAGTTGATGATTGGTAATTAAAGCAATTATCAAATACAGTTTCGTCCTTAGTTGAGTATAACAGCAAAATAACACTTGAAAGTATGTCGTTATATGTCGTTTATATGTCATTTATATGTCATTGTTTGTGCTACTAGAGTACATTTATTGTATCTGTAAAGACAAGAAACTGTAAAGTTTACGTCTAATAAAGTATCTATCTATCTATCTATGTAAAAATGGACCAGCCCGCATAGCTCAGTAGGTAGAGTGTAGGACTCGTGAACGTGATGTTTCGGGTCGCTTAAGGGTGTGGGTTCGATCCCCACGGCTGGCCATCTAAAATTACTAATAGTCTTTCGGATGAGACGTTAAACCGAGGTCCCGTGTGACGGTGCTATACACCGAGCACGTAAAAGAACCAGGCGTAACTTAGGATGGGTTTCGTCCTGTATCTGCACTATCCCCCGTAACAATACTAACAGCCTTCAGGGGGCGTCGCCCATATGGGCAACCGGTGGCGACGATAAATAAACGTACATTCAATCAAATTCAAGAGCAGGATGGTCTGTGGACAACACGCTAAATCAATCTAGCTGGTGTTGCGTAATTTGAAAGAGAGAGAGAGAAAGAAAAAAAAAAAAAAAAAAAAAACGGACATCATTGTGGTGTCCGTGGTTGTGGGGTAGAGCGTCGGTCTCGTAACCATAAGGTCCTGAGTTCGATAGCCGGGAGCGGGTGTCAACTTTGGGATTTTTCATTGGCCCACACATTCGGCACGAGTACTGGTGTAGTTCCCAGTAAGCAGAATCGAGAGAGATTAGTATAAGTTGTAAGAACTTGTCTCTCAATCGATGTAAAATAAATATATTTAAACTAAACTGATTTCTTTCTGAGGATTGATGATAGTTATTGCGATAGGATTCATTCCCCTCTCATCGCTGACCAAACATACCTATGAAATCCAAGTTGTTCGATTCTCTGCAAATAAGTGCTTTCCAAAAATGTCCCTTTACCAAAGGACATTCTGGGAAAAAAAATTGAAAGCATTTGCAGAATACAAATCAAATGTTAATAAAAACATAACATTCGTCTTTCAACGGGCAGAAAATACTGTGGGAAAAGGAGTAAATGCTTGTGTGGTAAAGGTTTCAATATACAGTATTCAGTAATCTGAGTCAATAAAACACTCTCAATGGGATCGAACCAGTGACAACGGTCAGGATCGACCGCCGGAAATGAACCTCATATTAGGCGATGGAAAACATACAAGTAGGAAAGGGCAGGAAAATGTACGAGAGAGAGAGAGAGAGAGAGAGAGAGAGAGCAAGAATGAGAAAAGGAGATCTTCGGACGATAAATCAAAACATTGGGCATATAAAAGTATAAAAATACATTAAATGACAAGCGAACGACTACACACAATTTTTATAAGTATATATTTTGGTTTCAAATCAAATTCAATCAAAGACATATGTAAAAATCAAACAGGTGTAACCTACCTGTGACAGGTGTTAAAGGTGTGAAATACATCCTATCAGTGTGAAATTGGCAGTATAAACAATGGCAAAACTACCAAATAACTCTTGGATTAGGGTAACCAATACACAATGTACGTACTAAAGACTAGGAACATCCAAAAATATTTTTTTTATAGACAACTTGAATAACAATATAGATGAAATTTGACATTGGGGACGATTTCTCCAAAATTTTATTTGGGGACGATTTCTCCAGCATTCATCAAGATCAGACTGCACAGGATGTGTAGACCGTTCAATGATCGACGGTGTCCTACATTTGGTAGAAACAGCCTTAGAACTGTACTCGAATGATTTCCTTTACACATCGCAACCTTCCTTCTACCACTTAGTAGAAGAGACTTTTGGCATAATTCAACTATCTTGAGTTATTATTTCTTTTTTTTTTTTTTGAATATTTATCAATAAAAAATTCGTTGATGAGACAGTGGTATAATTGAAACGACTTCAAGAAATGAATTTCAAAATAGTTTTGTTCCCCACTAGAAGAATAACTTTTCCTTTTCATAATTACTATCTCCACTAGGCTAATTCATTTAAAATTTCTTTCCTATGATTGTAGTAAGATGTAAGAGCGATAGAGATTGAAATTCTGCAGTAGACAAGTGATTGAAACGTGATAAAGCGATTTATATCTTTACAAATTTTATGCAGTTTTCTCAGTTTTCTGCGTTAGTTCATATATATATATATAGCGACCATATCTTCTCACACTTGTGACGTCACGGCAGACTACCGGAAGTTACGATTTTTTCAATTAGCGACTTTCAGACATGTGAAAATCCGAAGTTTAAACCTCTATATCTCGTGAAGTAAGCATCACAGAACGCTAAGATTTTTTTGTTAACATACTCTAGTATAGTTTTATCCGATTTTGAAATAAAAAAAATTGGTGTAGAGTTACCCTTTAAGGTTTTTATGCCTGAGACAACAGCAATGGCGACATCAGTATCTGGTGTATCCTCCCCTGGGACGAATTTATGCTGCAACCCTCCACCTAACGCTGAACATCAAACGCTCAATTCGCATCACTTTGATCCTATGCCATTCCCCATGGAGTGTACCTGTGCCAATTCCTGTAGATTATGAACGGATGGATCCCTTGGTTGAACTTGACGCCCCAGATGGCCCCACAAATGCTCAATCGGGTTGAGATCGGGGCTTCTAAAAGCATTCGGCATACCTCGGGTGATGGGAGCCATCATATCCGTTACATGTAGGTACGGAATCGGCCGAGTTGTGACGAGTGTTCTAAAAGTTCTGACAGGCCAAGGTTATGTGACAATTATTTTGCGCCGTGCTTGATTAATACTTATGTGTATACTTAACCCTTATCCTGCTAAATTACTTAAATGAAATTTTCAGTGCGATAGAAACAAACTCACTATTGCTATTTCAAAGTAATGTTTTTGGGAATAGTATCTCCCTATCGGACAGTGTAGATTAAAGATCAGACTGCACGTTCTGTGCAGTCTGATCTTGATCGACACTGTCCGCAAAAGGTCGGTGAGTCGCGCTTAGCAGCCTTAGGTAGATGCCAAAATGCTGAAATAGATTTATTTTACCCATAAACAACGAATTCAACATGCACTTTCAACCTCTGGTAGAAGCGAAAAGGGTCTTTTCGCCGAAATAATCTCATCCTATTGGACATTTTGTTAGCGGTAAAACGCCATTGTACACTTCCTAGTGACTTTTTGTAGGCGGCTTAAAAACACAACCAATTTCTCTTCAGCAGACAACAACAACAACAACAAGAGTCATAAGAAAGGGTCTTGTGACTTGTAATTTTGCAGGAAAAACATAATATACTATATTCATGAGCAATGCTCTGGACTAATGCATCTACATGATGCATTATATTAATACCAAGCAGGTCTTCATATTATTGTGGAGCCATAAAAGCCTTCTTGTCTAACAACCGACTGGATCATGCGATAGAATTCTCCTTCGACATGCAGAAAATTTACCAATCGCAAAAAATTTCGACGCATGTCAGCCTGCGCGGACAGCATGGGCTGACATGAGTAGAAACTTTTTGCAGATGAATCAAACCCCCTTTTCATGAGGTGTGGCATAAACATTATTTTGCACTGCGGAAGTACATTTTGCTTGCGGTAAAACGCCATTTAGACTTCCTGTTAAAAAGTGTGGCGATAGCTGGCTAGTCCTGGTGATTTTTTAGTAAGAGTCTTTAACATAATCCATTTTTTAGCAGATGGCATACAGCTAATGACCATAAACATTTCACCAAGTTCAAAATTATCATTGACTTACAGAACAGAACAGAACAGAACATATACTTTATTAGACAAGTACTTCGTACATAGTCTTGTTTACATACATTGTATATAATAAACAAGGTCTCTCTCTCTCTCTCTCTCTCTCTCTCTCTCTCTCTCTCTCTCTCTCTCTCTCTCTCTCTCTCTCACACACACACACACACACACACACACACACACACAGATACGTCAAGTACTAAACTTCAGCTGGGAATAACATGGAATAACCATGTTTCAAATATAAAAATATAATGGTAATACAGCAAACTGTTATAAAATGTTATTACTCATTGGAATATAAACTATCAATTCAAATCTAATAGTTAATGCGGATCTTATAAAAGAGGCAAGTTTAATTAAAGTATCATTGTTGTTGCTTTGCATTAAAGTAACCAATTTATACATGCTAGGTTTGGTATAGAAAAAATCACTAATAAGCTTTTTACGCAATGGCATATATTTTGGACAAATAAGGACAAAATGATATTCATCTTCTACTTCTTCCATGTTGCATAGTTTACATAATCGTTCGTTCCTAGGTATCCTATTTTTGGCAAATCTACCGGTTTGGACATTTAGTGAGTGAGCTGATATTCTGAATTTACAAATATATCCCCGAACGTTCAACGGTAAAGCATCTAGATATTCTTCTTTTGCAAAGGAGGTTTTAATACCTCTATAGACAGTTAAAACTGAACTAGAATCTATTTTTGAGAACCACTCTTGTAGAAAAAAATCGATCATTCTTTGTTTCAAAACTTTCAAAATTTGATTAGAATTATGAGTGACAGGGTTATTGAATATTTCGGACATACCATAATCGCCAAATATCTTTTTAACATTATAAACCCAATTTCGTTTTCCCTTTATACAATCTTGAAGAGCCTGTGCATAAATGGTTTTTAAAATGATGTTTTTAGTATCTAAGAGCTTATACCAATACTTAATTATTTTCATGTACCTAGATATATAAAGGGGATAACGACCAAGCTCTCCGTAAACAGCCATAGAACTAGTACTAGACTTAACCTGCAGTATACGCTTGCAAAATTTTAGATGAATTCGCTCAATTGCTTTAGATTTACTGTAGCCCCATATTTCACAGGCATAACTGAGAATTGATCCAACAAATGCATCGAAAAGTTGACAAAGCGTTCTGGTGGGCAATTTAAATTTAAAGCAGTTAATCAGTAGTGCATTTAAAGCTTTCATTGATTTTCCTACAATATATTCTTGATTCTCTGCAAAGTTACCTGTATAATGGAATACTGTACCGAGATAATTAAAATTATAAACTGATTCAATTTTTCTACCATTATATGTCCACCATTCATTTTCTTTCAATTTAACTCGTTTTCGAAATACCATTGTTTTTGTTTTCTCTACGTTTACCTCTAAGCCCCATTTACTACAATAATCGTACAGTAAATTTATATTCTTTTGAAGTTCATCTGCACTTCTGCCAAAAATGACCATGTCATCTGCAAATAACAAAATGATGAGTGTGATCTGATCAAAACTTAAACCAGATTCAGGATTTTCCTGAAGGTAAAGTTCGAGATCTTCTAGGAACAGTGATGCCAAAATCGGAGAAATTATCTCCCCTTGCCTTAGCCCCACCCCGTATTCGAAAAAGTCTGAGAGTTCGTTTCTGTTCCTAACACATGACTTAACTTTGTTATACATAACCCTGGCGATTCGTAATAACTTCCCCTTGATTCCCAATTTATGCATTTTATACCACATGGCATTTCTATTTATAGAATCAAAGCATTTCTTCAGATCCACAATAAAGACGTTTGTTTTCACACAGATATTTAGTTATAATATTCATTAAGATAAATATTGCGTCCGTTGTTGAAACCCCTTTTTTGAATCCGAATTGAGCGTCTGATATTATGTTGTTTTCATCACAAAATTTTGTAATACGATTATTCAATAAAGTCGTATATACAACTATTTTTCAGTGTGAAAGAAAAATAATTACGCTGCTTCTGGTTATTCGATCACAAGGAAAACTATATTGATAGAATGCGAGGTTATTATTGGAGCTATTTACTCTAATTTTATTAGAGTTCGTCGCCTGACATCACAATTACAACACTCTAGAACATAGAGGTGTTATTTTCCCGCTAAGTGTTGACGACCTCGCCATTGTTGTCAATGTAAAAAACGTTTTTCTGAAATATTGGTCATTTTGGACAGCTACATTTATATATAACGTTATAATATTACATTGTATCGAGTTTGAAGAAATATGTTACTCTGTTAAATTCATTTAGCTGTATTTTCATAAAAGTTACATAACCATAGCTTCAGCTTTTAGCCAATAATATTTTAAGAAGTAAAATTGAGAATACACATGTTTACAAGTCAATAGGGATTCGGACTTTGATGAAATATTTATGGCCACTAACTGTAGTTTTAGCCTAGACCGAATACTGAGTTAAAAGCACTTTAAGACGACAAATTAAATGTCGCTCAAATAATTGAATTTGTCTTGAATCCTTTCACCGCCAAAGGCTAAAACAGGGACAGGGAAAACAGAGAACAGCACAGGTCAAGATCAGACTGCCTAAAAATTGCTGTCTGATCTTAGATTTACAATGTCCGGCTGGCTTAGTCAAGCCTGTGAGATATAATTCTTTCCGAGTTTCATTGGATTGACAGAGGTTGAGTCTATATAATCGGCACAGAAAGACTTAAAAAGAGTTAAAAAGGATAGACATTGTCTCGGGAAGAGGGAAAATACTGGCTATCGGCATTTTCTCCCTTTCTGACTAACGTTACATTAAAAAGAACATATTTTCTCACGATCATATACTAAATCTAACCATTTGGTAGAGCGTTAGACACACTAAATGTATTAAAGAAAGGGTCCACACTAATCGACATTATAAATACCTTAAGTGGAATTAAAGTCACTTTGTGGAATTCATAATTTACAAAGTGTTAGAGTAGGGTAGTTTCTAAACAATGAACTCGATAAAGACCCCTTGGTTTAACGACCCTAAGGAAGAGGACTTTTGAAAACATTGTGGGAAAAGGAGAAAATGCTGGTAACCAGCATTTTCTCCTTTTCCCACAATGTTTTCCTGTTCTTTTCAAAAGCAGATCCAATCATTTTAGCTGTTATTTGTTATTTGTCGTCTGCACTTGCTTTCAGTTTAGCCAAACGATGGTAGACTTTTCTTGTCTGGTATAGAGTTAACCCTTTACCCAACAACCGCGTGTTTAACGACCCTGGGGCAGATGGTTTTTGAACACATTTTTGGGGAAAAAAAGAAAATGCTGGTAACCACAAAGTTCTTATGTTTTCTGCCCTTTTCAAAAATCAATTTCATCTTTGGAGACAATTTTTTTGTTGTCTGTACACGATTTCAATTTGACCAAATGACATTTTGACTTTTGTCAACTGGTAAAGATATAATCATATACATTTCTAACATTTAACAGATGGAAGTGTGCCAAAAGAACTAATAATTACGGTACATGTATATTGATTATTTTATTAATAAATCACATTATAATTCTGTCATAATTATGAGGTTTGGTGCACCTAAAATTTTAAGTGCTTAACATTGTTTACTCAACGCTTTTGTTGGAAAGCAGCCGCTGGCTTTCAAAGCATGTTGAGTGAAGTTCTGGTAAAGTAAATTTCAGGAAAGTATAGACAGATGCACTGGTCGCCACTATATGACTGAAATAATGTTGTTAAATAGCAAACAAAAATATCTTAACTCTTTCCATACCATAGACGACACTAGAAGCTTTTGTGGACAGTGTAGATCAAGATCAGATTGCACAGAACGTGCAGTCTGATCTTTAATCTACACCGTCCACTGCTTATTCTAGATTATATACAAACTCTCTCTTGATCTAACAGCGGAACTGTATCTGTAGCCTTTGAGAAAATGCGATTTATTTATTCAGTGGCGAAAGAGTTTAAGATCATAATGATTGCTTTATTTTCCTTGCGTTCTTCTGTCTTTCCCGAGTCACTGGCCTAACAGATTGATAGCAGACAACTTTTACAACTTTCTAGTGAAGATTGAACAGGCAACGTGAATAAACAAACATCAATACACAAATAAACAAGAAAACATTATGAAAAAAGTAAAGAACTTCGTTCCAAATATTCTGTCTTTTTTCTACTATGTTTTTATAGGTAGTCCGATTGCAAAAGATCTCGTCATTTTTTCAACTTAGTCTGTATATATTTGCCTTCTCCTCCACCTTCGCCTTTTTCTCTTCTTCTCCCAGCCCTTCCCCTTTCCTGTCCGATCTCCATCATTTCTCCCCCCCCACCTTTCATACAATACAGATAGTGTCCTTAGGCAAGACACTTTAGAGCCAAGAACCTCGACAACTACGTAAGTCGACTGTCGCCGTGATACGATTACTTAAATAACACTTTAAACACCATTTAAACAAGTATAAACAAACAGACTTTAAGGCATCAAGACTTTAATAATTCAAAATATACATTTATTCATATATACCCAGTTCTTTACTGGATAGTTTTATAAGGAATCAAAGGTGGATAAAAAGTGGTTCAAAATAACTTTCAAACAAAAGAGCTTTGCGTAGATAAATGTCACTACAAGTATATGATCAGAGAGAGAGAGAGAGAGAGAGAGAGAGAGAGAGAGGGAGGGAGGGTGAGAGGGTGTACCTGAAAGTGAAATGCCACGAATAGACCACCATGAACTCCCAATTCTGATCTGCAGTGCTATATTCTAGCACTTATAGCGCCGAATAAACCAGACAGACATGTTAAATCCAGAAATAAGACTCAAACAGATGGAATAACATTTTTTTTTTCTTTGTTTTGTTTAGAATTTCTCAGCAAAGCGGATAGTGTAGATCCAAGATCAGACTGCACATTTTGTGCAGACTAACCTTGATCTACACTGACGTCAAAGGCAAATAAAGTCGTGAAAGGCACTTTAAGGGCCAGCACTTCAAATACTAGTACCTCACACAACTTTCATCACTTTTTTTATAACCCTTTACCAGACAATACAATTTTAGACGTGATCCAAAGCATATGCAAACGACAAATTAACTCTTACGCTGCTAAGCGCGACTCACAAACCTTTTGCGGACAGTGTAGATCAAGATCAGACTGCACAGAACGTGCAGTCTGATCTTGGATCTACACTGTCCGATAAGGAGAAATTATTTCTGAAAACATAACTTTGAAATGGCAATATTTGGGTTTTTACAATCGATTTGAAAATTTCATTTTAGTTATTCAACAGGTTAAAGGTTAAAGCGTAATGCAAAAAAATCGAAAATTGTCTTTCATAGAGTTGAAATCCTACTGGGAAACGGAGAAAATATTGGTTACCAGCACTTTCTCCTTTTCCTACAATGTTGTCAAAAGCTTTCAGTCTCAGGGTTGTTAAAAATAAGGATTGTGTGGTAAAGGGTAAAGACACTTTAAATCCAAAATAAGGCTGCGCAGTACGTGCAGTCTGATCTTCGATCTGTCTAAGGTCTTGTTTTATTTCTTTTAAAATTCAAAAGGGCAAAGGGCATTGCACTTGCAAAAATAACATCCCCCTTAAATTCTATTTTGTCTTTTTGTTTTTAAATGCAACATAAATAGTTGTGAGCTTTTTCAGTGCTAGAGAAAAGGGGGGGGGGGGGGGGGCTATTTGATGATCATGACTGAGCCATGCGCTTGAAAAGGTGGCTTAATGTATCTGTAAAAAAACTATCGAGAAATCGCTCATGACGAGCAATAATTCTCCATTTCAGGCACACTATTCCGTGTGTCGTCCAATATGTATTCGTTTGATGCATTTGAGATGTATGCTTTGTGAAAAGGGGGCTTAATGCATCTGCAAAAAGTATCGATTCATGTCAGCCTGCGCAGTCCGCGCAGGCTGACATGGGTCGAAACTTTTTGATAATGGTAAATTTTCTGCAATTCTAAGGACCATTCTACCTCATGATTCAATTGATTGTCAGACAAAATGGATTTCATGGATCCATAATCATGTGATAACTTGCGTGATATAATTCATCACGGTAATGCATTAAATTAATGGCTCATTAGCATAGCTGACTTCCAATCAAGGTCAAGGTCAGCTCATCATACGATAGTGAAACATTGCCTTCCACCTTGGGACCAACAAGATGGTAAATAGCACACTGCGTCTCTTATAATTTAAGAGCGGCTTATTACTTACATCCCAAAATTTGGCAAGAATGCTGATAAAATTATCAAGTATTCAAATGCACGTCAAAATTCGTCTCGATTCGAGTAAAAGAGTGTCTGTTCTGATGCTGTCAAGTGTTGTTATAGCCATTAAATACATTCGGCGATGACACCAAATATAACTTCCGCCCGCTTGGAATGCTGGGTAAGCGGGTGCGTTGGCTTAATGAGCTTTCGTCTTCAGAGACTTCTACCTGTCGGGCTGGTGAGTTGCCATTCCTACCAGAAATCGGTGTCAACACACGTTTAAGATTCTTCTGCGAGTTTAATAGTCCAAAAACGTCATTAGATGTACCAGATAGACTAGATGGACGGCTTCCGGCCTCAGGCCTCCTTTTATATAAACTGCTATTGGTCCGGTATAAGCTATTGGAACGTGAAAATGGTTGTACGGGTGTACCATTTCCGTTTTGCCCAATAAAACCATCTACGTAATTTGGAGTCGTGTCACGTGACATATATGACCCTTCAAACTGTTTATTTTCTAGAATTGGGGATTCCATGTTTCGTATCTTTTCCATGAAAGCACTTCTCGACGTACTTCTCGAATGAGGCGTATGTGTTCGCTGTATAAGGTTCTCGTCTTCAAGAAGTCTCATAAGACCAACTTGGTTCTTGACCTGTTTGGTGTCGGCTCTGCCTTCACAAACAAGCACCTTGCAGCACTCCGACATTTGTAACTTTATACTGAGTTCTAGTGCATTTAGTCTTTGTTTATTTCTGATTTCCATATTGATAGTCGCTTTCGTCGACGAAGAGTTGACCAAAATACGAATGGCAGAAGCATTAGCACACATGACGGCAAACATAACGGCTGTGTTTCCATCTCTGTCCTGTAAGTTGGCATCACATGATTTACAACGCGCTATCAATCGAACCAGGTCGATCTTTTCGTTGTCCATGCAAGCATACATTAACGCAGTCTTGCCTTCCTCATCCAGTGCGTTGACGTCACATCCGCTACGAATGAGCATGCGCACAACGTGAGTTCGTATGTTCTCTTTGGCCTCACAAATGGCGTATGTTAGTGGCGTTTTGCCATCGTCAGTTCGTTGTTCGAGACAATCTTCTTGGTTCGTCAATATGGTATTTATACTCCGTACTTTACCGTGCGATATTGCATAGAATATCGACATGCGTCCACTTTTTTTACGAGCCGACATATTCGATTTTGTTGGTAAACTTTACCGCTATACAAACTGCCCAGGATCCATGAGTTAATCGTTTATTAAAAAATCGATTTAAACAAAGTCACAGATTGTTAATAATTGGATAATTCATATTCTTATTGACTCTATCTATTAAAGTGCTTGACATGGTCTGTCGATATTTTCAGACGTTTTAAGTCCTTCAACACGCACACTAACACTTTAAATCCTCGATACAATCCAAAGTTGAACTTATTATTGAATCAATTTTCTTGAAGAGTTGTTTAATGTATCAGAAGAAAGTTTCGACCCAGGTCAGCCTGAGTGTACTGTGCATGCTAACCTGGGTAGAAATGCTTTGCAAATGGTGAATTTTCTACGTGTCAGGGATCATTCTACCTCATGATTTATCCGGTTTTTGACAAAAATTGATCCATATTATGCGTCACCTTGCTTGTTATCGCGCATTACGAAAATACATCAATCCCCGTTTGCCAGAGCGTCACTGATTTATAAATATGGCAAACACCCAAGCCTATAACGATATCACCGCAGACATCAGTTGACTAATTTTAAACCTTCTTCCATAAATTTGTGATATAAGACTTTGGAAAAAAAAAAGTAATCTTAACGTGGGGACAATCAACACAAATTGATAACATGATACGTGATAACATTGTGGCAAAAGGAGAAATAAATCGTAGCAGGAAATTTCTATTTTTTCTCCAATGTTATTGATTGATTGACTTGCGTTTATTTATCGTCGCGACCGGTTGCCCATATAGGCGAAGCCCCCAGAAGGCTGTTAGTGACGTTACGGAGGATGGTGCTAGATACAAGACGAAACCCATCCTACGTTAACCTTGGTTCTCTAACATGCTCGGTGTATAGCACCGTCACACGCGATTTCGGTTTAACATCTAATCCAAAAGACTTTTTAGAAATCTTTTCTTAGATTGCCAGCCTCGAGTGGCCAGGATTTGACCTTTACAAGTCTCATACTCTACCACCTGAGTAAATGGGACTGGTCTCTCCAATGTTAACTGTTTACCTTACATCGATTGTAAAACAATTTCTAACAGATCGGATGGATCACTCTCGGTAATTGCTTCCTGGAAATCCTGTAAGCCAGTACTCGCACCATGATTCGGGTATCTCCAAAAGTCGACCTTGCTTACCGTGGGAGTCAAACCTTAAACCTCTAATGCGAGAGGCTAATGTTCTCCCCTGTTATCACTATTTGTTACAATGTTTTCAAACGTAATATTCTCTCTAATAACAAATAAATATCGTGTGCCTAATGTAATGACTTAACATAGAGAGTTCAGTTCTGTATTTGAAATTCACTTTGTAGTAGATATTGCTTTAATAATCATTTAAGAACCCTTTACCACACAATCTCGGGTTTTAATGACCCTGAGGAAGAAATCTTTTGAAAACATTTTGTGAAAACGAGAAAATGCATGTAACCAGCATTTTTTCTACTTTTCACACTGTATTTTCTATCCTTTCAGAGACAAATTTCACCATTTGAGCCAAACTTGTTTTGTCGTCTGCATAAGTTTTCAATTTGAACGTGACTGAAATTTTGTCGTGTGGTAAAGGGTTAAAAAAAATGCCGCACGCTGAATGTACTGACTTAACGTGGAGACACCGAGCCGTTCCGTCCTGAACATAAAATTCACGTTTTACTGGATATGATATTAAAATCACTTAAAAACCCTTTAAACCACACAATCCCGAGTTTAAACAACCCTGGGGAAGAAAGCTTTTGAATACATTATGGGAAAAGGAGAAAATGCTGGAAAACCAGCATTTTCTCCTTTTCCCACAATGTTTTCTATCCTTTCGGAGACAAATTTCATCATCTGAGCCACATTTGTTTTGTCGTCTGCATATGATTTCAGTTTGGACGTATCTAAAATTTTGTCGTTTGGTAAAGAGTCATTGTTTTAGGAGTGCCTCACGAAACTCGTAATTTTTTACCCAAAAAAACCCGCCCTTTTTACTACCAAGGAAAAGAGATTTTTGTAAACTCTGGAGAAAAAAAAGGAGAAAATATTGGTAATTACATAGCATTTTCTCAATTTTCCAAAAAGTTTTCTATCCTTTTAACGCCTGATTCCATTATTTCAACCTAAATTAATTGTCGTCTGCTAATTCTTTCAATAGGGATAAAAATCTAAAATTCTGTCGTTTGGTTAAGAGTTGAACATAAAAATTACGTTTGAATAATCCACGCTTAAAGCAGTAACTTCCTCGTTTGAATAAAAAAAAATAGATAAATAAAACGAAGAAAATCTTACGCAAATTTAACAGTCATTACAATATATTCCTCAAAATGGTTTCGTATACATGTAATTTAAAAATAAACTAATTTAATTTTCTTACGTAGATAAATTCAAAATTAGAACGTCACTTTAAATATTTATCTACCGAAATAAGCTCACAATCAAACGTTAATTGATTATTCCTCGTCGAATTAAAAACATTGAAGGTCGGTCTATACAGAGTGTACCATATATCGATTCCGAATAGAGTAATAAAAGAATACGTAGTAATTAACTCCTTGCCACACAATCCCGAGTTTTATGAACCCCGAGAAAGACACCCTCTGAAAACATTGTGGGAAAAGGAGAAAATGCTGGTAACCAGCATTTTCTCCATTTCCAACAATGTTTTCTAGCCTATTTGAGGCATATTCCATCATTTTGTGCCACTTTTAATTTGTCGTCTGCTAATGCTTTGAATTTCGAAGAGTCTCAAATTTTGCCGTTTGGTAAAGAGTTAACCCTTTATCCTACGACCAAATTTCAGGTTTTTCAATAATTGAAAACATTTGCAGACGACAAATCAGGCACGGCTGAAAGGGTGTGATTTTGTAAGAGAGGCTAGAAAATATTGTGGGAAATGGAAAAAGTTTTGGTTTCCAGCATTTTCTTCTTTTCCCACAATGTTTTTAAAATTCTTCTTCCTCAGGGCCGTGAAAAAGCGGGATTGTTCGGTAAAGGTTTAACCGATAAGGTCATAAGTAAATACAGAAATTAATTCTAGAAAGGAAAGAAAGACGCAAAGATCGCTTTTTTTCTGGGCTGTTTTATCCAGAATTTCTCCCAAGAAGACGGACAGTGTATATCCAAAATCAGACTGCACAGAAAGTGCAGTCTGATCTTGGATCTGCACTGTCCGTAAAGGCGTCCCATGGTGTACCCATAGAGCTAAGGGTTTTAATCGTGCTGTGCTCATGTACCAGTGAGAGATTAGCCGATACACTGTAAAGTTTTACCATAGGAGGCAAAGAATATATGCTTACCGTATTACGTAAATCCTTATCCAATACACTGCTTAATGTATGTGATCTGAATAAACGGTTCTTATGAATAATTTATCCTTTTGCCAAGACGTACTCAAAAGTGGTCCGTTGAAAAGCAAAACAAGACCTATCTTTTAAAAAAGATAGACGGCGTAAATTTGCCAGCAAGTAGCCAGTGACCCTTGGAATAGACCTGAATTTTTACCACAGGGGCCCTTAAAATAAACATGTCTACATTTTTGACCAATCACAAATTTCTATTCATTCATTTGTTGTTAGTACCAAAGGTTATTAGTAGGTCAAACGCCAGCACATTCAGCTACGCCGAAAAAAAATCGTTTATGGGACGAATGTGTCAATTATTAGTCTCATGGGTGAAATTTTCTGTAAGGTCACTCAGTCAGTCGGTCAGTTGGAATCGTTAAAAAGGGACGAACTTAACGCTTTACCGGACGCCAAAACTATGGGCGTAATTATGATTTAAATTTCTAATTTTACGGTAAGCTTAGGTGAACATGAAAAACACCATGTAAGCAACGGTCCAGGTACGAACCCCCCTTTTTTTAGTTTTGTTTTCACACTTATTTTTACTATCACGGACATGACGTCATCCCCAGTTAAGGTCAGACGATGTCAACGTTAAAGTTAAGACCACTAAATGTAGCTCAGTTAATGAAATTTGGCTCTAAAAGGATTAAAAACACTGTGGAAAAAGGAGAAAATGCTGGTGATCAGCATTTTCTCCTTTTCTCACAATTTTTCAAAAGCTTTCTTTCTCAGGGTCGTTAAAAATCAGGATTGAGTAGTGGAGGGGAAGACTTTGCATGATGATGCTAGTGTTGGTCCAAGTATTTGGCTCCATCCGGAAAATCAATTGAATACACCAGCGGATTGTGGTAATTTGTAGAGGGGTTTAAATAGTAAAAATAAATCGAGCAGGCTTTTCGGACATGTGTATCCTATTTTCTTGTGGGGCGACATTTTTACCAATGAATTTGGCATCATTACAAGGCCGATGTTACTTGATGGTTATGAAGAACAATAAGTCAAACAATTAACAAGATGGTAGATAGACTAATTATATAGAAATCACAATGTGAAGAATGAGAAATAAATGGCGGGGCGTCCAAAAAACATTTAGCATTTATGAAATATGGAAGCAACAGTCTCAAATAAGTATGCAAATCCAGATCAGACAGATCTGAGTCTTTGGAACGGGGCGCATGATAAGTTTATATGGCTTAGCTTCAACGTGTAAATGGTGGCTGCCTTCTCTTGACAGTGAGCATGCGCAGGATGTATGTGAACCCGCTGCCTAACATTGATTTTGCTGTGACCCGGCTCGAATTACAAAGGTTACAAAACTTATCACATGGTTCCCATCAATAACATATTGATTACAAAACCGCTTGTTTCTGCGAAGAGACATAACAATTAAAGTATTCTATTTTTATGTCAAATTAGTGAAGGGCGAGCGGTTACAACCTAAGCAACGTTAACTAGTCTGTCGGGCTGATATTATGAACCTAGCATTTGAATTTACCCTTATCCCCCTGCCTAACAATCCGGAATTTTTTACAGTTCAGAGGAAGAAGTTTTTTTGAAAAAATTGTAAGATGGGGACAGAATGCTGTAACCTAGTTACCAGCATTTTCACCCTTTTCAAACATTTGTTTCTAAGACAAATCCCCTCATTTGAGCCATATATTTATTTTTTTTTTCGTCGTCTGCAATTACTTTCAATTGGAAAGTCTGAAATTTTGTCGTATGGTAAAGAGTTAGGTTCCAAAGCAAAACTTTTTAACATTTAATTTCGTTCTTTTTTTGCCTTTAAATTCCTTACAAGACAACACGATTCTTAACACATTCTTACTGAAAGCACTACCTGTAGACAGGTAGGACGCGGTTCAAGTGATGGTATCGTGTCCTTAGAAAAGAAAGAAACTTTGCGGTGAAAGGCACTGGTCAAAATGGAGACGAAAATCTAAAATCTAGTGGCTGTTTTTTTCCCCACATACAAAAATGACGTTCTGTCGATATTAAAGGGAAGAAGTCCTCGATAGGAATGATGGCTGAAGCAGAAATAAGTGAGACACATAAGCTATCTTGTCATTTATAAGAGTACATAAAATTTACATAAAGTAGGATCAGAAAAATATTTCTCAGTTTTCTCCGTGATCACAAAAAGGTGATAGTACACATGTTATTGCACAAAAACCACTGACAATATAAACCTATAATCACAACGTGGTCTCCAAAGGCGTTACTGGTAAGAGGAGGTGCCCCGAGCCAACAGTACTTGTCATTGTGGCGTTAGCTGTCGAATTCTGGGCCATTGTCATAAGAGGAAATCCGAATGTGAACGAGGTAGGCGGCATTGTTGACATGGTTGATGACGTCACATTTACTTGTGTAGTTTCAGTGCTTTGGTTACTTTCTGTGTTTTCAGAAAGTTCTGTTCTTTTCAGTGCCAGTTTTTTCGTGTGGATCGCGTCTACGAGGTGTCCGAAGTTTTTTGCCTTGTCTTTGAGCAGTAGATTTGTTCGTTTGCGTACCGGATCAAAATGGATGCCATGTTGCCGCTCCAAGTACCTGTTATACGTCATCAGTTCGAGGTACTGGAGCGCCCTCTGACTTTGACGAATGACGTTGAGTAGGTTCTTGGCCTCGTTTGATCCCTTGATGTTATTATATTTCTTGTACATTATTGGCTGACTCTTTTTGACTTGTAAATGCATTTCATGATCGTCCGGACCTGGAGAGTAAATGCAACATTACTCTGGGGTTGTTGAACCACTTAAATCTGTCCCAGATGACAAAAAATTTTGAACATGTCCCTACTGAAAGAATTTTGCAGGCGACCAATCAAATATGGCTCTAATGAATGGTTTGTCGGTGAAACGGTTGAAAACTTTGTCGGAAAAGAACAAATTGTTGTCACCGGCATTTTCTACTTTTCCCAAAATAATTCTCAAAAGAATTTTACCTCAGGATTGTCAAAACAAGATCCCGTGGTTTGTTTTTAAAATGACTCTATAGAATTATGAAAACCTGTTCCAAGTATTTTTCGATCTCCAAAGCAATTGATTTAAGAAGAAAAGCCTCATAAAGAAAGCAAAGATTAGTAGCACACTAGACAAGGATGATCCAACAACTTTTTACCTTCAGACTGAAGAAATTTCATCTCGCATTTCTTGTTCAGTATCTCTTCGTCGAGCGCCTTGCAGTGGAGTTGACATCGCGAGATCATGCTAATCAGCTCTTGAATCTCCGCCTCCATTGCCATGACGTCACTTCTTCGTCTCCGCCTCCTTTCTTCATTTCGACTGAATAACAAGAATTGATTGATTGAATTTGAAGTTAACGCCGTTTTAACAGCTAAGGTCATATCACTGCGGTCAGTGCACCTACGTATGTGTTTCCTGGCTTTCTCACACCGGTACTGACACAACTTTCTTTCCAAGTCACTCATGCATCAGAGGTGAGAGGCGAAAATAGCCGGGAAGAAAGTTGGCCTCAACCAGGTATCGAACTCACAACCACCAGATCACGTGTCCGATACGCTAACTACTGAGCTACCGGGGAGGGCGAGAATAACAAGAACCCTAGGATCTCAAAATTATAACGGAATATTAACATTTTACTATCCCAGATAGACTTTCAATACAGTCATTTGCGTAGAAGAATGGGACAGCAGGGGAAAGCCATTTAGCATCGAAGAACTTAAGTGGCGCCAAAACACGGTTAACTCTTTACCAAACGACAAAATTTTAGACTTGTCGAAATTGAAAGCATTTACAGACTACAAATTTAGTTGATCCATGCTGTGTGAAAAGAGGGCTGACATGGGTCGAAACTTTTTGCTATTTCTGATTTTTCTGCACGACAAAGGACCATTTTACCTCCAGATCGTATCGAATGGATTTTATGGATGCATAGTTACATGCATTTGATAACTTGCTTGGTATAATACATCACGGGGATGCATTTAACTTCCTTTTGTCAGAGCATGGGTCAATTTTATACAGTTGATGTGATTTGCCTTTTGAAAGATAGAAAAAATAGTGAGAACAGGAGAAAATGCTGGTTACCAGCATTTCACCTTTTCCCACAATGTTTTCAAAAGCTTTCTTTGTTCGGGTTGTTCACACTCGGGATTGTATGTTAAAGGATAAGTTGCTTCTTGGTGAAATTCTGCTCCATAGGCCTTGGTCCGTATACACCAATCATTCTTTAAAATATTCTTAGTTTTGTTGTCATGATTTTCTAAATTTGAACATAACACAACTTTTGACTGGCCAAACCAATTGGTTTAGCCAATCAAAAATGGTGTCAATTTCAAATTTAGGAAATCTCTGATATAAAGACTAAGAATATTCTTAAGGATGGTTGTTGAATACAGACTCTGGTCTTCTAGGAAATTCATATAAGACTAGAGAGAAAATTTTGTCAATAAAATAAACGCTTGGGGACTAAAGCGTATTTCAACCTACCTTAATATTTAAACTATATTCCCCCGATTTTCATCAAAAAACATGTGAGCTATGCTCTGTGAAAAGGGGGCTAAACGCATCTGCGAAAAGTATCGACCCTGGTCAACCTGCACAGTCCGACCTGTGCCGAAACTTTTTGCTATTTGTAAATTGTCTGCATGTCCAAGGACCATTCTACCTCACGATTCAGTCGATTGGTAGAGAAACTGGATATCATTGATAAATAATTATGTAATGACTTGCTCGGTAAAATGTACAACAAAGATGCATTAAACGCCCTTTGTCAAGTGCACGGCTCATTTCTGTTTTACAGTATTAACGCTTATAATGGCCTGCAACACGCGAAAAGGGGCATTCGGACATTTGCGTAAAGTGTCGTCCCGGATCAGCCTGCGCAGTCCGCGCAGGCTAATCCGAAACGACACTTTCCGTTTTTATGTAATTTTCTGTTTTGCGCAAGTCTAATGAAGAACAGGATCTAATGAAATTGTAAAGTGCCGTCTCGGATTAGCCTGCGCAGAGTGCGCAGGCTGATCCGGGACGACACTTTACGCAAATGTCCGAATGCCTATTCTCGCGTGTTGAACGCCAATATATAAATTCGTATTTTCAGATATGCTTTCGCAAGTCGATGCGCAACAGAGACGGTTGTTTGTATAATGTTTTTTTTTCCGTATTCAATATTACTTCGCTTAATTATCTTCCCAGGCCACAGGCTGCTTTCCCACATGACTACTACCGAAAAAATAATCAGCGTAATAGATTTCAGACAACAAAGTTTTAGATACATTCAAATCAGAGGCAGACAACAGATAAAATGAGGCTCGAATGGTGATTTGTAAATAAAGGCTAGAAAAAACAATTATAGTTACAGGAGAAAGGTAAGTTTCCAGCCTTTTCTGCTTCTCCCACGATGTTTTCAAAAGCCATTTTCCTCGTTGAAACCCGGTATTGTTTGGTAAATGTATAACGTTTTTATACAAACTCCGCTAAAAGTCCCCTGTCAAATCGAATTGGTAACACATAATGCGTAGACGTTATTGACAAAATAACAAAATGGCAGAAGTGTGACTGATAAAGTGCATTCTACCCCAAGCTGCAAACGTTGGTACTAATCACTTGAGGGTAGTCTTATGAATACGTAAAAGCAGCTACGCAGCACAAGTGAATAACCGGGGAAACGTGCGGCCTGTACCGGATTCGAGGGCTAGACCCTCGTTTACAGGGCCAGTGCTCAAACCACTGGGCTATCTGGACCGCTCGACACCAACAGTGCTGTTTATCACTACACCACTTTATCCAGGTGCAATGTATTGAACCAAGTTTTAGATCATAATTATGCAGGTAGTTCTATTGAAAAACAATTCTTACTTCATTGATTTCAGTTGTCGTTTCATTTCAGCAAGGAGTGCATCTTTTTGACATTCATCATCACTTTCGGAATCAGAATTCGACATTACCGCCAATGTGGACAATGTATTAAATTTCGCATCTCTCTCCACGTATTCCTCTGTGTAAGCTTCATGCGGCTCGCTCTTTTCTTTTTTGTTCACTGCTTTTCTTTTCAATAATTTCTGTAAACATGCCATCTCAATCCAACGTGTTATAACTGATAGATGATGTAAAATAATGTGCGTTGAAAAGATCATTTAGTTGAAGGTTTAAGTTGCATGATATAGCGCTGAAGCTTGCCGGCCATATTTGTTCTTGTTTGTGGCGCCGCCCGAAAACGGATTGTGACGTCATACTTCATTAAACGTCGCGTGCTTACCAACGCGTTCCTCGTTCTGGCGGAAACGTGGTAACATAATTCCATTTACGTGACAGTGCATGCGCCATGACGGTTTAACTCCTTTCAAGACGACAAATTTTAGACTTTCCTACATTGAAACAATTTGCAAAGTAACAGTTTTTTCACTGGTTAAAACCATTTGATTTGCCCCATCAGAAAATGTTTAGCAAATTAGGGATCGTGTTACTCTACTTTAAAAGTTAAACTATTCTTGAGAGTAATCCAATTCAAAATTCGACTGTAATTCTGAAACTTTGTAGGAGTTCGCATCTTGCAGTAGAGTCTAGATTTTTGTTTTGACAAATAAAGGCAATGAAAAAAAAAAGGCAATACAATGTTAATTTTTTATGTTTAGTTTATTGCACTTTTAGAAAATAGATGACTATTAAAAAGATAAGTTAGGCTTGCCTTTAGTTTCATAACCTATAAACAAAAAAATTGAGCCATGCTCTGGCAAAAGGGGGTTTAATGAAGCTCCGTGATGCATTAAAACAAGCAAGTCATCAAATAATTCGGGATTCAAAAATCCATTTTGTCTAACAACCAGCTGAATCGTGTGGTAGAATGGTTCTTGCACATGCATTAAAGTTTTCCCAACGCAAAAAGTTGCCACTCAAGTCAGCCGGCGCAGGCTGACCTGGGTCAATACTTTTTGCAGACACACTAAAGCCCCTTTTTCACAGAGCAAGGCTCATATGAGTCATGCTCTGTGAAAAGTATGCCTATACTCATCTACAAAAAGGTATTGATACATGTCAGCCTGCACAGACCAGCTAGGTCGAAACTTTTTGCTACAGGTAAATTTTTTGCAAGTTATAGGACGATCCTACCTCATGATTCAGCCATTTTTTCTTTTTATCATAATGGATCCATGAAACATTATGGCTTGCTTGGTATAATGCATTACAAAGGTGCATTAAACCCCCTTTTCTGAGCTTCACTCATACAAACTCGCCATCTCAAGACATTACTTTGTAGCAGATGACACTTAGGATGCCATTGGTGAACAAAGATCATCTGCATGAAATAATGTTTAATCCTTTACTACATGACAAAATTTTAGAATAGTCCAAATTCAAGGCATTTGCAGCCGACAAAATAAATATGACTCAAGAATTAGATTTTTTTTTGGAAGGTCAGAAAACATTGTGGGTAAAGAGCAAATGCTGATAACTCTTCTTTTCCCACAGTGTTTTCAAAAGCTTTCTTCCTAAACGTCGTTAAAACTCCGGATTACCTGGTAAAGAGTAAATACATGTATAGAAGAGAATACATTGTGGCAAAAGAAGAACTTGCTCATGATGAGCATTCTTTTTTTTTTCTTCAGTTTATTTTCACTGTGAGAGATAACCATCACAAATCATAGTTGTTGAATTACTTAGAGACAATGATTCCTTTGTATGAGATCACTTTAAACCTTTTACCACACAATCCCAACTTCTAACAACCTGAGAGCGACAGCTTTTGAAAACATTTTGGGGAAAGGAGAAAATGCTAGTAACCAGCAATTTCCCCTTTTCCCACAATGTTTTCAACCCTTTCAAAAACAAATTTCAATTTTTGTGTCTCATTCACTTTTTTGTCTACAAATGCTTTCAATTAAGACTAGTCTAAAATTCAGTAATGTGGTAAAAATTACATATTCATAGAATTTCCCAGAAACATTTGTAACAAAAAGAACTAGAGCTGTCACTGAATGTGACTTAATACCTCCGCCAACGCTTTGACAGAAACAGGCAATTTAACAAAAAATTTTCTAAGTTCAAGGGGAGATTACCCTTGAATCATAGGGAGTAGATGATTGAAAACTGCATCTTGCACAACTTTAGTATACGATCAATGTATCAACAAACTTTCAATACAATAGCAGCAAAACTGTAGGAGGAGTTCACGACACAAAATTACTAGTATTTTGTACACAGACGGACACACGGACTGATGGACAGCCAGGCTGATTCCAGTATACCCCCGAAAACATTCGTTTTGCGGGGGTATAATAAAATTATGCTATGCTAAACACAGACAAAATGATAAACAAATTAAAACAGAGGCGGGGCCACATTAGTGTACCCATACTGTCCTGCACTTTGCAATGATGTTGACGACAATGATGATGATGATAACTGTGGAGCATCATAAGGGTGTGTAGGCTGATTGTATGATGATGTTCGAACACGACTGCCAGGATAGGCTGCAGATCTGGATTTCTGTTGTTGATCTCTTGCCTGCTGTTGTAAAATGGGTAAACCTTGGTTTTGAACTAGTTCTTCTAATGCTTTAAAATGTTCTTTAGTAATCATTTGTAGTTCTTCAAACACTGAAATCAGAACAAAATTTAACCCTTTACCTTACAATCCTAAGTTTTAACGGCCCTAAAGGAGAAAGCTTTTAAAGTATTTTCTCCTATTCCCCCACAATGCTTTCAAAAAATATCAACTTAGGGATCGTTACAGGTCAGGATTGTCTGGTAAAGGCTTAATGAGCCAAAGGGTAGAAAAAATTGTTGGAAAATGAGAAAATTTGGGTCTGAATATTACTACAATGACAAATCCAGCGCAATATGACAGTGATTCTCAAACTTACATCAGAGCAACAATGACCCCCCCTTCATAATGTAGGTTCATCTTCCTCTACGCCAAGCCCTGAAAGTACAGTCTATAGGGGAGGACTTGAAAACAGGGGCTTGCTTGTTTGAATCCCCAGCTCATCCAAATTCTTTCCGAGGACTGATAATAGTAATTGCAATAGGATTCATTCCTCTCGCACCGCGGACCACCAGACCATAGTTTCCACAATGGTTATGTGGGAAAGCAGCCAGTGGCTTAGGTAGAATATTGTCTGAAGTATTGGAAACAGAAACTCCTGGAAAGCCAGGGGAGTCCCATTGGCCACCATGATATAACTGAAACAATGTTGAAAACAGCGTTAAACATCTTACAAACAAACATTACCTGGCCCTGCATATTGTTTCTGGTCGGATGTATGTATCAGTATTCGCTGTAAGATGTTCACCATGGCAGCTGTAGCTAGCACTCTATCTGACAGAGGTAACATGGTGAAATAGTTAAAATCTATCTCAAATGGATTTCTGGGTGCCGGATATGTACACAGTTTGACAAGTTCAGAGATTATATCCCATACATAGATGTCTGAAATAATGGGTGAAAAAAAATATCCAGAAGTAAATATCACCTAAAAAACATCTGTAATAAAAATTAACGTAGCATACTAAATGTAGAACATTGAAACAACCTGGGTCCGTATTCTCCAGCCATTCTTAACAACACTCCTAGTTGTATTCCAATTTGAAAGTAATGCATCTTCTGATTGGCTAAACCAAATGGTTTGATGCAGCCAATCAGGAGTTAGCTTACTTCCTAAATCTAAAACAAGACTAACAATGACCTTAAGAATGGTTGACAAATACAGACTCTGGCCACGTCTGGAAAAAAAGAGCAACCCCATGAGGCCGTAAATGCTAAACTGCAATTGCTTTTTCATAAAAAAAAAAAAAAAATTTGTTGCAAAGTTCTATAACTGTCTTAAAAATATTTCAAGGTTACCTGCCTTACTTGTATGGGTTCCCCTGTTGATAGTTAACAGAAGCCTGAGTTTGCAGTGAATGTCTTCTGTTTAATGACAAAGATATCAGAAATTAAATTGTGAGTTAACCCTTTACCAGACAAAATTTCAGACTGGTCCAATTTGAAAGCATTTCTAAACGACAAATTTAATGTACCCAAAATGTTGAGATTTGTCTTAGAAAGGTTAGAAAACATTGTGGGAAAAGGAGAAAATGCTGGATACCAGCATTTTCTCCTTTTCCCTTAATATTTTTTAACACCTTTTTCGTCGGGGCTGTTGAAACACAGGAGTGTGTAGTAAAGGTTTAAGTGATGGGGTTGTCTTTGAAAGGGAGGAAAACATCGTGAGAAAAGGTAACCAACATTTTCTCCTTTTCTCGCAGTGTTTTTAAGATTTTTCCACCTCAGGGTCATTAAACACCAGATCGTGTTGTGAAAAGTAAAAGCACCAGTAATCTCTTACATACCTGTATCCTTCCATTTTAAGGTTGTTTTAAGTTTGAGAGGACAATCTTTTTCACTGGTTGAATCTCCGGTCAGCTTGACCAGTCTGTCATGGTTGGATCTGACCCAGACATACGGACAGTTGTATCTACCATAGCCAGCAATTAGAAATAGAGTGGACTTTTCATCCTGAAAAATATACAATTATGACAATACAGCAGTTTACTGGCAAGGCCCTTAGGCTTCCTGATAATTTATACCATATAAGCATACATGTCTCTCATTATAGTTAGGCCAAAACAAAATATATGTATGGTTTCAGTTACATACTTTTGAGAATAGGTTCGGTAGGTCGGAAAATTATTTTATCTTTTTATATGGTTTTTTTTGTTTTTCCAAACACGCCCCGAGGATGAAAATAGGGTGTATTAAAATATTAAATGATCAACAGGTGAAAAAAGTGTTTAGGGCTGGGCATAAAAATTAGACACGGTCGGGTAACCATGAACCAAATACTGGTATAAATTTTGTTTTGGCCTTATCCGAAACTTCAGCTACAGTTTCAAAATGGATTAATTCAGATTTTGCATCTGTAAAGGTCAAAAAGGCAAAATCATCTGCCATGACCATACAGTCTCTCCCTAAACACTACAACCCTAGCCATTAGCAATGTTATTTGGTTTCATCAGTATTCGTATGATTGTTTCAATAGTCAACACATGGGTCTCAACTGCAACACAAGAGTAAAGCTATGACAATAAATCAGGGATTCTGTTCCTGAATAAACTCTCTACCAAACAACAAAATTTTGTACTCAACCAAATTCAAGCATTTGTAGACAACTTGAATACAGCTCAAATGATGATTTCTGTCTTCCATTTGGTAGAAAACATTGTGGAAAAAAGGAGAAAATGCTGGTATTTTCTCCTTTCCTCACAATGCTTTCAAAAGCCTTCTTCTTCTTCAGGGTCGTTAAAGTATGGGGTTGTGTGGTAAAGGGTTAAGAGTTTTTTTGCCACAAAAATAAGATCAGAAACAGGCTTTGAAAATTCCACTCATCTGCTCGTCATGACGAGTGAGCTCGGCTTTCGGACGAGCAGAAATTTGCAAATGGTCGTCCTGCCGGACGAGTAAGAAAATTTAACAACTTTGTAAATGACATAAACAGTCAGGATTAAAGACAAGTCTGTGTCTATTGTGGCAGAAAAAGCCATGTTTTTGTCCCGTAATAAACTTTAAAACGCGATTCGAATCCTTCATTATGAATTCGATCAGCTGGGCTTCGATAAACGTTTAATTCAAGGCAGTCAAACACCCAGAAGATATTGATCGATGTAGTATAAATCGCCGTCGCCGTCCTAAAACATCTCGTTTATTCAGAGCCATATATACCTGTTTAAAAAATGCAATTAAAATGAACCAGAGCCAAATTGAATGATGTGAATTGAATTATGTAAATTCTACTGACAAAATGATCAGAAATGCGTTATTTTAGACCAGTTATTAAATGTTATCATTCGTTCCGTTTTTCCTGGTACATACCGTCAGCATTTAAGTCATGTCCGTTTGTTGCTATAAATAGAAAACTGATGACTCGATTTTGGGCGTCTGCGAAAATTTGTTAAAAAATGACGGACATCAGAAGCTTCTTTGGAAAGAAAGACGATGAGAAGCTGCAGTCTTGTATTTGAAGTAAATAAAAAGTTACATGTTTGGATAATTGATTTTTATATCTTTCCTGCAGGACGAGTAAAAAGCTATGAAGGAGGAGTGATTTTTCTATTCCACTTGTCCTGCAGGACAAGTGGATCTTGGAAAAATTTTCAAGCCCTGTCAGAAAAATCTTTTCCTACAAGTGGCTGTGCTTTGTAACTTGTCTGTTCATTGGTCAATATTTCTGACATGGTGTCATCATACAATTAATGAAATGCTTCATAGCAAAACTCATCAGCCAAATGTCCACCTGTTCAAAGATGACCTGTAACCAAATCAAACTATCATGTGTAGCTAACAATGAACAGGACACTTACAGCAGGTATGGATTCTTGTTCACTGGGTGAGGCAGGTGGTAATCCTACATCTTTAACACCATGTGTACTGAGTACCATCTGTGATCTGATAGATAACATCAAGGATCTTCTGTAATGTGAAAAAATAAACATTTTGTTCTTGTTCTGTGATAATCTGATCTTGATCTACAATGTTCCTCAAATCAACCTATACTGCTAGAACTATATATACTTGAAGGCTATAATATGATTAAAAAAATGTTTATAACTGTTTCTTTACCCCTAAGAATATTGAACGAAATTAAATTAGTGCTATGACATTAATCCTTAAAGTGCTTTTCACAACTATAGTTGCCTTTGTGGCCAGTGTTGATCAAGATCAGGCTGCACAAAACGTGCAGCCCGATCTTTGATCTACACTGTCCACTTAGCTCAAACACTGTAGACAACAGCAACCATGAAATTGCAATTATTTTGGTCATACTTCTACAATGAAAATGTCTGGTGGGTTTTTTCCACACTCTAAGGGTTAATTTGTGCAAAAGTTAACTACACGTACTTGTTAACATGCATATAACTTTACAGGAGACTACTATTGAAGACATGGTGCCCAAGTGGGGTAGGATAATAACAAGCAATTTTTCCTCTTACCACATTGGTTTCATATGCATATGATTCACTTCAGTTCATCTTCATTTTCTGTATTTCATAAAGATTGTTTGCTACAAATGCTTCAGGATGTCACAAGTTGAACATTATTCATTAAAATAAAGTACTTTGAAACATAACTGATATCTATATATATTGCATGATCTCCAAGTAATCCAGAGTTTCTTTGACCCTGAAGAAGAAACCTTTTGACAAAAAAGTGGAACAAGAGGAACCCTATTATCTTGTTGTCCACAAAATCAGGTAATTCTAAAATTTTGTCATCTGGTAAAGAGTTTACGTACTTGATTCAAACCAAATATAACAATGTCAACCCTTTTCCAAACAAAAAATTGGGGACTTCCATAAAAAGGTTTTAGGCTGTTTTGTCAGAACATCTCACAAAAATTGTAACAGTGTAGGTCCAAGATCACATAGCACTTTCTATGCAGTCTGATGTTGATCTTCACTGTCTGAAAACACAACCTTTTAATAATTTGGTATCTTTTCCCATACATACAATAACTACAGAATCAACCAAGTACTTACTGATCATATGGCAGATGATTCGAGCTGAAACTCTCTGATTTACACAACCGCTTTTTATGTTCAGTAACCTGGTCAGCTTTGGTCAAGGGTACAAAGCCTGCACTCTGCCATGAGAAGAGTAAAATCCTAGTGCAGACACATGAGCATTATTCTGCAAAGCTTTATCAATGACACTCAAAGTTTTTTTCATTATAGAAAAACTTCCCGTACAGTAACTCTTAATCAGACCATGAAATTTCAGAAAGCACTTACAGATGATTAAGTAATTGGGGTTCAGTTGATGAGATCTTTTTCTGTTATGGTAGAAAACATTGTGGGAAAAGGAGGAAAAGCTGTTTACCAGCATTTTCTCTTTTTCACACAATGCATTCAAGTGCTTTCTTGGTGAGGGTTGTTAAAACTAAGTATTGTTTGTAAAGCTTTAAAGTAGTATCGCCTTTTCCCTTCCTTTTTGACCACCAAATGATAACACATGCAATTCAATTGAACATTCTAATGCTTTGTCACCTGATTCCACTTTTTATTGTGTCAAAATACATGTACTGTTTAATGTGGTAAAATGGATATATCTACATTTTTGAAAAACAAACACTTGCTCATTTTCCAAATTGTTTTTTAAAGCTGTAAACTACAGGAGCATATATGGCTGCATCTGCACAGAAGCTTGTTAACTCTTTACCACAAAATATGGAGTTTAAACGACCCTGAAAAGATGCTTTGAAAACATCATGGAAAAAGGAGAAAATACTGGTTAACACAGTTTTTCCTTCCCTTCCAAAAACAAATTCTAATTTTTGGGTCACAGTTTCGTTGTCATCTGCAAAACCTTTTTAATTTGGACAAGTCCAAGATTTTATTGTTTGTTAATGAGTTAAGAGTTTGAGTACCTGAGGCTGATTCAAAACACTCAACACCAATTCTTCTCTTCCTCTAGGGTACATAACAAAATACTTGAAACCCTTTACAGTACCAAATCTCAACATCTCAGCCAAGAAGGTCTGTAATTTCTTCTTTAAGTGGGCTTCTGGGGTCTGAAATAAAGTGCAATCAATCAGTAATTAACACTTTAAAGTTAACCAAACAATACTGTTTTTTACACCTCTGAGAAAAATGAAAAAATGAATAAAAAAAAAAAGTTCAGAGAAAAATAATTAGTATGTTACTAACTTTCAGCACTTATTTAACTCTTTACCTAACAACAAAATTTGGACCCAGCCAATTTGAAAGAATATGCAGACGACAAATTAAAGGTTACTTAAATCATGAAAGTTGTCTTTCATAGGGTAGAAAACGTCGTGCAGAAAGGAGAAAATGCTGGTAATCAGCATTTTCTCCTTTGCCTAAAATGTTTTAAAGGCTATTTTTTCAGGGTCGTTAAAAGTCAGAATTGTGTGGTAAAGGATTAAGGTAGGTGTGACATGCCTCTCTAAATTGCTCGAATGCTGGAGAAATCTTCCCCTGGAGAAATCGTCCCCTGGAGAATTTGTCCTCAAATTAAATTTTGGAGATATCGTCCCCATCTTCAAAATTCAAATATATTGTTGTTTAAGTTGTCTTTGAAAATCATTTTTGAAGTTTTTTTGCTTCGGTATTTACTGTGTGAGGCGATTTTCCTCAGTCAAAAGCTATTTGATTACACTGTCATTGTTTACATGGCAATTTTCACACTTACAAGTTGTTGTTAACACCTGTCACAGCTTTACACCTGAACGATTTTTAAAAAGTTCTACTTGCTGATTTTGATTTTAAAACAAGTTAAAGGTATTTATGTTCTTAAAACAGTAGTTTTCAGTCGTTAAATGTATTTTAATACTAAAATTTTGAGTCTGTATCTCCCTCTACCTCTACCTCTCCCTCATACGGCAAGGATAAATTTATGCAATGTATATGGGTTCCTGTCCGAACACCTGTCTGTCTGTCTGACTGTTTCTCTGTCTCTCTGCCTCTCTGTCTCTCTCATCAGTCGGCAAGAGGAATTGATTATGCTTATTTGATTTTAGTGACTGTTACAGAGGTTCATCCTCTCATCGAAGAACTAAGTACAAAAGTTATTTCCCTATTAATGAAAGGCTTATCAGTGTTCCCACTCACGCAACTTATTGCGTAATCATGTTATAGAATTGAAAATCATGTAACAAATTTTGGTTACAATCGAGACCTCACGTAAGAAAAAAACATAGGAAAAAAAAAAGGGGGCATTATCCGCTTAACTTGTGTAAAATGACAGGATTTGAACTTAATTGCTACCCTTATTGATACATTATTGTCAAATCACCCGGAAATACCTATCCATAAATTAACACACATGAAAAAAATGCTCGGTGCAAAAAAAACACGGAAAACCATGACACAACAAAATGTTCCTTTTGACATTGTCTGATTAGAGTCACTTCAGACCGTCTTTTCAGCTTTTTAACGACTTTAAGCTGTAAATTTCCACAGATATCTTTTAAAATATAATTTTTGTGCTGCAAATCATCCATATTAATTGCTTTACCTCTAGTTGAGAACCATTATTGTCATACCCTCTAATATGAAATCTAACCCCCAGATTTACAGCTCAGGGGGTAAGTGTACCCTTGAAATAAAAAGCTAGTGGGAACACTGCTTATAAAGATATCAATGGTCCTTAAATAAAAAAAAAAAAATCACCTCATACATAAACAGTACAAGGGGAAAAAATGCACGGCAAAAAGAAAGTCCTAGAGCTGGTTAAATGTATTTCCTCCTTTTCAGGGACGTTTTCGAAATTTCTGTAAAGTACTGTCCGGAAATTTACGTTTACAAGGGCAGGAAAGTTATGTGTAGACTGCAAGTAAACCAGCCTTTTCAGTTAATGTTTTCTGAACAAGGAATCGTCTAGAAAATGTTTACTTGTACAGAATATAGAAATCAGAGTCCAGAAACACTCTTACAGTGATCAAGTCAATGAAAACGTTCACGATTGAAAGGCCAAAATGAACCAAAAACTGTAAAACATAAATCCTGGCTATTTAAAAAAAGAGCTCAATACAAAAAAAATATAGTAACCCATGCAGAGAGAGAGAGAGAGAGAGAGAGAGAGAGAGAGAGAGAGAGAGAGAGAGAGAGAGACAGAGAGAGAGAGAGAGAGAGAGACGAAAAAAAAAATTATTCAAAACAAATAAATTAACACCCTCATGTTGAATGATTGAGAGACAGCAGGGGGGAGATCTACGAAAATAAAGACAGATCTATGGTCGTAAAATTAAGATAAATAAAACAAATATTCCTTGCCAAGTGATGGCAGAAGAGAGAGAGAGAGAGAGAGAGAGAGAGAGAGAGAGAGGAGATACGGAGACAGAGACATACGGAGAGAGAGTTCTACAGACTGACACCCATTATAATACATGAAAGACCCATGCCGATTGAGAGAAAGAGAGGGAGGGAGAGAGATATTGATTCCAATTAATGACCGCTTGACTACTGTTTTTATGAACATATATATTTCGTAATTGCTTTGGTTTAAAATCCAATTCAAACAAACAGAAAATTTAAAAAACTTTCAGGTGTAAAGCTACATGTGGAAGGCATGACAGGTGTTAACAACAACTTGTAAGTGTGAAAATTGTTGTATAATCAATGACAGTGTAATCAAATAGCTCTTGACTCAGGAAAAACGTTACACAAAGAAAATAATGAAGCAAAAAAAAAACTTCAAAAATGTTTTTCAAAGACAACTTTAACATCAATATGCTTGTATGAAATTTGAATATGGGGATGGGGACTGTATCTCCAAAATTTAATTTGGGGATGATATCTCCAGAGAATTCATCCCCAGGGGACGATTTCTCCAGAGAAATCGTCCCCAAGCAGTTTGGGGACGATTTCTCCAGGGGACGTCTTCTCCAGGGGACGATTTCTCCTGACACCAATTGCTCAACCCCGGTTTTTCCTCTGAAGTTATGATGTTCTTGAATTAAATCCTTGCATCTTACAATTTCAAAGTACCTAATGAGTAAGTTGAGTTCATATTCATCATCACGATTATTTTTATCACACAAATTTATTTTCCCCGATCAGTGCTATCCGACTACTCTAGCATCCGAAATCATAACTATTCGAACAAAAAAAAAAAATCTAACGCAGTTACACATCAGTCTTAACAAGAGTAAATTAATATTTTAAAAATAGATATTTATTTTATCACTGATATTCAGCTTACCGCCATGAGACAAACTTTTTCCGCAGAATTCAGACACTGAAAATATTGATTTTGTCACTCGGAACACGAAGATTTTTAGGGTAGGTAACTCTAATAAAATTTTTTAACCAATCAGTTGTCTCCCTTGTGACTGCACACAATTTGTGACTAAAACGCAAACACATTAAGCGAACGATACTGACAAATAGAGAAAACACCGACGAAATGAAACATAGAGCAAAAACACGGATACCATCTTACACTTAATTCAGTATTTAATATTTAGAATAGCTGAACAAAATTTAAAATAGGAAATTTCAGTAAGACCGTAATTTTCTCCTTTTCCCATGATATTTTTAAAGCTTTCTTTCCCAGGGTCGTTTAAACTCCGTAACTCCATATCTTCCGGTAAAGAGTTAACAAGTTCCTGTGCGGATGCAGCCTTCTACGCGGCTGTAGTTTACAGCTTTGGAAAACAATTTTGGAAATTGAGAAAGTGTTTGTTTTTCAAAAATGTAGATATATCCACTTTACCACATAGAACAGTACATGTATTTTGACATAATAAAAAGTGGAATCAGGTGAAAAAAAAAAAAAAGAAAGGAATGTTCAATGGAATTGCATGTTTTATTATTTGGCGGTCAAAAAAGAGAGGAAAGGGAGATACTACTTTAAAGCTTTACAAACAATACTTAGTTTTAACAAACCTCAACAAGAAAGCTTTTGAATGCATTATGTGAAAAAAAGAAAATGTTGGTAAACAGCTTTTTCTCTTTTTTCCCCACAATGTTTTCTACTCTATCAGAGACGGATCTTATCAACTGAGCCCTATTTACTTACTAAAATTTGAGAAACTTCCATGGACATTCCCTAACAAGTGGAATGCAAAGATCATCTGCCTGTCTTGGTCCATGATTTTTCTAAGAGGAGTTGCCCTTTATCAGGGATCGTATAAGATCCCTGCCTTTATGCACTGCCATTACATTTTTCTGCGTTGATTCATTAGGATAACTATTAACCCTTAAAGTGCGAAATAAACCCACTGGGTATTTTTAGTCTATAGTAAGACTTAGATAATTGCAATTTTGTGGTTGCTTTTTGTCTGAAGTGTCTCAGCATTTGAAGCGGACAGTGTACATGTAGATCAGAGATATATATCTGATCTTATTTGGCCACAAGGGCAGCTATAGTAGTTAAAGGCGCCTTAAGGGTTAATTAAGCTATGGTGATATAGATATGGTACATGTATGTATACAGTAATTAACAGTCTTGAAAGATGAATCCTGCGATGCAGAGTAAATCGTAGTTAGGTTATCTATCCCTTACGTCGATTTAACTCTTTATAATACATCAAAATATTTGACCTGTCCAAATTCAAAGCAATTGCAGACGATAGATTTATTATGAATCAAATGGTGAGATCCGTTTTTGAAAGTCTAAAACATTTCAAAAAATTTCGGGGAAAAGGAGAAAATGCAAAAATGCTGGTGTCTCTTCTTCTCATCAATGTTTTCCCCAAGGCTGTTAAAACTAGGGGTGGTAAGGTTATAACGCTATTCTGGGGTGCATATGGCCCTGTAAATCAATTGATATAGTTCTTGCATGATGAGCGAGGGATTCAAGAGTTTGAGTCTCGGTCGAACCATCACATGTTGTTCTTCTCAAGCTAACAGGAAAAGGTTTTCTAAAATTTGACCGAAGGATGTGCTCGGTATTGTACTTTACTATACGTAGGTTAAAAAATATCAATCCATTCATTCAACCATTCATACAATCTTTATTTATTCGCATTTATATGTATTTTATCAGAACAACTATCAAGAAAAGAATGCCTCTAAGACTCAGGTACCTGGTAGTATAGCAACTCATGCATAAACGTTATACAAGATTAACCGACAAGCCTTTATAAGATGTTCTTTTTAACCCGAGATATGTCGTCTAATATATTACCAGGACAAATATTTTTTTTAATATAGATATTGGACTGTAAATTTATGTTAGCATTTGTATGCCCATAATTTAAGTGACAGCTGACAATGGGTGCAGCTCCCTTTTCACCAGAATTCTCCCCTAAGATAACCATATCTGACATTCCTGGTACATAAGCCTTCAGAGTCGATTGCTTTTAACAAAAAAACAAGAGACCTCTGTAATGGAATATACTCAAGCACTGCTTATATTAAGAAATCCTTAATTTTTTTTTTTTTTTTTGAAACTCTGTTTATCAAAGTGTACACAAAGGAGAGGTGTGATGATCTTCGTAAAACAAAAAAATCATGATTATGAAGAAAAGCAGAGATAACAACATATACGGTAAAACTATGGATCCTTTGTGCAGGACGCAAAAAGTATGGGCATAATGCCACACTACGACATTACGTTGGACTAAATGAGAAAAAAATCTAATCGAGTAGAACATATTCATTTCTTCTCAGAAAATCTATCAAACAAAACGACCCTTGCAGGCACATCCGGTTATGACGTCACGTCACATGAAAACGAAATTTTGGAACATCTTCCGGGGAAAATGATAATTTATTTATTCTTAGCCGGTAATAAATTTTCTGTTTCGCATAAAGACAAGGTACTCGAAAACTCCGTACCGTGTCATAGCGCGTTTTATCGGTTATTTCAAATCTAATTTTCGTCAAAGATAGCTTTAACTTCAACTTGGCCTGCCAGCCAGTTCATTGCTGTCGCTGTCAGTCTTACCATTTGGCCTGCAACATGCGAAAAGGGGCTTTGGCACATTTGCGTAAAGTGTCGTCTAGGATCAGCCTGCGCAGTCCGCGTAGGCTGATCCGAGACGGCATATTACGTCAACATTAGATTTTGTCCTTTACGTGAAATAGAAAATTACACACGATCGGAAAATATCGTCTTGGATCAGCCTGCACGGACTGCGCAGGCTGATCCGAGACGAGACTTTATGCAGATGCCTGAATGCCCCTTGTTGCATGTTGCAGGCCATTTCATACCATCCTAGACCACTTTCATTGAAACAATCTTTCCACATTTTTCGGAACTTTCATTGACAAATGTATTGAACGGATGGCATGATCCAAGACAGACTTCCCGAAAGTTTACAAAAAGTGTCAGACATTCGGTCTGACAATGCCTGAAAATCTGTCAGACCGAAAAAAAAATCTGTCAGACCGAATCAAATTTAACAAAAACAAAGAAAACATAAGAAAGAAGGGTACTAACTATATCAACTTTATGCATATGATGATATCAAACTATTTCTCCACTCATTAAGACTTTCAAAAGTCACAGACATTTAACCCTTTACCAAGCAATCACGAATTTTAACAACCTTTAGGAAAAATGCTTTTGAAAACATTATTGGAAAAGGAGAAAATACCAAACAGTACAAGCAAGTCAATTCATTAAATTTGTGCATCCGAGAATAAATATGTTTGTATTGCAAAGATGTTGGTCCGTTCTAACTTCCTCGCCGTAAAAAAACCAGACAGTCTGTGCAGTGCATTTGCACCTTTTCCGAGTCATAAACCAACCATTCTCAATGATGCTTCCTTTTCTCGATCAATTTTCTCTCTGGTCTCTTTTTTTCATATTCTTTTTTCTATTCAATGCGCTCCTCTGACGTTAATATTCTTTTTTTACCAGGTTTAGCGCCTTCGTAACATTTAAACGACGCCATTTTTGTCCAAAACATTGCGATTACATTTTCAGCGGCTCGGAATAAATGCCGGACAGTCGGACCAATCTAGCCTGAAAAATCGTCGGTCCTTGTCAAGATTCGTCGGTCATGTCCGTCGGACCGATGTATTTCGGGAAGTCTGCAAGAAACGCCCAACCATGGATTTTGCTGACAATATTGGGGGATAACGCAAGAAATGTATGGATTTAATGAATGGTGAATATGCAAGCATTCTTTTGCGTACATTTCTTGCATTATCCCCCTAAGATTGCAAAGCAAACTCCACGGCAGGGAGTTGCAGATATTATGACATATAAAGAACTAAATAATGAACAAAACAGCTATACTGACGAAGCTAGTACAGATAACTGTCCCAAAGGCAATGTTATTTTTTGATTGGTTGCCTCTGGGTACAGAGATCATCAATAAAAGAACAGTTGAAATCTCTGCACGGTTTTTGTGTTCATGTTTAAATGCTCATATTTTCACAAATTGATTACAAATGAAAACACCGGCTGCTTGCATATTCATTAATCCTTCATTTCAAATACAGTTATTTTCAATTTAAATCCATAAGGAAAAATAGCTTACTTTTTAATCTGTCACTAGACATGTCTACTCTCCCCAAAGTAGGCACAAAATGGCCACCAAACACAATAAATTTTGTACTTTCTAGTGAGATTTACATGTTATAAACAACTTCTACAAGCACTTTAGGTAATGAAACATTTAATAATTTGCCCTTCAACCTTGTTCATGTGTCACTTAAACTTATTTGTGTTTAGCTGCTATACAGATTAAATCAACAAAACAGAAAGTTAATACAGCGCTGTAGCTGTGCTACTGGAAAATTCACGACGGACTTGAGACGGTGCGGAGCACAGTAAATGTCCAAATATGAAAAGAAGCACTGTATAAGGATCATTATTGATACTACTGACAAAACTAGCTTGGCAGTTAATACTGGAATTAACCCTTTACCACACACAATGACCTTTTGAAAACACTGTAGGAAAAAAAGAAAATGCTGGTAACTAGCATTTCTCCTTTTCCCACAGTTTTCTGTCCTATCAAAGAAAACTTGAGTCATTTGAGCCACTATGAAATAGTTGTCTACAAATGCTTTCAATCTGGATAGGTCTAAAATTTTGTCATGTGGTAAAGGGTTTTAGCTTTAACCACACATCTCATCCTATCCATGAAATCACTGTCCTCTTTGAAGAATCTGACCATGAAAAACTAAGCCTTGGAAAGAAAAAGTAAATGCATAGAAATACGAAAACACTCAAACACACTTAAAATTACTGAAATGCAGCTTTTGAAACAAATTGTAAAGGATGCAAAGTTGTTGAAACACAGACTAAAAAATAAAGGACTCAGTTGAAATTACCGGAAAATAGACAGAAATACCAGAACACCATTGAAATTATTGCAAAAATAAAATTAGCAATAGATTAAAGAGGCCCTGATACTCATTTTCAGCCAGTTTTAACTCATTTTGTCTTTATTTTATCAAACTATAGACATTCTTATATCTTCATGCCAAATATTGCGCCTCACGGTTGCAAGGTTGCTTAGATTACGGTCGATAGAAAATGCATTTTGCTGAGTTGCGGCCTTCCATGTAAACAGACTCGTCGTTTACGGTTTTTTAATCGAAGATTTCGATATGTCCGTTATACACTCGGGTAGATTCGTATGGTGATCATGCATTCTCTCATGTGAATATATTTGACCTTCGCCCTGTGTCTAATGAGGTAAACAAAGGAAAATGCAGGCTTCTTTGCTGCAGCCCCGATTTTCAGACGGAGGTTGCAGCCTATATATGCAAATTACACCGTATCCGACTCTAGGCGGAAACCAACGATAAATTTCCGTGACGCACCGCCATTGTTTACAGCTCGGATCATCAGCCAGTTTTCTTCCGACCAATGTTCGGTTTCTAATACAAATCTCTGTGTTTCTTTTTTTCAAGTACACCATATATGTCAGTAATTTATACATGTTTACACAAAGGACTGATTTCTGTACCATTCTAAATTGTTTGAAATTTAACAGCGTTTTTGCTTACCGGCTGTAGACGGGCATCTTTAATATACCAGTTAGTGAGTTATAGCCAAAGTACTTTGAAGAAGCAGTGACTCTATTTATCACTGAAACACATCCACTAGCTTTTTATTTCAAGAGTGCACTGACCCCCTGAGCTGTAAATCTGGGGGTAAGATTTCATATTAGAGGATATGACAATAATGGTTTATGATTACAGGTAAAGCAATCCAAAGTGATGATTTGCATCAAAAAAGTCTTTTATATTAAGATATCTATGTAAATCTACTGCTTAAAGTCATTAAAAAACTGAAAAGGCAGTCGGAAGTGACTCTGATCAGACAATTTTGAAAAGACATTTTGTTGTGTCATTGGTTTCTGTGTTTTTTGTACTGATCAATTTTTCATGTCTGTTAATTTCTGGATAGGTATTTCTGCATGATTTGACAAAGATTTGTCATTAAGGGTAACAAGTAACTTATGAACCTGTCATTTTACACAAAATAAATGAATAATAGCCTTTTTTGTCCATGTATTTTCTACAGTGAGGTCTCACGTGTAACCATTATTTGTTTATATGCAAATTTCAATTCTATAACACGATTCACACAAGAATTTGCGTGAATGGGAACACTGGCATCAGTAGAAAAATTAGATCACATAAAATTCAGCAGAAAATAACAGAATTCACAGAACTGTTATTTTGCTATGTGTTCTCTATTTCTTTTTCAGGTTTAATTGGCCAGTTGGCAACAACTCAAAAACTTGTTGTTACACATGCACCTTCCTATGTAAGTTTTCAAGAACAGGAGCAACCATTACCTGTTAGCGATGTATCTAAAGTTATCTCCCACTCATTAGGTGTATCAAGCCAGTCTGTAAGTATATCAAATTCTGTATTTATAAAATGGTCTTTATTTCTGTAAACAATTCCTGAGGAAGAGGGCCTATAAAAACATTTAAGGATTATGGAAAAGGAAAAAAAACAAAATGCTGGTTACAGCAATTCTCCTTTTCCCACAATGTTTTCTACTCTCTAAACGACAAATTACCTTGTTTGAGCCTAATTGAATTTGTTGCCTGTAATTACTTTCAAGTTTGACCAGTCTAAAATTTGTTGTTTGGTAAAGAGTTAACCAGACATCGAAATTTTAAACTCATTATAGTTGAAAGCATTTGGTGATGACAAATCCAGTATATCATTAAAGAGCCAGTGGACTAATCAGAAAAGGAAAAGGTGCTACCAGTAGTTACCAGCAATTTCTCTTTTTCCCACATTGTTTTCAATTGCTACTTTCTTTTAGGCCATTAACCCTTTACTAAACAATCTCAGGTTTTAACACTCCAAGGGAAAGGCCTTTTAAAAATATTGTAGGAAAAAAAGAAAATGCTGGTAACCAGCATTTTCTGCTTTTCTCACCATGTTTTCAACTGTATATGCATTTGAGCATCTTCTTATTCGTTGTCTACATATGCTTTCAATTTTGACCCGTCTAAAGTTTTGTAGTTTGATAAAAAGTTAAAACACTGCATTGTTTCGTAAAGAGTCAGTTCCTAAAATCTGAATCTTATACCTCAGTCATTAAAAGTACAGGGATAGTAATCAAGCTGGCTTGTGAATTCCTATTTTCTTCATGACTAAACTCTCTTTCATGATTGTCATTGCGATAAGATTCATTTAATTGTCATTGCAAGATATTCATTTTTCTCTCAAAACCTGATCATAGTTTTGATGGTGCTTAGTGGGAAAACAGCAAATGCATTGAAAGGACTCTTGTGCAAGGTGCTGGTAAAGTCAGGAAGGCATAGACAGGCCTAAGTGCACATTATGATTTTGATGAGTACCCACAACACAGTTTTTGGTGAAGAAATATTGGTTTTTTTTTTACCTTGTAACCGAATGACAAAATTGTAGTCTTGTCAGAATTGGCAGCCTTTGCAGGGGACAAATGTAGCTCCAATATTGATATTTATCTTTTAACTGTTAGAAAGCATTGATGGAAAAGGAGAAAATGCCGATTACCAGTCAATGCTTATTTTTTTTTTTCATAGGCAAATGAGAGGTATGCATTGTCATCAAGTGAATTTCATTATATTGCAGGGCTTTAATTGGGCAGGTATAAAGCAGGGCTCACTGTTTAAGCGTCCCAAAGCCAATGTTTTAGTAACTGTTTTAACCATGGAGAAGGCTCCAGGCTTGGATCTTGCGAGTAAAGCTGAGTTTCCAGTAGATTTGGTAAGTCACATGTACTCATTGTTAAAATTTTACTGGAGAAATTGCACATTTTTGACTTTATATCTGCATTTGGTGCGATATTTTCAATTACATTTTGATGCTTTACCAAATAATGCCACTGTTTTAACAACCCTGAAGAAAAAGGCTTTTGAAAGCATTGTGGATTAGGGAGAAAAATGCTGGTAACCAGCATTTTCTCCTTTTCCCACATTGTTTTCTGCCTTTTCATAGACAACTTCTATCATTTAACAAGGTTATTGATCATCTGTAAGTCCTTTCAGTTTGGATGAGTCTTACATTTTGTTGTTTGGTTAACTTTTTACCACACAATCCCAACTTTTAACGACCCTGAGAAAGAAGCCTTTTGAAAACATTGTGGGAAAAGGAGAAAATACTGGTAACCAGCATTTTCTCCTTTTCCCACAATGTTTTCTATCCTTCCCCAAACAAATTTCAATTTTTCAGTCACTTTTATTTTGTCGTCAGCTAATGCTTTCAGTTTCGACTAGTCTAAATTTTGTCGTTTTGTAAAGAGTCAGTGGTTAATTCATGGATGTCCATTCGTATTTCTCAACTGTATATGCTTGTTTCTTTAGCTCTTAAAGTAGTAGACCCGTAACACTTCTAGTGCAACATGGAATAAAATTTCTTGATAGTTGATAAGTACAGATTTATACAGATACAATACTTTTGAACATTTTTAACAGACCAGAAATTCCTTTGATGTCTATTTTGAAATTATTTGTTGATGCTTTTGTTAGTTTCCAGAAAAGGGAGGTAATTATTATCTCCCTTCGAAATGAGAACATAGTAATTTTAGATTTATAAATGATAATTCCAAGAAGGAAAAAAGGAAAAAGTGGCTCGGTTAAAGTAGTACAATAATACTCATTTTTAATCATAGTAAATTTTGTAGGATAATATTATAGTGGAAATAGCTGTTTTCTATTACGGGTCCACTACTGCTTACCAAACAATCCCATGTTTTAACAACCTTTATAAAGTAGGCTTCAGAAAACATTGTGGAAAATTGTCTACCATATCAGAGATCGCTGCCTAATTTGTCGAATTTGAGATGCTCTTAATATGGAAGAGTGAATAAATTGGTCATTTGGTATAAGGTTAATGGATTAAAAACTCATGTTTGTGTAGTGTTTAATAATTAGTTAAATTTAAACATATTTATTTTACATTGATTGAGAAACAAGTTCTTACAACTTACACTAATCTCTCTTGATTCCTCTTCCTGGGAACTACACCAGTACTTGCGCTGAATGTGTAGGCCAATGAAAAATCCCAAAGTTGACACTTGCTCACAGGTATCAAAATTGGGACCTTATGGTTACGACCCTCTACCTCACAACCATGGACGCCACAATTATTGAATAATTGATTACATGTCAGTTGTTCATTTCATTTCTACATTGATGATATCACTGACGGATTTTGAAAAATGTTTGCTTATTTTGTAGGATACACCAGGTGTAGATTTATCAGGACTAATGACCTCACTCCAGGGTACTTTCTTAGAAAAGAATCCGCTGTTGTTAGATGCTGGTTTGGATAATAATGTAAGTTGAATGTGGACTTGTGTTCAAACATTTGTAGACATGTTGCTGCAGTTAATCAATCTGGGTCCGTATTCACCAACCATTCTTAAGAATATTCTTTGTCTTATTTTCAAAGATTCTCTACATGTGAAAGTAACACAACTTCTGATTGGCTAAACCATTTGGTTTAGCCAATCAGAAGTTTTGTTACTTTCACACTTTGGAAAATCTGGAGAATAAGACTAAGAACGGTCTTAAGAATGGTTGGTGAATACATGGTTGGTGTTCAAACATTTGTAGACATGTTGCTGCAGTTAATCAATCTGGTATGTGATGAGTGTTTGAATTTCATTTACTTAATTTGGTATGCGATGAGTTTTTGAATTTGATTTTACCTAGTAATGCAATTTTGGACTGGACGAAATTGAAAGCATTTGCAGACGATTAGTGAACTGCAGCCCAATTTCTGTCTGTAATAGGGTTAAAAACAGTGTGGGAAGAAGAGAAATTGCTGGTAACAGCATTTTCTCCTTTTCCTACAATTTTTTTGAAAGCCTTGTGTTTCAGGGTTGTTAATACTGTGAATTGTGTGACTAAGGTTCAAAGAATTGCAAACGAATTTTCAATCTTTTGAAGTAAATGTGTGATAAAGACCTAAAGACATTTTTTTCAGAAATACCCTCCTGATCACTGTTGGGAACAAAAAAAAAAGTCTTCACAAACTTACCTTTGTTCAGCTTTACCAGACAAAAAAAAAATTTAAACCAATCTATGTAGAAAGCATTTGCACACCCTGAAATTAAAAGTGGATCAAACAACGGGAGTTTTCTTAGTCATAGAAAGGATAGAAAAGATTGTTGCAAAGGGAGAAAATGCTGGTAACTTTCATTTTCTCCTTGGCCCAAATGTTTTCAAAAGAACATTTTCTGTGGGATGCAAAACTCTGGATCTGTTTGTAAAATTATCAGCTTGATCTAGTTGTGCTTTATTGATACTTTCAGATGTTTGATGTGAAATCAGAGTTTGATGTGTTCAGAAAACTTCCCAATACAATCCGTAAGATGGCTGACAGATTACTGGATAGAGATGCCGTTCCTCAACGTCATGATTTAGGAACTTTAAACACTAGCCTTCAAACAGATCTGTCATTATTGGGTGAATTACAGATGATACAAGATGTCATAAGCACAGTAAGTCAGTCAATCTGTTAACCTATAGTCCCTAGCCTAAAACCTTAAAGTGCCTTTCACAACTATAGTTGCCTTTGCGGTTAGTTTAAATTAAGATCAGACTGCATAAAAGATGTCTGATCTTTGATCATTACTGTCTGCTTTGCTGGGCCATGCTGGATAAGAGCAGCTGTAAAATTGCACCTATTTGAGTCTTATTTTGAGATTGAAAGGGTCCATTTGGGTTTATTTGGTGCTCAAAGGGTTGAATTATACACAATTTGAAACCCAGGGGCTGAAATTTAGGGAACAAAAGAGTTCCTAGACAAGACAGTTCCCGCACATGAACTTTCGAGACACTTCCCACGACAGATTTGAAGACAGTTTCCAGACACCTCTGAAGACAGTTGCCCGACACTTTAGCTCTATATCAAATGATAGTTGTCATGGGTGAAGATGGTTGTTGAAGGATTTTATGGATAAAGGATATTTTTTGATTAACTGTACATTTTACCTTAGATTGATGGGTACATTTGGTCACCAAGAGATTGTCTGTAATTTTCCATGATTGCCATGAGACATATCTATAATCAGTTTGGTTGAAGGGAAAATTTTTGATGACCTTTTGTCGCCAAATACCAAATAATATGGAAATACCCTGTATGGTACATATTATATATGTAAAAATTGGAGGTTTATAGACAGAGTTTTCAAGGTAAACAGAAAAAAATATTTTACTCGGGCAGATCTTTCCCCCTCTTTCACTGTCTCTGAAGTAATTCTAAAACACAATAAGAAATACACACAAATAAAATATAAATTATCAAAAGAATTTAAAGGATTAAATCCTAATACTCCCCAAACATATTGCTTTACTGATTTTCATAATAGAAAACAGTCTGTTTAAAAGTCTCTTATTTTCAGTACAACTGTGAATCATCTTGAATAAGTACCTGTCAATCTACATATAGAATTCTTTGTCACTTGATACAAATAATCCAATCACAATACATCTATTATCTACCAATATTTCTAATGTGATCATGAATTACCATTATCAGTAAAAGGTTATTTCATTGAAAAAAAGTGTCCGGGAACTGCCTTCAAAAGTGTAGGGTAACTTTCTTCAAATCTGTCAGGGGGAATTGTCTCGAAAACTTGTGTCGGGAAACCGAAATTTAAATTTTAGCTCAATCATAGGATTGATGAATGTCATTTACTTTTTTTTTTGTAATGATAAACAGCAACACACTGCTGCATTTCATTTGTAGTTCATTTTTTGTTTTATGAAGGTTGTTATATTTCATTACACATGTAATTATGTGGAGAAAGATATAGAGTCCTTATTGAAATAATGTTGAAAATGTAATAATGAAACATTTTAGACTCAGAGAATTTGCATGCAGAGGGCTAAGCACAACCATACTTTGGAGAAAGTGTTGGTCAAGATAAGAATACACAAAAAACGTCTGATCTTGGATCTATACAATTAGCTACTGTGTAACATATTTCAGTTAAAATAGAAGTTACAATATTTTGGCATTTTTTCCGCATTGAAAAGGTTAATTTCATTAATTTAGTGCCTTTGAGAGTTACCGACAATCACCAAACAAAATCTTTGTTTTCAGGTTCAATCAGATGAGAACTTGCTAAAGAAGACTACACCAGATCTGTACAGTTTCACAGTGACAGGTCTGAAGGGTGTGTCTGATAATCATGGTCAGCAGTCACAACAGTCCAAGGATGCTGTCAGTCTGGTGTCCAACTTTTTACAAAAGGTATGGAGGGTGGAAAAAAATTAATGGTTTTATTTCAGCATTGATGAAATTGCATTAAAGAAGATAAGGGACTTTTCCATAGATACTGTCTTTATGGTGGGTTTTATATTTCATTTCTTTTTGTCAACCATTTTACTAAACAAAGCTGTAGGTGAACGACCCTTAGAAAAAGGGATTTTGAGAACAGCTTTTTCTCCTTTTCCCACAATGCTTTTTGCCCTGTCTAAGACAAATCTGTTGACTAGAAAACTGTTAATTTGTCCTGTTAACCCTTTACCACACGACAAAATTTTAGACCTGTCCAAATTAAAAGCATTTGTAGATGACAGTTTTAATGTGGTTCATATGAAATGATTTTTCTTTGATAGGGTAAAAAACATTGTGGGAAAAGGAGAAAATGCTGGTAACCAGCATTTTCTCCTTTTCCCACAATGTTTTCAAAAGCCTTATCTTTCAGGGGGCGTTAAAAGTCGTCATTGTGTGGTGAAGGGTTAATTTGTCCTGTGCAAAAGACTTGAATTTGGACTTGTCTAAAATGTTTTCGGCTGAATTAGAGTTAAGCTGAAAAAGTTGTATCTGCATCAGTTAAACAAGTCAGACATATCCTAGATGTCAAAATGTATCAATTTTTATCAATTTTCAAGATTTTCCTAAATGTAAGGATGGGATTAATTACTAATCTAGGTTTACAATCAAGTGCTCGGTCACTCTTTCGATTGAGTACTCAAAAGAATATGTGGACTATGATCCGAATGTTTTTAATTGTAAGCCATCACTGAGAAGTATAAGCCAAGTGTTATCAACATACATTGACAAGCTTAATACCAAACTGGCTCTAGTGAGGCAATATACCAGTAAATGATAAAATAGAAACGGAAATGACCAATATACAAGGGCTGTTCGATATGTAATGTCTATTGTACCATAGCGCGATAATGCTTTGCACGATTTTGTGGATGATGATACGCTTGAATAGCTCTATTCAATACCTTTCCAATGGTATAAACATGAGCCTTCAGCTCCACATAGTTTTAAACTTATAGTCATTTCAATAGAGCTAGTCGTTGACCACTATTGCAAAAATGGTTGGGAAACGGATTAAGAATATTAAAGAAATTAGAGCTTATATAAAAGTTCACACAAAACTCGGGTCATTCGGTAATGCAGATTTTTATTGAATTGGGGGAAGTTTATGGGTCTGATAAGGTATCTTATGAGACAGTTCGTAGGTGGAGAAAGAAATTTCTGACTGGCACAGAGTCAGTCAGAGATGCAGCAAAATCTGGCCGACCTGTGAGTTTAGCAGGGAAGGCAAATGTCTCAAAAGTCAGGGAAATAATTGAAAGTGATGGCAGATACACGATTCGTGATAATGCCAACGCTGTTGGCATATCGCTATCGCGGGTGCATTTCATTTTGAAGCGTCTTTTGAAAGTACGAAAGATTTCTGCCAGATGGATACCGCATATATTGACAGATGACCAAAAACGGGTACGAGTACAAACCGCTAAGCAATTGCTCAAAATGTTTCCCAAATTCAATCAAAGACAATTCGCAAACATTGTTACTGGTGACGAAACATGGGTTCACTATTTCGAACCAGTAAGAAAAATTGGAAACAAAATATGGCTAACTAAACACGGTAGAAGGCCTGTAGTTGCCAAAAGAAGCATAAGCACAAAGAAGGTTCTTTATTGCATATTCTTCTCATGTGATGGTATAGCTGTACAAATTCCGGTGCTGAAGGGCAAAAGTGTTACAGGTCGGTATTACCGAGATGTTATACTAAAAAAGGTCAAGAAATATTATCTTAAACGACACCCTGTGTCAGGATTTAGGCATGTTCGTCTACTTCATGATAATGCTCCATCACATACATCTGAGCTTGTGAAGCAATTTTTGAAGTCGGAGAAGGTTACCGTCTTGCCACACCCACCATACTCTCCAGATCTAGCCCCATGCGACTTTTTCCTTTTTCCAAAACTTAAAAAGTTCTTATCTGGTCGTCGTTACAAGTCCCGACAAGCCGTTGGCTCAGCCATCAGTCAGTGCCTCAGAGGTCTACCTAAATCAGCGTACCGTGACGCATTTCAGAAGTGGATTCAGAGATTAAAATTATGTATTTCAAACCGCGGAGACTACTTTGAAGGGATGTAATGTTCATTTCACTATTTGAGTCGAATGCTTTTGAGATATCGTACAATACACATTACATATCGAACAACCCTCGTACGTGAAAAAAAGTTTGTTCATTTAGTGAATTACCAAATATGCATGTACATGTTTGTTTTCTTTACCTGGCAGGGGGTGTCCATAATATTTACACACACTATCAAATATTATCAGATTCAAGGTTTTATTTAGCTTCTAGAATGACCAGTTACAACTGATTGATATCTTAAATATTTTTTTGTTTAGTCGATAAGGGTGTAAACCTCACAAAGGTCAATTTGAAATGCATAAACAGAGTGGCCAGTGTTAGTGTTAAAAAAAAACCCAATTTGTTTGACGCTAAATTGTGAATTGAAAGCATTGCAAATTAAGTCTCAATTATGGTGGATTTTGGGGTCTTTAGACGGTAAGGTGTTACACATATTTGACCCTTCATGCTTCCTTTGTCATGTTCATCTATCTCTAAAATTTAAATGTAAAACTATTTTGAATCAGGAAAGCTGGAATCATCAAAAAAGAATCGAAAAGTCTGATTTTGACTTTTTTGCAGGTACTCCATTACCAATTTGCTAATTGATTATCAGACATTTGATTGAGAACTTGATTACTCAGGTACTTGTTTGCCATCCCTACATAAATGTAAAAAACAAAACATATTTATAGATAACTCACCATTGTAGCTGCTATTGTCCTAAAGCTTTTGCAAATGCAATGAGACTAATTTAAGATTTTTTGTTTGTGTTTTAGATGACGGAGCAGTTTAAGACTATATACAAAGGCAATGTTGTAGTTGAAATCATCATGATAAATCCACCACAGGGTCTTGTGCGCAAAACAAGGAGTCTCCAGCAAGCAAATGTACAAGCAGTAAGTCCTTGAGATCCTTAGTGCTGTTTGCATCTCATTCTAGATACCAGAAGAGATATATTTGAGTCATGCTTTTGCAAAGGGGGTTTAATGCATCTTTGTGATGCATAATACCAGGCTAGTCATTACATAATTATGGATCCATAAAATTCATTTTATATAACAACCAAATGAATCTTAAGGTACACTGGTCTCTTGACATGCAGAAAATTGACCAAAAAGTATCAACTAAGGCAGAATTGCAGGCTGACCTGGGTTGGATACTGATGCATTAAGCTCCCTTTTCACATAGCACGACTCATTTGGTTTATTTGAAAATACCAGGGGGTCATAATCAGCAACATATTTTAATATCATTTTAATTGTAAACTACTAGAAATAGTCATCTAGATGGTCAAGATATTTTGTGTAGGACAATGTCTGATCTTCATCCATACTGTCTGTGACTACATAGACAACTGAAGCTTTGATTTAGGTTTCTCTTAGGATCAACCTTTAAAGGGCAAATCCTAAAATATTTTGACCAGACTGTTTTTTTCCTATAATCAGCTGCAAATGATGTCAGTAAAACATGTGTCCGTCATTTTTCATAAATACCACCCTGTAACATGCCATAAACCACGGCGGAATTGTCACGCTGACATACGGCCCTAAAAATGGTACATGGCTTACTTCCCCTGATTCGCTTATCTCCCGTGCTTGTATGACGTCATTGTCGATGCAGTCTGTGTATACCGTTAGTAGACATAAAGTAGGAACGCGGATGATTGTACGCAGATATCTGAGTATTAACTGAGAATTGAGTCGAAAAATTGGTAAATTGTGCAGCCTATGGCTGCAATGTCGATTCGGGAACTTCGGGAATTAGTATGTTCAAATTTCCGAAGGAATTAAAAAGGAGGAAACTATGGATTCAATGTTTAAACCGGGGCCGGACAGTAGTGACGGATTTTTTGCCATCGGTTCATTCGAAATTGTGTCTGAAATACTTCGAGGACAGTCAGTTCTTAATACATCCAAAACTCGCAAAAGAAGTTGGTAATAGGAATTTTAGGCTGCGGTTAAAACCTGACGCCATGCCGACATTATTCGAAACTCCGAGTTGAAAGGAGATATGCCATAAACTGAAACTCCGAAAGACAGACATTCTGCATCGGCAATTTCCAAAAAGAAAATCCAACATGAAGTAGGTAATTTCTTTTTTTCTAGAAATAAGAATACATGAATTGTTATTCGTACTATTTTACCCTTTTCTACATTATCGCTTCATTCTGGACAAAGGAGAAATTGCTGACGTTTTCTCCCTTTTTCCAAATGATTTCAACATTTAACAAAATTATAGATTCATCCAAATTCATATCATAAATTTTGCAAATAACAAAGTCGACATTGTTCAAGTGCTGTTAACTTTCAAGGGATAATAATCATTCTTTGAACAGCAAACATCATTTTCTTCCCACACTGTTTTTCAAACACTCTTTCTTTGGGTATTGGAAACTAGATCTAGGGTTTGTATGGTAAAGGGTGAAGTCAGTATCTGGCTACCCCTAGTCATGGTCATTAATGTAAATCCATCACCAACCAGTTGAAACAATACAGGAAATGGTTACATAACATTTGCATATCTCACCCCTTTACACTGTAATGTTTGTTGGTGACAGTAAACCCATGTTAAAGCTTTTTATCCCATACACTACTTCTCTTTGACATTTCACTCTTAAAAATGATTTGACAACTTACATGCATTTTGAACAAATTTTGAATTATATCTATACAATTTTGATTTATAGATATTTCCTTGTTCCTATCTATATTATGTCTTCTAGACAGGCTACTGAGAAAAGTCTTTTGAACATGTCAGTATGAAAATTTTGAAATTGCACATTTGACACAAGTCATTTTCTCTGATAATCAGACAAAAGTGAGGAAATTAGAAATAATACATTTTTTTTAAATTAGGAAACAGAATGTTTCTGACCAGGCTCACACACCAATTTTTTTTACCTTTTACCTCAAAATTCTGACCTTCAACCACCCTAATGGAGAAGGCTTTTGAGGACAGGGTGAAAAAAGGAGTAAGTCTTGATACCCAGAATTATCTTCTTTTCCTACAATATTTTCTACCCTCAAACCTATTGTCAAGGCCACATTTGATCTGTGGTCTGCAAATACTTTCAGTGTGGAGTGGACAAGTCTAAAGTTTTGCCATCTGTGTAAGGGTTTAGCCTAACCCTAACCCAAATGATAAAAAATTAGAATATTTCAAATCCACAGCATTTAAATATGACCGATAAAATGTGATTGTTTATTGGAATTTGTTTTAACTTAGTTCAACCCTTTACCAAACAATCCTTTGTTTTAACGACCCTGGTGAAGAAAGAAAAAACTTTTGAAAACACTGTAGGAAAATGAGAAAATGCTGGTAACCAGTATTTTCTCCTTTTTCTACAATGTTTTCTACCCCATCAAAGACAAGTCCAAACATGTGAGTAAAATTTAATTTGTTGACTCAATATGCTTTCAATTCAGTTGAGTCAGTAACTCGTACTAATCTCTTCAGATACTGCTTCCTGGGAACTAAACCAGAACTCGTGCCCAATGTGTGGGATTTGTATTTAACCCTTTACCAATCAATCCCTGGTTTTTACAACCCTGAGATAGAAGCCTTTTAAAAACATTGTAGGAAAAGGAGAAAATGCTGGTAACCAGCAGTTTCTCCTTTTACCACAATGTTTTCTACTCTGCTGGAAACAAATTTCAATTTTTGAAATATTTAACTTTATTTTGTCGTCTGCAATTGATTTCAATATGGACCTGTTTAAAATTATGTCGTTTGGTAAAGAGTTAAAAATAGAAAATATTGTGGATAAAGGACCAATTGATAGTTATAAGCTCTTTCTATGTTTTTACAATGAATCTGAAGTCGTCTGTAGACCAATTTGAGACTTACCCAAATGGAAACAATTTGCAGAAGACAAACAAGAACTGAACAAATTTACATTATCCTTTCACATGGCACACAATTCAGAGTTTCAGACTTTCACAGAGAAGGTCTATATGGAACATACAATAGCTATACATGTATGATAAATTTTTGCATTAAATGGATCATGTGTACAAGGTAAACAGCGAAAAAGTATTTCACACAGGTAGATCCCCTCACCCTCTCTCTGATGTGTACACATGTATTTCTGTATGGTAAGAAATACAACTAAAATAATTTTCAAAATAATTTTGAGAATTTACTCTAAATAATCTCGGAAGATATTCTTTTATCAAATTTCATGCTGGTGAACAGCATTTAACAAAATATTCTTATTCTTATGAAAATCGTGATTTATTGTGCAACCCTTCACCCATGAGAGAATAAACTTGTACCCGTCAATGTTTACAGAATTCTTTACAAGGTACAAATATCAACAAGGACCTATCAACAAATAGTTAGAACTAACATCTCACGATTATCAATCGTATAAGTCAAGAGAAAGGTTATTTGACATGAAACTAAAGTGTCGGGGAAATGTCTTCAAAAGTGTCAGGGAACTGTCTTGTCGTGGAACTGTCTTGAAACCGTCCTTTTTTTTTTTTGTGTGTTTAATTCCGCCTGTTAATCTACTGAAAATGCTTCACGTGAAACAATGTTTATGCCATACACTTAATTCTATCATGTATAGAATAATATTTCTGTAAGCGATGTTCGCCCCGTAATGGACGTATTTCAATAGCACGCGATACTCAACACGTTGAAACGCCCGGCACAACATCGTCATTTTCCTTATCAGTGGGCGAAAAGTAACTTTCATCCTCATCCTCAGAAACTTAATATGTTTCTTTAAAAAGTGGCTCGTACATGTACGGCCTTACCGGCCCAGAATCGTCTATTTCTTCATCTTCAGTATCGCTCAGTTCACTATCGTAAACAACGTCCATATTGAAACAAGCTCTCCTATGACGTCACAAATCAAGGGACGCAACAATAAGTAAGGGAGATAAGCGATGCAATAAAAATTGATAAGCAGAAATATAAATTAATAAAAAGTACCTTTACTAATTTTTAGCTCAGCTGAGCACGAAGTGCTCAGGATGAGCTATTGTGATCACTCACCGTCCGTCATCCGTCCGTCCGTCGTCCGTCCGTCGTCCGTCCGTCCGTCCGTTCACATTTCTTTGTTTACACTCTAGCATCTACAAATATTAACCAATCAGCACCAAACTTGGTCAAAATATATATGACCATAAGATCTCGGATGAGTTCGATTATGGGTTTAATCGGACCAGAACAACTGGAGTTATTTGCCCTTGAATTAGAAAAATTGCTATATTTGACTTTGTTTACACTCTAACATCTACAAATATTGACCAATCAGCACCAGACTTTGACAAAATATATATGACCATAAGATCTCGGATGAGTTCGATTATGGGTCTAATCGGACCAGAACAACTGGAGTTATTTGCCCTTGAATTAGAAAAATTGCTATATTTGACTTTGTTTACACTCTAGCATCTACAAATATCAACCAATCAGCACCAAACTTGGTCAAAATATATATGACTATAAGATCTCGGATGAGTTCGATTATGGGTCTAATCGGACCAGAACGACTGGAGTTATTTGCCCTTGAATTAGAAAAATTGCTATATTTGACTTTGTTTACACTCTAGCATCTACAATTTTTAACCAATCGGCACTAAACTTGGTCAAAATATATATGACCATAAGATCTTGGATGAGTTCGATTATGGGTCAAATCGGACCAAAACGACTGGAGTTATTTGCCCTTGAATTACAAAAATTGCTATATTTGACTTTTTTTACACTCTAGCATCTACAATTTTTAACCAATTGGCACTAAACTTGGTCAAAATATATATGACTATAAGATCTTGGATGAGTTCAATTATTGGTCAAATCGGACCAAAACGACTGGAGTTATTTGCCCTTGAATTACAAAAATTGCTATATTTGATTTTTTTTACACTCTAGCATCTACAATTATTAACCAATTGGCACCAAATTTGGTCAAAATATATATGACCATAAGATCTCAGATGAGTTTGATTATGGGTCTAATCGGACCAGAACAACAGGAGTTATTTGCCCTTGAATTAGAAAAATTGCTATATTTGACTTTGTTTACACTCCAGCATCTACAAATATCAACCAATCAGCACCAGACTTGGTCAAAATATATATGACTATAAGATCTTGGATGAGATTGATTATGGGTCTAATCGAACCAGAACGACTGGAGTTATTTCCCCTTGAATTTTAAAGTTCTATAGAATAGTTCTTTGTCTGGAGCATAACTTTGTCATTTCCAGTCCGATTGACTTGAAACTTGGCATTTGTGTTTGTTGCAACAATACGGAGTGCAGTGTGAAAGAACCATAACTCTACCTCGTACTGTCTATGAGTTATTTCCCTTTGATCATCATTTTTACAGCATTTTCTGCTCGTCTGGAATATAACTTTGTCATCTCCAGCCTGAACATCTTCAAATTTGGTATGCATGATTGTTGAAAAATTATGGAGTGCAGTGCACAAGAACCATAACTCTTCCTAGCACAAATTTTGAGTTATTCCCCCTTTGACCTTCGTTTTTATAGCATTTCTTGCTTGTCTGGAGCAAAACTTTGTCATCTTAAGTAGGAATGACTTGAAATTTGGTATGCTTATTTGTTGCAATATTTGGAAGTGCAGTGCACAAGAATTGTAACTCAACCTCGTGCTGTCTTTGAGTTATTTCCCTTTGATTGTCATTTTTACAGCATTTAGTGCTTGTCCGGAATATAACTTTGTCATCTCAAGTCAGAACGACTTCAAATTTGGTATGCATGTTTGTTGCAATATTACCGAGTACAGTGCGCAAGAACAATAACTCTACCTAGCGTGGATTTTGAGTAATTCAACTTTGATCTTCATTTTTACAGTTTTTCTTGCTTGTCCGGAATGGAACTTTGAAGTTTCAAGTCAAATTGACTTGAGACTTGGTAAACATGTTTGTTGCATTACCTGCCCTTTGCAATATTATACCTCCTTGACAACTGACGGTGGGACGGGCATATCTTGCGACAATTTGCTGCTCTTGTTTCACTATCATTTGGTCTTGAACCTCGATATTGGGTATTTATCTTTATTTTTGTTTTTTCTAATTACAACATTACCAGGTTACCATTTGATAAGTGTAGATTTGAAAATTAACCATATCTGAAACTTGCTGATTTGCCCTTTAAGTGTTGAAGCTAGACTTGATGCGCTTTTTGGGACATTGTAGATCAAGATCAGACAGCATGGAAAACCAGTCTGATCTTGGTTTACTGTATTTGACATAGTGAAATTTTGGGGTTATGAATGACTTTGAAATTGCTATGATTGGCTATTTAATTTTGGCTAAAAATTTTTATTGCATTTTATTGCATTTTTTATTTAATTGGTAAGAGATAAACCTTTATTTAACCATATGCTGCTAAGCATGACTCACTGACCTTTTGTGGACAGTGTAGATCAAGAGCAAAGTTTATGAAAGTTTTCTTCTTTATGTTCACAGACCACAAACAATACGCACAATTTAGCTCAGGATTATGATGAAAACTACCCAGTCACATTTAATATATGCCTATGGTTGATGATTCTGTTGGGTATTGCTGTACTCGGTATTTGTTACGGAATATGGAACATGGACCCTGGTCGAGACAGTATCATCTATAGAATGACAACCACTCGTCTCAAGAAGGATTAGAATTAGATATAAATGATTAGCCATTTTGCGTTAACCCTTTGCCAAACAGTATCAAGCTTTTATGACCTTCAAGCTTTTATGACCTTTAGTGGGATGAAGGCTTTTGAAAGCATTATGGGAAAAAGAGAAAATGCTGGTAACCAGCATTTTCTCCTTTTACCAGAAGTCTTTTTGCTCTTAGGAAAACAAATTCCATCATTTGAGCCACAATTAATTTGCTGTCTTCTTAATTTGCCGTTGATTTAAAATGTACAAGTCTAAAATTTTGTCATCTGGCAAAGGGTTAGAATAAGTTATTGTATAGAATAAGCTTGCTGCCAGCACAAGAGGAGCTTTTTATCAACCTATTACAGAAACATTACTAACACAAATGACATAAAGAGGATGTACATGTATATAATAAAGGTAAGAATTTCTTTAATATGGAGAACAATGTGGGAAAAGGATGTATTGCTTATTTGTAAGCAAGTTTTCCAAAGCTGCTCACTGTTGATGCATAAAGTATTGTGTGGTAATATAGAACTTTTTGGGAAGAAATTTTCTAGAATTTTTTGCATGTTACACGTTGAGCCATCAAATGCAAAAAAAACCCCATTTCCTAATGGAGAAAATTTGGGGAACATGAACAGCTGAGGTGTCTGAAAGATTATTGAAAGCAGCATAAAACACCTTGCAATCCTCATGAAAGTGGGTGGTATTGGTACTGGTAAGAATTACCTGGATGAAACGATGCTTAAGAGTACACTACCCACAACATAGGTTCTAGTGAAGCACACTAAGGGTGTATTCCATTCACCTGTTCTGGCACAATGTCCAGTGTTCTGGAATGCTCTTCTAAAATGTGTGAATGGAATATTTCAGAACACATACACTGTTCTGGAATTATGTTCTGAATGGAGCATTTTCGGAATATTGTTCTAATCGATACCGAAATTAATGTACATTGCCATGATGGCTGTTGCTAGTGGAGGATATGATTAGCTGCAGAGAGGGAGTAGAGACTGACGCTGCTGAGTCTACAATGCTCCTATTTAGAGCGTTTATATATCGTAAAAAAGACAATTGCAAGTTTCACCATGAAGAACTGTCCATCTTTCAGCCATCTTGAATCACCTAGCAACCGTTCAGCAGGTGCGCTGCACCTCGATTGAATTAGAACAGTCAGAACATGTTCTGAAGAATACGGCACAGTGTTCCAAAATACTCCATTGATTTAGAACATGTTCGGAGTGTTCGGAGTAGCGAAAGGAATACGCCCTAAGATAATCCAATACAAAGGTACAAAGATAGTCTTTGAAAACCACTTTTTTTCCATAATATGCACTTATATGCACTACTTACTGAACGAAAGTAGGAATTTGTAATTTCGAAAGGATGAAAAAATAGAAATAGTTGGAATTAACCCTTAAAGCGCTCTTAAAAACTATGGCAGCTTTAGAAGCCAGTGCAGATCAAGACCAGACAACACGAAACGTGCAGTTTTGCAGTTAGATATTTGATCTACTCTGTCCGCTTTAAAGCTGAAGCAATATAGACTAAAGAAACAATGAAGTTGCAATATTTTAGATCTTGTTTGTAGACTTAAAACGTCTGTTGAATTTATTCAGCACTCTAAGAGTTAAATTGCAAAAATCAATGTGATGCAGGCAACCATTAATATTTAAACAGACCTATCTTGTGTGTCTCAGTTACCTGTTATTTGAGCAAAACATTCCAGTTATCAAAATGTGAAAATATATATATTTTCACATGTATATACATATGGATGTTGTAATGTTGTTTTCATTGTGTAGTGCTTTGTATATTTTTCATTCTGTGTGGTTGTAAATAACTATTGCCAAGTTGAATTAATCATTAAAGATGTTATTCTGTTGTTACAAATCATGTAAATGGTAAGAGAAAAACCTTTATTTAAGAATGAAGTTGCATTTATAGAAAGATGTGTAGATTGTAAAACCTTTCATTTATCATAGTGTAAAAGGAAAATGCTATTTTACCTCTATGCAACAGAACCACAGTTCTGGTATGGCATGGACATGATTAGAATGTGTATGATTACTATACAGGACATAATGCTATATAGATAAAAGAACAGATGCACAAGTCTAGTCAGGTATAATTTATGTTAACCCTGTACCACTTAATCCCGACTTTTAACATCCCTGAAAGAGAAGGCTTTTGAAAACAATTTTTCCTACTATATCAAAGAAAAATTTTGTCATTTGAGCCACCTTTAATTTGTTGTCTTTTAAATGCTTTCAATTTGGACAAGTCTAAAATTTCATTGTGTGGTTAAGAGTTGAAGTTGTTTACATTGCTTCTACATTTGCATATGGAGCTGCATTATCATCTTTTTGTAACTTTTCCTGTTTTAAACAGTGATGTCTCTATTACTCAAACAGAGCCATAGTATTTTAGTCAAAGCTGCTAACGCTTGCAATGTTGATATGGACTCTTGAGGTTGTATACTTTCCAGTGTTGACCTTCAACTTGTTACCTCCTGACCGATCTGAAATTTGCAGCCGACACATTTTTGTGCAGTCTGATCTTGCTTTACACTGACCACAAGGGAATCTATAGCAGTGACAGGCTCTAAAAGGGTTTAAACACCCATGTAAAATATACATAATCTACTGTATATGAATTAAAGTGTAATACACATTAACATAAAAAAGGAATAAACTGCTCTGGACAAGCAATTTATCCTACTTGCTTGATTTTTCTCTAAAGTGGTTTTCTGTAGGAAGAGAGAGTTATTTTTATGAGGTCATTATCTGCTTTTTATGGCAGAAATTCATCAAACTTGCTCCTGCACTATGCTCCAATGGACAGGTTTCCATTACGGTTAAAACCATGTTGGCAACAAGAGCTTAGCAGAGCGGCGCATATACGTCCGAAGGGGCTTGTCAGTGAAATGGGTTAAAATCTAAAACGCATAAAGAGATCTAAATTTTAAGAGTCACATGCACAACAACACATCATAGAGATTCATTGTGGTAAGTTTGAATTTATTCCAATGGAAACTGTAGGAGGAGTTGCGCACACGAGAAATTGCGGACGGACAGATGGACCACTGGGGCCGTAACATAATACGACCGTTGAATGAATTCATCTAGATTACTATGACAGAAATAAAAGTTCAAGCTCTAAAGGCTCTAAGGTTTACCTCTGTGTAAAACTTCATCTTTATTTTCAGTTTATTTCACAGTTTAATCCAGGTCAAAAGCATATAATCCAGAAAGAGGTAGATTTTGTTCACAATGTTGTAATTGCTTTGTTGTTTATGGAAGAAAGGTGTGGAGAGATGTGAGAGTGTTATAACTATGTGTAGATGATTTGTATAGAGAAATCCTGATAGACATAAAATAATATTGAGAATTGACTCCCTGACTTGCTCGTTTGTTTATGTGTTGTTTGTTTCCTTTCTCCCACCAGCAGGTATTGTCCATCCCTTCATCTGTCTCTACCACTGTCTTTATTTAACCCTTTATTGTATAATCGCCTGCTGTAATGACTCCGACAGAGAGGGCTTTTGAAAACATTGTGGAAAATGGAGAAAATGCTGGATACTAGCATTGTCTCCGTTTTCTACAAAGTTTTCTATCCTTTCAAGGACAAATCCCATTAATTGCGCCGAATTCAATTTGTCATCTGCAAATGGCTAGAGTTTCATCTAGTCAACAGTTTTATCATTTGGTAAAGAGTAAATGATCATTTATTTGTCCTCAAACAGATTTCCTAAATTCTGACCACCAGCATTTTCTCCTTTTCTCTCGGCTTTCTATCCCTTCAAATAGAAATCCAGTCATTTTAACCAAATTTGATTTGTCTTTTGGAAGTGCTTTCAAGAAGGACTAGTCTAATATTTTGTGACCGGATGAGTACTAAGATTTGTTTGTTTGTTTGTTTGAATGGTGTTTGATGCCATGTTCAACATCATTTCACTTATACTGAGGCAGCCAGTGGACCTATCAATGTTTAACTGAAGTTTTGTTTGCCACCGCTCAGCACAATATTCGTTCCAAGCTACTGGCTGCTTTCCTACATAAATTATCGGGCTTGGCTAGAGTCCTAAAATGTGATGTTCATACCAGAGGTAGGATAACAGACTGTAACACAGTCACCCACATTAAACAAGATATTCTTCTATATGATATCAAGCTTAATTCATAGTCCGGACTTTGACCTGTTTCTTTGGTCTTAAACACATTTTTAACATCACTGCATTTGTACGAGCCATGTCCTGTGAAAAGGGTTTAATGCATCTGCAACAAGTATCGACCCTTTTCAGACTGTACACAGCCTGACCTGGGTTGAAACATTTTTCTATTGTTCAATTTTCTGCATGTCAAAGAACCATTCTACCACCAGATTCAGCTGGTTGTTAGACAAAATGGATTTCATGGATTCATAATAATATGATGCTTGGAAAAATGCATCACAGAGGTACACTAAACCCCCTTTTTCCAGAGCATGGCTTTTATCTTGTTTTCAGTGTGGTCAAGTAAAACATTAATCGTAACTCTGTACCAGTCCACAAAACAAACATTAACCCTTTACCACACAATCCTGAATTTTAACAACCCTGAGGAAGAGGCCTTTTGAAAATATTGTGGGAAAAGGAGAAAATGCTGGTAACCAGCATTTTCTCCTTTTCCCACAATGTTTTCTCTCCTATCGTAGGCAACTCCTATAATATGAGCCACATCTAATTTATTGTCTCCAAATGCGTTGTGTTTCTACAAGACTAAAATATTGTCGTGTGGCAAAGAGTTAAGACTAGTTTAAAATTGAAAGCATTTGCTGATGAGAAATTAAATGTGGCTCAAACAATGTGAACGATAATTTGAAAGGGTAGAAAAAAATGTGGGAAAAGGAGAAAATGTTGGTTACCAGCATTTTCTCTGTTTCCAACAATGTTTTCAAAAGGTTCCCCCCCTCAAGGTCATTTAAACATGTGATTACTTGTTAAAATGTTAATTATATATTGTGAATTGTGATGCTATCAATGTATATGAACAAGAGCACACCATGCAGGTGCCAACACTGGGTTGCAGTTGCTCTTAATGAAATGTCCAAGTCCACTAAGGGGCATAACTGTGTCCATAAATACTTTGATGGTTACCTACCTCTGTTGTAGGGGGTTTCTCTTTTGATAGTTGACATTTAGTTCAAGTTTGAAGGAAATATCATTAATGACAGAGATATTATGAATGTCAAAGTTTATGAAAATTCTAAGCCCAAAAAGGGTCATAACTGTGCCAAAAGTATTTTGGCAGTTACCTGCCCCTGTCATATGGGTTCCACCTTTTATAGTTAAGAGCTAGTCAGAGTTTGAGGTAAGGGAATTTAATGCATCCCCGTGATACCATGCAAGGCTATGACAGTTCCCATACATTTTCTTCAAAAACAGCTGAGCTAATTAGGAGAAACTACCAAAACAACAGATTAATGGCCAAAAACTTCACAACAACATAAACAAAACAGTCTTGTATACAAGAATACAAAAAGTCCTCTTTATTCTATATATCTTAACTCTGATAAATTGGTAAATCATATAAAAATATTGCATGTAAAATAAAATTGAATGTTGTGAAAACTTTTAAAATACAATGTACAAAAAGTTTAAGGCATGATATGTATTCGAAGTCTTTAACTCACTATAAAACATTGCTCTTTTAACAACCCTGATAAAAAGGCTCTTGAAAATACATGTACAGTGGGAAACAGAGAAATTGCTGGTAACCAGCATTTTCTTCTTTTCCTACAATATCTTATACCATTTTGAATCTGATATAATATAGAGGCACATGCATACTATATTATGTTATGAGCATACTGTATGAGATAACTGTGAGCCACAATAAACTAATTGAAAATTTGGTAAAAAAAAAAGGACATGTCTCTATAATGCTGACAGAATTCCAAATAGAAAAAATATTGATAAGCAATTACACACAAGATAAAAAATAATATATAGTGTAATAATCTTACAATAATTCAGCCATTAGCATAATGTACAGTGTTCTATGAGCCTCGCTCTGGCAAAATGGGTTTGATGCATCTCTGTGATCCATTATACCAAACATGTCATCACACAATTATGGATTTATATAATCAATTTTATCTTTCAACCAACTGGATCTTGTGGTAGAATGCTCCTTGGACATGCAGACAATTTACTAATAGCAAAAACTTTTGATTTGGGCCAGCCTGCCTGGACTGTGCAGGCTGACAAGGTTCATTACTTTTTGCAAATGCATTAAACCCCCTTTTCACACAGCATGACATATATATTTCATATCAACTGCTTAAAAACATTTTGTTCATTGATTAATGTACATTATTTTAAACTATATAAAACAGCAATCCACAACCAATAATAAAAAAGGAGATAGTAACCATGTCTGAAAATAAGGCCTTTTTTTTGGGCTAGAAAATAACATTTTACCTGTTGGTAATATTACAGTCAAGCTACTTGTATCCCTAAAAAATTTGAACTGTTTGTAGTATCATATTTGCTAAAAACTGAATTCATCAAATTGCACATACATGAACCGTGCTCTGGCAAAAGGGGGTTTACTGCATCTCCATGATGCATTATACCAAGCAAGTCATTACATAATTATGGCGTCATAAAGTCCATTTTGTCAAACAACGAGCTGAATCCTGAGGTAGAGAAGTCCTTGGACAGGCAGAAAACTTACCAAAAGCAAAAAGTTTTGACACAGGTCAACCTGTGTAGACCGCGCAGGTTGACTTAGGTCGATACTTTTTGCAGATGCATTAAAGCCCCTTTTCACAGAGCATGATTTAAATGTTATTTTTATTATGCATAGTATACATGTACTTTCAAAACTAGTTACAGGTAATGGAGTTTCAGCATTCAATACCCTGCAACTAAGATTTTTTTCATTTTTTTTTATTTGTATACAGGTCCCTTTATTTCCTCAACAAATAATCCAGTGTTGATGAAGACTTAATAGAAAATTCAATAGGAATACTAGAAGAAAATGCTGGTAACTAGCACTCTCTGGTATCCCTGAATGTTTTCTACCTTTCTAATTTACATGGTAAACAGTTCAAAACTAATTAAATGAAAGAAACTGACTGGCACTGAAGTACATATAAAATATTTTTTCTATAGTTTTTAAATTTTACATTGGAAAAATATATAAATGTTAACATCAATTTTTACCCTTTACCAAACAATCCCGTGCTAAATGATCCTAGGGAGGGAGATCACTGAAAACATCGCATGGAAAAAAAATGGTCAAAAGCATCCTTATTTTGTCCTACAATGTTTTCCTCTTTTTCAAAGACAAAAGGACTGTGAGTATTGAAACACTGACTTACCCTCTGCAGATGATTTCAATTTTGACAAACCTAAAATTTTGTTCTATGATAAAGACTTAACCCTTTATCACACAATCTTGACTTTTAAAGACCTTGAGGAAGTAGGCTTTTGAAAACATTGGGAAAGAAGATGCAGGTAACACATATTTTCTCCTTTTCCAACAATGTTTTTTACCGTATGATAGACTAATTTCATGTTTCGAGTTACATCTATTTTGTCGTATGTAAATACTTTCACCCTATACCAGATTTAAACCCGTCCAAATTGAAAGCATTTGCAGACGACAAATAAAGTATGGCCCAAATGATGGGGTTTGTTTGCGAATGAGTGGAAAACATTGTGAGAAATGGAGAAAATGCTGGTTACCAGCATTTTTTCCTTTTCCCATAATATTTTAAAAAGCCTTTTTTCTAAGGGTTGTTAAAACATGGGATTGTGTGGTAAAGGGTTAAATTTGGAAATGGTTAAAGTTTTGTCCTATGGTAAAGACTTAAATCTGATATATCTAAAATATTGCAACAAATTAGAACTGGCAACAGAAGCTAACAAACTAATCAAACCTGGCCAGCAGGTGATAATGCCTTAACCCTTTACCAAATGACAAAATTTTAGACAAGTCCAAATTCAAAGCATTCACAGACAACAATACAAATGCTTCTCAAAAATTGAATTGGTTTTGGGAAGGGTACCAAACATTGGAAAAGGAGAAAATGCTGGTTACCAGCATTTTCTCGTTTTCCCACAATGTTTTCAAAAGCCTTCCTCCTAATGGTTGTTAAAACTTGGGATTGTGTGGTAAAGGGTCATCCTTTAGAGGGCCAAATAAACCATAAACACATTTTCAGTCTAGAAACAATATCCCAGTAATTCCAATTTCAGGTTTGCATTTTGTCCAGAATGTCTCAGCTAAGCAGACAGAGTAGATCAAAGATCAGACCACACTTTTCATGCAGTCTGATCTTTATCTGCACCGCCTGCCCAGCAAACTGTAATTGTTAAAAGTGCTTAACCATCAACTGCACAATCCTGACTTAATGACCCTGAGAAAGAAAGCTTTTGAAAGCATTATGGGAAAAGGAGAAAATGCTGCTAACCAGCATTTTCTCCTTTTCCGATAATGTTTTCTACCCTTCCAAAAACAAATTCCAATTTTTGAGTCCCATTTGTTACCTGCAACTGCTTTCAAGTTGGATTAGTCGAAAATGTTGTCATTTCGTAGAGGGTTAACAGGTTAACTCATTGCTAACAATCGGAAATCTTTAAAGGCACATCTCTGTAGTTTTCTAACATTTCTGAATATCTAACCCTAGCCCAATCTTGGCCTGTATCTAAATTCCTTTGTGAAGCATTGTTTGCATTGTGGCTGCATGACTGTGCATCATTTTCTGTTCCTAAGGGAGGGTTTGAACCCAGAAGTTCATTTTGTGTGCCAGCTGTACTGTCTTGCACTGTCAATTCATTGGACCCTCTCACAAAACCATTGTTCACAGGAAGTGGTGTCACATGATTGCCATTTATAGAATTTTGAGTAATATGATTAGAGGGTGTGTCAAAGTTTCTGGAATGTCTAGGTGTTGATTGGCCAGGATCCTCACAATACTCCACGAGCGGAGGTCTTGCTAGTTGGTTCTTACGTCGTCTATGTCGCAGATACAACAAAACAACAATTAAACAGCCAGTTATAAAAGCCAGTCCACCCATCACTCCAATGGCTATTTTTGCAGCTTCATTTACTGTAACAGATAAAAACATTTCAAAATCTTGATTCTAGAACAGTCTACACATGACAGGTAGTCTGATCTGATATGGGTCTAAAAAAATCTCATACTTTATTTGGTACTCTAAATTTTGACATACTACATTGCTAATTTCTTAAATCTTGATTCAAGATTAGACTACCCATCTAATGCATCACTGAAATTCATTAAACCCCTTTTTGCCAGAGCACAGTTGATTGTATTTTACATTGTAAGCTATAAACAAGCAACTGCCATTTTATGTAGAATGAAATATTATGTATACACGACACAATTGAGCCTTCAGATAAATGCATTCCAACTTTTCCTTTGTAGAATTCACCCATGAAAAAATCAAATTAGACATTTTCAGTCAGTATAAAAAGTTTCAAGTAGCGTTATTTGAAGGCATATTCTAACAGAATATCTCAATATCAAGATCAAATTACATAAAATGTGCAGTCTCTATGTTTGTGTTTGTATGGTTATTTACACCATTTTCATCATTATTTCAGTTATATCAAAGTGGCCAGTGTACCTATCAATCTATTGAAGCTTTCCTGGACTTTTATTGTACTAGTACTTCGGGCTATATTCTTCCAAATCCACCGACTGCTCCCCCACATAACCAGAGTCAAAACAATGATCAGCAGTGAGAGCGGAATGAATCCTCTCTGTATGACGATCATCAATTCACAGAAAGAAACTGGCCAAACTGGGGATCAAGTCCTGTGTGCTACCATGCTCGATATGTGCAGTCCTCTTGTTGATCTACACTCTCTGGCTAACCAGTTAACCTTTTACCAAACAATCCCATCTTTTGACCTCACTTAAGAATAAATCTTTTGAAAACATTGTGAAAAAAGGTAAAAATGCTGTTAACTAGCATTTGCTCCTCTTCCCATTTTGTATATACCTTTTCAAGGACAAATAACATTAATCAAGCCACATATATTTCTCATCTCCAAATGCTTCAAATTTGAAAGTCTAAAATATTTTCATTTGATAAAAAGTTAAGTATTGCTCGGCACTTGGAAGGTTTTTACTTTTACCTGTACATTGTCATTTAATCTATTCAGCAGTATAATTGCTAACTTACATCCTGGACACTTGTCATTATATCCTGCCAGTTTAACATCATGGTTCAGGAAATCAGCTCTAGGTTGTCCGTACACATGGATGTCAGCCTGAAATATTTACAAGAACGGGCATCAGTATGTTTACTTCTTTTCTATACAGTATAGGAAAAGGTAGGATTTGCGAAAAGCTTTGACCAAGGTCAGCCTGAGCACTCTGCACAGGCTGACCTAGGCAGAAATTTTTCACTATTGGTTCTTTTCTGTATGTCCATGGACCAGTCTACCTCAATGATTAAGTCTGGTAGTTAAAAAAAAGTGCCAATTGTGGATCCATAATTATGCAATGATTTACTTGGTATTAAGCATCACAGAGATGCATTTAGACCCCTTTTTTTGCCAGGATGCTGCTCTTATTTTATTGTTTGAGCCCAATATAGGTTGTCTGCAAATACTTTTGGTATCGGCGACTCAAAATTTTGTTGTCTGGTAAAGATTTGAACCCATTACCACACAATCCCAAGTTTTAATGACACGGAGGAAGGGCGTTTTTGGAAACACTGCTTCTCCTTTCCCACAATCTTTTCCCCCTTTTAAAGACAATTTTTATCATCTTAGCCACATTTGTCACTTGCAAATGCTTTACACATTGACAAATTTGACAACATTTTGTCATTTGTTAAAGACTTACGGTTGGATTAATCCTTACCTCTATGTTAAACACTTCATCCTCTTTCATTTTCATTTTAACTTGAAGAAAAACTTGTCTCTCATAGCCAGGGACCGACACCATGGTATCGGCACTGGAGAATGTGTGACGGAAATCTACTTGAGGAGATGGGCACTACAAATACAGAGAAATTCAAGTTTCACTAACCACTTACCACATAATCTCGAGTTTTAAAAACCCTACAGAATAAAACTTATGATAACATTGTGGAAAAAGGAGAAAATGCTGTTAACCACAATGTTTTCTCATGTTTTCAACTCTTTCAGACACAAATCCCTTCATTTTAGTCACATTTAATCTGTCATCTGCAAATGATTTGAATTTGGACCAATCCAATGATTGAATGGTGTTTTATGCCACTTTCAACATTATTTCAATCACATCAAGGCTACAACTCACATATTCATGTATGTTCTGGGTTTCACCTGTACTACCCTAGGGCTCTGAAGGACAATCCTACAAAAATTCCAGTTAGTCCAGTGAGTAAGAGATATACAGAGCAAAGCCTTATAGCTCTTATTAAAGTGCAGGTTTTGAAATCCAGGAGTTATATCTATGAATCCAAGCTTGGCCAAATTCTTCTTAGAAGACTGATGATAGTCATTGCAACAAGATGCATACCTCTCTTATGTCTGAAAATTGATTTAACGATAATAACATGTAGGAAAGCAGCCAGAGGTTTGAAGAGAATATTGTTTGAATTACTGTTAAAAGAAGCTCAGGAAAGCATGATCTGAAATGATGATGAAAGGGCATAAACAAACTAATGAAAAAAATACAAAGTCTACAAAAGTAGAGGTATGTATTCAAAATCCAAAATCTTATTTTTTCACAAAAATCTGTTAACTCTTTCACAATCAATGATGACTTGGGCAGCTTTTGTCGATGGCATAGATCAAGATCAGACTGCACAGAATGTGCAGTCTGATCTTGTATCTACACCATCCACTATCTGATGCTAACCTATGACCCAAATCATCTTCATTTGCAATAAAAATCTACATATAAACCTAAAAAAAAGTCAACTTTCTGGAGTTGGTAGTACAACGGTTAACGTGCAAACATTCAAAATCTAAAATTCTTATTTTTCACTAAAATCTATATTATGGATTTTCATTAGCATTGTATTATTGAGAGTACAAATGAGTACTCACAAAAAAGATTCACAGTGAAGAAACTTGAAAATGCACAACAACTAACTTTGAACCCCAAAATATTAACCATACCTGTATCTCTGTACATTTTGGTATTATCTTGTAAACCAATATTTGTAAAACATACTTTTTTTCATTTTGCATCTGACAATTTTTTGCATGGAACAAAAAATGTGCCTTAAATGACGGTTTATCTTAGAAAAATTAGAAAACAATCACCAGTATTATCTCTTTTCCTTGCAATGTTTTTCAAAATCTTTATTCTTAGTGTCTCAAACATGTGATCTTTTCATTAACTCATTCACTATCAATGACTAATGTGGCTTTTGCAGACAATGTAGATCAAAATATGAGTGCACAGAACATGCCGTCTGATCTTGGATCTACACCATCCGGTACCCTGTTTTTAAACTACTACAAAAGTCCTTTTCAATAGAAGCAGAAATCTATTTTTCAGAACAGTGGCATTTGTGGGGTTGGTAGTGAAAAAGTTATGGTTTAATCTTTTCCTATGTTTTACTTACTGTAATTGTGAAAGTGACTTCAATGGGGTCAGCACATGGGTCTATATCAGCTGTGATGTGGGACAAACAGATCATATCTACACGATATCTGCAGTCTGCATTCAGGCCATAAAAATTACATATTTCATTTTGACCTGGAAATAAAGAGTATCATTTAAATCAAGACAAACCATGACACAATGTCGAATTAAATTTTCAAATTCTTACACAGAATACACTGTGAAAAGATTCTCTTTAACTCTTTACTACATGATAAAATTTTAGCTTCAACACAATTGAATGCATTCAATGTTGACAAATGTAGCTAAAAAGATTACTTCTGTCTTTGATAGGGTAAAAAACAATGTGGGAAAAAGGAGAAAATGCTGGTTACCAGCATTTTCTCCTTTTCCCACAATGTTTTCAAAAGCCTTCTTCTTTAGGGTCATTAAAACTCCAGATTGTGTGGTAAAGCGTACAGGAAAGAGCTAAGCTCAGAATGCAGTTTGATTGAATTTGCGTTTATTTATCGTCGCCACCGGTTGCCCATATGGGCGACGCCCCCTGAAGGCTGTTAGTATTGTTATGGGGGATAGTGCAGATACAGGACGAAACCCATCTTAAGTTACGCCTGGTTCTTTTACCTGCTACGGTGTATAGCACCATCACACGGGACCTTGGTTTAATGTCTCATCCGAAAGACTATTAGTAATTTTAGGTGGCCAGCCGTGGGGATCGAACCCACACCCTCCAAAGACTCGAAATATCACGTTCACGAGTCCTACACTCTACCTACTGAGCTATGCGGGCAGGTCACAGAATGCAGTCAATACACTGCCCTCTTTTTATACTTAAAGTTGTACCAATTATGCTGAAGTTTCCCCCTAGTGTAGAGATACGCTATCCTACACCCACAAGTCCCATCATTTGAACTACATTTAATTTAGTGTCTGCCAATGTTTTGAATATGGAAAAGTCCAAAATTTGTTGTGTGTTAAACAGTTTATCTCTTTAGCAAATGACAAAATTTTCGACATGAGCAAATGAAAGCATGTGCAGACAACAAAATAAATGCAGCTCAAATAATAATTTCTGTATTCGATAGGGTAGAAAACATTGTGGGAAAAGGAGAAAATGCTGGTTACCAGCATTTTCTCCTTTTCCCACAATGTTTTCAAAAGCCTTCTTTCTTCAGGGTCGTTAAAACTGTGTGGTAAAGCGTTAACCACATAATCCCGACTTTAACAACCTTGAGGTAGACAGCTTTTGGAAACATTATGGGAAAGGGAGAAAATGTTGGTAAATATTATTTCCTTCTTTTCCAACAATTTTTTCCTCCTTTTCCAAAACCATTTCAACCATTTGAGCCAAATCTAATTTGTTGTCTGCAATTGTTTTGGATTTGGGCAAGTCCAAACATTTGTTGTTTGGTAAAGAGTTTAAAACCTAACTCATTACCGAACAAAAAAATTTTAGGCTTTTCAAAATTAACTGTTTCCATACCTAGATGACACCAGATGCTTTTGTGGACAGTGTAGATCAAGATCAGACTGCACAGAGTGTGTGATCTGATCTCTGATCTACACTGTCCACTGCTCTATTCTGGATTATTACTGAACTCTGTCTTGATCTTGCAGCAAAACTGTATTTGTAGCCTTCAAGAAAATGCAATTTATTTAATCAGTAAAGAAAGAGTTAAAAGCATTTGTAGACAACATATTAAATGTGGTTTAAATCATTCTTCTGTCTTTGATAGAGTAGAAAACATTGTTGGAAAGGGGTAAACCCAAAACTTTTTCCCACAATGTTACCATAAGATATTTTCTTAGTCATTCAAACTCAGGATTGTATGGTAAACCGTAAAGGGTTAACCCTTGACCAAACAATCCTGGGTTTTCACAACCCTGAAAAAGAAACCCTCTGAAAACATTGTGGGAAAAGGAGAAAATACTGGTTACCAACATTTTCTCCTTTTCCCAAAATGTTTTCTACCCTTCCCAAAACAAATTTCAATTTTTTAGTCACATTAATTTTGTTGTCTGCAAATGCTTCCAATTTTCACTAATCTAAAGTTATGTCGTTTGGTACAGAGTTAATATACATACCATAAACGCTGATAAATATTGTAGACAGACCAAATATACACCAAAGAAGTTTTTGGAATCTTGTCTTCCTCATCATTGTTTGTGATGTCTTGTTGTATACTGTTCAAGGAGACAGAAAGTGATCAATTGCATCATTTAAATAAGAAGACTATCAACACTTTCCCAGGCCATCTCATTTACTTTTTGAGGAGGGGGTCTGTATCTTCTCCTTTTCCAGAAATGCTTTCAATTCTTTCAAAGACAAACCAAAGTATCTTACCTGCTTTCATGTATGCAGATGCCTTCATTATGAACATGTTTAAAACCTATGTATCTGTTTATCTCTGTAAAAACTTAATAAACATTTTCAGCTGCTTTTGGGACAGTATGAATCAAGTTTAGACCATACAGAATGTGCCGTGCAATCTTTTGTCCCTGCTCCCTTAATCAAGCTGATTCCCACCACTGCTACAGAGTGTAACATACATTAGCTTGGTCACCAAGCCAAGCAAAAAACCTATAGCATGTTGTTGAACTCTTTACCAAACGACAAAATTCTAGACTTGTCCAAATTGAAAGCACTTGCAGACAACAAAATAAATGGGACTCAAAAACTGAAAATTGTTTTGGGAAGGGTAGAAAACTTTGTAGGAATAGGAGAAAATGCTGGTTACCAGCATTTTCTCCTTTTCCCACAATGTTTTTAAAAGACTTCTTTCTCAGGGTCATGAAAACCCAGGATTGTTTGGGAAAGGGTTAACTCATTACCTGACGACATAATTTTAGACATGTCCAACAGAAAAGCATGTGGAGACGACAAAATAAATATGACCCAATACATGAAACTTGTGTTTGGAAGGATAGAAAACATAGGAAAAGGGGATAACAATGCTGGTTACTGGTACTTTCTCCATTAATAAAATTCACAATTAACAATTTTTTGACTTTCTTAAATATACCTGTTCTTGACAATTGACAAGTATAGGATACAAGCAACGATGTGCATTTTACAAACCCACTGGGCCAGTAAATCAGGAATTTTTACAAGCCCGACAGAAAATCAACTAGTTTTTTTCAGTTGGGCTAGCCCCAATTATGATCACTGCATTTTAGTGTTTTACTCTGTAACCATTCTTGAGGTGGAATAAAAGCTTAATATTATCATGCTAATCATCATTGTAGGCTGATGCTTCGTACATGAACCACATATCGTAATAACCGACCAAATGATTGGTAAATAAGATTATATTAAGATAGGATAAGCAAACAAATTAAAATAAGCTCCGGGACGAAAAAAATTATGGGCGAACTGATTTTGGGACGAAAAAGCCCGGACGTATTATTTACTTTTCTTTTGGTTGTTTAGAACGGAACTTTGCACTTTAAACTAATGTTGGACTGCTTGATTTCAACAAAATGAATATCTCACCACCAGTCTCAAGACTGAATAACTCAAGTATTATGATCTACCATCTTAAGTTGACATGAAGCAGGAAGTGTACGTATCTCTTCAATGGTGTCACACAACACTGAAATTCTTCCGATCTCGGACAAAAGGACAATTTAGTGATTCAAACCTGAAAGATCACGCACTTTTGCTGGAAGGAAATGCCTCTTATGTTAATTTGATAATGTCTTGAGATACTGGGTACAATGTCTCCAGGGAATATTTGACTGCAATGAGATAAAGCTGGGATTAGCTTGGCCAAAAGTATACGGAAGAGCAATATCGAAGACCTGTATTATCCAAGGCGAGATTGTCTAGAAGAGAAGATGGATTTCCTAGGAGTGTCTTGGAGACGTCTTAAAAAAAAAAAATCGTTGCTATCTGGTGGCCTCTGGTGACGTTTTTGGCAAAATTGTCGTTCTTCTTTTTTTTCATATTTGCAAAGTGCAGGCAATTAAGTGCGTTTTGCGTACAGGCAGCTGTACCCATGTAAAAGACACATACCCCCACCGGTCCCACTAAATACCACAAAGACACTCTAAATACCACAAAGACACACAAAGACACCACAAAGATGTACAAAGACACCACAAAGATGCACAAAGACACCAAAGGGTGCTTAGAAAATGAAAACACTACACCTGTATGCCATCAAAGTCATCTTTTTGCGCCTAATATAAATAATTACGCTTTCATTTACATAAATGGGGGTTAAGCGAGGGCTTTCATGTAAACGTTATCATTAAACTTAATTTGTCAAAAAAATAATGATTTTTTTTTATGTACAGTTTCAATTTTCCGCTGTAAACAAAACATTTCATACAATTTTTATTCTCCTTTTAATCAGATAATCTCTGGTAATTTAAAAAAATTGTGCTATGTTGTCATTTGATGCCTTTTATCTGGTCGGCACCATAAAACTTCTGTGTAGTCAAATCCTAATTAATGACATTGTATGTTCTTTGACATTAATCAACTGGATAATCTCATTTAGGCCTATGCAAATAGCGAAGACCCCGATCAGACTGTATGATCAGAATCTACACTGTTTTAATTAAAAAAAAAAAAAAAAGACAACGAAATTTCATATAAATGATCCATGTCGTATGACCAGAACGACCTCTACTATATAACCAACGGGCTCATCACAGCCAAGTTGCATATGATAACATTATAGGATAGATGATTATTAAATTTGCAAACAGTGCAAATTCAGAGTCTGATCAGGTTCTACACTGTTTACCATTCCATCCCCATCTGTGTCTATGTGCGTCTTTGTGTGTATTTGTGCATCTTTGTGAGTCTTTGTGGTATGTATTTAGGGTGTCTTTGTGGTATTTAGTAGGATTAGTAGGACCCCCTCCCCAGTAGTACTTCCCCCTCCCCCATAGTCTACAGTCAGTAACCTCTTCAGTAGTTGAGTCTGAGTGGGAAAAGAATCCAACACCGGTTCTTTCATTATGCCACGTTCTTGAGCTATTAAATACCTCGACTTTTCGAAGTTCTATCCGAGCAAAGCTATATTCGTGGATGTTAGCGTGGGCGTTGACATAAGGGTCAACAGTTGTTCATACACCACTTTTCAGATATCTCCCTATGTAAACCGGTAAAAAGGAATTGAAAGGTGGCTTTTATAGGACAATGACAATAGGAGTTTAAGGGCCGTGCGCAGCTAAAGCAACTTGTTTGCCGAGTCAATAATTTCTGTCACATACAGGAGCAGAATAATGGTTAAATTAAATTTCACAAGCTGAAAAGGACATGTGCGCAGGGCTAAATAACTATAATTTTTGTAACCGTTATTATATAGTTATTTCCGTCTTTCTGATAAAAAAAATGCCTGTCTGCACCATAATTGTTGCCAATACAGTTTTTTTTAGGAGTCGACATAAGGGTCTATGAGACAAATCACATGATTTCAGAACTCAAGCCCTAGCCAAATTAAGTTCGTATTATCGCCTCTCTTCTAGTAGTGTTTAATCCTAACTTTTTAACCCACATTGTGTATTACGCTGTTGTTAAAAATTGAATTTCACAGGTGCGTAGGTGCCAAGGAAAGGAAGTATGGAATTAAGGAACTGTAACCGTAGCTACTTCATTCAGAGTTAACTCCCTTGCAATGAAGAAATTTTACTTGACTAAACAAAAGCTCCCCGCTGTTGCAGCTTGTCAAATGATTTTTTTTTTAAAAAGAGATAGGTAGATAAGGATCAAAGACAAAGTGTAGAGTTAGAAAACAGACATCCCGTCCATCTTATTTATTTATTTATTTATTGTTATTATCCCTTATATAGTAACTTTAAGATGTTTGTACATCGGCCATGTAGCCTTACTTTTCTTGTATAGTTATTTGTATCACGATATTTAAAAGGTGGATAGGCGCCATTGACATGAAGACTGTTAATGCGTATGTTAAAATAATTAATGGCTGCCTTATCTTTTTATCTTGAAACTATGCATAGAATTCATGTAGTTTGTGTCACCCACAATTAAAACACCTGACCTGTTGTTGTTGTTATGTTGTTGTTGTCAAAGTGTCGACGACAGGCAGCAAAACTCACCAAGAGCCACATAGTTATTTATATCTGTTTACCAAAATTAAAAGAAAGATGTCCTTATCGAAAACATTTTAATATTTACAGACAACTTGAATGTGGTTCAAATATTGAGACCCTCCCTCTCTCTCTCTCTCTCTCTCTCTCTCTCTCTCTCTCTCTCTCGATGCAAACGCTTTCTCATTTTCTACGATGTGCTGAAAAGCCTCCATCCATATCATATGGCTTGAAACACGCGGAAAGGGGCATTCGGACATTTGCGTAAAGTGTCGTCTCGGATCAGCCTGCGCAGTCTGCGCAGACTAATCCGAGACGGCACTTTACGACTACATTAGATTTTGTGCTACAGTAGACTTGCGCAAAACAGAAAATTGCATAAAAGCGGAAAGTGTTGTTTCGGATCAGGCTGATCTGAAACGACACTTTACGCAAATGTCCGAATGCCCCTTTTCGCGTGTTGCAGGCCATATGATCACAATAACAAGTGCCTTCGGTAAAGAGATCTTTGAATGAACGTTTTCCCAACCATTCTTAATGACATTCTTAATCTAATTATCATGAATTTTCTAAATTTGAAGATAAGGTTCTCCTGATTAGCAAGAACGTTTGAAATTTGGAAAATTTCAGAGAGCTAGACTAATAATATTATTAAGAATGGTTGATGAATACAGATCCTAGTTACCAACATGGCAATTTCTTTTTTTGCATATGAAAGATGGTCAAAAACCATGCTTATGTACACAGTATAAAGCATCGGTGAGCTGTCGTCGAAATATGGTGTCTCAGCCAATCAGATAGCCAGTATTGAAATTAAAATTTAGGCCAATCTTTAGAATAGTTCAAAATACGACCTTAGATTTACTAGATAGCCGGTTTACAGTGAGAAATATACAGAAGTTCACAACCTCGTTGGGGATAATTGAATGAGTTCGGACCACTCAAAAATGATTTTTGAGTGATATAGTTTCATTGATTTGGCTGGAAAGCCATTATCCGTGATTTTTCTGTCCATTAGGCGCAGTTTGAGAGGTTCATTAAACACTCTGTAGTGGGTTTTACGCTCTTCATTCTCCCCCACATCGAGATTTATTGGTCTGGGCAAATCGTCACCTGTCAGCGCGCATAGATACATAGCCATGCCAATTACTATAACAACTTCCGGACTACTACTTTCTGCCATTTTCATACAGGTTTGAAAGTAATTATAAATCAGTCGTTTCAAAGGCAACGAGGGATGCAAATACAAGATATTGTATCTAAACGGAAGATATTTAACTTTTTGCCGCCTTAACTCTGAACAGCTGACGACTTTGAAAATACCAATAGGAAATATTCATTATCTCAAAAAATAATGGTGTCACACGCAAATACAAAAGAAACTGTGGCAATGCAACTCAAGCAGAAATCACTCGGTTTTTCTTTTTGTTACGTTTTTTTTCAAGTGATTAGTTGCAAGGCACTTATAATCATCTGCTGACAGTATCTTTATGACATGGTCTTTAAAGTGCATGTATACCATCATATTGCACGGTGGTAAAAGTCGATTCATGGCAAACAAAAAATCACATTCCGATATTCGCAAGAATGCTTAGCGCCAAAGCATATTTCTTTTCGTTTTGAAACCTTGACATAAGGTGATTTACAGGGCAGATAGCGTCGTTCGATCACAGGGTGAACTGTGTCGCCTTAAACACGCTGTTGGAGAAATCTGGTTGGTAGCTGTAATGATTGGATTTGTCTAGGAAATGGTAGAAAACGTATTGGAAAAATTAGCAAATGGTCGTAACCAGCATTTTTTCCTTTTCCATTTTTTTTGAAAAAAGTCTTTTCGTCAGTGTCGTTAGAAAATGGGGTCATTTGGTAATGATTAGATGAATATTGAAAGTCAATGATTGATATGAATGTTCGTTGCTGTCTGTTTGTTCTTCATCATCACTTCAAGAGATGAAAAGCTTCGAAATCAAACTATGAAAGTTATTTTTTTTTTTTATCGTTTGGCCCCAAACTAGATCTACACAATAATTTTTTTCAGTGTTTTAATGACCCTTCTGAAAAAGCCTTTTGAGAACATTGTAGGGAAGAGTTCTGTAATATTTTGGTAAGTAGCATTTTTTTTTCAACAGTGTTTTCTACCCCTTTAACCATTTGGCTACTAAGCGGGACTGAAGGACCTTTCGCGGACAGTTTAGATCAAGATCAGACTACACTGTCCGATAAGGAGATATTTTTCCTCTAAAAATAAGTTTGAAACAACAACATTTGGGTTTTTACTATCGAATTTAAAGTTTCATTTCATTCATTCGGCAGCTTAACCCTTTACCAAACAATCCCTGGTTTTTACGACCCACAGGAAGAAGCCTTCTGAAAACATTGTGGGAAATGGAGAAAATGCTGGTAACCTACTCTTCTAAAGTCAAGTTTCAATTTTTGAGTCACGTTTATTTTGTCGTCTGCAAATGCTTACAATTTGGACAAGTCAAAATATTGTCGTTTGGTAAAGAGTTAAGGGTTAAAACAATATCCATTGTTTGAGCCACATTTTATTTTTCTTCTGTAAATGTCAATTTGGACAAGTCGATATATTTTGTTGTCTTGTAAAGAGCTAAATGGCTTTTTGTTGCCAAAAACGTCACGGAAATCTTAAATGGCCTTTTATGAAGCAAAATGAAGATTATTATAAAGTTTTCCCAGACATGGATAGAGGCATAAAACATGGTACACCGTGTGCATTACCGAAAAAAATTCGTTTTTTTTTTTTAGACAAAGACCCTGAGAATAAAAGTCGTTTGAAAACATCGTCAGAAAAGGAGTGAATGCTGGCAACCAGTATTTTTTCTTCAACAAAGTTTCCCTCCACTTTAAAGAGTTAAAGCTATATTTCATCTGCAAATGCTTTCATTTTGGGCAAGTCTAAAATTGTGTCATATGGTAAAGAGTTGAAAGTTTCAAATTCAAACAATGAAAGATATTGTTTTTTTTTTTCTTTTTAAATGGCTTTTTGTTCCCCCCAAAAATGACAAAGAACTCTTAGGTAGCCTTTGATTTAGAAAAATTAAAGAATGTTAAAAAGTTTTTTTTTTCAGACACAGAGGCGTTAAACATGTACCATTCGCTTTAACCCTTCACTAAACAATTTCGTTTTTGAACGACCGTGAGAAAAAAAGACTTTTAAAAACACTGTGGGAAAATGCTGTTTTCTACTCTAGTATCATAAAGGCTACCCCGTGATTTAAGCCACGTTTAACCCTAAGCTCTAAGGCTGCTAAGTGTGACTCACTGACCTTTTGCGGACAGTGTAGATTTAGATCAGACTGCGCAGAACGTGCAGTCTGATCTCTGATCTACACTGTTCGATAAGGACATGTTTTTTCCGAAAAAACGTAACTTTGAAATAGCAAATTTTGGGTGTTTACTATTGGCTTTAAAGTTCCGTATCACTAAACTCTTTACCAAACAAGCCCTGGTTTTCACGACCCTGGGAAGGAAAGCTTTTGAAAACCTTGTGGGAAAAGGAGAAAATGCTGGTAACCAGCATTTTCTCCTTTTCCCACAAGGTTTTCTACCCATTCAGAGACAAATTTTATAAATCGAGACACTTTCAATTTGTCGTCTGCAAATGCTTTCAATATGGACCAGTCTAACATTTTGTCGTTTGGTAAAGAGTTAATTAGCAGAAAAAGGTAAATTTGTCGTCTGAAACAAACAATTCCGACTTGGAACATGACCCTGAATGATGTGGCTTTAGAGAACATTGTGGGAAAAGAAAAAAATGCTCATAACCAGCATTTTCTTCTTTTCCTAAAACGTTTTCTATTCTTTCAAAGACAAAACCCATTATTTTAGCGAATTGGTTTTCTAGGGTGCAGATGCTTTCAATTTGGACAAGTCCAAGAATTATTGTCGTTTGGTAAAGAGTTACGAATTACTACTGTTAAAAGCCGTCTTATAGTCGGAGAAGAAATTCTTAGGTGTAAATTCACCTCAAATAATGGTAAACCGTCAATTAAAATTTGCCTTTAATTTGTTTACTTTCAATTAATAAATTGCAATATCACCTTAAAAGGCAATTTCTGTTATGTTGTCTATTCTGCTAAATACTCTTGACACTGCAGCCATAGACTTTTAGGTACTTTAGCATTGTTTATTAGTTAACCTCTTAACATCACACGCTGATTTTAGATGAATCAAAGAAAACTTTTAAGAAGTACATAACACAAAAATATTGAATCTTTAGGCTGCTAAGCGCGACTCACTTACCTTTTGCGGACAGAGTAAATCAAGATCGGACTATCTTCGTAATTCTAATAACCTTTATAGCATTGCATGCAGGACAAACTTGTACAAAAATTCATTTCTTCCATCTGTCATTGATGAATGGAATTCAATTCCACAAGATATTAGAAATTTAGAGTCTGTTTCTAGTTTTAAGAATTATTTGAACATTGATAAACCAATCCCAAATAAGTTATTCTTTGTCGGTAAAAGACGTTTCCAAATTATTCATGCCAGGTTAAGAAATGAATGTAGTTCTCTCAAGCACCATTTATTTATGCGAAATATAGTTGAGTCGCCTCTCTGTGTCTGTGGTGCATTAGAAACAAATCAACATTACTTTTTTGAATGTCCATTGTATTGAAATGAAAGAAGCTTTTTACTTCGTTCTCTTTCACATTTTTCATGTGTGGTAGATCTAAATACACTCCTTTTTGGAAGTGATGCTCTAACTTTTTGGGATAACAAGGAATTATTTCTTCAAGTTCATTTTTACATAAAAGAAAGTAAAAGATTTGATTAATAGTGCATGAAACCTCCATTTTCTCTCTCTCTCTCTCTCTCTCTCTCTCTCTCTCTCTCTCTCTCTCTCTCTCTCTCTCTCTGTGTTAGACTGTAGACTGTTTAGGTATTTATGTGTGTGTGTGTGTGTGTGTGTGTGTGTGTGCGTTTTATTGTATTTATGGACTTATTGTATGAGCCATTTGTACTTCGGAGAGGGACTTTATAAGCTTTCGTTAGCTTTCGTCCCAATCCTTTTTTAATTAATTATTACAAATAAATATGTTTAAACTAAACTAAGATCGGACTAAACAGCACAGGCAGTCTGATCTTTGAACTACAATGTCCGATAACGAGATATTGTTCTAACATTATTCAGGTTTTTATTATCGGCTTGAAAATTTTAAGTTATTTAGCAATTAAGAGTTAAAGGAGCACAAAACAATTTTTTTTTTATTTGAACTCAATAGATTACATAAGAAGGAAACAAACTATTGTTTGTTTGTTTTTCTTTTGTAACAAGCAATCGCTACTTTTCCCACGGTGTTTTCTTAAGCTGCCAAATTCAAAGACGTATTGGTATGGTCAACGGTCAAATCTATCTTATCAGTTTGAGCCATGTTCTGTGGAAAAAGGGGTTTAATGCATCTGCGATTTGTATCGACCAAGGTCTGTCTGTGTAGTCTGTGGAAGCTGACCTGGGTCGAAACTTTTTGCTTTTTGTAAATTTTCAGCATGTCCAAGGACCATTCTACCTAAAGATTTAGTTGATTTTTGAACAAATTGAATCGTAAGGATCTATAATTATGTACTGACTTGCTTGGTATATTGGATCACGGAGATGCATTTAAATCTCCTTTTCAAATAACATGACTCATTCGTATGTCCTATTGTTAACTCCTCGACCAGATGAAAACAAAAATAAGACTGGTCCATATTAACCCCGTAAGCGCCTTTCACTACAATAGTTGTCTTTGCGGCCGGTGTAGATCAAGATCAGGCTGTACAAAACGTACAAAAATTGTAGCCTGATCTTTGATCTACAATACCCCGCTTTGCTGAAACATTTGAGACAACAGCAATGATGAAATTGCAGTTATTGGGACCATATTTCTATGATGAACATTTCTGTTAGTTTAATACCGCGCTCTAAGGGCTATTTAAAAGCTTTTGTGAAAGATTAAACTGAGGGAATTTACCTCAGAATGGAAAAGGGTGTGAAACGTTGTAGGCAAAAGCAGAAAATGTTTGGGTACCAGCATTATGTAGCAAAAGGTTAACCTCACTTGTAAAGGGTAAAGTGGGTTGCAACACGCGAAAAGGGGCATTCGGGCATTTGCGTAAAGTGTCGTTTCGGATCAGCCTGCGCACTTTGCGCAGACTAATCCGAAACGACACATTCCGTTTTTATGTTATTTTCTGTTTTGCGCAAGTCTACTGTTGGACAAAATCTAGTGTAATCGTAAGGTGCCGTCTCGGATCAGCCTGCGGGGACTGCGCACGCTGATCCGAGACGACACTTTACGCAAATGTCCGAATGCCCCTTTTCGCGTGTTGCAGGCCATTAGTTAGGATTTAACCCTTAACATGCTGAATTATGTATATGTCACTTCCAAGCCGATAGTAAAAACCTAAATGTTTCTATTTCAAAGTCATTTTTTTTGTGTGAAAAAGTATCTCCTTATCGGAAAGTGTGGATCCAAGATCAGACTGCAGGTTATGTGCAGTCTGATCTTGATCTACACCATCCGCAAAAAGTTAACCTCACTTGTAACACATAACATGGGGATTTAAGCATGTTTTTGTATTGACAGATGCCAACGGATGCCGCTTTAGTAGTGTGTAGTTATTGCTGGAGACGGCAGCGATCGATTCCCCAGGTACAGGCTACTTCATTGTGACCATTGGTCAGTAGAACGGTAATTTCTCCCAGGAACTACAAGTGCCATTTTATTGCACAAATAATCAATTATCAGTCACTGATAGAACAAATATGCGAAAAACACGTTGCTTTACAACTAAGAGTTTGTATGCGTACTCTGTAATTTTGTAAGAATCTGACATAAGTGGGCATTTGAGACAATTTTTCATTAAATGAGTTAGTGAAGGTCATTAAGCAATCTTTTGACGAGCTTGCTAATATTTTTTTCTCCTCTCGACGAGTTAAATAAAGGTGTAAATCAAGCCAACGCTGTCAGAATCTGATTAATATATAATTGAGCCATGCTCTGTGAAAACAGGTTTAAAGCAAGTGCAAAACTTTGAAGTATAGCCCTATGTCAGCCGGCTCACCTTTTGATCGAAACTTTTTGCTATTGGTCCATCTTCTGCATGTCAAAGGAGTAGTCTACCCATGATTCAGTCGGTTGTTAGACAAAACGGATTTTATAGATCCATAATTATTATAATTATAATGACTGACTTGGTGTAGTACATCACGCAGATACATTACACCCCTTTTGCCAGAGCATGGCCAAATTGTATTTCAAGAATTACTGTACATACAAGTAATAAGCCAAAACAAAGGCCCAGATACATGCGCATTGAAATTTACATGAATGAGAAATAGTTCTGTCTCTGACAAGTATGCTCCGGACAAAAAAAAATATATCACGGAAGCTTAATGACGACTTGATTTTTTATTCTGAAGTTTGGATTTAAAACAGCGTAGCTTTGTCACAATTACCAAAGTTGACTGTAAAATCACGAGGAAAATCTTGGTCATTTATATTTCAGAAATAAGGTGTGTGATTACAAAGCTTTAAGCAATGACGACACTACTTGCTTACAAATCCCAACGGTGTGTAAGGTAATTAAATACGTTATGGCTACATAACACTAAAACACGGGGCTGTTGAGTAATAAATAATGTTAATGTTAAAAAATTCAAGGACTATCGTGGAATGTAAGCATGTAAAGTCCGTAACCATAAATTCTAAAGGCACTTTCAAGAGGAAAAAGAAAAAAAAAAAAAAAAAAAGAGCCATACTATGGCAAAATAGGATTTAATGCATCTCCGTGATTTCAAGCTATTTCATCCAACAACCGGCTGAATCATGAGATAGACTGGTCCTTTACCATGCAGAAAATTTACTGAAAGCAAAAAGTTTTGACTCAGGTCAGCCTGCGCGGATTGCGAAGGCTAACCTTTGTTGATAACTTTGCAAATGCATTAAACTCCCTTTTCAGAGAACATGCCCCCCCCCCAAAAAAAAAAAAAAAAAAAAATAGGAAAGAAAGCCTATTCGATAAATGAAATTAAACAAAAATCCAAAATTTAATCTCAAAGATAAAGGTTTTTTCTCGTCTACACGTCTTAACGATACAGACAGAGAATTCCCAGTTTAACATTGTAACCTATTTATTACGTCTAAATATTGTCATGAATAGACATAAATATTTCAAATATGCAATATATTCCATAACAGAATTAGGATAATTGAAATCCCCCGGGAACATGACTGTTCTCATTTATTGGCTTGAATTTCTAAAACGATTTCTCAGATAAAAACATACAATCCATTGTTTGTTCGATTACTTAGAAGACTTTTTTTTTTCTTGGACTGAAATGACATCGGCTGTTTCAAATGGACATGGATCCTTAAAAAATACTGTATCCAATAAAAAGGTTAACTCTTTGGCTAACAACAATATTTTATACTCGACCGAATTGAAAGCGTTTGCAGACGACAAATCAGAGGTTGTTACAATGATGGTTTCTGTCCCCAAAATGGTAGAAAATAATAAGGGAAAAGAAGAAAATGCTGGTTACCGGTATTGTCTTATTTTTCCATAATGTTTTCAAAGCCCTTCTCCCACAGGATCGTGAAAACACGGAGTTGTTTGGTATGAAAGGGTCATTAGAATTATGATGGTGAAGGACTTATGGAAACATGCCTGCCCTTGTTTAGCTTGAATTGCTGAAATGTTATTTTAATTGTAGTACATATTCTTACCAACATGAAAGTTCGCAACAAATGCATAGCTGAAATACAAACCGCACCTGGCGGTATTCGAACCCGTGCGGATAAAGATCCTCGATTTTCGAGGTTTAAAAGGCCAACACCATAACCAACCAGCTAAAGAGAATTCTCCCCAATGCAGTTGTTAGGTATTCATTGCATACGGGATGAAGCTGTGCAGTAAGGAAGGAGTGATCTCCCGTAACAACATGTAATTTGCCACAAGACTTTCATTTCCTGAGAAGGCTACTATAAATGACCTGAAATGTTTCAAATTTCATCCATTCTTCTACGACCCGCCCATATCGAAGATATTTGCAGACAACAAATTGAATAGGACTCGAATTATTAAAATTGTCCAAGAAAGGGTAGAAAACATTGTAGATACCAGTATTTTCTCCTTTTTCTACCATTATCTCAACAGCTTTCCTCCCTAGGTTCGAGAAAACCGCATTTTGCTTTGAGAAGCGACCGGGACCAGACGACATGAATGTACTTATTGATCGTTGTATCAAATCTTTGCAAAGGACATAAAAAATCACCACCGAAGTCCTTCGTCTGTGTTTCCTCCTCTCGAGCAAAATAAATGAAATGGACATGCTCAGTCAGTACTAAAGATGGGAATATTGCGATTCAAAGCTGTTTTTGTGACCCAATATCTGGCAAAGAAGCGCACAGTGTAGATCTAACTTCACGTTCTGTGCAGTCTGATCTGAATCTACACTGTCAGCATATGTAATTTAATCCGGAATCAGCGCAATAAGGGTTTTGATACTCTCATTTTCACGTAAGATTTTTCTTTGGCTTCACAATAAAGCGTTCGTAGTTCCAAAGTACCATAATTTGATAATCTGACGTTCTTTATACGCTATTTTACGCCTAGCGATTTTACCCTTAAGGTGCTAAGCGCGACTTCGTATTCTTTTGCGAAAAGTGTAGATTTAAGATCAGACTGCACATAACGTGCAGTCTGATCTTGGATCTACACTGTCCGACAGGTTTAGATTTTTTAGGTGAATAGAACTTTGAAATTGCAAAAAGTTCGGGGTTTTGCTTTTGGTTGGAAATTCATATCTAATTCATTTCGTAGTTTAAGTGTTATACTTAGTGTTCCCCACAACAGGAAATAAACATTTTCAGGCGTTATAATAGGCTCTTTTCTTACAATATCGAAAGCCTTGAGGATACGGAAAAATATCTCACAAAAAAGTGGACAGCATAGATTCCAGATCAGTCTGCACGTTCTGTGCGGTGTGACCTTAGATCTACACTCTCTATAAAAATCCAACTGAAGTCTTGATAAGCATAAATTCATGGGAATAAGTGTCATTTCACCGTTTTATTCTGACAAGTACACTGTTGACCTATTTCAGCAATTTCCTTTTCCAGCTGTTTACGACAATGGCGTATTTTTTGTGTTTTTCGTTTGTGTGGATGAGAGAGGGGGTTATAGCCGATTACTGTGCCAGTCATTTTCACTCCTCAAAAAACCGGTTGTAAGACAGACATTTGAAGAAGAGTAAAATGTAATTCCAACATTTCGGAATAATAAATTGCCGCTTGCCACAAAATTTTTCCCTAGAAGTATTCAACTGATTAGGCACAACACCTAGGATTTGAACGGCAAAGGGCGAAGCGAATTTATTTTTGTTTTGATTGATTTTTTTACACTGCTTCCAACAGCATTTCAATTACATGTATATTTTGTGGAAAGTTCACTTATTCACGTGTTTCTTGTATTTTACTATCTTATATGTACCAGGCTTTGGCGCTAGTGTCATATTCTTTAGTCTGGTCTGTGAAGCTTCAACCAGACATTTGCTACTATTTTCGGAAAAGAAACGAATTGCTACAAGTAATTAATCATTATTCCGGATTGTATTTTTGCTTCCAAAATTATCCAAAAGATTTTCTAGAGATGTTTTGAGCAGTCTTCATTCCTCAAGTACCTTTTGAAATTTGAGTTTTAGTTTAGGATCGGGCAAGCTGAAATAAGAGTACTCTAAAACTTTGTTATGTGAACCAGATAATGAATAAAAAATGATGAATAATCCTAAAAATAGATAATCTAGCTTTATCCGTAGAATAGTTTAATCGATAATAAAACTTTATTAGAATGCATGCCAAGCCTTGTCTTAAACCCTTTAACCAAGAAATCCAAGAAAGTATGGTAGATGCACCGGCCACCGCGATAGAACTTAAATAATGTTGAACACAGCGTTAAACGCCATAAACTCAATTGATCTATTTTAACCCGTTTCCACAAATTACAACTTTTTTTTTCACTTCCACTACTAGCCACTGTTAAAAGATGATGTAGAAAAGTAAGCAATTGTTTGTACATTATCATTTAACTTTTAATCAAACTTCAAAATTTTAGACTTTTTAAGTTCGAAAGCATTTGCAGCCAACAATTGAGAGATCGCTGAAATGGTGGAGCTTGCCGTTGATAGGGCAGAAAACATTATTGGAAAATTAGAAAATGATGGTTACTAGAATTTTCTCTTTTTCCCACAATATTTTTAAAAGCTTTTTTTTCATGGCCGCTAAAACGTGGGATTATGTTGTAAAGGTTTAAATGTTATCATAAAACAGTTCTTTCTTTTCCTTCAATTATTTCTTTTTTCTGTTCACATTTCTTTCGTTTGAAAATGTGACTAAAAACACACGGCATTAACAGTACATATGAAAATTTTCTGATGAATATTTGATATATAGTTCACAGTATCACAGTGAGACGAAAAATATTTAAAGAAAAAGAAAATACCCCCACATCAAGATCTTGAGTACCAGTTGGCGTATGTGCTCTGTCCTGAATTAATAAAAAATTATTCTGTTGAACTTTTGATATATTGATGGCAGTATCACAGAGAGGCTAAAGTCATTTAAAGACAAAGAAAATACCATTGCATCAAGATCTGTAGTTCTCGATGGCATGTTGAAACTAGGTGGCGTATGTGTTTTGTCCTGCATTGGTTGAATCTGTTGAATTTTTGATATATCATTGGCAGTATCACAGAAAGGCCAAAGGATGTGTAAAGAAAAAGAAACTACCGCTGCATCAAGATCTGAAGTACTCGCTGGCGTATGTGCTTTGTATTTAATTGGTTGAATCTGTTTAAGTTTCGACATATCGTTGGCAGTATCACAAAGAGGCCAAAACATGTGAAAAGACAAAGAAAATGCCACCGATCAAGATCTGTAGTTCTCGATGGCATGTTGATACTCGATGGCGTATGTGTTTTGATCTGCATTGGTTGAATCTGTTGAATTTTTGATATATCGTTGGCAGTATCACACAAAGGCCAAAGCATGTAAAAAGAAAGAGAAAATACCGCTGCATCAAGATCTGTAGTACTCGCTGGCGTATGTGCTTTGTACTTAATTGGTTGAACCTGTTTAAGTTTCGATATATCGTTGGCAGTATCACAGAGAGGCCAAATCATGTGAAAATACAGAGTAAATTCTATTGCATCAAGATCTGTAGTTCTCGATGGCATGTTGATACTCGGTGGCGTATGTGTTTTGATCTGCATTGGTTGAATCTGTTGAATTTTTGATATCTCGTTGGCAGTATCAGACAAAGGCCAAAGAATGTAAAAAGAAAGAGAAAATACCGCTGCATCAAGATCTGTAGTACTCGCTGGCGTATGTGCTTTGTACTGAATTGGTTAACCCTGTTTAAGTTTTCATATATCATTGGCAGTATCACAAAGAGGCCAAAACAGGTGAAAAGACAAAGAAAATACCATTGCATCAAGATCTGTAGTCCTCGATGGCATGCTGATACTCGATGGCATACGTGTTTTGTCCTGAATTGGTTGAATCTGTTGAATTATGATATATCGTTGGCAGTATCACAGAGAGGCCAAAGCATGTGTAAAGAAAAAGAAAATACCGCTTCATCAAGATCTGTAGTACCCGCTGGCGTATGTGCTTTGTACTTAATTCGTTGAACCTGTTTAATTTTGATATATTGTTGGCAGTATCACAGAGAGGCCAAAACATGTGAAAAGACAAAGAAAATTCTATTGCATGAAGATCTGTAGTTCTCGATGGCATGTTGATACTCGGTGGCGTATATGTTTTGATCTGCTCTGGTTGAACCTGTTGAATTTTTGATATATCGTTGGCAGCATCAGACAAAGGCCACAGGATGTAAAAAGAAAGAGAAAATACCGCTGCATCAAGATCTGTAGTACTCGCTGGCGTATGTGCTTTGTACTTAACTGGTTGAATCTGTCTAAGTTTCCATGTATCGTTGGCAGTATCACAAAGAGGCCAAAACATGTGTTAAGAAAAAGAAAATACCATTGCATCAAGATCTGCTGTTCTGGATGGCATGTTGATACTCGATGCCGTAGGTGCTTTGTCCTCCATTGGTTCAATATGTTGCATTTTTGACATATCGTTGGCAGTATCACAGAGAGGCCAAAGCATTTGTAAAGAAAAAGAAAATACCGCTGCATCAAGATCTGTAGTACGCGTTGGCGTATGTGCTTTGTACTTAATTGGTTGAATCTGTATAAGTTTCGATATATCGTTTGAAGTATCACAAAGAGGCAAATACGTGTTAAAAGACAAAGAAAATACCATTGCATCAAGATCTGTTGTTCTCGATGGCATGCTGATATTCGATGGCGTACGTGTTTTGTCCTGCATTGGTTGAATCAGTTAAATTTTGATGCATCGTTGGCAGCATCACAGAGAGGCCAAAGCAAGTGTAAAGAAAGAGAAAATACCGCTGCATCAAGATCTGTAGTTCTCGATGGCAAGTTGATATTCGATGGCGTATGTGTTTTGTCGTGCATTGCTTGAATCTGTTCAATTTTTGATATATCGTTGGCAGCATCACAGAAAGGCCAAAGCATGTGTAAAGAAAAAGAAATTACCGCTCAATCAAGATCTGTAGTACTTGCTGGCGTATATGATATGTACTTAATTGGTTGAATCTGTTTAAGTTTCGATATATCGTTGGCAGTATGACAAAGAGGGCAAAACATGTGAAAAGACAAAGAAAATACCATTGCATCAAGATCTGTAGTTCTCGATGTCATGCTGATACTCGATGGCGTACGTGTTTTGTCCTGCATTGGTTCAATCTGTTTTTTTTTTTTTTGATATATCGTTGGCAGTATCACAGAGAGGCCAAAGCATGTGTAAAGAAAAAGAATATACCCCTGCATTAAGATCTGTAGTACTCGCTGGCGTATGTGCTTCGTACTTAATTGGTTGGACCTGTTTAAGTTTTGATATATTTTTGGCAGTATCGCAGACAGGCCAAAACATGTGAAAAGACAAAGAAAATACCATTGCATCAAGATCTGTAGTTCTCAATGGCATCTTGATACTCGATGGCGTATGTTTTTTGTCCTGCGTTGCTTAAATCAGTTGAATTTTTGATATATCGTTGGGAGTATCACACAAAGGCCAAAGGATGTGTTAAAAAAAAGAAAATACCGCTACGTAAAGATCTGTACTAATGGCTGGCGTATGTGCTTTGTATTTAATTGGTTGAATCTGTTTAAGTTTCGATATATCGTTGGCAGTATCACAAAAAGGCTAAAACATGTGTTAAGAAAGAAAAAGAAAATACCATTCCATCAAGATCTGTAGTTCTCGATGGCATGTTGATACTCCATGGCGTAAGTGTTTTGTCCTGCATTGGTTAAACCTTTTAAATTTTGGATATATCGTTGGCAGTATCACACAAAGGCCAAAGCATGTGTTAAAAAAAAGAAAATACCGCTGCATTAAGATCTGTAGTACTGGCTGGCGTATGTACTTTGTACTTAATTGGTTGAATCTGTTTAAGTTTTGATATATCGTTGGTAGTTTCACAGAGAGGTCAAAACATGTGAGAAGATAAAGAAAATGCAATTGCCCCAAGATCTGTAGTTCTCGATGGCATGTTGATACTCGATGCTGTAGGTGTTTTGTCCTTTATTGGGTCAATATGTTGCATTCTTGACATATCGTTGGCAGTATCACAGAGAGACCAAAGAATGTGTAAAGAAAAAGAAAATACCGCTGCATCAAGATCTGAGGTACTGGCTGGCGTATGTGCTTTGTACTTAATTGGTTGATTCTGTTTAAGTTTTGATATATCGTTGGCGGTATGACAGAGAGGCCAAAAAATTTGAAATGACAAAGAAAATACCATTGCATGAAGATCTTTCGTTCTCGATGGCATGTTGATACTCGATGGCGCATGTGTTTTGTCCTGCATTCGTTGAATCAGTTGAATTTTGATATATCGTTGGCAGTATCACAGAGAGGCCAAAGCATGTGTAAAGAAAAAGAAAATACCGCTCAATCAAGATCTGCAGTACTCGCTGGCGTATGTGCTTTGTACTTAATTAGTTGAATCTGTTATGCATCAAGACTTGTAGTTCTCGATCGCATAGTGACACACGATGGCGTATGTGCTTTGTCCTGCATTGGTTGAATCTGTTCAATTTTTGATATATCGTTGGCAGTATCACAGAAAGGCCAAAGCATGTGTAAAGAAAAAGAAACTACAGCTGCATTAAGATCTGTAGTACTCGCTGGTGTATGTGCTTTGTACTTAATTGGTGAATATGTTTAAGTTTCGATATATCGTTGGCAGTATCACAAAGAGGCCAAAACATGTGAAAAGACAAAGAAAATGCCACCGATCAAGATCTGTAGTTCTCGATGGCATGTTGATACTCGATGGCGTATGTGTTTTGATCTGCATTGGTTGAATCTGTTGAATTTTTGATATATCGTTGGCAGTATCACACAAAGGCCAAAGCATGTAAAAAGAAAGAGAAAATACCGCTGCATCAAGATCTGTAGTACTCGCTGGCGTATGTGCTTTGTACTTAATTGGTTGAACCTGTTTAAGTTTCGATATATCGTTGGCAGTATCACAGAGAGGCCAAATCATGTGAAAATACAGAGTAAATTCTATTGCATCAAGATCTGTAGTTCTCGATGGCATGTTGATACTCGGTGGCGTATGTGTTTTGATCTGCATTGGTTGAATCTGTTGAATTTTTGATATCTCGTTGGCAGTATCAGACAAAGGCCAAAGAATGTAAAAAGAAAGAGAAAATACCTCTGCATCAAGATCTGTAGTACTCGCTGGCGTATGTGCTTTGTACTGAATTGGTTAACCCTGTTTAAGTTTTCATATATCATTGGCAGTATCACAAAGAGGCCAAAACAGGTGAAAAGACAAAGAAAATACCATTGCATCAAGATCTGTAGTCCTCGATGGCATGCTGATACTCGATGGCATACGTGTTTTGTCCTGAATTGGTTGAATCTGTTGAATTATGATATATCGTTGGCAGTATCACAGAGAGGCCAAAGCATGTGTAAAGAAAAAGAAAATACCGCTTCATCAAGATCTGTAGTACCCGCTGGCGTATGTGCTTTGTACTTAATTCGTTGAACCTGTTTAATTTTGATATATTGTTGGCAGTATCACAGAGAGGCCAAATCATGTGAAAAGACAAAGAAAATTCTATTGCATGAAGATCTGTAGTTCTCGATGGCATGTTGATACTCGGTGGCGTATATGTTTTGATCTGCTCTGGTTGAACCTGTTGAATTTTTGATATATCGTTGGCAGCATCAGACAAAGGCCACAGGATGTAAAAAGAAAGAGAAAATACCGCTGCATCAAGATCTGTAGTACTGGCTGGCGTATGTGCTTTGTACTTAACTGGTTGAATCTGTCTAAGTTTCCATGTATCGTTGGCAGTATCACAAAGAGGCCAAAACATGTGTTAAGAAAAAGAAAATACCATTGCATCAAGATCTGCTGTTCTGGATGGCATGTGGATACTCGATGCCGTAGGTGCTTTGTCCTCCATTGGTTCAATATGTTGCATTTTTGACATATCGTTGGCAGTATCACAGAGAGGCCAAAGCATTTGTAAAGAAAAAGAAAATACCGCTGCATCAAGATCTGTAGTACGCGTTGGCGTATGTGCTTTGTACTTAATTGGTTGAATCTGTATAAGTTTCGATATATCGTTTGAAGTATCACAAAGAGGCAAATACGTGTTAAAAGACAAAGAAAATACCATTGCATCAAGATCTGTTGTTCTCGATGGCATGCTGATATTCGATGGCGTACGTGTTTTGTCCTGCATTGGTTGAATCAGTTAAATTTTGATGCATCGTTGGCAGCATCACAGAGAGGCCAAAGCATGTGTAAAGAAAGAGAAAATACCGCTGCATCAAGATCTGTAGTTCTCGATGGCAAGTTGATATTCGATGGCGTATGTGTTTTGTCGTGCATTGCTTGAATCTGTTCAATTTTTGATATATCGTTGGCAGCATCACAGAAAGGCCAAAGCATGTGTAAAGAAAAAGAAATTACCGCTCAATCAAGATCTGTAGTACTTGCTGGCGTATATGATATGTACTTAATTGGTTGAATCTGTTTAAGTTTCGATATATCGTTGGCAGTATGACAAAGAGGGCAAAACATGTGAAAAGACAAAGAAAATACCATTGCATCAAGATCTGTAGTTCTCGATGTCATGCTGATACTCGATGGCGTACGTGTTTTGTCCTGCATTGGTTCAATCTGTTTTTTTTTTTTTTGATATATCGTTGGCAGTATCACAGAGAGGCCAAAGCATGTGTAAAGAAAAAGAATATACCCCTGCATTAAGATCTGTAGTACTCGCTGGCGTATGTGCTTCGTACTTAATTGGTTGGACCTGTTTAAGTTTTGATATATTTTTGGCAGTATCGCAGACAGGCCAAAACATGTGAAAAGACAAAGAAAATACCATTGCATCAAGATCTGTAGTTCTCAATGGCATCTTGATACTCGATGGCGTATGTTTTTTGTCCTGCGTTGCTTAAATCAGTTGAATTTTTGATATATTGTTGGGAGTATCACACAAAGGCCAAAGGATGTGTTAAAAAAAAGAAAATACCGCTACGTAAAGATCTGTACTAATGGCTGGCGTATGTGCTTTGTATTTAATTGGTTGAATCTGTTTAAGTTTCGATATATCGTTGGCAGTATCACAAAAAGGCTAAAACATGTGTTAAGAAAGAAAAAGAAAATACCATTCCATCAAGATCTGTAGTTCTCGATGGCATGTTGATACTCCATGGCGTAAGTGTTTTGTCCTGCATTGGTTAAACCTTTTAAATTTTGGATATATCGTTGGCAGTATCACACAAAGGCCAAAGCATGTGTTAAAAAAAAGAAAATACCGCTGCATTAAGATCTGTAGTACTGGCTGGCGTATGTGCTTTGTACTTAATTGGTTGAATCTGTTTAAGTTTTGATATATCGTTGGTAGTTTCACAGAGAGGTCAAAACATGTGAGAGGATAAAGAAAATGCAATTGCCCCAAGATCTGTAGTTCTCGATGGCATGTTGATACTCGATGCTGTAGGTGTTTTGTCCTTTATTGGGTCAATATGTTGCATTCTTGACATATCGTTGGCAGTATCACAGAGAGACCAAAGAATGTGTAAAGAAAAAGAAAATACCGCTGCATCAAGATCTGAGGTACTGGCTGGCGTATGTGCTTTGTACTTAATTGGTTGATTCTGTTTAAGTTTTGATATATCGTTGGCGGTATGACAGAGAGGCCAAAAAAATTTGAAATGACAAAGAAAATACCATTGCATGAAGATCTTTCGTTCTCGATGGCATGTTGATACTCGATGGCGCATGTGTTTTGTCCTGCATTCGTTGAATCAGTTGAATTTTGATATATCGTTGGCAGTATCACAGAGAGGCCAAAGCATGTGTAAAGAAAAAGAAAATACCGCTCAATCAAGATCTGCAGTACTCGCTGGCGTATGTGCTTTGTACTTAATTAGTTGAATCTGTTATGCATCAAGACTTGTAGTTCTCGATCGCATAGTGACACACGATGGCGTATGTGCTTTGTCCTGCATTGGTTGAATCTGTTCAATTTTTGATATATCGTTGGCAGTATCACAGAAAGGCCAAAGCATGTGTAAAGAAAAAGAAACTACAGCTGCATTAAGATCTGTAGTACTCGCTGGTGTATGTGCTTTGTACTTAATTGGTGAATATGTTTAAGTTTCGATATATCGTTGGCAGTATCACAAAGAGGCCAAAACATGTGAAAAGACAAAGAAAATGCCACCGATCAAGATCTGTAGTTCTCGATGGCATGTTGATACTCGATGGCGTATGTGTTTTGATCTGCATTGGTTGAATCTGTTGAATTTTTGATATATCGTTGGCAGTATCACACAAAGGCCAAAGCATGTAAAAAGAAAGAGAAAATACCGCTGCATCAAGATCTGTAGTACTCGCTGGCGTATGTGCTTTGTACTTAATTGGTTGAACCTGTTTAAGTTTCGATATATCGTTGGCAGTATCACAGAGAGGCCAAATCATGTGAAAATACAGAGTAAATTCTATTGCATCAAGATCTGTAGTTCTCGATGGCATGTTGATACTCGGTGGCGTATGTGTTTTGATCTGCATTGGTTGAATCTGTTGAATTTTTGATATCTCGTTGGCAGTATCAGACAAAGGCCAAAGAATGTAAAAAGAAAGAGAAAATACCTCTGCATCAAGATCTGTAGTACTCGCTGGCGTATGTGCTTTGTACTGAATTGGTTAACCCTGTTTAAGTTTTCATATATCATTGGCAGTATCACAAAGAGGCCAAAACAGGTGAAAAGACAAAGAAAATACCATTGCATCAAGATCTGTAGTCCTCGATGGCATGCTGATACTCGATGGCATACGTGTTTTGTCCTGAATTGGTTGAATCTGTTGAATTATGATATATCGTTGGCAGTATCACAGAGAGGCCAAAGCATGTGTAAAGAAAAAGAAAATACCGCTTCATCAAGATCTGTAGTACCCGCTGGCGTATGTGCTTTGTACTTAATTCGTTGAACCTGTTTAATTTTGATATATTGTTGGCAGTATCACAGAGAGGCCAAATCATGTGAAAAGACAAAGAAAATTCTATTGCATGAAGATCTGTAGTTCTCGATGGCATGTTGATACTCGGTGGCGTATATGTTTTGATCTGCTCTGGTTGAACCTGTTGAATTTTTGATATATCGTTGGCAGCATCAGACAAAGGCCACAGGATGTAAAAAGAAAGAGAAAATACCGCTGCATCAAGATCTGTAGTACTGGCTGGCGTATGTGCTTTGTACTTAACTGGTTGAATCTGTCTAAGTTTCCATGTATCGTTGGCAGTATCACAAAGAGGCCAAAACATGTGTTAAGAAAAAGAAAATACCATTGCATCAAGATCTGCTGTTCTGGATGGCATGTGGATACTCGATGCCGTAGCCGCTTTGTCCTCCATTGGTTCAATATGTTGCATTTTTGACATATCGTTGGCAGTATCACAGAGAGGCCAAAGCATTTGTAAAGAAAAAGAAAATACCGCTGCATCAAGATCTGTAGTACGCGTTGGCGTATGTGCTTTGTACTTAATTGGTTGAATCTGTATAAGTTTCGATATATCGTTTGAAGTATCACAAAGAGGCAAATACGTGTTAAAAGACAAAGAAAATACCATTGCATCAAGATCTGTTGTTCTCGATGGCATGCTGATATTCGATGGCGTACGTGTTTTGTCCTGCATTGGTTGAATCAGTTAAATTTTGATGCATCGTTGGCAGCATCACAGAGAGGCCAAAGCATGTGTAAAGAAAGAGAAAATACCGCTGCATCAAGATCTGTAGTTCTCGATGGCAAGTTGATATTCGATGGCGTATGTGTTTTGTCGTGCATTGCTTGAATCTGTTCAATTTTTGATATATCGTTGGCAGCATCACAGAAAGGCCAAAGCATGTGTAAAGAAAAAGAAATTACCGCTCAATCAAGATCTGTAGTACTTGCTGGCGTATATGATATGTACTTAATTGGTTGAATCTGTTTAAGTTTCGATATATCGTTGGCAGTATGACAAAGAGGGCAAAACATGTGAAAAGACAAAGAAAATACCATTGCATCAAGATCTGTAGTTCTCGATGTCATGCTGATACTCGATGGCGTACGTGTTTTGTCCTGCATTGGTTCAATCTGTTTTTTTTTTTTTTGATATATCGTTGGCAGTATCACAGAGAGGCCAAAGCATGTGTAAAGAAAAAGAATATACCCCTGCATTAAGATCTGTAGTACTCGCTGGCGTATGTGCTTCGTACTTAATTGGTTGGACCTGTTTAAGTTTTGATATATTTTTGGCAGTATCGCAGACAGGCCAAAACATGTGAAAAGACAAAGAAAATACCATTGCATCAAGATCTGTAGTTCTCAATGGCATCTTGATACTCGATGGCGTATGTTTTTTGTCCTGCGTTGCTTAAATCAGTTGAATTTTTGATATATCGTTGGGAGTATCACACAAAGGCCAAAGGATGTGTTAAAAAAAAGAAAATACCGCTACGTAAAGATCTGTACTAATGGCTGGCGTATGTGCTTTGTATTTAATTGGTTGAATCTGTTTAAGTTTCGATATATCGTTGGCAGTATCACAAAAAGGCTAAAACATGTGTTAAGAAAGAAAAAGAAAATACCATTCCATCAAGATCTGTAGTTCTCGATGGCATGTTGATACTCCATGGCGTAAGTGTTTTGTCCTGCATTGGTTAAACCTTTTAAATTTTGGATATATCGTTGGCAGTATCACACAAAGGCCAAAGCATGTGTTAAAAAAAAGAAAATACCGCTGCATTAAGATCTGTAGTACTGGCTGGCGTATGTGCTTTGTACTTAATTGGTTGAATCTGTTTAAGTTTTGATATATCGTTGGTAGTTTCACAGAGAGGTCAAAACATGTGAGAAGATAAAGAAAATGCAATTGCCCCAAGATCTGTAGTTCTCGATGGCATGTTGATACTCGATGCTGTAGGTGTTTTGTCCTTTATTGGGTCAATATGTTGCATTCTTGACATATCGTTGGCAGTATCACAGAGAGACCAAAGAATGTGTAAAGAAAAAGAAAATACCGCTGCATCAAGATCTGAGGTACTGGCTGGCGTATGTGCTTTGTACTTAATTGGTTGATTCTGTTTAAGTTTTGATATATCGTTGGCGGTATGACAGAGAGGCCAAAAAATTTGAAATGACAAAGAAAATACCATTGCATGAAGATCTTTCGTTCTCGATGGCATGTTGATACTCGATGGCGCATGTGTTTTGTCCTGCATTCGTTGAATCAGTTGAATTTTGATATATCGTTGGCAGTATCACAGAGAGGCCAAAGCATGTGTAAAGAAAAAGAAAATACCGCTCAATCAAGATCTGCAGTACTCGCTGGCGTATGTGCTTTGTACTTAATTAGTTGAATCTGTTATGCATCAAGACTTGTAGTTCTCGATCGCATAGTGACACACGATGGCGTATGTGCTTTGTCCTGCATTGGTTGAATCTGTTCAATTTTTGATATATCGTTGGCAGTATCACAGAAAGGCCAAAGCATGTGTAAAGAAAAAGAAACTACAGCTGCATTAAGATCTGTAGTACTCGCTGGTGTATGTGCTTTGTACTTAATTGGTGAATATGTTTAAGTTTCGATATATCGTTGGCAGTATCACAAAGAGGCCAAAACATGTGAAAAGACAAAGAAAATGCCACCGATCAAGATCTGTAGTTCTCGATGGCATGTTGATACTCGATGGCGTATGTGTTTTGATCTGCATTGGTTGAATCTGTTGAATTTTTGATATATCGTTGGCAGTATCACACAAAGGCCAAAGCATGTAAAAAGAAAGAGAAAATACCGCTGCATCAAGATCTGTAGTACTCGCTGGCGTATGTGCTTTGTACTTAATTGGTTGAACCTGTTTAAGTTTCGATATATCGTTGGCAGTATCACAGAGAGGCCAAATCATGTGAAAATACAGAGTAAATTCTATTGCATCAAGATCTGTAGTTCTCGATGGCATGTTGATACTCGGTGGCGTATGTGTTTTGATCTGCATTGGTTGAATCTGTTGAATTTTTGATATCTCGTTGGCAGTATCAGACAAAGGCCAAAGAATGTAAAAAGAAAGAGAAAATACCTCTGCATCAAGATCTGTAGTACTCGCTGGCGTATGTGCTTTGTACTGAATTGGTTAACCCTGTTTAAATTTTCATATATCATTGGCAGTATCACAAAGAGGCCAAAACAGGTGAAAAGACAAAGAAAATACCATTGCATCAAGATCTGTAGTCCTCGATGGCATGCTGATACTCGATGGCATACGTGTTTTGTCCTGAATTGGTTGAATCTGTTGAATTATGATATATCGTTGGCAGTATCACAGAGAGGCCAAAGCATGTGTAAAGAAAAAGAAAATACCGCTTCATCAAGATCTGTAGTACCCGCTGGCGTATGTGCTTTGTACTTAATTCGTTGAACCTGTTTAATTTTGATATATTGTTGGCAGTATCACAGAGAGGCCAAATCATGTGAAAAGACAAAGAAAATTCTATTGCATGAAGATCTGTAGTTCTCGATGGCATGTTGATACTCGGTGGCGTATATGTTTTGATCTGCTCTGGTTGAACCTGTTGAATTTTTGATATATCGTTGGCAGCATCAGACAAAGGCCACAGGATGTAAAAAGAAAGAGAAAATACCGCTGCATCAAGATCTGTAGTACTGGCTGGCGTATGTGCTTTGTACTTAACTGGTTGAATCTGTCTAAGTTTCCATGTATCGTTGGCAGTATCACAAAGAGGCCAAAACATGTGTTAAGAAAAAGAAAATACCATTGCATCAAGATCTGCTGTTCTGGATGGCATGTGGATACTCGATGCCGTAGGTGCTTTGTCCTCCATTGGTTCAATATGTTGCATTTTTGACATATCGTTGGCAGTATCACAGAGAGGCCAAAGCATTTGTAAAGAAAAAGAAAATACCGCTGCATCAAGATCTGTAGTACGCGTTGGCGTATGTGCTTTGTACTTAATTGGTTGAATCTGTATAAGTTTCGATATATCGTTTGAAGTATCACAAAGAGGCAAATACGTGTTAAAAGACAAAGAAAATACCATTGCATCAAGATCTGTTGTTCTCGATGGCATGCTGATATTCGATGGCGTACGTGTTTTGTCCTGCATTGGTTGAATCAGTTAAATTTTGATGCATCGTTGGCAGCATCACAGAGAGGCCAAAGCATGTGTAAAGAAAGAGAAAATACCGCTGCATCAAGATCTGTAGTTCTCGATGGCAAGTTGATATTCGATGGCGTATGTGTTTTGTCGTGCATTGCTTGAATCTGTTCAATTTTTGATATATCGTTGGCAGCATCACAGAAAGGCCAAAGCATGTGTAAAGAAAAAGAAATTACCGCTCAATCAAGATCTGTAGTACTTGCTGGCGTATATGATATGTACTTAATTGGTTGAATCTGTTTAAGTTTCGATATATCGTTGGCAGTATGACAAAGAGGGCAAAACATGTGAAAAGACAAAGAAAATACCATTGCATCAAGATCTGTAGTTCTCGATGTCATGCTGATACTCGATGGCGTACGTGTTTTGTCCTGCATTGGTTCAATCTGTTTTTTTTTTTTTTGATATATCGTTGGCAGTATCACAGAGAGGCCAAAGCATGTGTAAAGAAAAAGAATATACCCCTGCATTAAGATCTGTAGTACTCGCTGGCGTATGTGCTTCGTACTTAATTGGTTGGACCTGTTTAAGTTTTGATATATTTTTGGCAGTATCGCAGACAGGCCAAAACATGTGAAAAGACAAAGAAAATACCATTGCATCAAGATCTGTAGTTCTCAATGGCATCTTGATACTCGATGGCGTATGTTTTTTGTCCTGCGTTGCTTAAATCAGTTGAATTTTTGATATATCGTTGGGAGTATCACACAAAGGCCAAAGGATGTGTTAAAAAAAAGAAAATACCGCTACGTAAAGATCTGTACTAATGGCTGGCGTATGTGCTTTGTATTTAATTGGTTGAATCTGTTTAAGTTTCGATATATCGTTGGCAGTATCACAAAAAGGCTAAAACATGTGTTAAGAAAGAAAAAGAAAATACCATTCCATCAAGATCTGTAGTTCTCGATGGCATGTTGATACTCCATGGCGTAAGTGTTTTGTCCTGCATTGGTTAAACCTTTTAAATTTTGGATATATCGTTGGCAGTATCACACAAAGGCCAAAGCATGTGTTAAAAAAAAGAAAATACCGCTGCATTAAGATCTGTAGTACTGGCTGGCGTATGTGCTTTGTACTTAATTGGTTGAATCTGTTTAAGTTTTGATATATCGTTGGTAGTTTCACAGAGAGGTCAAAACATGTGAGAAGATAAAGAAAATGCAATTGCCCCAAGATCTGTAGTTCTCGATGGCATGTTGATACTCGATGCTGTAGGTGTTTTGTCCTTTATTGGGTCAATATGTTGCATTCTTGACATATCGTTGGCAGTATCACAGAGAGACCAAAGAATGTGTAAAGAAAAAGAAAATACCGCTGCATCAAGATCTGAGGTACTGGCTGGCGTATGTGCTTTGTACTTAATTGGTTGATTCTGTTTAAGTTTTGATATATCGTTGGCGGTATGACAGAGAGGCCAAAAAATTTGAAATGACAAAGAAAATACCATTGCATGAAGATCTTTCGTTCTCGATGGCATGTTGATACTCGATGGCGCATGTGTTTTGTCCTGCATTCGTTGAATCAGTTGAATTTTGATATATCGTTGGCAGTATCACAGAGAGGCCAAAGCATGTGTAAAGAAAAAGAAAATACCGCTCAATCAAGATCTGCAGTACTCGCTGGCGTATGTGCTTTGTACTTAATTAGTTGAATCTGTTATGCATCAAGACTTGTAGTTCTCGATCGCATAGTGACACACGATGGCGTATGTGCTTTGTCCTGCATTGGTTGAATCTGTTCAATTTTTGATATATCGTTGGCAGTATCACAGAAAGGCCAAAGCATGTGTAAAGAAAAAGAAACTACAGCTGCATTAAGATCTGTAGTACTCGCTGGTGTATGTGCTTTGTACTTAATTGGTGAATATGTTTAAGTTTCGATATATCGTTGGCAGTATCACAAAGAGGCCAAAACATGTGAAAAGACAAAGAAAATGCCACCGATCAAGATCTGTAGTTCTCGATGGCATGTTGATACTCGATGGCGTATGTGTTTTGATCTGCATTGGTTGAATCTGTTGAATTTTTGATATATCGTTGGCAGTATCACACAAAGGCCAAAGCATGTAAAAAGAAAGAGAAAATACCGCTGCATCAAGATCTGTAGTACTCGCTGGCGTATGTGCTTTGTACTTAATTGGTTGAACCTGTTTAAGTTTCGATATATCGTTGGCAGTATCACAGAGAGGCCAAATCATGTGAAAATACAGAGTAAATTCTATTGCATCAAGATCTGTAGTTCTCGATGGCATGTTGATACTCGGTGGCGTATGTGTTTTGATCTGCATTGGTTGAATCTGTTGAATTTTTGATATCTCGTTGGCAGTATCAGACAAAGGCCAAAGAATGTAAAAAGAAAGAGAAAATACCTCTGCATCAAGATCTGTAGTACTCGCTGGCGTATGTGCTTTGTACTGAATTGGTTAACCCTGTTTAAGTTTTCATATATCATTGGCAGTATCACAAAGAGGCCAAAACAGGTGAAAAGACAAAGAAAATACCATTGCATCAAGATCTGTAGTCCTCGATGGCATGCTGATACTCGATGGCATACGTGTTTTGTCCTGAATTGGTTGAATCTGTTGAATTATGATATATCGTTGGCAGTATCACAGAGAGGCCAAAGCATGTGTAAAGAAAAAGAAAATACCGCTTCATCAAGATCTGTAGTACCCGCTGGCGTATGTGCTTTGTACTTAATTCGTTGAACCTGTTTAATTTTGATATATTGTTGGCAGTATCACAGAGAGGCCAAATCATGTGAAAAGACAAAGAAAATTCTATTGCATGAAGATCTGTAGTTCTCGATGGCATGTTGATACTCGGTGGCGTATATGTTTTGATCTGCTCTGGTTGAACCTGTTGAATTTTTGATATATCGTTGGCAGCATCAGACAAAGGCCACAGGATGTAAAAAGAAAGAGAAAATACCGCTGCATCAAGATCTGTAGTACTGGCTGGCGTATGTGCTTTGTACTTAACTGGTTGAATCTGTCTAAGTTTCCATGTATCGTTGGCAGTATCACAAAGAGGCCAAAACATGTGTTAAGAAAAAGAAAATACCATTGCATCAAGATCTGCTGTTCTGGATGGCATGTGGATACTCGATGCCGTAGGTGCTTTGTCCTCCATTGGTTCAATATGTTGCATTTTTGACATATCGTTGGCAGTATCACAGAGAGGCCAAAGCATTTGTAAAGAAAAAGAAAATACCGCTGCATCAAGATCTGTAGTACGCGTTGGCGTATGTGCTTTGTACTTAATTGGTTGAATCTGTATAAGTTTCGATATATCGTTTGAAGTATCACAAAGAGGCAAATACGTGTTAAAAGACAAAGAAAATACCATTGCATCAAGATCTGTTGTTCTCGATGGCATGCTGATATTCGATGGCGTACGTGTTTTGTCCTGCATTGGTTGAATCAGTTAAATTTTGATGCATCGTTGGCAGCATCACAGAGAGGCCAAAGCATGTGTAAAGAAAGAGAAAATACCGCTGCATCAAGATCTGTAGTTCTCGATGGCAAGTTGATATTCGATGGCGTATGTGTTTTGTCGTGCATTGCTTGAATCTGTTCAATTTTTGATATATCGTTGGCAGCATCACAGAAAGGCCAAAGCATGTGTAAAGAAAAAGAAATTACCGCTCAATCAAGATCTGTAGTACTTGCTGGCGTATATGATATGTACTTAATTGGTTGAATCTGTTTAAGTTTCGATATATCGTTGGCAGTATGACAAAGAGGGCAAAACATGTGAAAAGACAAAGAAAATACCATTGCATCAAGATCTGTAGTTCTCGATGTCATGCTGATACTCGATGGCGTACGTGTTTTGTCCTGCATTGGTTCAATCTGTTTTTTTTTTTTTTGATATATCGTTGGCAGTATCACAGAGAGGCCAAAGCATGTGTAAAGAAAAAGAATATACCCCTGCATTAAGATCTGTAGTACTCGCTGGCGTATGTGCTTCGTACTTAATTGGTTGGACCTGTTTAAGTTTTGATATATTTTTGGCAGTATCGCAGACAGGCCAAAACATGTGAAAAGACAAAGAAAATACCATTGCATCAAGATCTGTAGTTCTCAATGGCATCTTGATACTCGATGGCGTATGTTTTTTGTCCTGCGTTGCTTAAATCAGTTGAATTTTTGATATATTGTTGGGAGTATCACACAAAGGCCAAAGGATGTGTTAAAAAAAAGAAAATACCGCTACGTAAAGATCTGTACTAATGGCTGGCGTATGTGCTTTGTATTTAATTGGTTGAATCTGTTTAAGTTTCGATATATCGTTGGCAGTATCACAAAAAGGCTAAAACATGTGTTAAGAAAGAAAAAGAAAATACCATTCCATCAAGATCTGTAGTTCTCGATGGCATGTTGATACTCCATGGCGTAAGTGTTTTGTCCTGCATTGGTTAAACCTTTTAAATTTTGGATATATCGTTGGCAGTATCACACAAAGGCCAAAGCATGTGTTAAAAAAAAGAAAATACCGCTGCATTAAGATCTGTAGTACTGGCTGGCGTATGTGCTTTGTACTTAATTGGTTGAATCTGTTTAAGTTTTGATATATCGTTGGTAGTTTCACAGAGAGGTCAAAACATGTGAGAGGATAAAGAAAATGCAATTGCCCCAAGATCTGTAGTTCTCGATGGCATGTTGATACTCGATGCTGTAGGTGTTTTGTCCTTTATTGGGTCAATATGTTGCATTCTTGACATATCGTTGGCAGTATCACAGAGAGACCAAAGAATGTGTAAAGAAAAAGAAAATACCGCTGCATCAAGATCTGAGGTACTGGCTGGCGTATGTGCTTTGTACTTAATTGGTTGATTCTGTTTAAGTTTTGATATATCGTTGGCGGTATGACAGAGAGGCCAAAAAAATTTGAAATGACAAAGAAAATACCATTGCATGAAGATCTTTCGTTCTCGATGGCATGTTGATACTCGATGGCGCATGTGTTTTGTCCTGCATTCGTTGAATCAGTTGAATTTTGATATATCGTTGGCAGTATCACAGAGAGGCCAAAGCATGTGTAAAGAAAAAGAAAATACCGCTCAATCAAGATCTGCAGTACTCGCTGGCGTATGTGCTTTGTACTTAATTAGTTGAATCTGTTATGCATCAAGACTTGTAGTTCTCGATCGCATAGTGACACACGATGGCGTATGTGCTTTGTCCTGCATTGGTTGAATCTGTTCAATTTTTGATATATCGTTGGCAGTATCACAGAAAGGCCAAAGCATGTGTAAAGAAAAAGAAACTACAGCTGCATTAAGATCTGTAGTACTCGCTGGTGTATGTGCTTTGTACTTAATTGGTGAATATGTTTAAGTTTCGATATATCGTTGGCAGTATCACAAAGAGGCCAAAACATGTGAAAAGACAAAGAAAATGCCACCGATCAAGATCTGTAGTTCTCGATGGCATGTTGATACTCGATGGCGTATGTGTTTTGATCTGCATTGGTTGAATCTGTTGAATTTTTGATATATCGTTGGCAGTATCACACAAAGGCCAAAGCATGTAAAAAGAAAGAGAAAATACCGCTGCATCAAGATCTGTAGTACTCGCTGGCGTATGTGCTTTGTACTTAATTGGTTGAACCTGTTTAAGTTTCGATATATCGTTGGCAGTATCACAGAGAGGCCAAATCATGTGAAAATACAGAGTAAATTCTATTGCATCAAGATCTGTAGTTCTCGATGGCATGTTGATACTCGGTGGCGTATGTGTTTTGATCTGCATTGGTTGAATCTGTTGAATTTTTGATATCTCGTTGGCAGTATCAGACAAAGGCCAAAGAATGTAAAAAGAAAGAGAAAATACCTCTGCATCAAGATCTGTAGTACTCGCTGGCGTATGTGCTTTGTACTGAATTGGTTAACCCTGTTTAAGTTTTCATATATCATTGGCAGTATCACAAAGAGGCCAAAACAGGTGAAAAGACAAAGAAAATACCATTGCATCAAGATCTGTAGTCCTCGATGGCATGCTGATACTCGATGGCATACGTGTTTTGTCCTGAATTGGTTGAATCTGTTGAATTATGATATATCGTTGGCAGTATCACAGAGAGGCCAAAGCATGTGTAAAGAAAAAGAAAATACCGCTTCATCAAGATCTGTAGTACCCGCTGGCGTATGTGCTTTGTACTTAATTCGTTGAACCTGTTTAATTTTGATATATTGTTGGCAGTATCACAGAGAGGCCAAATCATGTGAAAAGACAAAGAAAATTCTATTGCATGAAGATCTGTAGTTCTCGATGGCATGTTGATACTCGGTGGCGTATATGTTTTGATCTGCTCTGGTTGAACCTGTTGAATTTTTGATATATCGTTGGCAGCATCAGACAAAGGCCACAGGATGTAAAAAGAAAGAGAAAATACCGCTGCATCAAGATCTGTAGTACTGGCTGGCGTATGTGCTTTGTACTTAACTGGTTGAATCTGTCTAAGTTTCCATGTATCGTTGGCAGTATCACAAAGAGGCCAAAACATGTGTTAAGAAAAAGAAAATACCATTGCATCAAGATCTGCTGTTCTGGATGGCATGTGGATACTCGATGCCGTAGCCGCTTTGTCCTCCATTGGTTCAATATGTTGCATTTTTGACATATCGTTGGCAGTATCACAGAGAGGCCAAAGCATTTGTAAAGAAAAAGAAAATACCGCTGCATCAAGATCTGTAGTACGCGTTGGCGTATGTGCTTTGTACTTAATTGGTTGAATCTGTATAAGTTTCGATATATCGTTTGAAGTATCACAAAGAGGCAAATACGTGTTAAAAGACAAAGAAAATACCATTGCATCAAGATCTGTTGTTCTCGATGGCATGCTGATATTCGATGGCGTACGTGTTTTGTCCTGCATTGGTTGAATCAGTTAAATTTTGATGCATCGTTGGCAGCATCACAGAGAGGCCAAAGCATGTGTAAAGAAAGAGAAAATACCGCTGCATCAAGATCTGTAGTTCTCGATGGCAAGTTGATATTCGATGGCGTATGTGTTTTGTCGTGCATTGCTTGAATCTGTTCAATTTTTGATATATCGTTGGCAGCATCACAGAAAGGCCAAAGCATGTGTAAAGAAAAAGAAATTACCGCTCAATCAAGATCTGTAGTACTTGCTGGCGTATATGATATGTACTTAATTGGTTGAATCTGTTTAAGTTTCGATATATCGTTGGCAGTATGACAAAGAGGGCAAAACATGTGAAAAGACAAAGAAAATACCATTGCATCAAGATCTGTAGTTCTCGATGTCATGCTGATACTCGATGGCGTACGTGTTTTGTCCTGCATTGGTTCAATCTGTTTTTTTTTTTTTTGATATATCGTTGGCAGTATCACAGAGAGGCCAAAGCATGTGTAAAGAAAAAGAATATACCCCTGCATTAAGATCTGTAGTACTCGCTGGCGTATGTGCTTCGTACTTAATTGGTTGGACCTGTTTAAGTTTTGATATATTTTTGGCAGTATCGCAGACAGGCCAAAACATGTGAAAAGACAAAGAAAATACCATTGCATCAAGATCTGTAGTTCTCAATGGCATCTTGATACTCGATGGCGTATGTTTTTTGTCCTGCGTTGCTTAAATCAGTTGAATTTTTGATATATCGTTGGGAGTATCACACAAAGGCCAAAGGATGTGTTAAAAAAAAGAAAATACCGCTACGTAAAGATCTGTACTAATGGCTGGCGTATGTGCTTTGTATTTAATTGGTTGAATCTGTTTAAGTTTCGATATATCGTTGGCAGTATCACAAAAAGGCTAAAACATGTGTTAAGAAAGAAAAAGAAAATACCATTCCATCAAGATCTGTAGTTCTCGATGGCATGTTGATACTCCATGGCGTAAGTGTTTTGTCCTGCATTGGTTAAACCTTTTAAATTTTGGATATATCGTTGGCAGTATCACACAAAGGCCAAAGCATGTGTTAAAAAAAAGAAAATACCGCTGCATTAAGATCTGTAGTACTGGCTGGCGTATGTGCTTTGTACTTAATTGGTTGAATCTGTTTAAGTTTTGATATATCGTTGGTAGTTTCACAGAGAGGTCAAAACATGTGAGAAGATAAAGAAAATGCAATTGCCCCAAGATCTGTAGTTCTCGATGGCATGTTGATACTCGATGCTGTAGGTGTTTTGTCCTTTATTGGGTCAATATGTTGCATTCTTGACATATCGTTGGCAGTATCACAGAGAGACCAAAGAATGTGTAAAGAAAAAGAAAATACCGCTGCATCAAGATCTGAGGTACTGGCTGGCGTATGTGCTTTGTACTTAATTGGTTGATTCTGTTTAAGTTTTGATATATCGTTGGCGGTATGACAGAGAGGCCAAAAAATTTGAAATGACAAAGAAAATACCATTGCATGAAGATCTTTCGTTCTCGATGGCATGTTGATACTCGATGGCGCATGTGTTTTGTCCTGCATTCGTTGAATCAGTTGAATTTTGATATATCGTTGGCAGTATCACAGAGAGGCCAAAGCATGTGTAAAGAAAAAGAAAATACCGCTCAATCAAGATCTGCAGTACTCGCTGGCGTATGTGCTTTGTACTTAATTAGTTGAATCTGTTATGCATCAAGACTTGTAGTTCTCGATCGCATAGTGACACACGATGGCGTATGTGCTTTGTCCTGCATTGGTTGAATCTGTTCAATTTTTGATATATCGTTGGCAGTATCACAGAAAGGCCAAAGCATGTGTAAAGAAAAAGAAACTACAGCTGCATTAAGATCTGTAGTACTCGCTGGTGTATGTGCTTTGTACTTAATTGGTGAATATGTTTAAGTTTCGATATATCGTTGGCAGTATCACAAAGAGGCCAAAACATGTGAAAAGACAAAGAAAATGCCACCGATCAAGATCTGTAGTTCTCGATGGCATGTTGATACTCGATGGCGTATGTGTTTTGATCTGCATTGGTTGAATCTGTTGAATTTTTGATATATCGTTGGCAGTATCACACAAAGGCCAAAGCATGTAAAAAGAAAGAGAAAATACCGCTGCATCAAGATCTGTAGTACTCGCTGGCGTATGTGCTTTGTACTTAATTGGTTGAACCTGTTTAAGTTTCGATATATCGTTGGCAGTATCACAGAGAGGCCAAATCATGTGAAAATACAGAGTAAATTCTATTGCATCAAGATCTGTAGTTCTCGATGGCATGTTGATACTCGGTGGCGTATGTGTTTTGATCTGCATTGGTTGAATCTGTTGAATTTTTGATATCTCGTTGGCAGTATCAGACAAAGGCCAAAGAATGTAAAAAGAAAGAGAAAATACCTCTGCATCAAGATCTGTAGTACTCGCTGGCGTATGTGCTTTGTACTGAATTGGTTAACCCTGTTTAAATTTTCATATATCATTGGCAGTATCACAAAGAGGCCAAAACAGGTGAAAAGACAAAGAAAATACCATTGCATCAAGATCTGTAGTCCTCGATGGCATGCTGATACTCGATGGCATACGTGTTTTGTCCTGAATTGGTTGAATCTGTTGAATTATGATATATCGTTGGCAGTATCACAGAGAGGCCAAAGCATGTGTAAAGAAAAAGAAAATACCGCTTCATCAAGATCTGTAGTACCCGCTGGCGTATGTGCTTTGTACTTAATTCGTTGAACCTGTTTAATTTTGATATATTGTTGGCAGTATCACAGAGAGGCCAAATCATGTGAAAAGACAAAGAAAATTCTATTGCATGAAGATCTGTAGTTCTCGATGGCATGTTGATACTCGGTGGCGTATATGTTTTGATCTGCTCTGGTTGAACCTGTTGAATTTTTGATATATCGTTGGCAGCATCAGACAAAGGCCACAGGATGTAAAAAGAAAGAGAAAATACCGCTGCATCAAGATCTGTAGTACTGGCTGGCGTATGTGCTTTGTACTTAACTGGTTGAATCTGTCTAAGTTTCCATGTATCGTTGGCAGTATCACAAAGAGGCCAAAACATGTGTTAAGAAAAAGAAAATACCATTGCATCAAGATCTGCTGTTCTGGATGGCATGTGGATACTCGATGCCGTAGGTGCTTTGTCCTCCATTGGTTCAATATGTTGCATTTTTGACATATCGTTGGCAGTATCACAGAGAGGCCAAAGCATTTGTAAAGAAAAAGAAAATACCGCTGCATCAAGATCTGTAGTACGCGTTGGCGTATGTGCTTTGTACTTAATTGGTTGAATCTGTATAAGTTTCGATATATCGTTTGAAGTATCACAAAGAGGCAAATACGTGTTAAAAGACAAAGAAAATACCATTGCATCAAGATCTGTTGTTCTCGATGGCATGCTGATATTCGATGGCGTACGTGTTTTGTCCTGCATTGGTTGAATCAGTTAAATTTTGATGCATCGTTGGCAGCATCACAGAGAGGCCAAAGCATGTGTAAAGAAAGAGAAAATACCGCTGCATCAAGATCTGTAGTTCTCGATGGCAAGTTGATATTCGATGGCGTATGTGTTTTGTCGTGCATTGCTTGAATCTGTTCAATTTTTGATATATCGTTGGCAGCATCACAGAAAGGCCAAAGCATGTGTAAAGAAAAAGAAATTACCGCTCAATCAAGATCTGTAGTACTTGCTGGCGTATATGATATGTACTTAATTGGTTGAATCTGTTTAAGTTTCGATATATCGTTGGCAGTATGACAAAGAGGGCAAAACATGTGAAAAGACAAAGAAAATACCATTGCATCAAGATCTGTAGTTCTCGATGTCATGCTGATACTCGATGGCGTACGTGTTTTGTCCTGCATTGGTTCAATCTGTTTTTTTTTTTTTTGATATATCGTTGGCAGTATCACAGAGAGGCCAAAGCATGTGTAAAGAAAAAGAATATACCCCTGCATTAAGATCTGTAGTACTCGCTGGCGTATGTGCTTCGTACTTAATTGGTTGGACCTGTTTAAGTTTTGATATATTTTTGGCAGTATCGCAGACAGGCCAAAACATGTGAAAAGACAAAGAAAATACCATTGCATCAAGATCTGTAGTTCTCAATGGCATCTTGATACTCGATGGCGTATGTTTTTTGTCCTGCGTTGCTTAAATCAGTTGAATTTTTGATATATCGTTGGGAGTATCACACAAAGGCCAAAGGATGTGTTAAAAAAAAGAAAATACCGCTACGTAAAGATCTGTACTAATGGCTGGCGTATGTGCTTTGTATTTAATTGGTTGAATCTGTTTAAGTTTCGATATATCGTTGGCAGTATCACAAAAAGGCTAAAACATGTGTTAAGAAAGAAAAAGAAAATACCATTCCATCAAGATCTGTAGTTCTCGATGGCATGTTGATACTCCATGGCGTAAGTGTTTTGTCCTGCATTGGTTAAACCTTTTAAATTTTGGATATATCGTTGGCAGTATCACACAAAGGCCAAAGCATGTGTTAAAAAAAAGAAAATACCGCTGCATTAAGATCTGTAGTACTGGCTGGCGTATGTGCTTTGTACTTAATTGGTTGAATCTGTTTAAGTTTTGATATATCGTTGGTAGTTTCACAGAGAGGTCAAAACATGTGAGAAGATAAAGAAAATGCAATTGCCCCAAGATCTGTAGTTCTCGATGGCATGTTGATACTCGATGCTGTAGGTGTTTTGTCCTTTATTGGGTCAATATGTTGCATTCTTGACATATCGTTGGCAGTATCACAGAGAGACCAAAGAATGTGTAAAGAAAAAGAAAATACCGCTGCATCAAGATCTGAGGTACTGGCTGGCGTATGTGCTTTGTACTTAATTGGTTGATTCTGTTTAAGTTTTGATATATCGTTGGCGGTATGACAGAGAGGCCAAAAAATTTGAAATGACAAAGAAAATACCATTGCATGAAGATCTTTCGTTCTCGATGGCATGTTGATACTCGATGGCGCATGTGTTTTGTCCTGCATTCGTTGAATCAGTTGAATTTTGATATATCGTTGGCAGTATCACAGAGAGGCCAAAGCATGTGTAAAGAAAAAGAAAATACCGCTCAATCAAGATCTGCAGTACTCGCTGGCGTATGTGCTTTGTACTTAATTAGTTGAATCTGTTATGCATCAAGACTTGTAGTTCTCGATCGCATAGTGACACACGATGGCGTATGTGCTTTGTCCTGCATTGGTTGAATCTGTTCAATTTTTGATATATCGTTGGCAGTATCACAGAAAGGCCAAAGCATGTGTAAAGAAAAAGAAACTACAGCTGCATTAAGATCTGTAGTACTCGCTGGTGTATGTGCTTTGTACTTAATTGGTGAATATGTTTAAGTTTCGATATATCGTTGGCAGTATCACAAAGAGGCCAAAACATGTGAAAAGACAAAGAAAATGCCACCGATCAAGATCTGTAGTTCTCGATGGCATGTTGATACTCGATGGCGTATGTGTTTTGATCTGCATTGGTTGAATCTGTTGAATTTTTGATATATCGTTGGCAGTATCACACAAAGGCCAAAGCATGTAAAAAGAAAGAGAAAATACCGCTGCATCAAGATCTGTAGTACTCGCTGGCGTATGTGCTTTGTACTTAATTGGTTGAACCTGTTTAAGTTTCGATATATCGTTGGCAGTATCACAGAGAGGCCAAATCATGTGAAAATACAGAGTAAATTCTATTGCATCAAGATCTGTAGTTCTCGATGGCATGTTGATACTCGGTGGCGTATGTGTTTTGATCTGCATTGGTTGAATCTGTTGAATTTTTGATATCTCGTTGGCAGTATCAGACAAAGGCCAAAGAATGTAAAAAGAAAGAGAAAATACCTCTGCATCAAGATCTGTAGTACTCGCTGGCGTATGTGCTTTGTACTGAATTGGTTAACCCTGTTTAAGTTTTCATATATCATTGGCAGTATCACAAAGAGGCCAAAACAGGTGAAAAGACAAAGAAAATACCATTGCATCAAGATCTGTAGTCCTCGATGGCATGCTGATACTCGATGGCATACGTGTTTTGTCCTGAATTGGTTGAATCTGTTGAATTATGATATATCGTTGGCAGTATCACAGAGAGGCCAAAGCATGTGTAAAGAAAAAGAAAATACCGCTTCATCAAGATCTGTAGTACCCGCTGGCGTATGTGCTTTGTACTTAATTCGTTGAACCTGTTTAATTTTGATATATTGTTGGCAGTATCACAGAGAGGCCAAATCATGTGAAAAGACAAAGAAAATTCTATTGCATGAAGATCTGTAGTTCTCGATGGCATGTTGATACTCGGTGGCGTATATGTTTTGATCTGCTCTGGTTGAACCTGTTGAATTTTTGATATATCGTTGGCAGCATCAGACAAAGGCCACAGGATGTAAAAAGAAAGAGAAAATACCGCTGCATCAAGATCTGTAGTACTGGCTGGCGTATGTGCTTTGTACTTAACTGGTTGAATCTGTCTAAGTTTCCATGTATCGTTGGCAGTATCACAAAGAGGCCAAAACATGTGTTAAGAAAAAGAAAATACCATTGCATCAAGATCTGCTGTTCTGGATGGCATGTGGATACTCGATGCCGTAGGTGCTTTGTCCTCCATTGGTTCAATATGTTGCATTTTTGACATATCGTTGGCAGTATCACAGAGAGGCCAAAGCATTTGTAAAGAAAAAGAAAATACCGCTGCATCAAGATCTGTAGTACGCGTTGGCGTATGTGCTTTGTACTTAATTGGTTGAATCTGTATAAGTTTCGATATATCGTTTGAAGTATCACAAAGAGGCAAATACGTGTTAAAAGACAAAGAAAATACCATGTGTTAAGAAAAAGAAAATACTGCTGCATCTAGATCTGTAGTACTCGCTGGCGTATGTGCTTTGTACTTAATTGGTTGAATCTGTTTAAGTTTTGATATATCGTTAGAATTATCACAGATAGGCCAAAACATGTGAAAAAACAAAGAAAATACCATTGCATCAAGATCTGTGGTACTCGATGGCGTGTTGATTCTCGATGGCGTACGTGTTTTGTCCTGCATTGGTTGAATCTGTTGAATTTTGATATATCGTTGGCAGTATCACAGAGAGGCCAAAGCATGTGTTAAGAAAATATCGCTGGATCAAGGTCTGTAGTACTCGCTGGCGTATGTGCTTTGTACATAATTGGTTGAATCTGTTTAAGTTTCGATATATCGTTGGCAGTATCACAAAGAGGCCAAAACATGTGAAAAGACAAAGAAAATACCATTGCATCAAGATCTGTAGTTCTCGATGGCATGCTGATACTCGCTGGTGTATGTGCTTTGTACTTAATTGGTTGAACCTGTTTTAGTTTCGATATATCGTTGGCAGTATCACAGAAAGGCCAAATCATGTGAAAAGACAGAGTAAATGCTATTGCATCAAGATCTGTAGTTCTCCATGGCATGTTGATACTCGATGGCGTATGTGTTTTGATCTGCATTTGTTGAATCTGTTGAATTTTTGATATATCGTTGGCAGTATCACACAAAGGCCAAAGCATGTAAAAAGAAAGAGAAAATACCGCTGCATCAAGATCTGTAGTACTCGCTGGCGTATGTGCTTTGTACTTAATTGGTTAACCCTGTTTAAGTTTTCATATATCGTTGGCAGTATCACAAAGAGGCCAAAACATGTGAAAAGACAAAGAAAATACCAATGCATCAACATCTGTAGTTCTCGATGGCAAGTTGATATTCGATGGCGTATGTGTTTTGTCGTGCATTGCTTGAATCTGTTCAATTTGTGATATAACGTTGGCAGTATCACAGAAAGGCCAAAGCATGTATTAAAAAAAGAAAATACCGCTGCATCAAGATCTGTACTACTCGCTGGCGTATGTGCTTTTAACTTAATTGGTTGAATATGTTTAAGTTTTGATATATTGTTGGCAGTATCACAGAGATGCCAAAACATGTGAAAAGACCGAGAAAATTCTATTGCATCAAGATCTGTAGTTCTCCATGGCATGTTGATACTCGGTGGCGTATGTGTTTTGATCAGCATTGGTTGAATCTGTTGAATTTTTGATATATCGTTGGCAGTATCATAGAAAGGCCAAAGCATGTAAAAAGAAGAAGAAAATACCTCTGAATCAAGATCTGCAGTACTCGCGGATGTATGTGCTTTGTACTTAATTGGTTGAATTTGTTTAAGTTTCCATACATCGTTGGCGGTATCACAGAGAGGCCAAAACAGGTGAAAAGAGATAGGAAATACCATTGGATGAAGATCTGTAGTTCTCGATGGGATGTTGATACTCGATGGCGGATGTATTTTGTCCTGCATTCGTTGAATCAGTTGAATTTTGATATATCGTTGGCAGTATCACAGAGAAGCCAAAGCATGTGTAAAGAAAAAGAAAATACCGCTCAATAAAGATCTGCAGTATTCGCTGGCGTATGTGCTTCGTACTTAATTGGTTGAATCTGTGTAAGTTTCGATGTATCGTTGGGAGTATCACAAAGAGGCCAAAACATGTGAAAAGACAAAGAATATACCATTGCATCAAGATCTGTAGTTCTCGATGGCATGTTGATACTCGATGGTGTACGTGTTTTGTCGTGTATTCGTTGAATCTGTCGAATTTTTGATATATGGTTGGCAGTATCACAGAGAGGCCAAAGCATGTGTAAAGAAAAAGAAAATACCGCTGCATCAAGATCTGTGGTACGCGATAGCGTATGTGCTTCGTATTTAATTGGTTGAATCTGTTTAAGTTTTGATATATTGTTGGCAGTATCACCGAGAAGCCAAATCATGTGAAAGGACAAAGAAAATACCGCTGAATCAAGATCTGTAGTACTGGCTTTTGTATGTGCGTTGCACTTAATTGATTGAATCTATTTTAGTTTTGATATATCGTAAGCGTTATCACAGAGAGGCCAAAACATGTGAGAAGATAAAGAAAATACCATTGCATCAAGATCTGTAGTTCTCGATGGCATGTCGATACTCAATAGCGTATGTGTTTTGATCAGCATTGGTTGAATCTGTTGAATTTTTGATATATCGTTGGCAGTATCATAGAAAGGCCAAAGCATGTAAAAAGAAGAAGAAAATACCTCTGAATCAAGATCTGCAGTACTCGCTGATGTATGTGCTTTGTACTTAATTGGTTGAATCTGTTTAAGTTTCCATACATCGTTGGCGGTATCACAGAGAGGCCAAAAGAGGTGAAAAGACATAGAAAATACCATTCGATGAAGATCTGTAGTTCTCGATGGGATGTTGATACTCGATGGCGCATGTATTTTGTCCTACATTCGTTGAATCAGTTGAATTTTGATATATGGTTGGCAGTATCACAGAGAGGCCAAAGCATGTGTAAAGAAAAAGAAAATACCGTTGCATCAAGATCTGTAGCACGCACTGGCGTATGTGCTTCGTACTTAATTGGTTGAATCTGTTTAAGTTTCGATATATCAATGGCAGTATCACAAAGAGGCCAAATCATATTTAAAGAAAGAGAAAATACCACTGAATCAAGATCTGTAGTACTGGCTGTTGCATGTACTTTGCACTTAATTGGTTGAATCTGTTTAAGTTTTGATATATCTTTGGAAGTTTCACCGAGAGGTCAAAACATGTGAAAAGACAAAGGAAATACAATTGCATCAAGATCTGGGGTACTCGATGGCGTGTTGATTCTCGATGGCGTACGTGTTTTGTCCTGCATTGGTTGAATCTGTTGAATTTTAATGTATCGTTGGCAGTATCACAGAGAGGCCAAAGCATGTGTAAAGACAAAGAAAATACCGCTTTATCAAGATCTGTAGTACTCGCTGGTGTATGTGCTTTGCACTTAATTGATTGAATCTATTTAAGTTTTGATATATCGTTGGCGTTATCACAGAGAGACCAAAACATGTGAAAAGACAAAGAAAATACCATTGCATCAAGATCTGTGGTACTCGATGGCGTGTTGATTCTCGATGGCGTACGTGTTTTGTCCTGCATTGGTTGAATCTGTTGAATTTTGATATATCGTTGGCAGTATCACAGAGAGGCCAAAGCATGTGTAAAGACAAAGAAAATACCGCTTCATCAAGATCTGTAGTACTCGCTGGTGTATGTGCTTTGCACTTAATTGATTGAATATATTTAAGTTTTGATATATCGTTGGCGTTATCACAGAGAGGCCAAAACATGTGAAAAGACAAAGAAAATACCATTGCATCAAGATCTGTGGTACTCAATGGCGTGTTGATTCTCGATGGCGTACGTGTTTTGTCCTGCATTGGTTGAATCTGTTGAATTTTGATATATCGTTGGCAGTATCACAGAGAGGCCAAAGCATGTGTAAAGTCAAAGAAAATACCGCTTCATCAAGATCTGTAGTACTCGCTGGTGTATATGCTTTGCACTTAATTGATTGAATATATTTAAGTTTTGATATATCGTTGGCGTTATCACAGAGAGGCCAAAACATGTGAAAAGACAAAGAAAATACCATTGCATCAAGATCTGTGGTACTCGATGGCGTGTTGATTCTCGATGGCGTACGTGTTTTGTCCTGAATTGGTTGAATCTGTTGAATTTTGATATATCGTTGGCAGTATCACAGAGAGGCCAAAGCATGTGTTAAGAAAAAAAATATCGCTGCATCAAGATCTGTAGTACTCGCTGGGGTATGTGTTTTGTACTTAATTGGTTGAATCTGTATAAGTTTCGATATATCGTTGGCAGTATCACAAAGAGGCCAAATCATGTGAAAAGACAAAGAAAATACCATTGCATGAAGATCTGTAGTTCTCGATGGCATGTTGATACTCGGTGGCGTATGTGTTTTGATCTGCTCTGATTGAATCTGTAGAATTTTTGATATATCGTTGGCAGTATCAGACAAAGGCCAAGGCATGTAAAAAGAAAGAGAAAATACCGCTGCATCAAGATCTGTAGTACTGGCTGGCGTATGTGCTTTGTACTTAACTCTTTGAATCTGTTTAAGTTTCGATATATCGTTGGCAGTATGTCAAAGAGGCCAAAACATGTGAAAAGACAAAGAAAATACCATTGCATCAAGATCTGTAGTTCTCGATGGCATGTGGATACTCGATGCCGTAGGTGCTTTGTCCTGCATTGGTTCAATATGTTGCAATTTTGACATATCGTTGGCAGTATCACAGAGAGGCCAAAGCAGTTGTAAAGATAAAGAAAATACCGCTGCATCAAGATCTGTAGTACTCGCTGGCGTATGTGCTTTGTACTTAATTGGTTGAATCTGTTTAAGTTTCGATATATCGTTGGCAGTATCACAAAGAAGCCAAAACATGTGAAAAGACAAAGAAAATACCATTGCATCAAGATCTGTTCATCTCGATGGCATGCTGATAGTCGATGGCGTACGTGTTTTGTCCTGAATTGGTTCAATATGTTGCATTTTTGATATATCGTTGGCAGTATCACAGATAGGCCAAAGCATGTGTTAAGAAAAATACCGCTGCATCAAGATCTGTAGTACTCGCTGGCCTATGTGCTTCGTACTTAATTGGTTGAACCTGTTTAAGTTTTAATATATTGTTGGAAGTATCACAGACAGGCCGAATCATGTGAAAAGACAGAGAAAATTCTATTGCATCAAGATCTGTAGTTTTCGATGGCATGTTGATATTCGGTGGCCTATGTGTTTTGATCTGGATTGGTTGAATCTGTTGAATTTTTGATATATCGTTGGCAGTATCATAGAAATGCCAAAGCATTTAAAAAGAAAGAGAAAATACCACTGCATCAAGATCTGTAGTATGCGCTGGCGTATGTGCTTTGTACTGAATTGGTTAACCCTGTTTAAGTTTTCATATATCGCTTGCAATATCACAAAGAGGCCAAGTCATGTGAAAAGACAAAGAAAATTCCATTGCATCAAGATCTGTAGTTCTCGATGGCATGTTGATATTCGATGGCGTATGTGTTTTGTCGTGCATTGCTTGAATCTGTTCAATTTTTGATGTATCATTGGTAATATCACACAAAGGCCACAGGATGTGTTAAAAAAAGAAAATACCGCTGCATCAAGATCTGTAGTACTGGCTGGCGTATGTGCTTTTAACTTAATTGGTTGAATCTGTTTAAGTTTCGATATATCATTGGCAGTAACACAAAGAGGCCAAAACATGTGAAAAGAGAAAGAAAATACCATTGCATCAAGATCTGTAGTTCTCGATGGCATTTGGATACTCGATGGCGTACGTGTTTTGTCCTGCATTGGTTCAATATGTTGCATTTTTTACATATCATTCGCAGTATCAGAGAGAGACCAAAGAATGTGTAAAGAAAAAGAAAATACCGCTCTATCAAGATCTGCTGTACTCGCTGGCATATGTGCTTTGTACCTAATTGGTTGAATCTGTTTAAGTGTCGATATATCGTTGGCAGTATCACAAAGAGGCCAAAACATGTGAAAAGACAAAGAAAATACCATTGCATGAAGATCTGTAGTTCTCGATGGCATGTGGATACTCGATGGCGTACGTGGTTTATCCTGCATTGGTTGAATCCGTCGAACTTTTGATATATCGTTATCAGTATCACACAGAGGCCAAAGCATGTATAAAGAAAAGGAAAATACCTCTGCATCAAGATCTGCAGTACTCGCTGGCTTATGTGCTTCGTACTTAATTGGCTGAATGTGTTTAAGTTTTGATATGCTGTTGGCAGTATCACAGAGAAGCCAAAACAGGTGAAAAGACAAAGAAAATACCATTGCATCAAGATCTGTAGTACTGGCTGTTGTATATGCTTTGTACTTAATTCGTTGAATCTGTTTAAGTTTTGATATATCGTTGGCGTTATCATAGCGAGGCCAAAACATGTGAGAAGATAAAGAAAATACCATTGCATCAAGATCTGTAGTTCTCGATGGCATGTCGATAATCAATGGCGTATATGTTTTGTCCTGCATTGGTTGAATCTGTTGAATATTTGGTATATCATTGGCAGTATCACAGAGAGGCCAAAGCATGTGTAAAGAAAAAGAAAATACCGCTGTATCAAGATCTGTAGTACTGGCTGGCATATGTGCTTTGTACTTACTTAGTTGAACGTTTTTAAGATTTGATATATTGTTGGCAGTATCACTGAGAGGCCAAAACATGTGAAAAGACAAAGGAAATACTATTGCATCAAGATGTGTAGTTCTCGATGGCATGCTGATACTCGATGGCGGTCGTGTTTTGTCGTGCATTGCTTGAATCTGTTCAATGTTTGATATATCGTTGGCAGTATCACAGAAAGGCCAAAGGATGTGTTAAAAAAAAGAAAATACCGCTGCATCAAGATCTGTAGTACTGGCTGGCGTATGTGCATTGTAGTTAATTCGTTAAATCTGTTTAAGTTTCCATATATCGTTGGCAGTATCACTGAGAGGACAAAGCATGTGTTAAGAAAAAGAAAATACCGCTGCATGAAGATCTGTAGTATTCACTGGCGTATGTGCTTTGTACTCAATTGGTTGAATCTGTTTAAGTTTTGATATATCGTTGGCAGTATCACAGAGAGGCCAAAACATGTGTAAAGAAAGAGAAAATACCACTGCATCAAGATCTGTAGTACTCGCTGGCGTATGTCCTTTGTACTTAATTGGTTGAATCTGTTTAAGTTTTGATATATCGTTGGCGGTTTCACAGAGAGGCCAAAACATGTGAGAAGATAAAGAAAATGCCACTGCATCTAGATCTGTAGTTCTCGATGGCATGTTGATACTCAATGGCGTATGTGTTTTGATCTGCATTGGTTGAATCTGTTCAATTTTTGATATATCGTTGTCAGTATCACAGAGAGGCCAAAGCATGCGTAAAGAAAAAGAAAATACCGCTGCATCATGATCTTTAGTACTCGCTGGCGTATGTGCTTTGTACTTACTTAATTTAAGTTATATATATTGTTGGTAGTATCACAGAGAGGCCAAAACATGTGAAAGGACAAAGAAAATACCATGTCATCAAGATCTGTAGTTCTCGATTGCATGTTGATACTCGAGAGCGTTCGTGTTTTGTCATGCATTGCTGGAATCTGTTCAATGTTTGATATATCGTTGGCAGTTTCACAGAAAGGCCAAAGCGTGCGTTAAAAAAACAAAATACCGCTCAATCAAGATCTGTAGTACTCGCTGGCGTATGTGCTTTGTACTTAATCGATTGAATCTGTTTAAGTTTCCATATATCGTTGGTAGTATAACAAAGAGGACAAAACATGTGTTAAAAAAGAGGAAATACCACTGCATCAAGATCTGTAGTTCTCGATGGCATGTGGATACCCGATGGCGTACTTATTTTGTCCTGCATGGGTTCAATATGTTGCATTGTTGATATATCGTTGGCAGTATCACAGAGAGGCCAAAGCATGTGTAAAGAAAAAGAAAATACCGTTGCATCAAGATCTGTAGTACTCGCTGGCGTATGTGCTTTTTACTTAATTGGTTGAATCTGTATAAGTTTCCATATATCCTTGGCAGTATCTCAGCCCGGCCAAAACATGTGAAAAAACAAAGAAAATACCACTGCATGAAGATTTGTAGTTCTTGATGGCATGTTGATACTCGATGGCGCATGTGTTTTGTCCTGCATTTGTTGAATCAGTTGAATTTGAATATATCGTTGGCAGTATCACAGAGAGGCCAAAGCATGTGTAAAGAAAAAGAAAATACCGCTCAATCAAGATCTGCAGCACTCGCTGGCGTATGTCCTTTGTACTTAATTGCTTGAATCTGTTTAGGTTTCGATATATTGTTGGCAATATCACAAAGAGGCCAAATCATGTGAAAAGACAAAGAAAATACCATTGCATCAAGTTCTGTAGTTCTCGATGGCATGTTGATACTCGATGGCGTACGTGTTTTGTTCTGCATTGGTTGAATCAGTTGAATTTTTGATATATCGTTGGCAGTATCACAGAGAGGCCAAAGCATGTGTTAAGAAAAAAAAAAAAAAAAAAATACCACTGCATCAAGATCTGTAGTCCTCGCTGGCCTATGTGCTTCGTACTTAATTGGTTGAACCTGTTTAAGTTTTCATATATTGTTGGCAGTATCAGAGAGACGCCAAAACATGTGAAAAGACAGAGAAAATTCTATTGCATCAAGATCTGTAGTTCTCGATGGCATGTTGATACTCGGTGTCGCATGTTTTGAATCTGTTGAATTTTTTATATATCGTTGGCAGTATCATAGAAAGGCCAAAGTATGTAAAAAGAAAGAGAAAATACCGCTGAATCAAGATCTGTAGTACTGGCTGTTGTATGTGCTTTGCACTTAACCGGTTGAATCTGTTTAAGTTTCGATATATCGTCGGCGGTTTCACAGAGAGGCCAAAACATGTGACAAGATAAAGAAAATACCATTGCATGAAGATCTGTAGTTCTCGATGGCATGTTGATACTCGATGGCGTATGTGTTTTGTCGTGCATTGCTTGAATCTGTTGAATTTTTGATATATCGTTGGCAGTATCACAGAGAGGCCAAAGCATGTGTAAAGAAAAAGAAAATACCCTGCATCAAGATCTGTAGTACTCGCTGACGTCTGTGCTTTGTACTTAATTAGTTGAACCTGTTTAAGTTTTGATATATTGTTGGCAGTATCTAAGAGAGGTCAAAACATGTGAAAAGACAAAGAAAATACCATTGCATCAAGATCTGTAGTTCTCGATGGCATGTTGATACTCGATGGCGTACGTTTTTTGTCCTGCATTGCTTGAATCTGTTGAATTTTTGATATATCGTTGGCAGTATCACAATGAGGCCAAAGCATATGTAAAGAAAAAGAAAATACTGCTGCATGAAGATCTGTAGTAGTCGCTGGCATATGTGCTTTGTACTTAATTGGTTGAATCTGTTTAAGTTTGCATACATCGTTGGCAGTATCACAGACATGCCAAAACATGTGAAAAGACAAAGAAAATACCATTACATCAAGACCTGTAGTACTCGATGGCGTGTTGATTCTCGATGGCGTACGTGTTTTGTCCTGCATTGGTTGAATCTGCCGAATTTTGATATATCGTTGGCAGTATCACAGAGAGGCCAAAGCATGTGTTAAGAAAAAGAAAATACCGCTGCATCAAGATCTGTAGTACTCGCTGGCGTATGTGCTTTGTACTTACTTGGATCAATCTGTGTAAGTTTCCATATATCGTTGACAGTATCACAGAGAGGCCAAAACATGTGAAAAGATAAAGAAAATACCATTGCATCAAGATTTGTAGTTCTCGATGGCATGTTGATACTCAATGGCGTATGTGTTTTGTCCTGCATTGATTGAATATGTTGAATTTTTGATATATCGTTGGCAGTATCACAGAGAGGCCAAAGCATGTGTAAAGAAAGAGAAAATACCGCTGCATCAAGATCTGTAGTACTCGCTGGCGTATGTGCTTTGTACTTAATTGGTTGAACCTGTTTAAGTTTTCATACATTGTTGGCAGTATCACAGAGAGGCCAAACATGTGAAAAGACAAAGAAAATTCCATTTCATCAAGATTTGTAGTTTTCGATGGCATGTTGATACTCGATGTCGCATGTGTTTTGTCATGCATTGGTTGAATCTGTTCAATTTTTGATATATCGTTGGCAGTATCACAGAGAGGCCAAAGCATGTGTAAAGAAAGAGAAAATACCGCTGCATCAAGATCTGTAGTACTCGCTGGCGTATGTGCTTTGTACTTAATTGGTTGAATCTGTTTAAGTTTCGATATATCGATAGCAGTATCACAAAGAGGCCAAAACATGTGAAAAGACAAAGAAAATACCATTGCATCTAGATCTGTAGTTCTCGATGGCATGTTGATACTCGATGGCGTATGTGTTTTGTCCTGCATTGGTTGATTCTATTGAATTTTTGATGTATCGTTGGCAGTATCACAGAGAGGCCAAAGCATGTGTAAAGAAAAAGAAAGTACCGCTGCATAAAGATCTGTAGTACTCGATGGCGTGTTGATACTCGATGGCGTACGTGTTTTGTCCTGAATTACGCGCAGATTCTTCTATTGAATTGATATATTGACGGCAGCATCACAAATAGGGCTATTTATATGTTAAAACAAAAAGAAAAGACCACTGCAACTAGATCTGGTTGATGGCGCGTTAATACTCGATGGCGTATGTGTTTTGTTTTTGTATTGAGCAAAAATTCCTATGCTTAATTTACGATACATTGTTTTGCAGTAGGCTATCACAAAGAGGCATAAACATGTTAAAATATACACTACTGCATCAAGATCTATAGTACCCGTTGGTGTTTCTATGACAAACTAGCAAATGGTACAATAATTGTTTTCGCTTGATAGCGAGAAGTCCGAACATCCTCATGTGCATTGATAACAAATTATGTAGATTTTGTATTCAATAACTTTCAATACGGCTACAAACCCATCACCTATCCATCTTGGTTTTTTGTCAAATGTAACTGAGTCACGCTCAGTGAAAAAAGGTTTATCTACAAAATGTATCGAACAGGTCATCATGCGCAGCACAGACTGCACTGGCTGACCGGGGTCGAAACTTTTCGCTATTCGTCATTTTTTTGCATGTAGTAGGACCAGTTTACCTCATTTTCAGTTGGCTGTGCAACAAAATAGATTTTATGGATCAAGAACTTTGTGACACATGGCTTTGTGAATTCTTAAGACAGATTGAAAATTTGTCAAGAAATCCGTAAATATTAATTAATATGGAATTGACAGATAAAATAGTTTCTTTGTGCTTTCTTGATACGGAGTTTGCATGGTTTCAGTTATAAGTAACAAGTCTCACACACATGTAAATACCGGCAAAAATTGCTACGAATGACTCAACGGATAAGAATTTGAAGGAAAAGATGAAATTAATGTTTAATCGGTATAAAATATATAGCAGGAAAAGGTATTTTACCTGCAGGCCATGTGGATAAGAGGGATGTGTAATAAGCCTTTAGCTAAAAATCCCTAGTTTCACGACCACGGGGAAAATGCTTTTGAAACCACTGTAGAAAAAGGAAACATGTTGGCTTTTCCGAGAATGTTTTTTGTTTTCCCTTTCAAAGACAGTCATCAGCATTAAAGTAGCATCTCAGCTGTCATTATGCTTTCACTTTGTACAGTATGGAATTTCATTGTCTCGTCAAAGTCTGGAAAATGGACAGTTGTTTGTTGAGGTACGACACCACTTATATTAGACCTACCAGAAAGTGACCAGCACATGTAAATGAGTCATGCTCTGTGAAAAGGGGGCTTAATATACGAAAAGTGTCGATCCAGGTCAGCCTGCGCTGACTGACCTGGGCCCAGGCTTTTGGCTATTGGTCAATTTTCTCTATTTCGAAGGACCAGTGTACCTTATGATTCAGTAGGTTGTTATACAATACGGATTTTAAAAGAATGTATAATACTGTGATGAATTGCTTGATACCATGCATCAAGGAGATACATTAAGCCCCCTTTTGCCCGAGAATGGCTCAAATTATATAGCAGATATTTGAAGAGGGGGATTAGTAATTTTCAACAGCATAGGAATAATCATGGAACAAATGGCAATTGCTTGTAAAAGCAATTGCCCCTTTCCCACAATTTGTACACAAGGTTTTATCATGTCATACCTTTACAGTAAAGGGTGAAGCGGATTTATTTGTATTTCGGTTGAACTTTGTCTTTAAGGTGTTTTTAGTGGCATTTCAGTTATCTTTCGTCCGCACTTCATTATTCCTGCGCTTCTTGGGTTTCGCTATGGTTCAAGGCTAGGGCTCTGTCGCACCGTCCATGTCTCATTTGACTAGCGAAAGCAGCGGTAATCAAATCCGGAACTTATGGGTCCATCAAACTTCAACCACGAAGAATCCGTACTGGTTGCACTAGTGTCGCGTTTCTCTGTCTGTACATCCGGAAAGCTTTCGAAAATCTTTTGAAAACATGCTGGGGAAAGGAACAACTTCTTGTATGAAGTAATTGCTCGTTATCGGGGAATGTCTTTTGTCTCAGATCATTCAAATTCTCTTTTTATATTAAATTCAAATTTCTTGGGATAACTTCAGCAAACTCGATATCCTAGTTTTATTTTTTATTTGCAATATATGCGTCATGCTCTGTGAAAAGAGGATATAATGCATGCGCGGACCTCGCAGGCAAACCTGTGTCGAAACTTTTTGCTATTGGTAGATTTTTTGCATGTCCAATGATCATTCTTCCTCATGATTCAGTCGGTTGTTAAACAAAATGGGTTTTATGGATCCATAATTATATGATGCCTTGATTGGTATAATGCTTCACGAAGATGAATTAAACCCTCTTTTTTTCGCTAGAGCGCGGGCCGTATGTTGAAGTTGAGAGGCAGAAATATGGACACTCTATGACGTTGTTAAGTGAATCAGGTTAGTACATAGTAGATAAAGGATAATGATAAATAGAACACTTGCTCTTTATCCGCAAAAATATTTTAATCGATAAAAGAACTTTAACAGAAATAATTCAAAGACTTATTCTAAACCCGTTACCTCAAAATACAACTGTTTTTTTTTACTACTTGTTGGTAAATGAGTAAATCCTTGTTACATATTTGTTTTTCATAAATTATTGTCCGAAATAATAATACTCCTTTTCCTCTTGACGTTTCTCTTTTCCGTTACCAGTCATACGGAAGTACGGTAAAAATAAATTTTGAAGGATTAACCCTTTACCGCACAATGCCGATTTTTAACGATCCTGGGAAAGAAGCCTTTTGAAAACATTGTGGGAAAAGGAGAAAATGCTGGTAACCAGCATTTTCTCCTTTCCCCGGAATGTTTTCTACTCTATCAAAGAAAAATTGCACTATTTGAGCCACACTGAAATTGTCGTCTGCAAATACTCTCAAGTTGGACAAGGCTAAAATCTTGTCTTCTGGTACAGGGTTAAGGGCTTTACATTACTTTTATCAAACATTGGCCATATCAAATACATTTCTTACTTTATTGAATTATACTGCTTCTCATCTCGTATGTTACTTGTTTTTGAAATTTAAATATCAAGAAAAACATGCTTTTAATTGAAATAAAAGCTAAAAGTGTGGGAAAATAGGATAACAAGGTGTATTTCTAAATACATGTATCATCAGAGTTATCATCGGTTTAAATTCTATCATAAAAGCACTGGATGAGCTCTTGATATGAATTTACATAAATATTTTTCGGCGTAGCTGTATGTGCTGGCTTTTGACCTGCTTCTTGGTATTGATAAAGAATTAATAGATGGTAATTTGCGATTGGTAAGAAATATGAACTTTTTTACTTAGCAGGCCCCTGCTGGCATATTTGCTCGCACATTAATAAAACATTGTTTACAAGCGTTGCTACCGCTAATCGATACTTGATTCATACCATAGCAAATTAATGTAATATAGTATGGTCCTGTTTTTGTTGTATTTGGAAATTTAATATTTTCGTAAGCAATTACATATAACCTAATTCTACTTTTCAACAAAATGAAAAGCGGTAAGGAAAAAGAGGCAACTTCTCGTGAGGTTAGTTTTCATTATTTACTTCATATCGAGCCCCAAGAGAGTTTTAGTATTCATATCCCAGTACATGTATCTCTTACGCCGTCTATCTTTTTTGAATTAGAATTCTTGTTTGTGGTTTATGTAAAAACTGCATTCCTCACTTTTCCATTTTCCCCATACAATAAAATAATAATAATAAAAAAAGTCAATACATGAATTGATTTGTGCCAAGTCGGATTTGGTATACGTATATATAGAAAATTTTAGTTCATTCTTTATTCTTTTGTATAGCTCATCCTTTTTTAAAAAGGGAAAAACGCGGCATAGCGTCGTTTTTATCGTTTTGAAAATCTCTCATTTACTTTCCTTTAAATATTTAACTAAATCGTTTATCTTGCTTTTTCTTATATTCACATTAAGAGGCTTTTGAAACAGTATTAACAAATTCATGCATTTCATTTACAACATAAGTTCTCTCACTAAGGTATCCGATGTTTAATAAAATGCAGGATATTCTTCGTCAACCATTCCGGGTACATTTCGGACATAACTATCATTGCCGACTTCTTTCCGTCATAACCGACGACCAAATACTGGTTTGGGCAGGAGAAGTCGGCAAGCAAAGTCAAAGCATGTGGTATCTTACATTTGAACCATGTTCTATGAAAAGGGAGCTTAATGCATCTGCAAAAAATATCGACCCAGGTCAGCCTGCGCAGTCCGCGCAGGCTGATATGGGCCGAAACTTTTCGCAATTGGTCAATTTTCTGTATGCCCAAGGACCACTCTACCTCATGATTCCATTTGTTGTTAAACAAAATGAATTTAATGAATCCATGATTATGTGATGGCTTGCTTGGTATAATGCATCAAGGAGATGCATTAAGCCCCCTTTTGTCAGAGCATAGTTCATTTCATTAAACTCCAGATACTTTTACACAACCAACCAACAAGTCAGAATGTCAACCATCGATAAGATCATTCACACAGAAATAAAATTTTGACTCTTCTCTGAGTCCCGAAGGATTGTCAAAATAAATAAATATATGTGTAAATGTTCCCATAACAGTATCATTTTTGTGGGTTTCCGTTCATAAAAGACGTTTCGGTTTCATACTGTCGCTTAATCAAGTCAGACACTCCCGCATAACTGTCCGAGTCTCCTTCCCCAGCTGAAGGAGCTGGTATACCCTCGTCCATTTGTTCAAAGTTGTCTTGCCGTTTTATAAGTCCAAAGCCTATTCTATCAAGCCTGCTTCGTTCATGATACCAAGGATTACGCCTGAATCTTGGTAATTCGTTGGAAATTCTATGAAAGGCGCCTCGGCGGACAATTTTGGGATATTCTTCTGCCATATCACTGTTGTATACAGATCGTTTGACAAAGTCAGAGGACAATCTATCTAACTCTCTTTTTGATTGGCCGTCGCGTTTTATAAATCCACTAGATAGACGATCTAGTCCACGCCTTTTGACAAAAGCGCTATTTAGACGATCGAGGTATCTTTTAGACTGGTCTTTCTTGATAAAACCGCTTCTCAAACGATCCAATCCACGCTTTTCACCATCGTCGGACTTCTTAACAAAGCCGGACGAAAGTCTATCAATATATCTTTTCTCTGTTTCGATATCCTTTTTAACGAGGCCAGAATTTAATCTGTCTAAGTACCTTTTATCCTTGTACTTTCCATTCATCTGACTACTTTCTAGGTCAATCACGTTTTCAACTAATTTACCATTCCCGTCTATGTCATCTTTCTTGACAAATCCTGATGCAAGTCTATCAATGTACCTTTTGTTTATATCAGAGTCGCCGTCGTCTTTCTTAACGAAACCGGAGGATAGTCTGTCAAGCCTGCGCTTATCGATATCATCTTTCTTTACAAACCCCATTGAAAGTCTGTCAAAATTTCGCTTGTCAGCATCGTCTTTCTTTACAAAACCAGAAGACAACCTATCGAGTCTACGTTTATCCATGCCATCTTTCTTTACAAATCCCATTGAGAGTCTGTCTAAGTTTCGTTTGTCTGTATCATCTTTCTTTACAAATCCCATTGACAGTCTGTCTAAGTTTCGCTTGTCTTGTTCGTCCTTCTTGACAAATCCAGATGAAAGTCGATCTAAAGCTCTCTTACTATCGTCATCTTTCTTCACAAAACCCATCGATAAACGATCTAAGTTTCGTTTGTTTGCGTCATCTTTTTTTACAAATCCCATAGACAAACGGTCCAGATTCCTCTTACTATCTTCAGACTTTTTCACAAATCCCATAGAAAGCCTGTCAAGTCTTTTAACACCATCGTCTTTTTTAACGAAACCATAGGCTAGTCGATCTAAAGCGCGCTTATCAGCATCATCCTTTTTAACGAATCCCATTGACAATCTATCAAGATTTCTTTTATCATCAAATGGTAATTCCCCAAGATCATTTTTCTCATAGAAACCTGACGATTTGTCTATTGTCTCTTTCAAATCATCTTCATCGTTATCTTTCTTTACGAATCCAGAATGTAATCTGTCTAATGCTCTCTTATTATCATTGTTATCATTATACGTGCTTGTTACAGATTTATCGAGGCTCTGTTTGTCTGTTTCACTATGATCTAGCGTGCTATCGGAACCGGCATCCGTAACTTTTGTACCATCTTTCTCGGATGCATCTTGTATTTCCGGCAAATTTGTTCCTGAATCAAGAGTTTGTCCTGTTCCTTGTTCAACACGTGTACCTATTTCGTCACCGTTAATTGATCGCTTTCTTCTCATCTGAATTTCATCCTTATATCTTTGTTGGTCAACTGAAGAACTTATCAAATCCAATATGTCATCTAACGAATCTGTTTTAGTAAAAAAGGGTTCGCTTTGCAGGAATGGAGAGGGGCTTGAACCGCCTCTTTTTATCAAGCCCATGGATAATCTGTCGAGGTAAGGGGCCCGTTTGTAGCTGTCATAACGACGATACTTGGGTTGGGGCTGACGAAGTTGTCGTGGTTTGTACCAGTTCCGGTAGGCAGGTTGGAATGATGGTGGGTAGAACACGAATCCATTCGCTCTGAAAAATACGAGTGCGTGGATTATAAGTACGACAATCGTGACTTAAAGTTTTTGGCGAATGGTCTAAAAGAGTCGTGCTGTGTGAAAAGGGGGCTAAATACATCTGCAAAAAGTTTCGACCCAAGTCAGCCTGCGCAGTCTGCGCAGGCTGACTTGGGTCGATACTTTTTTGCTTTTGTGTAATTTTCTGCATGTCCAAGGACCATTTTATTTCAGGTTTCAGCCGGTAGTCAGACAAAATTAATTTTAGGGATCTACAATCATGTGATGACTTGCAAAGTATAGTACACCACGGAAGATGCATTAAGCCACTATTTGCCAGGGCATAGCTCAGATAAATTCATCTTTAATCGACAGCTAAAAAAAAAAAAAAAAAATGGCTGAAAATAGGATGGGTTTTTTAAACTTCTAGACTTGACGTTTAAGGTATACCTAGGACATAGATACTAGTACTACCGCAGTATTGAAAAGGAAAATTAAAGAAAAGAAATATTTTCGATCGAATAAATGAACTGTAATAGAACTATTTCATTTTCGCTTAATTTCAACCGACTGATTCTTCTATTTGTTACAGTTACTGTTTCACTATATCTTAACATCACGATTTTACCCTTTTGCCAAACAATCCCCAGTGTTAACGACCCTGAGGAAAAATGCTTTTGAAGACATCGTGGGAACCGGAGAAAAAGCAGGTAAAGAGCATTTTGTCCTTTTCTCACAACGTTTTCTACCCTTTCAAACATAAACTCCATCATTGGAGCCAAATTTGATTTTTCGTCTGCAAATGCTTTCAATTAAATCAGTCCAAAATTTTATCGTTTGGTAAAGAGTTCATAATATAACCAAACAAAGGATGATTTTTTTTGTACTTTCATTACTTTGATCTTAATTTTAGAGCTTAATCAATTGACTATACTTTCTTAGCATCATTGCACAAGAACATAACAACAAGATAATGAATTTTTCCCCTCTAGCTACACCAGGATATTAATAGCATTGGATTTCATTTACTCTTTACGAGACAACAAATCTGGAGATTTATTTCGATTGAAAGTAATTGCTGATGACAGATTAGAAGTAACTTAATTCATGAAATTTGAGCCACGTCCTGGCAGAAGTGGGGCTTAGTGCATCTCAGCGATGCATTATACCACGCAAGTCATCACATAAGAATGGATCCTTAAAATCCATTATGTTTAACAACAGGCTGAATCCCGGAGTAAAATGGTCCTTGGGCATGCAGAAAATTGACTAATATAGCAAAAAGCTTCGATTCATGTCAGCCTGCGCAGACTGTGCAGGCTGGCATGGGTCGATACTCTTTGCAAATAGATCAAGCCCCCTTTTCAGAGAGCATGACTAATCTGCTTGTCTACCTTTTCAAAGACAAATACTATCAATAAACCAACCAACATTGAATCATTCTTCTGCAAATACTTTCAATTTAGATAAACTTGTCTAAAATTGTTTCGTCTGCTAAAGAGATGACCGGATGTTATTTGGTGTTTGCCAATTTCCGGCTGTGAATTTGTATAATCAGAGAGGCATATAAGGTATATTAATTAGAATTTACTCTAATTACAGTTTGAATGTTTTGAATCATAATATGAGGTAGAATGTCCTTGGACATGAAGAAAATTTACTAAAAGCAAAAAATTCGACACGGGTCAGCCTGCTCGGATTGTGCAGGTTAACCTGGGTCGATACTTTTTGCAAATGACTAAAAACCTCTTTTGCCAAAGGATTGTCCGTTCTCTTTTGCTTGTTTGGTGTTTAACGCCGTTTTCAACATTATTTCAATCATAACACGGTGTACAGTGATCATATCAATGCAGTTTTTTTTTTTTTTTTTTTTCACCGTTACTGGGCACATTAGTCTTCCCAAGCCACTGGCCAGGACACGAAAACACTAACGGACGGACAGAAGGAGTAAACAGACACTATATGTCCCCGATTTTTTTTCTCGGGGACATTAAAAGGTTTGGAGGATAGGTTAAAGATGACTGTCACTTTGATTCTGACTTAAAAATCTTACGATGAATATGATGATAATGAATATGATGAATATAATGATAAATGTAATGATGAATATGATCAAGATAATAACAAAAAAAATGAGTAAGAAGACAAAGACGAAGACGAAGAAGAAGAAGAAAAAGAAGAAGAAGTAAAAGAAGAAGAGGTAGAAGACGTAGAAGAAGAAGAAGAAGGAGAAAAAAAAAGAAGGAAAAAAAAAAAAAGAAGAAGTAGTAGAAGAAGGAGAAGAATAAAAAGAAGGAAAAAAAAGAAGAAGTAGAAGAAGAAGAAGGTGAAGAAAAAAAAGAAGGAAAAAGAAAGAAGTAGAAGAAGAAGGAGAAGAAAAAAAAGAAGAAAAAAAAAAGAAGAAGTAGAAGAAGAAGAAGAAGGAGAAGAAAAAAAAAAGAAGGGAAAAAAAAAAGAAGAAGTAGAAGAAGAAGTAGACGAAGAAGAAGAAGAAGAAGAAGATGATGATGATGATGAAGATGATGATGATAATAATGATGTTATTCTGTTGATGATGTTATTGTTTAAAGAAATAAAAATCTGTCACTTTGTTTAGCTAAAAGATTGAGGCAAAAAACCATTACTTTATTCTGATATTTTGTCATAGATCGATCGGCCCATCTGCTTTTGATGGGCACCTCCTATAATAACGCCTTAGAAATGTATGGGTTTGACACTATAAAATGTCAGGCTTTGCGGAAACCTTTTAAATTTCTTAAAGCCCTAGACGAAAACATGGGCTTTTGCAGCCGGCATAGATCAAGATCAGACTGCACGTTCTCATGATCTATGACGTCCCCTTGTTTAGTCAAGCCTAGATGATAAAAATATTTCTGAGTTTTGTTTTATTGTTTTTTTAGTCGTTAAAAAGCAGACGAGTTACTATATTTGGCGCTGAAAGTGTTAAAACAATTTTAGTGAACTCTGCCATTACCGTAGGCGACACGAGTTCCTTTTGCCAAAGGCCACTGAAGTTATTGTATTGTAGTTCATTGGTCTGTCACGGAACACCAAAATTTTCAATGCACGATCATCGGACACCGTTACTAAAAATAGCACAGTGGCGCATCGCCTCTATATCGTATGTAATAACTATTCATGCTATAGAGGCGATGCGCAAATAATAAAAAAGATAAACCATAGGTCATTGAAGCTGCATTGATCAATCACGGAACACCAAAATTTTCATTGCTCGATCATCGGACACCGTTACTAAAAATAACACGCTGGCGCATCGCCTCTATATCTTATATACCGTCGCTGTGGAGGCGATGCGCAAATGTGCCTTTTGATGTAACAGTGTCCGATGATCGAGCAATGAAAAGTTTGGTTCTTCGTGATAAACCAATGAAGCTTTAAAGGTCTGTGCTTTTGTGGTCGACTTAGATCAATATGTGCAGCCTGATCTAGATCAATATCACTTATTTTAAACACTGACAAAAAAGGAGTATTTTTTCATGGAGAGTCCTTGACCCCCGAGATCGGTATCGTAGTCTACGTTGTCAAACTTTCCTATACAAAACACTCTCCTTAAAGAAGAATGTTTAAGGAGATGTATATGAAACATACTCTTTGCTATGGGAGATTCGTGCATCTGCAAAGAGTAACGACCATGTCAGCCTGCACAGTCCGCACAGGCCAACATGGCTCGAAAAACAGTACCAAGTTTATGACCCCCGTGTTTTTTATTTATTTATTTATTTCAATTATCTTTGTTAGAGTTGTGTCTAAATGATAGGTACCAGTCTTGGAGTGTCTGTTTTTTTTTCAATTCAAATCTGTTATCATCAGCAATTTTGGATGACGTGGGAGAAGAAGTAGGGTATTAGGTCTAATGAGTCTTTACCTTCTATGTTATAAATAAGCCGTGCTCTGGCAAAAGGGGGCTTAATACATCTCCGTGATGGGTTATACCATGCAAGTCATCACAGGATTATGCATCCATAAAAAATCTATATTGTCTAACAACGGACTGAAACTGAGGTAGACTGATCCTTTGACATACAGAAAATTGATCAATAGCGAAAAGTTTCGTCCAAGGTCAGCCTGCGCGGACTGCGCAGGCTGACCTGGGTCGATACTTTTCGTAGATGCATTAAGCCCCCTTTTCACAGAGCATGGCCCAAATGAATTTTATTTCCCTGAATGGAGATTTGTCTGATTGATGAGTGTCTGTTTACGGGATGAATTTAACAAATAAAACCTGTTATTATAAGTAATATGTGCACGATCTTGAAGAGAAGGAGTGTGCATGTTTACAGTTTAATGTCCCACTGGGGTGATTATTAAATGAATTTCACTTTTCTTAATCAGTTGTGTCTGATAAATGGGCATCTCTTTTCGGGATGAATCTATGGATCTGCTATCGTAAGCAATTACATGATGTAGAACTTGTATCTTGTGTAGACACTACAATTCATTTGGGTATTAAGTTTAATGACCCCTATTTTTAAAGTGAATTTTAAAATTCTTCGTCGGAGTTATGTCAGGCTAAGGGGTATCGTACTTGGGAGGACTGAATTGGAATTTAATGCCGTTTTAACAGCTTAGGTCATATCACGGCGGTCTGTGCACCTACGCATGTGTTTTCCGGCTTTCTCACACTAATACTGACACGGGTTTCTTTCCAAGTTACTGACTACATTTTTCAAATGCATCAGAGGTGAGAGATGAAAAAAAGTTTGCCTCAACCGGGTATCGAACTCACAACCACCAGGTCATGAGTCCGATACGCTAACCACTGAACTACCCGCGCGGGCTATTTGGGAGAAAATCGAAAATCTCAACGCGGGTAATTTTGAACAATCTTAATGCGGACATTAGGTGTGATTCCGCCGTGACTTTTTTTTGATTTTGATAAATTTTACTTTTCTCTATTGGAGTTTGGTCTAACCAATCGGCGTCTGTATTTGGATTTGTAAAAAAAATTGACCTGCTCCATGAAAAGGCGGTTTGATGCATTTTCAAAAAGTATCTACATATGTACAGTATATGTAAGCCTGTGCAGTCCGCGCAGGTTGACCTGGATCAAAACTTTTTGCCTTTGGTACATTTGTTGCATATACAAGGACCAGTATACCTCAGGATTAAATCGATTGTTAGACAAAATGGATTTTATGGATCCATGTTTAGGTGATAAATTGCTTGCTATAAAGCCCCACGGAAATGCATTAAACCCTCTTTTGCCAGCGTAAAGCTCATATGAGCCATGCTCTGTGAAAAGGGGGCTTAATGCATCTGCGAAAAGTATCGACCCAGGTCAGCCTGCCCGGATTGCGCAGGCTGACCTGGGCCGAAACTTTTCGCTATAGGTCAATTTTCTGTTTGTCAAAAGACCAGTCTAACTCATTATTAAGTCGGTTATTTAAAAAAAGTAGCTCTTATGGATCCATAATTATGTGATGATTTAGGTTGGTATCATGTATCACGGTGATGCATTAAGCCCCCATTTGCCCGAGCATGCATCATATATATTCATCATAATCAATAATGTAAGATCTGGGAGAAGATGTAGTGTTTTCAGTTTAATGACCCTGTGAAGAGATTTAAATTTATTTTTCAACCGTTTGGCTGCTAAGCACTACTCAAGGACCTTTTCCGGACGGTGTAGATCAAGATCAGACTGCACAGAACGTGTGTGGTCTAGTCTTCGATCTACACTGTCTGACAACGAGATATTTTCCCCCCCAAAAAAATACCCTTGAAATAGCAAAATATTGGTTTATACTACCAGTTTGGAAGTTTTATTTCACTTATATTTAGCAGGTTAAGGGTAAATGCAATTCACTTTTCTCGACTTGTTCTGATTGATAGGTGTCTGATTTTTGGATGAATTTTTAAAATCTGCTATCGTAAGCAAATGCCCGATCCCTGTCTGAAAGAAGAAAGAGAGTAACAAGTTAAATCACGACTATTTTTAAAAGGATTTTTTTTTTTTCGTAATTGGAATTTTGTCTGATTGACGTGTGTCTGTTTTCGGGAGGAGCTTTTGAAAATTGCTTTCGTTGGCAATTCTGCATAATTTACTCAAAGAAGAATGGTATCAGGTTCAATGACATCGTTGCTTTTATTTTAAGCATTAACCTACTAGATAAGCTCAAATCCAATGATGAGCGGGATCAACCCTGGGAACTATCCACAACACAATGCAAAGTACTGGTTGAGGTTTCCAAAAAGCGATCATCCAGAGTAATTGATACAAGTTTGTACGAACTTTTTTTTTTTTTACGATAAATTCAGAATCAATAGGTTTAAACTAAAGCGCTTACTTTTTTTTTTGGTGGGGGTGGGTGGGTGGGGGTAGGGGAAGGTCTCTCCAGATATCAAATAGCACAGGCCTATCAGTAACAAAAATCACTGAAACTGTTATTGAAGTTTCGGCATGCTGAGTAAGCTTAATCCTTGTCCTGCTTAATACGTAAAATGAAAGCTTCAAGCCGATAGTGAAAAACCCAAATTTTGTTATTTCTAAAGGTATTTTTATGGGAGAGATATCTCTTCGTCGGACAATGTAGATCTAAGATCAGACTGCACGTTCTGTGCAGTCTGATCTTGATCTACACTGTCAGCGAAAGGTCCTTGAGCTGCCCTTAGCAGCCTACAGGTTAGATGTGAATAGGAATCAATTGGGAAATGCCGAATAAGTATAAATTTGAATGGAAATCAATTAGGAAACGCGTCTTCGATTAATTTCCATGTCTCAGATTTTGACAGTAATGGGAATTAAGTGGAATTTTGATAAAATTTCACTCCTTAATATTATAGACCAATCGGTCAAATAGACAGATACGGGCGGTGTCGTTCGTGATGCCAACCAAAAAAAGATGAGACACGTATTTTGTTAAGTGTACCTTTTTAAAAGTAAGGATTATTCCTTAAAAAAAAAAAAAACATTTTCGGTGCCATAGATGAGATCAAAGGCTTTTGCGGACGTTACAGATCAAGATCAGACTGCACAGAACGTGCAGTCTGATCTTGGATCTATAGCGTCCGCTTGTTTAGTCCAGTATGTTTATGATATTAAAATTCTTTTTGGGTCTCAGTGGAATGTATTTTCAGCCATGTTCTGAGTTTATGTACTTGCAGTTAAAAGAGTTAACCTTTAGCCAAACAACCACTTTGTTTAACGATCCCGATGGAGAAAGCTTTTGAAAACATTGTGGGAAAAGGAGAAAATGCTGGAAATCAAATGTTTGAATTGTTTCAGCAGACAAATTCTATCATCATTAAGCCACATTGATTTGTCGTCTGCAAATACTGTACTTCGATCAGTATAAAATTTTGTCGTCTGGCAAAGAGTTAATTTTTCGTTCGAGGCTTTGTCGTAGCTTATATCCATACCTTTAGAAATATTTTTTATTTAGAATTTTTTCAAATAAAGATTCTCTTCAAACTAAGGGGACAAGACGGTGAAATAATCTGCCGTTTTTCTGTGCACCGCTAAAAATTAACAATGCGCTCAAGATACGAGTACACTTCAAAGGACCATATGGTATTCCAGCATGTATTTCAAGATCGCGCAATCAAAATTTCACGTCTCTTTCTTGCAAAGCAAATTCCCCCAAAAATCACTTCAATCAAAACGATACGAGAATGCAAACTTGAGAGAAAAAAAAAATGAATTAAAAAGTAAATTTGGACAAATCTGACGACATTAACGATTTATCAAAATTTATGAATCCAAAATGAATCAGATTTTCGTTATGAATTGCGTGGCTTAAATCGTGTAAGGTGAAGAAAATTTCTAATTGATTTTTGTTTTGGTTTGAAGGTAGCATTTAATGATGTTACATTGATCTCTGAACACTCGTAACTCGCAATTGAAAAAAAAAAAAGTGACGCAATTTCTGATTGGCTAACTTAAATAGCTTAGCCAATCAGAAATTGTGTCATGTTTTCAAATTTAGAAAAATGCTTGAGAATTACATCAAAAAATGCAATTTAGAAATTTTGTTGAATAAAGCCATACATCAAATCGTCGTAGCTAGTGGCGATCGCCTAGGCGTAGTATGCACGTTTTTGCATTACAGGAGTCCTGGGTGACTCAGTGGTAAAGTGTAGGACTCGTAAACTGGAGGACCCGGGTTCGAGTCTCACTGGAAGCACTGGGTTCTTCGTAAGAGTGTCCATAGGCAAGACACTTCAGAGGCTATAAAACCCAGGACAAATATGAATAATGTCATGTGTCGCCGTGTCATGTGTCGCCGTGTCATCTGTCGCCGTGTCATCTGTCGCCGTGACACGACTTTGAAAGCGACGTAAAAGGCTATTCAAGTAAACAGCGCCTACCGCAGACCTATCGACTTGTATGAATTCTGGTATTGTCATCTGTCATAAAGATAGAACTGTTGCTGACGTCAAAATTGTTTGGGATTTTACTTGTCAAGGTAGATGACTTTGTTTCTGGGAGAGACAGACAGACAGACAGACAGACAGACAGACAGATAGTAGGTAATTCTAGCTGCTGATACTCTATTTAGCGACAAGTATCACAACCAGCGATAAATACAGTTTTTTGAAAACCCTTCATGTTCATAAAATGAACATTGCTAGCCGATAGTAAAAACTCAAGTTTTGCTATTTCAAACGTTTTCTTCGAGGGAAAAATCTCATCGTATCTGACAGAGTAGATCAACGATCAGACTACACGTTCAGTGTATTGTCACGCCTAGCATCCTTGGTGTTAACACTGATATATTCCAACTGATTTTTCAATTATTTAAAAAACAAGTTGGAACTAATTTTTTGGTTCCAGTAATCTTTGAATGATCGAGGACTAACCGTATATAATATGATATGATTACATATTTTATATGTTTTTTTTTTCTATCTGTCAAAGATTGATTACAGGACTTGCCTATCTATCATGTCGATGTACATCCTTCAGGAATCTATCCCTTGAGAGAGAAAGCTCCTATTGAAAATTTTATGGGGGCAGAAAGTAGAGAAAGAGAAAGAGGACAATATGCTGGAAACCAGCATTTCCTCCTTTTTCCCACAATGTTTTCAACCGTTTTAAAGACAAATCCAGGTATTTGAGTCTCACTGCATTTGTCAGACACTGTTGTCGGTATGGGCGAGTCAAGATTTTTTTGTTCTTGTAAAGTGTTCGTTCGTGTGATTATCAATGTGAGATATGCTCTGAGAAAAGGGGGTTTATTGCAAAAGCTATCGACTCAGGTCAGCCTGCGCAGCTTGCGCAGGCTGACCCGAGTCAAAAGCCTTTGCTTTTGCTAAATTTTTTGCTTGTCCAAGGACCATTCTGCCTCAGGAATCAGCTGGTTGTCGGACAAAATGGAGTTTATGGATCTATAATCATGACTTGCTTGATAAAATGGATCACGGAACTGTATTAAACGCCCTTTTTCCGGAGCGTGGCTCATTTATAACTTGATACAAGAATCTTTTATCGTGGGAGATCGATCGACATAAACTTTTCAACACGAGTTTAACATAAAGAGAAAACGAGTATGATTGCAGAGATTCATAAATTTGAAGGATAGAATTTAACAGATGGATCAAACGTAAAGTGTAAAAAAAAAAAATTAAATTTGAAGCCGGGCCCCATTACATGAGTAGTTAGCTCAGAGGGTCTGCAGGGGTTCATCTCGGAAAAATTTAATCTTGACTTTTCGATACTTTTTTTTTTATATTTTCTGAGAAAAAATTACCTGCACGCTGACACTGCTATATGTATGGAACCTGAAAATATCCGTATAGTAAATCTAACGCATCTCCATGAAACGATCTTTACTACCCCTACAGTTGAAACTTCTTGAAAAACAGTACAGTAAAAGGATATACTACTTGTTAAAAGCAAGAGCTTTCTTGCTCTGCTTTCCTTAGATTCATGAAATGCAGTTATTTACCTTTCCTTTCTGCAAATATTTATCTAGATGTCATTTTACTTAAATTTTCAGTATATCTAAAAAATTTTCATGCAGTTAAAGACTTACCATTCGCCACACAATCCCGAGTTTTAAAAACCCTGAGGAGGAAGGTTTTTGCACATCGTGGGGAAAAAGGAGAAAATGCTGGTAACCAGCATTTTCTCCTTTTCCCACACAATGTTTTCAAGGGACTTCCTCTCCAATGGGATAGTTCCATAAAGGATGTAGGATTCTGTTGTTTCAGAAAACTACAACTTTTTGGCACCATTTTCAAATTTGTCATGTGCAATTACTTTCAATTTGGAAATGTCAATAATTTGTTGTTTGTGAAAGGGTTCAGGGTTAAAACCGATACATGTGGCGAAAAATATATCCACTCGTATCCATCTTTATTATCTGTCACTTGTACCATGTGATTACGAACTGGAAAGACCCATCACGTGGGCCCATTATACCCCACAATTGGTGACAATGTCTTTACGTTTTGTTGAGAAGCGGGCGGGAAATGAATTTCCACACAAAGAAAAAACATCTGTAGACTGATTTTGATATAAAATCAATAAATCAATGTCTTACTGTCTTCATACTATTGTCAGACTTCAATTTTGTGGGAAAGCAGCAAAGTGGCCAGGAGGGACACCTATGGGTACTGCTACTGGCAAAAGATACCTACGTATATCTAAACGCTTTGAATCGGCCGACCATAACTGCATATACAACTATCCATACACAGAAGTTTGAATGATTTTTTTTTTTAAATGGGAAGTTTTTTTCACGCCTCTTTCAACTATATTTTCATCCTCTGACCACAGGATGGTTTTTTCCGGGTTTCACCTGGCTCTAGGGCACCATGCCTGACGATATTCACCGGGGACGAAACAAGATTTCCTGACTACGAGTCAAACACCGTAACCCTTAGGCTGGAAAGTGCGACTAGGACCTTTTGTGGACAGTGTAGATCAAGATCAGACTGCACAGAACGTGCAGTCTGATCTTGGATCTACACTGTCCGACAAGGGGATGTTTTTCTCAAAAATAATAATAATAATAATAATAATAATTTGAAATGGCAACATTCAAGTTTTTACGATCGGCTAAATAGTTTCGTTAAACTTATTTAGCAGTATAATGTTTAACGAATATATCATGGAGGACCTCTATACCGGAAGCAGATGCACAGACCACACATTTATCAAACATACATGAAATGCGTGTATACAAGCACTTGACGCTGTGATATAGACGTATCACCAGTGACACGTCAGATGACGCTTCAAATGATAATGATAGTAATCTTATTGACAATGCTATAAAACAAGTTCTAACTCGGACAGAATGTAGATTAACGTAATTATCACGAGAAAAGTACAAAAACACACTACTTCAGTCGATTATCTCAAAAGTACAATCCCTTACACCTGTAGGGTCCGTACTCATCAACCATTTTTAAGAACGTTCTTAATCCTATTCTCAAGAAGTTTCGATATTTTAAAGTAACACAACTTCTGATTGGCTAAACCAAATGGTTTAGCCAATCAGATGTTGTGCTTCTTTCAAATCTAGAAAATCTTGGAGAATAAGACTAAGAACGTTCTTTGGAATGGTTGTTGAATACGGCCCCGGTGTTTGACATCTACTGACAGTACGGAAAGGAAACAACTGCTTGAGAAAACAAATCACAGAACAGCTATTCTTGTTGGAAAGCAGCAGATGGAGAAGACTGAACTATTATTTTGTTCCATCCACAAAGACTCCTTTTCACTATCGCTATTTCGCTATTCTTAGTCTGATTCTAGATTTAGAAACTAAAGCGATTTCTGATTGGCCAAACCATTTGGTTTAACGAATCAGGAAATGCGTTACTTACAAATTTAGAAATTTTTTGAGAACTTGATGCTGAATGCTGTTAAGAATGGTTGCTGAATACAGATCTTGGAGTGGGTACAATAATAAATAGTTTCCAACACGCATCTGTATCAAAACGTAAACCTGCCTTTACGTTGAATGCTAATTTGTGTTCAAATCACATGCTAACTCATTCCTGATATATCGCCAAGACGAAGCACGCAAGGACATAAAATTAATACCAAACGTTCATTGACGCTTGTGTCATGGCTCTTGAGTGTTGACAATGGCATGTGTTAAAGTTCTAGACAAAGTTTTAGATTGGTCCAAACTGAAAGCACTTGCAGACGACATATTAATTGTTGCTAAAATGATGGTAATTTTCTGTGAAAGTGTAGAAAACCTTGTGGTAAAAGGAGAAAATGCTGGTTACCAGCATTATCTCCTTTTCCCACAAAGTTTTACAAAGGCTATTTCCTCAGGGTCGTTAAAACTCGGGATTATGTGGTAACAGTTGATAAATGTCATAATCTAAGGCTCATAAAGTCCCTAAATTTCAAACAAAAATAGCCAATCAGAAACGGGGTTACAACTAAATTTAGAGTTTGATAACGTTGCAGTTTAGAGAGGTTGGATTTGAACTTTTACGCATCACTGTCATGAATCAAACCATAAAACGTATCAGAGGCCCTAGCTGCCTAAACACAAAAACACAGTTGCGTCCACTTTGCTCAAGAAAACATGAAAGAATTAAAGACAATCTTTGCCAAAAACACATCACCAGAGGCCACCAAATAGCTTCTACAATTCAAAACTTTTCTGAGGGAAAGCTCTCCAGACCTTGCTTAGAAATCTCCCTCTCCTCTCTCGGCACTTTGCGCCAAGGATAATACCTTCGGTATTACTTTTAGGCATACTTTATTTCTGGCTAGCTATACACCTGCTCATCATCACGATGAATTCTTGTTTGTGTTTGGATCACAAACCATCCCATTCCTGATACCATCATTGTATGTCACGCAATTACATCAGTTTTCAAACAAAACGTTCATTGATGCTTTTGTCATGACTCTAAAATGTTCAACAGGGCGCTCTGTAATTTTATCGTAGCTTAGATTTTTATGTTCTATGTATTTATTTCAGACATTAAACTATCACAATTATTATCACAACATGTGATCATTGGTGGATATCGGTTAAGTGGAAAAGCTAAATTAGAACTGGAAAAAATTTAGCTGTCGCTTTGATTGCTTATCAGAGCAGATCTAGGCCAGTACTTATCAAAAAATCAAATCATGCTCGACTGCAAATTGTGTAACATTTGATGGTACTTATGGTATTCATACTCAACCGAGTTCGAACTACTTTCATTTATTTAAAGTTTTGTCACGTGGCAAAGCCAACTTATGTAACTGGTGATGAATCATCAGTTATTGGACAAGAATGATTACTCCAGGTCATTTGTTGGTCCTGATACCAGTCGAATAATTGAAATTACGCTGGTCAATAGGTATAATATACATTTGAGCAATGCTCTGTGAAAAGGGGGTTTGATGCATCTGCAAAAAATTCGATCCAGGTCAGTCCGCGCACTCCGCTATTGGTCGATTTTCTGCATATAAAAAAAGTATACCTCATGATACAGTCGGTTCTTAGATAAAATGGATTTCGTTAATCCATAATCGTCTAATGAATGACTTGGCATAATGCACCACGGAGATGCATTAAACCCCCTTTTGCCAGAGTATGGCTCATTTAATGAAACACCACATTTACTAAAAACAACGATCTGAACAAAAACAAAATCGAAAATCAAGTGACGCTGTCGTAAACTGTATACTTTGACACCCGGAGGCGTAGAAATTCATTATCTGTATAGTATTTGTTGAAATGATACTGATGTTACGTATAGTTACTTCTTCAGTTACTCTTATATAACTAATTAAGATATTTAAAGTTGCCAGTTTCTCCGTGACTCAGTGATTCTTAAGAAATTCGTAATCAGGTAAACCTTGGCTCCAAAACAGCAGAAATAAATCTCTCGCTATTTGAAGCACTGAAGTGCGCTTTTCATCTCAAACATTGGTTAATATAGTCCATGAACGACATTTATTATAACATTTACTTTTCTACGCGGAAGTATATTCAGATGACGGTAATGCCGGTTGAAACTCGTAAGAGTAACTTGCTATAGCCTGGCGAAAAGAGACGTCAAGTACTCGTTTATGTGTCATTGAAGATAGATTAGAAACTTAATCATCTTAGTCTTATTCTCAGGAATTTTCTGAATTCCACATTCGCACAATATCAAACCAAATAGTTTAACCAATCATAAATCGCGTTACTTTCTAAATCTTAATAAGTCTAATATCGCAATCAAGGATGTTTGTTACATACGGGCCAAGATATGAATAAATAACAAGCATTTTTTTTTGTGTGTGAATTTTTCAAATTTACACAAAAGACATGAAATGGCTTTAATTCCACGAACTTCATCAGCCATTCTGTTTACTTTTCGTGGCGGAACCAAACTCAATAGATGCAGATCGAATAACAAGCTTTGGTTGCGTAGCAGTCAAATCCAAGAGCAGGAAAGGATACGGAATAAATTCTATGAACTACATCGGTCACATTGTTTACATTTTGTGGCGGAAGTATACTCTATGTAAAAGTAATACGACATTCGGTTCCGGTTGAAGCTCATTACAAAAGTAAACTCAATACTTGGCTGAAAATAAGCTTATTTTAGTGTCAATGAACGATCACAAATTAGATATTAATCGGGTGAACAAATGTACATTGTGTACCCAACTAATTTAGAATAAGGTTGATTATATTGGGATATGAAACAAGGATGTGATTTGGGCTTGTGCCACTTTGTTATTGGTGCATCTCGTAAAAGTCTAAACTTTTGACCGGAAATAAACAGGTATTACCCCATTTCCTTATAAATGCGTGTAACAAAACGACTATCTGCAACATTTTCTTATTCTTAGTATATCTGTTGGTAAATAAATACGATTAGCCAATCATTGTCGGAAGTATAAATTTCAAACCAGATAATTGGAAAGTTTAATATTCAGACAGAAAAGAAAAGTAAAATCTTTTTGGTTTAAATAAAAATGATTTCCCCTGCATAAGATTTGAGTTGGACCCTCCGTTGACTACATAATTAGCATAAGGCTTTTTATGTGTTTGAGATTGTCAGTTTCTCATAAAATAGGGGGAAAGGAGCAAGTCTTACGTAGAAATATCCATTCTTATTAGTCCACTTGATCTTGCAAGGTCATCACCAGTGCTCACAATCCATTTGAGCCATACTCCTGAAAAAGGGGGGGGGGGTTTAATGCATATGTACAAGTATCGACCAAAGCCAGCCTGCGCAGTCCGCGCAGGCTGACCTGAATCGAAACTTTTGGTCAGTGGTCAATTTTCTGCATGTCATTGGACCAGTTTATCTCAAAATTCAGTTGGTTGTTATACAAAATGGATTTTATGGATCTATAATTAGGTGATAATTTGCTTGGTATAATGCATAACGGAGATACATTAAACGCCCTTTCGCTACAGCACGGCTCAAATAATCTTGGTCTAATTCTCAACCGTTTTGTACAAACCAACGTAACGCTGTTTGCGGTTCAGCCAGTCAAAAATGGTGTTACTTTCTAACTTTAGCACAAGATTAAGAGTGCACTTATGAATTGTTGGTTAATACGGATCAAGATCATAAAGTTCCATTAATAATTTACAATTTGACAACTACCATAGTCTGATAAATATGAACAAGATATAAACAGGAGACGGTAAACTTTTGACCGGAAATAAATGCACATCGACGCAAGCACCCTGAAAGAAATATTGTATTTATACGCAAGTACGTTGGCGAATATATTACTGTATTCATACGCGTGTAATTTCGATTAGTAATTCAGAAGGTAAAATATGCGGTCTGACCCGGCCTGATTTTGAACGTTGTGATGTTATAGATAAATTACATTTATAATTCATTCGCCAATCCGCTTAAAGATGCCAAGCTGACATGATTAGCCTCATTTTATCGCCTTCTTTAACACTGACTTGTGCGAATTTGGTTAAATAAATAATAACTTGAGGGACTAATTGAGCTTGAGCCTCGAGCTGTTTAATGAAATCTATCTTTGTTCCTTCTTAACCCCTATCCTGCTAAATAGGTGAAATGAAACTTTCAGACTTATAGCAGAAGCCCAAATTTTGCCATTTGAAAGGTATTTTTGTAGAAAGATATTGTCTTATCGGACAGTGTAGATCAAAGATCAGCTTGCACGTGCTTAGCAGCTAGGTTAACCCATAAACTGCCGGCTAAATCAAACAAAAGCTTACGGCAAATGGTAAAAAGCCGATTGATTATGATCTCAAAGTTCTTTTCGCTGAGAAAGAATAATTACTATATCGCACAGTGTAGATCCAAGATCAGACTGCACGTTCTGTGCAGTCTGATCTTGGATGTACACTGTGCCACAAAGCGCACTGAGTCGAATTCTAGAGGTTCAGAACAAGAGAGCCTGTTGTGCCAGCTACCGAAATTCAAACTACATCATCATTACCCTAGGCAAGACGAGTTCTATTTTCAAACACTTGTCCCATTTGAAAGGGATATTAAACCAGATTTCATTGAAATTCTCATCAAAGACTGCTTATTTTCATATGTATGCAAAGTTTTCTTTAAAATTAAAATATGGAAATACATGTAAAAAACACGAATACTTTTTTTCTTTATTTTACACACACACACACACACACACACACACACACACACACACAAAATCTTAGACATTTAGTAACGAAATAGCTGTTATTGCATAACAAAGAATAAACATATTTTTGAGACAAATTATCGACTGGCCCCTTAGATCAGATGGTAGAGTGGTTGAATATCGTTTTGAAGGTCGTTGGTTCGAGCCCAAATGGAAGCATTTATTTCAGGAATTGTTGTTCTTAATACTAGTAAAAAACATCATATCCATATCTTTCTTTTTTTTCCTTTACAAAATTATATTTCAAAAATAGCAACTTTCTCACCCAAAAATGACTTTGGACAAAATCTAGATTGATGTCCCTTTAAAGAAATCATCTCAACTCGATTCTATCAAGCAAGATTTAGGACTTTTTTTTTTCTGACTGGCTGGTCCAAGAGTAACAAACCAGAAACACTGATTGGCAATCCAATATGTCTTTTGACGATACAACGCTGTCGAATAAGGAGCAATTGTCTTTTTCCCCTACTTGCGTTTGCCTTAGTATTCGAAGCCTGCGTCTTGATCTTGATATAAATGCTTTCAGTGCTATGAACTCCCACCTCCCTTTTAGAGGTAATTTATTTATATTTCTCTTTTCCCTTTCAAAGCCACGGAAAAATGAGTAACATTTGTATGACGAGCATGAGATAAAGCCTAGTCTGCAGAAAGCTTGCAATCTGATTTTTATCTAGATGTACCTCTTCCACTAACTGAATCTAAACGTGAGAAAATGTCTATTTATTTGCAGTTTAATTTTCATGATTGATCCTTTCATAGAACTGACTTATTTAGTGGTGAAAGAGTAAGGTTTATATAGCGTATTGTGATATTTCCATCAATAATCTTTTCTACGTACTACCCACAATCCCCCAGGAGTCTATCCATTCATGCGACGAATCGAGAAAAAAGTCAGGAAAAGCTATCCGATAATAGTACCATCCGATAATATAACAATAATTCCAACAATATTTCCGCATGGTTGGAATATCAATGTCTCGTCGGCTATTGTATCAAAGGAAATCGTAGTCTCATCACTCGCGAGATGTCAGAAACATTAATCTATGATTTAGAAGCCTTTTAAAGGTATTTTACCATAACAAAAGCTTGTCATAAAGATGAAATTTCAGGCATGTCCCCCGCCTGGTATGATCTTGTCTATTCATTCAACTCTCTCGTAACAGAATTATTCGACCCTTTTCCGAACGACCCGATAATTTTTCGATCCTCAAGATGATGGATGGATTTAGAAAAAAAATATAAAAAAAAAAAAAAATGGCAGCTAGGATTTTCTCCTTTTTCCCAAAATATTTTTTACCCTTTTAAAGACAGACCCTCACCACATGAGCCCCGTTCAATTCGCCATTTACAAAACGCTTTGGATATGGATCAGCCTTGAATCTTTCGGTCTGATGAAGAATTAATTTTCGAGAGCGCCTCTGGAAAAGATGATATCGTTTTTTAGTCATTTATAAAACAGTTCTTGTCAGTTGGGTTCGGTCTTAAACCACTTTTCGATAACAAGAAACGTCCGCCTGAACAATAACTTCTACGTGAGCAGGAGTTCTATCTGAATCTAAATTCTAACTCTCCCGTACTTTTGTTTGTTCATCTATATGGTGTTTAACGTTTTCCAAATCATTTACGTTATATCACGCCGGCCGCTGCACCTATCCATGTCTTCCTTGAATTATATTTAACAGTTCTTCACATGGCATTCTTTGCCAGCCATTGGATGCCGTCTTTTAAGTCAAGCATACTGGAATAAAGACTTGAAGACCTTGTGGTAAAGGGAGAAAATGCTGGTCACCAGTCTGTTTCTCCCTTTCGCACAATGTTTCCTACCTCTAAAAAAAACACATAATTTTAGCCACATTTGGTTTGTCGTCTGCATATGCTTTTAATATGGATGAGTGTAAAATTTGTCGTCTGATAAAGATTTAACTCTTTATCAGACGACACGTATATAGACTTTCCATAGTGCAAGCAATTGCAAACAACAAAATCAGTGTCGTTCAAAGGACAATTTCTGTCTTTGAAATGGCAGAAAACGTTGTAGGAAAAGAAGAAAATGCTGGTTACCAGCATTTTCCCCTTTTCCTACAACGTTTTCAAAAGTGTCTTTTGTCAGGGTCGTTAAAACTTTGGATTAATTAATAATGGGTTAAGAGTGAGTCCAGACCGCCGCCAGCTCCACACGCAATGACTGATCGAGTAAACAAGGTAAATTCAAGAGCGATATCTCCCTGATGAGAAAAAAAAAACTCATGTTTGTCGATAAGTCTTTCCTTCAATATATCAGAGACGCCAGATTGGATTCTTTTACTCAATTATTTTGTCTATGAAAAGATGATAAAAAACCAAATTCACGAACATTTCGCGCTACAGTTTTATTCAGTGTTTATTCGTACATATTTTCGCGGCGATTAAAATTTGCGAGTTTTTCAAAGTCGCGATTTTTAATGATTCAAACGATCTTTCTGACGAAACAAAATCGACTTTGATCTGTCCGTCTGTCTGTTTTTCTGTCTGCCTGCCTGCCTGCCCGTCCGTCCGTCCGTCCGTCTGTCTTTTTGTCTGTCTGTCTCTCTGTCTCTCTCTCTAACAGACACAAGTATACAAACAGTTACACACACGCACCACGGAAATCCATAATCAAAGACAAACATTGACTCAGTAATAAACAAACAATCATCAATATTCGTTACTTTGTATAAGAGATTATTGACCCAAAAGTTAATGCACACATACGCCATATTTTTCGGCGCTGCTGAATACGCTGGCTTTTGACCTACGTTTTGGTATTACGCTCGAATGAATAAACAGAAATTTGCAATTGGTCAAAAATACAGACATGTTTATTCGGCGGGCCCCTGCTGGCCTGTTGGCTGGCAAATTTACGCCATCTATCTCTCTTAACTCTTTATCAGACGGCATCATTTTAGACCTGTCCAAATCGAAAGCATTTGCAGACGACAAATTTTATCTGTCTCAAACGTTGGAATCTGTCTTTGAAATGGTAGAAAACATCTTGGGAAAAGGAGAAAATGCTGGTAACCAGCATTTTCTCCTTTTCCCAAATGTTTTCAAAAGTCTTCTTCACAGGGGTCGTTAAAACTCGGGATTGCATGATAAAGGGTTAAAAAGTAGTATCTGCTCGTTACAGGCAGTGGCTTCTTTTCCCCATGGTGTTCAATTTTTTTTTTTAACTTGAAAGGCTAAAAAGTCGTTTTGTACGTCAACGGATTAAGACGTTTTGCCTTGGGAAAATTAACTGAATAGCTATTTTCTACGGAATCCCACATCTGCCAAACGAATCCTATTTCTTCCAGAACACGATAACGAGTGGATTATTGCATCGGAACAGCTATAGAAAAGATGGTAAAAGCGAGGTTTAGGAAATTCCCAGATGTGAATATTGATAGTTAAGAAAAGTGGAGAGAGTAGTTTAAATACTGCATTTGTAGATGTATATGTTTTATTTAAATACATTCAGTATAACATCTTTTTCAAAAAACTCATTTTTTTACATCACGTAATTAAACATTTTTCAAAAGCCTCTCGAGAATTGATTAAAATATAGCAAAATTATTATTTTTTTTTTCCAAACATATTGCGAAGATTCATTAAAGTAACAATAAAGGCCAAATGTAAACAAAGCGGGTTTCTAAATGCATTTGAATTTATACCATACCATTTAAAAGTATGGAAATTATTGTGAAGATGACAATCTGCCATTGTACGGTTGGTCCAAGTGTTAGTCGCTGACAGAAAAATTAATTTCAAAACTAGGTTAAAACCTGCCAGGTAGCTGTGTCTTTTGTTACTTTTTGCCTGATTTTAAAATTCCTTTTTTCTGCCAGCGACTAACATATGGCCCGACCACACGATAACAGACTGTCATGTCCACAATATTTTTCATACTTTTAAATGGTGTGATTTAAATTTAAATGTATTATAACACCTGCTTTGATATTTTGGCCTTTCCTGGGCCTTTAAAATGCGCCTGTACACGTATACATATAAGCCACGCTCTGGCAAAAGGGGGTTTAATGCATCTCCGTGACGCACTTAAATAGGCAAGTTATCCTATAATTATGGATCTATAAAATCCATTTTGTCTAACAACCGACTGAATCATGGGGTAGACAGGTCCTGAGACATGCAGAAAACTGACCAATAGCAAAAAGTTTCCACCCAGGTTAGCCTGCGCGGGCTGCACACACTTACCTGGGTCGATACTTTTTACAGATGCATTAAGATCCCTTTTCACATAGTGGCTCAAATGTATATGCAAGTTTGCAAGAATACTATACAAGCGACAAAAGGTGTGACGCCACTGAGAACTCCTTCCGGGTCGTAGTACTAGTATCAAAAGAAGTCCCGTTTGAACATTTGACAGCAAGCGCTTCTGCTGCACTGTTTTATCAGAGAAAATTAACGGACAGGTCTAAAATGTGTTTCTGGTGTTAGTCTGATGATTTCTGTGGAAACTGACCGTAAGTTTGTTTTTTCTTGGGGAACTGTTTTATGCATGTGCTCACATAAGGGAACATGTTCTACCATCCAGATGGACCGGTGTTTTTTTTTTTCTGTGATTTTTCAAGGGTAATTGTGTTAGAGGTGGGATAGCAGTAAACGCAATAGGTTGAGTTGCCAATTGTTTTAGTAGACCACCGGACATATATTTGATAGAAACAAACAGCAAAGCTATGGGTTTGCCAATAAAAGTACCGCCGAGGGTCAGAGATGGTCAATTTCACTCAATTTTCAGTGTAGCCCAAAGTCAGTGGTGTTACACCAAAACACGATAATTATCGCAGCACTATATTTCGCTTAGGCCAGGATTAATTTAGCCGGAAAAGGTTTCCATAGTTTCTCAGATCTATGATTATCTTGTCAGAACATAATTAACTAGGCGTTGTATATCATGTCTTAATGAAGTCAAAAGTTTATCAGAAACATTGTCCTAATTAACTCTAAACCAGACGACAAAACTGAATGCATTGCAGACAACTAATTAGATACGGCTCAGTTGATGGGATTTATTTTTACTCGGGTAGAAACGTCGAAGTTAAAGAAGAAAATACTGATTACCAGCATTTTCTCATTTTCCCACGATGTTTTCAAGAGCCTTCCGTTTTGCTATTGTTAAATACAGGATCTTTATGATAAAGGGTGAACTGTCGTCAAGGTCTGCCATAAGTGGACAATGATTGGCTGATTCCAGTATATGACTAAACATGTCCGAATACAATATTACCCATGATACTTGACGCTGTTATCATATTTTACAGCTTCAAGCGCGAAAATTGTGTTATTTCGCGTTTATTTTATCTTTATGAGAGCTAGAAAACACGTGTTTCCTTTTACAAGTTAACTACACAGACTTGATGAATACAGTATTCTGTGGAAAATGTTGCAAACATTGAAAATCCAAAGCCATTTTGGCCAGAAGAAACCCTCAGACAATGTGAATCCAGGATGAAATGTTGTCCCCACCAACCGTTGTCGATAGAATGAATGGTGTTTAACGCCATTTTCAACATTATTTCAATTATATCGCGGCGGCCAGTGCACCTAACCATGTAACTCCTGGAGTTTCTTTGACCAGTACTTAGTATCATATTCCTCCCCAGCTACTGGCAGCTTTCCCACATAACCATCGTCGAAAAAACAATCAGCGGCGAGAGAGGAAAGGATCCTGTCGCAATGACTATCATCAATTCACGGGAAGAAACTGGCCGAGCTCGAAATACGAACCAGTGACCCCCATGTTCTCAAATCCTGTACGCTACCGAGTGCGCTACAGGGGCTAGACATCAACCGTTGTAAAAATCATTGAAAATCCTAACTGCAAGAGTAAACTTCTACTTTAGCTGGAGCTAGCGAGGTGAAGAGCTGCTCGTTTCTCAATGTTTATGTCTTCAAATGCCTTTTCCAATAACGTACTATCAGACAAGGTTTTACTACATAGAACAAATTGCAGACGACCAACGACTGTCGTTATATTACCGACTAACAAGTTGTTATTTCTGTAAGAATGTGGAAATAAACGTCAACTTTCACTCATGAAGAAAGATTTATACATCTTTTTTTCAGACTTTCTCTACCTTTTTCGTTGCCACAAATAACAAGAGCCATGATCTGTGAAAAGGGGGTTTAATGCACCTGCAAAAGGTATCGACCCATGTCAGCCTGCGCAGTCCGCGCAGGCTGACATGAGTCGATACATTTTGCTATTGTTAAATTTTCTACATGTCGAAGGACCATTGTGCCTCATGACTTGGTTGTTTGACAAAAATAGATTTTATGGCTCTATAATTATGTGATGGGCTTTCTTGGTACAATGCACAACGGACATGCATTTAGACCCCTTTTGACAGAGTGCCGTTATATTTGTTTTTTCACCAAAGTTTGTTACTTTCTACGTGAGGGGTCCAATGTGGCTAAGGACTTCACTCTTCCACTAACGACAAAATTTAACTCTTGTCCTGCTAAATAAATAAATTAAACTTTCAAGGCGATAGTAAAGACCCGAATAACGCTATTTCAAACTTACTTTTTGGAGAAAAAATATCTACGTATTGGACAGTGCAGATCCAAGATCAGACTGCACGTTCTGTGTAGTCTGATCTTGACCTGCACTGTCCACTAAAGGTCAGCGAGTCGCGCTTAGTAACCTAAGGGTTAAGACTGGTCCACATTGAAAGCAATTGAAGACGACAAGTTCGATGTGCAGAAAACATTCTGGAAAAAGGAGAAAATGCTGGTCACCAGCATTTTCTCCTTTTCCAACAATGTTTTCAAAAGCCTTATTTTTCGAGGTCGTTAAAACTCGGGATTGTTTGGTAAAGGGTAAATTCGTCACTCGACGATTCAGAGTTCAAAAGCATGTACAGGCGACAAATTAATGCATTTCAAATGATAGGATTTGCTTGTGAGACGATAGAAAACATTGTGGGAAAAGGAGAAACAAGTATAGTAGAACGACAATGGAGTGTCATTTGGTAAAAGTTAAACCATTTCATTTTTAGGTAGAGAAAATCATAAAACAACACTTTACACTAGCCTTGTAAAACAATACATTGCATTTCAAAATATCTTATAAACCTGAATTTCGAGGGTTTTTTCCCGACTCTTACACAACAGTATAAGTGAACCATACTCTGGCAAAAGGGGCTATATTATATTTCATGTGTTATTTTTAGAAATGTTATGGGTAAAGATTTGTCGTAATTTAAGCTTGGGGGAATTATTATCCCGTCACAGTGAATATTTTCCTCCTGCCGAAAATCTGGAACTACTTTTTTAAGTTTTTTAAGTTTTTAAGTTTTAAAAGTGGCATTCGTTGACAAAATAATCAGAGGAAATATAATATATAATTTATTTCATCAGCTTGTGGTTAATATGGGGAAATATTTGCCTCAAAAGGGAAAGGTCCGCGAAAATAACTCGTGCCTTACGGCACTCGTTATTTTCGCATACCTTTCCCTTTTTCGGCAAATATTTCCCCATATTAACCACAAGCTGATGAAATAAACTCTATTTAATGTATCTCCCTGGTTCATGATACCAAGAAAGTCATCAAATTATAATATATCCATAAAATGTTTTTTTGCCTACAACCGACTGAATCGTGAGGTAAACAGGTCCTGTTGAGTGCAGAAAATTCACCAAAAGTAAAAAGTTTCAAACTAGGTCAGCCTGTGCGGACTCCTCAGGCTGACCTGGGTCGACAATTTTTATAAATACATTAAACCCCCTTTTCACTGAGCATGGTTTAAATAGCTTCATATGTCTCGCAACTTGCCCTTGAATATTGTTTCGACATTTTTCTCTGCAACTGTTAACTCTTAGGCTGCTAAGCGCGACTCAATGACCTTTTGCAGACAGTGAAGATCAAGATCAGACTGCACAGAACGTGCAGTCTGATCTTTGATCTACACTGTCCGATACGGGTTTATTTTTCCCCCAAAAATTACATTTGATATGGCAAAATTTGGGATTTTACGATTGGCTTAAAAGTTTTATTTCTCTTATACAGAAACGAAGTAAGACCGTATTGTTAACCTGTTTAGCGCATGCAGAACATCTTGATGAGAACGACTGCCACAAATGAAATCTTTCCCAAGATATATTTCTTTCATTTCTCATTTACTAGAGTTGGATTAAAGCGATAATCTCTCAACGAAAATTCTACAGCTTAAGAACACGTTAATCGTTACGTAAACTGGATACAAATGAAGACGTTATCTTCTGGAAATTACAAATTTTTAACCCTTTACCAAACAATCCCTCGCTTTAAAAACAATTTACCACACAGTCCCGAGTTTTAACGACCCCGAGGAAAAGGTTTTTGAAAACATTATGGGAAAAGGAGAAAATGCTGGTAACCAGCATTTTCTCCTTTTTCCAAAATGCTTTCTACCCTATAAAAGACAAATTTCAGCATTTGAGCCACATTTTAATTAATGTCAGCAAAAGCTTTGAAATCTGGACCAGTCTACAGTTTTGTCGTTTGGTATAGAGTTGAAACGACCCTGGTGAAAAAGGCTTTTGAACACATTTTGTTGCAGAAAGGAATGTTTTAGTCCATTGAAAGCATTTGCAGACGACATATTAGATGCAATATTTGGGGTTGAATTCATTTTGTGACATTCTTTTTTTCTGCTTTTCGATAAAAAAGGATTTACAATTTTGTCAAGCATTGGTACCATTAAAAGAGATTTGACTTTGTAATAAATGATTTTATGAACATGCCACCGAAACAGATTTGACTCTTGTATTTGACGTAACGTTTTTGAAAAAGATTTAAAAACTTTCCATACTATGTACTACTTAAGGGTCTATTATGGATAGTATAAATCCAAGATTAGACTGCACAAAACGTGCAGTGTCCAATTTTATCTGTAACACAACACGCGCCAAACAGCACGAGAAAAAAACGATGACGTCATCAATTGCGCCTTGTCTCAATTTTGCCAGATCACAGAAAAATAAGGTAACGTGACAATAAAACATGTAAACGTGCTGCTATCCCGTTCTCGTGAGATAAGTAAACTGGAAAGCAACGAAACAAGGCAAATAAAGCAGGAGAAAACAGGTTGACATCATCAACTGTGTCCATCGTCACGCTCTCGCAAGATCCCCGAGAAAAAAGAAATGACATGAACATAATATGACAACAAAACATATAAACGTGCTGCAATCTCGTTCCTCGTAAGATAAATAAATGTATGTAACACATCATGGCATTCGGCAAACCTCGGATGATCAAGTCCCTCGGCTGTATCACGTAGCTTGACATGCACCTACACGGTATATTTCTTCGCAGGTAGTAAACCGCTTCACCAATCTCAAAATCGTAACACTCCACTCAGAAAGCAAAACACTGGTCACAGTTTTCTGTTGGAATCTTTCTTAAAAAATTCTGATGGCAAACAGTTTTGTACATGTACTTTTTAACTCGGTCTATGAATTACGTTGGCTTTTTTTCAGTGAATGGTTGCTTATCACCGTGGCTGTTGTTGGCGTTGCTAATCGATTCACAGAGAGTTGCCATGTTTAAGATCATGTGACTGGTAGTATTTCAAAAGGGAAACCCCCGTAATACAGACAAGGTTAGATGTAGGTACGGAATGGGCCAAGTTGTGACGAGTGACATCATGGTTAATAGAGCATGAGTACACATGATGACGTAATCAATTGTGCATATCGTCTCGCTCTCGCGAGACTAAAAAAAAATGACGAGAACGTAACGTAACATGGCAATGAAAAATGTGGATGCACCACGAAAAAAGACTTTCTCGCGAATCAAAAATTAGAAATGGCCAATGAAGCATGAGAAAACATGATGACGTCGTTGATTGTGCCCAAAGTCTAGCTCTCGCGAGATCACCGAAAAAATGACAAGATCGTAATTTGACAATGAAACTTGTTACAAGCATGTTGTAATCTCGTTCTTCGCGAGATCGATAAATTGGAAAGTAGTGCAACAGGGCCAATAAACCATGAGAAAAAATGATGACGTCCCGGTTTATCACTTCCTAACAGGAACTAAGTGGCGGGAAAATGAAGTTTGTTGGAACATTATTGTTAACCCTTATACATGAATCCTTTACCGAGAAATCCCGTGTTTTACCAGTTCTTGGGATAGAGTCTTTAGAAAACATTGTGGAAAAAGGAGAACATGCTGGTGACCGGCATGCTCTCCCTTTTCAACAATGTTTTTTATTCTTTCTAAAAACAAATTACATCAGTTGGCCGCATTTAATTTCTTGTCTGCAAATGCTTTGAATTTGGAAGACTCTAAACCTTGTCGACTTGTAAAACGTAATCTTCCTACCTTCTATAGACGACCTTTTTGTCATGTATTGCAGAAACATTGTTGAAATCTTGTAAGAAATGAAAAATTGCTAAATTGCCATCTTATTCCCCAAATGTTAAGTTTGATACATTATTTCTAATTGATTATCTAATTTGTACTTTGTATTTTCTAACATCAACTGCTGCATATTCTTATTTCAAGAATATGAGTCAGAAAAGAAAGGGACAGTATTTTTTCCTCCGCATAACCCTTTCAGCAAACTTTGCTATGCAAATTTGCGATAAATGATTCTATGGAAAAAAATCTTTGGGGATAATGCGACGAAAATTTACATGTAGTAAGTTATCTATTTTTTGAAGCATCCTTTATGCCCGTATCACTGATTCTTTTAGAAACTTTAGATGGCTATTCAGGTATTCCATGTCAAATATTCGAGTTTATAAAGCATTATATAATATTATATAATATCTCGGCGAAATTTTAAAACGAAGGAGGTATAAACCGTAGCCTGCACCCGTACTTGAATTGAATTTTTTTAAAGCAATCTGAAATATGTTGGCGATATCTTAATATCTCGGGATGGGAGAAAGAGGTCAAAACAAAGTTGGTACAAACTGTAGCTTGCACCCAATTTGAAAACAAAATAATTTCATGTAATTTGAAATACATGTATGTCGACAATATCTCGGGGGAAGGTTGTAATAAAGTAGGTATACACTGGAGCCTGACCCTAATTTGAATTTAAACTATGCTTTAGCAATCTGGAAAATGTCGCTTGTGATACCCTTTTAGAACGCACTTGCACACAGCGAAATCTAAAAAACAAATTAGTCTGAAAATAGGATTTGCATGTGGGTGGTACCGGCATTTTCTCCTATTCCAATGATGTTTTTAAAAGACTTCTACCTTCGGAGACGTAAAACCACAAGCTTGTTTCGAAAATGGTTAGTTCCGTGGGCACTTTCCAGGCATAGTAAACCTGCAACGGAATATGCGAAATATGCACTGTACTGCAAAGTAGAAAAGATGCAACGGAATATGCAAAATCATTAAAAGTGTGACCGAAGGTTCAGGAAATAAAACAAGTCGTATAATTACTTTTGATTATCTTTTAAGTTAATTTATTTTCTGAAGCACCAGAGACAGCACTCAGCAAAATTTCAGTAAGTACAGACTATATAGGCTCATGACATATGGTTAAAGTTACATAGATGAACCATTCAAAATTTCACTGACTAGATCATTTTATTTACCTTTGATTGTTTTTTTTTTTCATTTATTTATCGTCGGCGACGGTTGCCCATATGGGCAACGCCCCCTGAAGGCTTTAATTATGTTACGATGGATAGTGCAAGATAAAAGGCTAAACCCATCCTAAGTTATGTCTGGTTCTTTAACCCTTTACCACACAATCCCCGGTTTTTACGACCCTGAGATAGAGGCCTTTTGAAAACAGCATTTTCTCCTTTTCCCACAATGTTTTCTACCCTGCCGGAAACAAATTTCAATTTTTGAGTTACGTTTATTTTGTGGTCTGCAAGTGCTTTCAATTTGGACAAGTCTAAAATTTTGTCGTTTGGTAAAGAGTTAAGTCTAATACTCTACTGCTTGAGCTATCTGGGCTGATCTTTTATATATTTTCTATTTGTATATTTTCTGTATGACAAAGGACCAGTGTATCATATGATTCAGTCTGTTGTTAGACAAACATTGATTTTATGGATCCATAATCGTATGATGACTTGGTTGGTATAGTACATCACGGAGATGCATTAAACCCTCTTTTACTCATTATCTCCCGCTAGATGGCATTCTACAAATACACATCTATCTAATTTGAGCATTCTTGGTACAGAACCGGACTACTTTTCAAAACGACAACCGTTACTTTGAATTTCAAAATGAAATAAACGTTCACTCAATAAAACGCTACCTGGTGCATTTCATTCACTTATGATCAGCTAGCAGGTAACCTATGCACCGGCCATCTATTAAAACAGTCCTTACAGGCTTGGGTATAGCTTCGGTATAAGCCCTACTTTTCCCAAGTATCCGGGGATGGGTGATGCGTCATAGCAGACAGGTCGAATCTTCGAAGAATATGACTTGCGCAGACAACGCTCTTTTACCTGTTTACTTATTAAAAGCATTTGAGCAAGGTTACTAGTGATTGGCAAATGCAAAAAGAATGGACGGTCTGATAATTAACATGTTGCAAAAGAAGTAACGCATAAACATCACAGTAACAACTTTATCTTTTTCATTAACGAGTGTCTAAATATACCATACACAAGTGAACTACTTTGCGCCAATTTGCCTAAATGATACTCAGCGCCTATTTAAAGGAAAACTGTAGACTGCACCCTTTTTAAGCAAGCGGAAGGAGTACCATTTCACAAACCCTCAACTACTAAGCTCAACTTTGGTCATTCGTTTAAAGCTCAGACCAGCATCAAATTGTACATATTAATGCAGTCTGATCTTGAACTCGCAAACATTGTGACAAAAACAAAACGGAATTAGCTTTGTGTTCTTTATTTCAAATACAGACTGTCAAAATGTCTTTTACAGGTTTTTTTTCTTCTCTCTTTGGACAAGGGTTGAAAGGACCAATCAGACCAATTTGTAATTATAGTCCCCCAATTTACGGAGAGAAATACGAAAGCCGAAACCATAATATTCTTTATTGATGACGTTTGTCTACTCGACAAATAATCCTGATGACAGATCTTCACCCTTTCCTTCTTCTATAACCGGCTTGGAGGATCCTTCGTGGCTATCTGTTAACCCTTATCCTGCTAAATAAGTTAAATGAAACTTTCAAGCCGATAGTAAAAATCCAAATGTTGCTGGTTTAAACTTATTTTTTGAAGAAAAATATCTGCTTATCGGACAGTGTAGATCAAAGATCAGACTGCACGTTCTGTGCAGTCTGATCTTGATCTACACTGTCCGCAAAAGGTCAGTGAGTCGTGCTTAGCAGCCTAAGGGTTAAAATCGTTTGCTGCCGAATATATGGGTTTGACATTTCTCAAGGTTTAAAACTATTATTTTCGTTGCTTTTGGAGTTGATTTTGGTCGAAGATTAGTATCAGGTAGCGGGTGGTGTAGATCCAAGATCAGACTACACGTTTTGTGCAGTCTGATCTTGATCTACACCATCCGGAAAAGATTTCGTCCAATGCGACATTAGCGGCGAAAAAGTTAAGGCTTTGAATTTTGAACTTAGATGGCAGGGTCGCGTTGGCCACGTGGGGAGTGTACAACGGCAAGTTACTGTAGCGCTGCTGCTTTGTTTCGGGAAAACTCAAATAAGACGTAAATAAGTGGCCTGTCACCATGATATGACTTGCTGATATGCTAATGGAAGCTGCGAAGCACCCGTTTAAATAGACACCTTAACAGTTTAAGTAGCCATGTGGTCTCACCGCTTGCTTGGAACGATGAAGGTCGTTTAAGGTCGATGAATCAATTTTCATAGCGTTTCTTCTCCAATAGATTTTTCCGTATACCATTTTCCTTGTAATTTTCATTTTCTTGAAAACACCTGCTATTCTGTGCCAGTTGAACAGTTTAGAAAAAGGCGAATACAGTTCAACCTGCATTAAGCAAGCCGCTAGCGGACACTCACAACGTGCTCTTTTACCAATTATCAAACAATTTTGTGTTAAACGACCCAGAAGAAGAAGGTTTTTGAAAACACTGTGGGAAAAGCTGCATTTTTTTCTATCATTTCAAAGACAGAAATAATATTTTAAGCAATATTGAATTCATCGTCAGCAAATGCCTCTAATTTAGACAAGTGTGAAAATATTGACGTGTGGTGAAGAGTTAAGACATATTATTTGCTTGGTGCAGGTAAATTTCAACATTTGTCTCTTTTGGGACCTTAACAATAAATGCTCTTTCCGATGACACAGGTTGCTTGCATAAAGGCCCAATAGCAGTCATAAGTAAACAATGTGGATGCCAAAAAGCATTTAGATTTAAATCATACCACTTAAAGGTATGGAAATTATTGTAAAGATGACAATTAGTCGGTTCAAGTGTTACTCGCCGACAGAAAAAAAAATCAAAACCAGGTAAAGAGTAGACAAAGGCTGGAGCGACTCGGTAACTCTTTACCTAGTTTCAAAATTCATTTTTCTGTCGGCGACTCACACTTGGACCCACCGTACAATAGAAGATTGTCATCTTCACAATAACTTCCGTTATTTTAAATGGTATGATTAAAATCTAAATGCATTATGAAACCCGCATTGTTTTCTTTGGGCAGCTATTGGGGTTTTTACAGAGACGGCCTCTAAAAGCCAGGTTTCGCAGCAATGAAATCTCTAATTTCCACAATGTCATTGATTAACGATTTGATATATTTACCAAATTGATTAATGTGTTTTCAATAATATTGATGATCACAAAGTCCTTTCAAGTATCATTCCGGCTGACCTTCAGCCAATCCTAAATCAATGTCAGTTCACTCAGCTTACATAATCATTACCAATGTGTTGTTTAGATAACCCCCTTCAGGATGCCATGATTGCGCCAAAGTCTGTTTTCCCAGACACCTAAAGCACTATATTCCTGCGATTTCGAACCGTCTTCAAGAGTCAATCAGACTGACCTTCCGTCAGTCGAAATCAATGTCATTTCACTCGACTTACATAATCACTAAAATGCATTGTTTAGATAACCCCATACAAAGCAACAGGATTCTGCAAAGGTACTTCTTCCAAGAAATCAAATACGACGTAACAAGAAATAAATACGTCAAAAGTACTTTGAAATGCACTCGACTCAGTAAATGATCTGTCGAAGGGCTGCTGCAGTCAGTTATGCGGATGTTGATCGTAAAAAATTAAATTCTGAGTCTCTCTTTGAAAGCTTCCTGTCGAGTTGTCCTGCTCTCTCTCTCTCTCTCTCTCTCTCTCTCTTACTGTCTCTCTCCCTGTGTTTTTGTCACTCTCTATGCCTACGATATGCTCCATTAAGTGCCTAAATATGTTTGATTAGACACTGACAAGAAAAAGTTGATGCAAAGCATCAAAGTCGCCGCAAAAAAAAATTTGTTTAATGCTTCAAGAAATCCAGGACAAGTAAGTAAATGTCAGTTCTCATCAGCAGATTTTTTTAACACATTATGAAATTGATGTGACTGTGAATCTATATCAAAACTTGTCTTCTGTTACAGTTTTGAACATAACTGAAAAGTGGAATAAGAGGAAACTGTACCAATAAACTACGAAAGCTCTGGGTAAAAGGAAAGAATGGTTGCAATCAACACAGGCCTCCAAAACCGTTTTGATATCAATCACAGGGTTGTACTGGTAAAAGTTGGGGTGTTTTATGTATAGGTTCAAATTAATGAAACATTAGAACTAGAGCATAACAAGAGTTTCAATTTTTTATGCATGTAAAAGTAGAACAAGAGCATGTTTCATTTTCATTACAAAAATAAAATGATAATTTTCAGTAAGAATAAATCAAAAATGGGATTTCAAAGAAAACAATAGAAACTTGTGTCACAAAGTACCTAATACCCTCGCACAGCGCTCTCTTAGCCCTTTCCCAAACGACAAATATCAGACTCTTCCAAATTCAAAGAGTTGGCAGACGACAATTTAAAAAGCTGCAAAATGGTGGAAAATTCGCTAGTAGTGTGGAAAAAATATTTGATAAAGGAGAAATTGCTCATAACGAGCAATTTCTCCTTATCCAACATGTTTTTCCAAAAGAATTTGACAGCACACATGTGATAATCCGTGTTTGTTTGGGAAAGTGTTAAAAACAGGGCTAAGTTACTAAAATGTTGCTGTCCTAAGAAAGTATGATTCAAGGGGACGTAAGTTTGCAATGGTAAGGCATAGATAACTTTAACAAGAGGGCCGGAGGGCCATTATGGCATCACTCCACTGGCTACATTAAAAGGCTAATAAGTGAACATTATGCTATGCCACAGCCACTATGTTTTTTTTTTTTTTTAAACAAGAGGCCCATGAGGGCCAGAATCGCTCTACTGGCATATAAGTACAGGCTGGGGAAGACTTTTTTCAGCACATACTATGACTATAAAGTAATCATGCACCGTAAACAAAAGCATAAAAATTATGGCGATACCAACGCTCGGCTGCTACCCTGAATTAGAGACCAACATTGAAATAGAGGGTATAAGTCTGTGAGTTTCCAGCCCTTGTGGTGTAGTTCTCCTTTTGATGATGAACAAGTAGCAAAAGTTTAAAGTTTATTCCTTCCGTATTGACTGATGACAGATATTAACCATGTCAAAATGTTTACAAGCAGGAACAGACTATACACTAAGTATGACAATACCTTGTTATTTTTTTTTTTTTTTTTTTCTAAAACAAGCAAGCTAAAAAAAAAGGATAAAAACATTTGACTAGTTCCATTTTCTATAATATTCAGAAAGCAATTATTACCCAAAAAAAGTAACCATTGACATTACCTTGTCGGCATGATACCGATAAATCGCGAAAACCCATGAAAATCGAAATAATATGTCAAAATAATTGCATTTCTTTTACGAATTCATTCTGTATGCATCAACTACATTATTTATGAACGCAATGAGGCTGAATATTTCATCAAATTCTTCTTTTCGCTCGGAAAACAACATCTTATGTTTGCATGGAGTCATATAGTGGCGGGGCGCTTTCCGGTATTACGCCACCTTGTCAGGTTAAAGATCGTACAGAAGTAATTTTTCTGCGTCTGCTAACAAATTTTGTCTACCAGGAAGAATTACAAACAATCCGAATATAAGCACATGTCTTACTTGATTTTCTACACAGTCCCTACCAAAGTGCTCACTGAAATCGAATGCGGCTTTCAGTTGTACCACAAGACACTAATGCCTTAGAATTCAAGATACATTATGTAAGAAAAACCGAAGTTTGTATGAAAATAATGACATTATCTGTCTCTGGGCTGATGATTGTACAGACAAACTTTATTCCATACACAAAATGGAGGTACCTGAGATTGCATAATCAAGTGTAACCTACGCCAAAAAGTTGCGATTGCATTGTGTTGACAGAGCCTCGACCAATGGAAACAAGGCATTTATTTGGATGAGTCCATTTCTCACGAATAGCGAAAATAAAAGTATTAATTGGGCAGATTTTTTGATGTTGTAAGTATTAACAGAACAAAAATAGTATCAGTATTGTACACTTCGTACTTGAAGAATGAATTAAAAAGCCAGTTTTAGGCGAAGTAGAAAGATTCGTTGTTAACCTTAACACCCCTATAAAAAAGAAATCCCATTGCCCATGTCCTAACTCGAAAAACTATTAAAAATGAGTCGCGCGCTTCTGCGCGGCGACTAATAAGTTTGAATCCATTTTTGACTTCTTTCAAAGTTCGCTTGTTCCGCCCTCAAACACACAAGTGGGATTTGGACTTAACCATTGAGTCGCGATTCAACAAATACGCTTTCATAAACTGTAATACGTAAAAAGACAACATGCTTATACGTAAAAAGACAACATGCTTTATTGGGTAATTTGTAATGGTCACTCATTGCTATATCATGATAGACATTTTAATGAGAATATGATTTGTTCGAAGGAAACCGGAAGCCTTAGTAGTCCACTTCACATAGAGGCTTTAACGAGCGTTTATCTTCACTGATTCCGTTTTAGTGGTGCTTCAAACTAATACGATTTGAGAGAGAGAATTAAGGTCACTCAATATACTACGGATGCTTGACGTCCGCGTACTTCGTGGCAAAATTCTTTAACAAAAGATTCTTGCTTAGATGTATTTGCCATGACAGAATTATCAAGTTAAAATCCGTTTCGTATTGTTGATATCATGAAAACCGGAAGTGACCTATGAGGCCATTTTGTTAGTAGAGATTACATCTTACAGACACCCACGTAGTAGAACCCAGTAAAAGATGACCGTACTTTTCAGTAAGTGACCATGGTTAAACATATTTAAACCTTGTTCTTGTAGTAAGACATTCCTCAACCATGATTCCACGTAGTTATAACTTCAATCTTGTACGCCGAATGGGTACTACGCCGTTCTTCGTTAACTCTTCATGACAAAATCTCGAGTTTTAACGACCCTAGCAAAAAGGACTTTTGAAAACTTTGGGAAAAGGAAAAAATGCTGGTTACAAGCATTTTTCTCCTCTCCCCACCATGTTTTGTACCCTATCAATCTTAAATTATAGCATTTTAGCCACATTAAAATTGCTCGTCTGCAATTGCTTTGAATTTGGACTAGTCCAAAATTTCAAATCCGTAAGATATAGGTACATGGAAGAGGAAATAAACAATTAGGAATTTTATCTTGTAAGCACAAAATGTGAAGTCTGACCTTGAATCTGGTTATCCGCATTTTCTCCTTTTCCCACAATGTATTCAGAAGCTTTCTTCCTCGGAGTTTGGTTAGTACGAAATACAGAGAATATTGGCCAATGAAACATTACAGTTATAACAGATTTCTTAAAAAAAACAAGAGGGCCAAGACGGCCCTGGATCGCTCACCTGAATTTTTTAGAGGATCATAGCCATTTTTTTTTTTTGTTATTCCAAAACCTTTTCTTCAATAACTTCAATAAAAAAAAAAACAAGAGCACCGCATGCGAGTGCCAACGATTGGTTGTTGGGTGCTGGATAGTAAGTTAAAATTCTAAGTCGAAAAAGGGACATAATTTGGCACCAAAGGATCATTTCTGTGAAATTATTTCAAAATCTGACCAGTGGTTTCATAGAAGAAGAATTTTTAAGAATTTCTTCATGTCCGTATAGTGCAAATAGTCCCCCACCACCACAGCCATGTTTCTTGACGGATCAAAATTTGGCGAATATTTTTTCAAAAGGTGCATCCAAGGGACATTTCTGTGAAATTATTTCAAAATCTGACAAGTGGTTTAAGAGAAGAAGAATTTCAAAGAATTTCTTTAAGTCCATACAGTGCAAAGAGCCCCCCCCCCGCCACCACGGCCATGTTTTTCGACGGATAAAAATTTCGCGAACAAGTTTTGAAAAGGGTCACCCAAGGAACATTTCTGTGAAATTATTTCAAAATCTGACCAGCGGTTTCAGAGGAGAAGATTTTTAAAGAATTTCTTAGAAAATTCCATTTGGTTGCCATGGCAACCAGAGTTTTTGATGGCATCAAATTCTGTTAACAATTTTTAAAGAGGGCCTCCCAAGGAACATTCCAGCCAAGTTTGGTTGACATTGGCCAAGCGGTTTAGGAGCAGAAGATGTTTAAAGAATTGTTGACACCCCACGAGTGCAAAGAGCCACCCCCCCCCCCCAACCACGGCCATGTTTTTCGACGGATAAAAATTTCGCGCACACTTTTTGAAAAGGGTCACCCAAAGGATCATTTCTGTGAAATAATTTCAAAAATCTGACCAACGGTTTCAGAGGAGAAGATTTTTAAAGAATTTCTTAGAAAATTCCACTTTTGTTGCCATGGCAACCAGAGTTTTCGATGGAATCAAATTCTGTGAACAAATTTTAAAGAGGACCCCCCGAGGAAGATTTCTGCCAAGGTTGGTTGACATTGGCCCAGTGGTTTAGGAGGAGATGATGTTTAAAGAATTGTTGACGACGCACGACGGACGACGCACGACGGACGACGGACACAGGGTGATCCTAAGAGCTCCCCTTGGGCACGTTGTGCTCAGGTGAGCTAAAAAAACACATAATTTAAATCATAAAGTCATAACACAACAAATAATCACAACCTAAGCATCGAACGTTCAAGTTTCATACAGGGTTTTTCATTTTCAGTCCTATTTGCCTGCAACACGCGAAAAGGGGCATTCGGACATTTGCGTAAAGTGTCGTCTCGGATGAGTCTGCGCAGTCCGCGCAGGCTAATCCGAGACGGCACTTTATGACTACATTCGATTTAGTCCAACTGTAGACTTGTGCAAAACAGAAAATAAAACAAGAACGGAAAGTGTCGTCTCGGATTATCCTGCGCTGACTGCGTAGGCTGATCCGGGACGATGCTTTGGGCAAATGTCCGATTGCTTCTTTTCGTGTGTTGCAGGCCATTATGTGAGCCATGCTCTGTCAAACTGCTAAACTATCGATCCAGGTTAGCCTGCGCAGTCTTTCTGTTTTTAGTAAATTTTCTGCATGTCCAAGGACCATTCTACCTCAGGACTTGATCTTTAGACAAAATGTTTTTTATGGATCCATAATTATGTGATGACTTGCCTGGTGTAATGTATCACAGAGATACATTAAATCCCTTTTGCCAAAAGTAGTTCATTTTATATTAGCCGTTTTTGGCATCTACATGTAACATTTTTTACCTCTGGTAAATTATGGATATCATTATCATATTCTTTGTTGATGTTCTTTGTAAACTTTTTTTTTTTTGTTCTTTGTATTCCGTTGGTTTATCTTTTCATCACGTTACACATTCTTTTCATAACGTTAGTTCTTCTGGACATAAAGTCAAGTGTTCTGTGCATAACGTTACTCGATCATTGCATAACGTTACTTGATCTTCACGTTACTTGATATTTGCATAACGTTACTTGAACTTTACATAACATTAGTGTTCTTTACATAACGTTGGTTGTTCTGTGCATACCATTACTTGATCTTTGCGTAACGTTAGTTTTTCTTTAATTAACGTTAGTTTCTTTTTTTCACAATAGGCCTATTTGTTGTTATTTGAATAAAATAATGCTGTTCTTTGCACATTATTTGTTGTTCTTGGCACAATGTTTGTCATTTGTGAACAGTTTAAATCTTGTTTTTGCTTATTGATTTCTTTTCTTGTACAGTCCTTTTTCTCCTTTTCCCCAAATATAACTACCCAATAGAGACATTTCTCGAAATCCCGTCATTTCGGCAGAAATTGGGATATCGTCTGCTCATATTATCAAAATAAACAATTCAAACAATTTGTCGTCTGGTAAAGAGTTAAAAGATAAAGTAGATTTATAATAACTGATATTGGAAAAACAAGAAATACTTTACTAATGTTCTGTTGTAGCCCAGCACTGCTTGGAATTTCTCTCGTGTGATTAAACAGGCGATCTGTCTAGTTTGACTAAACGTTTTATCTTTCTTCAATTATTGATAAGGTCGAATTAGAGCTGTAAATATTTTAGTAGCTATAAATGGCTTAATGGATTTGTGCTTTCAGTTAAGCTCCCATTTCGTTACCCTTCAGATATTTTCTTGACGGAGTTCGACAGAGCTGTATATTATATAGAAATGTACCAAGAAGAAAAAAAAAATGAAAAGATATTTATTTGTTTCGTATCCATGGCTTCGGCGCCCTCTTACCTAACATCTTAATATAGCAATCGCGATAGATCCTGAATTCCAACACAACTGGTTGAATGAGATAACCAATCAAAATATAGAACTCTTGATGAAAAATCTGATACAAAATATGATTGGTCAACCCAAGCACACGAATCTGACGTCTAAATATAGACGCAAAAAAGTTTGTAAATACGTCGATATTGCGCACGGCTGCGCCTGACTTTTTTCTGTAACCAAGCTGCTTTACATCATGAATTGCGAATTAGAATTTGGGAAGTTTGTGAAAACGAACCAAAATACCGGTACATTACCAGCAACTTTTGTCTTTTGGTGTTCGACCCTATTTCAACTGGACTTTGTTCATGTCACGACGACTAGCGCACCTATCAAAGCGTTTCTAGCGGTTCTTTACCAGTACAAAGCACAACAATTTTTCAATGGACTGGTCGCTTTCCCACATTAATATAGTCAAGAAAATATTCTGCTGTGACTGACGAATGTATTCCGTCATATTGACTCTCATCATTTGCAGACCAAATCTGGGCCACCCTTGTTTCCAACTCGCAACCATTACATCACTGGCTCTGTGCATTAACCCTTTGGCTGCTGAGCGCGACTCAAGGACCTTTTAAGGATAGTGTAGATCAAGATCAGACTGCACAGAACGTGCAGTCTGATCTTGGATCTACACTGTCCGATAAGTAGATTTCTTAACCCCCCCCCCAAAAAAAAAAAAAAAAAACCCTTTGAAATGGTAGAATGTGGGTTTTTACTATCGGCTTGAAAGTTTCATTTCACTTATTCAGCAGGAATAAGGGTTAAAACTATTGTACCGGGTCTTGGCTTTACTCGGCACTATTAATGTTGGGGTTTTGTCCACCAAACACATTGACATCTGATATCGCCATTAGAAAGAATCAGATGATGCCTTCGTTCGCCAATTGTTTGGGTTTTTATTTTGCCGTTTTAAACCCCTGTGTTCTATAATTGATGCAATATTATATTACACGAAATATGTTTTCAATTATGTAAAGTCGACAGTTGAAATCAATCATCTGCAAACGAGCTCGGTCTTTCATAGCCGTAGAGAAGAGGATGTATTACCCTCTAGCATTGTAGAATACTGCGATTTTACTGGTTTTAAAAGGAAATCTTTACATGTACATCGCAACTTCATACGAAGCATGAGGTACTAGATTTTTGCACAATCGATGTAATACATGTACATTGGGGACATTTTTTTTTTTTTCGGTGAAAGATCGAAATTTATTTCATCGAGGGAACATCATCGGTAATATTTTTTACGGGTGGGACAGCGATCCTTCACAAAAAAAATCTATCTATTTCATGCTTTTAACCCCCGTTTTGTTGGGACTTTCATCAAAATCCAGGACAGTTAATTTCGGTAATTTCCTAAGGCATACTTCCCCCCACACAACAACGCCATTCGGCATACCTCGGGTGATCCAGTGATCAAGTCCCTCGGCTGTATCAGATAGCTTGATATGCACCTACACGGGATATTTCTTCGCCGGAAATACAACGGTTTACCGCTCTGAAAATTGTAAGGCTCCTCTAAAAAAACAAAATTTGAGTCTCAATTTTTTTATCGAAATCTTTCTAACTATATTTCAGTTGACAGACAGTTCGTACATTCATTTGTTAACGTGGTTTATCAATTCCGATTGAAGTTTTTACCGACATATAAATAGATATGAATAACTTCATCGAGGTTGTTTATTTCGTTGCTAAACGACTTACAGTGGCGCCGCCATGTATAAGATCACGCGATTGGCAGTTCAAATGGAAACGACCGTTATAAAGACGAGGTTAGATGTAGGTACGGAATCAGCCGAGTTATGACGAGTGACAACAACGCATTACAATTTTACGGAAAAGGCGAGAAATGTAGGGTAAATGCGCATAAATTTCGTCATTTTTCCGTCTGGTTGAATGGCACGCGCTGTTTATTTAGGTAACTAGTGCGGAGGAACTACTTTTTCCTCCTTCAGTTGAAGAGTTTACGGTAAATTTCACTGGTCGTCACCATGAATTATCAAACCTATAATCAACCAACCATTATTTCCCAATAAACTACCGAAAAGTATGAAATAATAACTAGCAATGCGCCGGCAAAGGAGGATATAATGTATCTCTGTGATGTATCGTACAAAGCAAGTCATGACATAAATATGGACGTGTATATCAAACGGTAGTCCACGAACACAATACTTCAAATAAAATAAAATAAAAATGCCCTTTTGAAAGCTCGCCAATCAGCAAACCGACCATAATTATTTTCCTCGTATTTCAATCGACTCGCTACCAGAATTTATTAAAAAGTATTGCACATGTTTTAACTCGTCATCGTGAATCTAAAGTAAAATTTTAATTTAAACCTTCAACCACATTAACCCTTTCCCAAACAACAAATTTTAGACTGGTCCAAATTGAAAGCACTTGCAGATGACAAAATAAACGTAACTCAAAAATTGAAATTTCTTTCAAGCAGGGTAGAAAACATTGTGGGAAAAGGAGAAAATGCTGGTTACCAGCATTTTCTCCTTTTCCCACAATGTTTTCAAAAGGCTTCTATCTCAGGGTCGTAAAAACCAGGGATTGTTTGGTAAAGGGTTAATGAATGATTACAAGTGGATTATGCTGGAGATTGTGTGGACTGCATAGGGACTCTCCCCAAAATTGTGGCCTGCAAAATAGACAAAAACAAAGTCTGTTTTGTGGGTACATGCGTAATTTTATTACAAAAAGTGTTCGATTAGCTATTTCGCCCATTATATATACATGTATCAATCTGTATTAAAATTTTACTCTGGTCCGAAATGAAAACACTTGCAGACGACAAATTGTACCAGTTATGAACTTATAAATAAGGAAAAGATGACCAGCACTTTCTCCTTTTCCCACAATGTTTTCTAACGTCCTTTTCCCCAAGGTCGTTGAAACTGCGAATTGTGTTGCAAAGGGTTATTAAAAAATCTAATGCATATTCGTGACGCATTATATCGGAAGAGTCATCTTATAATATGGATCCATTTTGTGTAAAAACCGGCTAAATCACGAGGTAGAATGGTCCTTTGACCTGTAGAAAATTTACGAAGTACAAAAGGTTTGACAGCCTGAATAGACCTTGAAGGTTGACATGGGTCGATAATTTTTTGCATACACATTAAATCCCCATTTTGCACAGTCAAGCCCCGGAAGCGCAGTCGGTAGGGTGCAGAACTTGAGAACAGGGTAAACTGGTTTGAATCCCGAGCTCGGAAAATTTATTTCTGAGGATTGATGATAGTCATTGCGTCAGGATTCATTCCTCTCTACCGCTGATCATTTTTTCGACGTTGGTCATGTGGCAAAGCATCCGGTGGCTTGGGAAGAGTATTGGACGAAGTACTGGTAACATTAACATTAAAAGAAAACCATGTATATGTGCAATGGTCGCCGCGAAGTAACTGAAATAATATTGAAACGGAGTTAAACACCATACAATCGATCAATCAATCGATCAATCAATCAATCAATCAATCAATCGATCAATCCATTTTCGCACAGCATGACTCATGTCATTTCACTCTAGTTACAACCATTTCATTTTACGACGAGCGTAAGGGATTATCTTGTTATACTAGTAATACCTTTTCTGGACAGTGATTAACCCTTCATCATACGACAAAATTTTGGACATGTCGAAATTGGAAGCATTTGCAGACAACAAATTAAATCTTGAATACACGATAAGTTTTGTTTTTGAAGGAGTAGAAAATGATGTGGAAAACGCAATAAATGATGGTCATTTGCATTTTCTCTATTTCCCACAACGTTTTCAAAAACCAAAACCCTCTTCGTGAAGGTTAAAACGCCGTTCACTTAATCAAGACCGTAACGAAAAAAGGCAATCTAGAGACTGATTAATTAAATAGGACATTCACCTCCATTTTTAGATGAGCCATTCTCTGTGAAAAGGGGGTTTAAAGGCAATTCGCGCAGGCTGTCCAGGGTCGAAACTTTTTACCATTGGTCACATTTCTGCGGCTAAAAGGACCAATTTATCCCATGATTCAGTTGGTTGTTGTACAAAACGGATTTTATGGATCCATAATTGGGTAATTAGTTGCTTTATATAATACATCGCAGAGATGCATTAAACCCCTGTTTGCCAGAGCATGGCTCAAGTTCATGCTTGTTCAACACTTTACCACACGATCCCTCGTTTTACGACCCAAAGGATTGTTTGATTGTATGGTGTTTAATGTCGTTTTTAACATTTTTTCAGTTATATCGTGGCGGCCAGTGCACCTGTCCATGCTGTCCTTGAGTTTCTTTTACCAGTTCTCCTCACCATATTATTTCCAAGCCATTGGCTGCTTTTCCACATAACCATCGTCGAAACAATTGTCAGCGGTGAGAGGCGACCCAAAGGAAGAAAGCTGTTAAAAACAGTGTAGGAAGACCAGACAACAAGTTTTGGACGAATCCAATTGATAGTGTCTGCATGCAACAAAGTAATTGTGGACAAAACGATGGGATTTCCCTTTGAAAGGGTAGAAAACAGTGTTGAATCTGGAAGACACCAATAATTATCTAGCCGATGGCCTTTTTTAGCAACCTTTCTACATTGCATTCTAACCCTCGAGAGTTTTTTAAATTTTAAAGTAACGCAATTTCTGATTGGCTAAACCAAATGGTTTAGCCAATCAGAAACTGCGTTACTTTCTACATTTACAGACCGAGGAAAACATCAAACAAATATATAGCTCTATAATTGATATGTACTACATAAGTTAATGGTAGATAATTGAATCGAATGCACCTGAATAATTGATAGCTGCGCGCTTGTTTATCGTTTCATAACGATTCATATCTAAAGAACGAAGATTATAAAACGAAACGAATGAAATGATCGAACGAGAATAATCTAGTAGAAACGTATATTTATTATATACTTTCATGTTATACAGGATGGTTCTAAAGGAATGGTTTGCCATTTATGGCCATAAAAATACCAATAACTACGTACTTTAACGAGATTTTGATAGATTAATAGCCTCGGTCATAATTTCAGATGTTTTTTGTTGACATTGTGGATCAAGATCAAACAGCACAGAACGAGCAGTCTGGTATCAATATATACCGTTTGCTTTCCTTTTAAATATTCTAATTAAATCTGTCTTTAAATTCTGCCCGGCCTATGAATGCGCGTATCATTTATTTAGACAACTTAATTGTCAGCAATAAATTAAACTGCAAAATAAAATGACCAGACATATCCATCAAAATAGTAAAAACCCCATATACAGGGTGTCCCGGACGTCGCCAACCATCCTGACTTTCATTTTGTTTTTATATTACAAATTCAATACTTGTTTTAACTGTTTTTTTTTTCCACCGTTCCAGATTTAATTATGGCTAATAAACTAACAACCGTTGTCTGTGCATATCATATTCTTTGAAGATTCGACCTGTCTGCTATGACGCAATACTATCCTGTACAGGATAAATATTAATGCGCGGTGTGTAAACTAAAACTCGCCGCTAATAAAGTAGCAATGGAGAAAATGGCTATAAACAATACCTCACTGGAAAAATCTAGCCTGTTTTTCGCTCCTTGAAAATTTAATTATTTCAAACGGGAAAAATAGTGTTTACAAATACTATTGTTTTACTGCACATCTTTGAATACAGTTTTTAAATACAGACTTTAGGGAAATCGGGATTCGTGCAGGATTTTTTCCACAGACTTATCAACAAGAAGTGTCTAGGCTTATACCGAAGCTATTACCCAAGCCGGTAGGGGCTATTTTTATAAATGACTGGTGCATAGGTTACAGGCTACCTGACCATAGCTGAATGAATCGTACCAGGTAGCGTTTTATTGAGTAAACGTTTACTTTATTTTAAAATTCGAAGTGAAATTCGTTTGAAAAATTGTCCGGTTCGGTACCCAGAATACCTAAATCAGATAGGTCTGTATTTGAAAAGTGCCATCTAGCGGAAGATAATGAATAACCGTTGTAAAAAGAAAGAGTTGAAGTGGTTTTGACTATGACTATGGTCAATAAAGGTGTTTTTTAACTGAATAGGCGGTTTTTATTAGTTATTTTTTATGGAAACCTAGATGGTGCCCGACCTCTGGTACACCCTGTATATCGGAAGTAAACTTCTTTCGACAGGGAAAAAGTCTACACTCAGAGTATAGAACAGTGCAGACTCAAGAAATTGAACTACACTGTCCGAAAATGATCAATTTACGTAATAAAACGTATCAACATTAATTTAATGGATTGATTGATCTATTGATTGTGTTTAACGCCGTTTTCAATATTATTTTAGTTATATCGCGGCGGCAAGTGCACCTATCCATGCGTTTCTGGAGTTTCCTTTACCACAATATTCTTTCCAAACAACTGGCTGCTTTCCCACATAACTATCGTCGAAACAATGGTCAGCATTCAGAGAGAGGAATGAATCCTATCGCAATGACTATCCTCATTCTTTGATCGAACCAGCGACACCATGTTCCTAAGTCCCGCACGCTACCCACTGAACTACGGGAGCACGGCTAAATTTGATGGAAGCATCGGTTATACTTTACAACCTGTAGGGGAAAGCAGCAATTTAAGTTTCTTTTACGGGCAGTGTAGATCAAGATCAGACTGCACAGAACGTGCAGTCTGAACTTTGATCTACACTGCCCGAAACGGTTAGGTTTTTTTTTCCGGCGAGAATTTCTTTATATTCGCGATATTTTGGGGTCTTTACTACTAGCAAGACATTTTCCTTTACTTTAGTTAGCGTTTCTTTACCAGACGACAAAATGTTAGACTTGTCCAAATTTAAAGCATTTGCAGACGAAAAAAAAGAATGTGACCGAAATGTTGATATCGGTTTTGAAAAGGGTAGAAAACATTGTGGAAAAAAGAGAAAATGCTGGTTACCAGCACTTTCTCCTTTTTCCGCAATGTTTGCAAATGCCGTCTTGGTCGGGATGGATGAAACTAGGGATTGTGTGGTAAAGGATTCGAGGATAATTTTTAATCGAAACCTGATGGCAAAAGACAAAAATATCACGTCACGCTCTCGCGTATTAATACATTTAAATTCTCGTTAACTTCCTTTAACTCGGAGAGTTCACGCACACACACAAAAAAAAAACCCGGTGGCTAGTCTCATAAGGCTGCTTAGCGGGACTCTCTTATCTTTTGCGGACAGTGTAGATTAAGATCAGACTGCACAGAACGCGCTGTCTGATCTTTGATCTACACTGTCCGAAAAGGACTTCTTATCCACCAAAATCTACCTTTGAAATAGCAAAATTGGGGTTTTTACTATTTGCTCAAAAGTTTCATTCCACTTATTTAGAAGGATAAGGGGTTAAAAAAAAGACCGAAATATTGCGATTTTAACCCATTACCAAACGAAAGAAAAAAAGTAATTGTCCAAATATAAAGCTTAGCAGACGACAAATTATACGTTGCTTGAATGATGAAATTTGTGAGTGAAAAGAGAGAAAAACATTGTGGGAAAAGGAGTTACCTTTGTGGTTACCAGCATTTTCTCCTTTTCCCACAATGTTCTGGAAAGTCTTCTCTGTCAGGGTTGTCAAATCTCGGGCTTGGTTATGGGTTAACACTGCTTTTCCATTGTGAGTATTTATACATATTCTGACAGTGTAGACCCAGAATCAGATTGCACTCTGAACTCCCTTGTCTTAATGTAGTCTCTCCATAACAGTGATTACAACTGTTTGCTTGAAGGGTAAATGGTTTACCTTGTACCTACCGAAATTTTATTAAGGATTTTCTATATTTATAGAGTAATTTCTCCACATTCATTGGAATTCAATGACTAAAATGGTGCACAAAGAAGTGGAGAATGTTGATAAGGTTCAGATGGCATGCATATTCACTCTAATCTTGGTTTTCACTCTCTAAATATAACACAAAATAGACCCGAGTTCGCGGGTGGTAAGATAAGAATCAATTCACTTCCGGTTCAAGGGACAAAACATGGATGGCCGATGGGCAGTTCTACTTCCGTTATAGGACCATTAACCTTTGACATTTCTCAGACGATTGTTTTGGGTTTTCTTTTTTTGTCTTTAAAAGAATTGTTCAGTCGGTATATGCGACCTTGAAACTTAGGCGTTGCTGATGCGATTGCCATCTGATCGTCATTTCGACAGGGTTCATTTCTCTCTCACCTTTGCATTGTTTCTACGGTGATTATATTGGAGAACAACAGCAAGGTGGCTTTGGAACAAAAATATATGCGAAACAATGGTAAACAGAAACTCCAGGAAAAGCTAGATAGGTGCACTGGGCACCTCGATATAACTGAAATTACGTTTTAAAAAAATCCATCTGAAAAGCAAGATTTTCTTTGCACCCTTAACCTGCCAAATAAGTGAAAGGAAACTTTCAAGCCGATTGTAAAAACCCAAAATGTTGCTATATTCAAATTATTTCAGGGTAAGAATATTTCCTTATCGGACAGTGTAGATCCAAGATCAGACTGCACGTTTTGTGCAGTCTGATCTTGATCTTCACTGTCCGCAAAAGGTCCTTGAGTCGCGCGCAAGAGCCAAAGGGTTAAATGCGTTAGTCTTAATATTTTACTGTCTGGTATTTCACTGAACTTGATTTTTTTCCCAAATATATGAAACCTGATCAATGTGATGATAACAAAGCATAACCTTTGGCTATTTCTGTCTCTCTCCAGTTTATCTGAGCGATGCTCTGGCAAATGGGGGTATAATGCATCTCTGTGATCCATTATACAAGTGCCAAGCAAGTCATCATATTATCATGTATCAATAAAATCTATTTTGTCTTTAAACCGCCAAAAATTTGAGGTAGAGTGGTCCTTGGACATGCAGAATATTGACCATAAGTAAAAAATTTCTATCGTTGTCAGCTTGCGCAGACTGCGCAGGCTTACCTGGGTTGGTACTTTTTTTTTTCAAATGTATTTAACCACCATATTATAGAGCATGGCTCATATATATATATATATATATATATATATATATATATATATATATATATATATATATATATATATATATATATATAAAAACTGTGCAGGCTGATAAGGGTCGATACTTTTTGCAGATCATTGAACTCCTGTTTTCACAGAGTTCATTAGTTATCCGTGTTTTTGTCCACAAAAAAAACCTCAAAGCTGTATCGTGTTACTTTTCAACTATAGAATCTGAAAACTACTTTTTCATGTCGTATCAACTGTCCTTCTTCAAATGTACGCTCTATAGCGTGTTCACATATAGAATATCAGTGCCAGACAAAATATTTCATAAGTTTCAAAATTGGAAGTTTAAGCTTCATTTGGTTCCGGCTAGAATCTCTATCCTCAAGGTACTATTCACTTTCCATTATACTTATGAGTCGTGCTCTGACAAAAAGGGGGTTTAAGGCATCTCTGTGATGCATTATACCAAGCAAGTCATCACATGATTATGGATTCCATAAAATCTATTTTGTCTAAGAGTCGGCTGAATCTGTGGGTAAAATTGTCCTTTAACATGGAGAAAATTTACCAATAGCAAAAAGTATCGACCCATGTCAGCCTGCGCAGACTGCGGGTCGATACTTTTTGCAGAAATATTATACCCCGTATACAGGCAGCATGGCCCACATTCAAATACCAGTATTCTAAATGAGTGATACAAACCCATTAGCCAATCAAATTACTTAAAAATGTAGAATTTGAATTAAATTCAAATAACTTTCGAATGCGTGTACGTGCATTTCCCCTTGCCAGGCCCTACAAACGACACATGTAGACGAAAATCGGCCTGCACAACCGATAATTCAATCTTTATTATTTTCTTATCAGTAAAGTTACTTCGATTTTACAGTGAATAACATCACGAGTGATGATAAATATGGTATCATCACTAGTGACGATATAGTTTTAGAATGTTTGCCGGAACTACTTTTTTCCTATATTGCTCATATTGTACCATTCTTGATAATTATTAGAATAAAAAATGGTGAATTGGGAATATAATAAATAGGATAATACACTGGTTTTGTGTGATACTAAAAGTCTGTCACTCGAATGGGGTTTGATGCGGTAAAAAGACTCGTCCTTCGGACTTGTTTTTTAAACCGCATCACACCCCATTCTAGTGACAGACTTTTTATATCGCACACAACCAGCTGATTATCCTCTATTTACTCCATTCGTTTACATTCAACTAGAGTATCCTATAAAACCTTCCTTCAGTTCATTATTTTTCACTTTCATTGATTTTGTTGTTATTTATTGTGCTTTAATTCCGTGGAGAAGATCATAAACTGTCAAATTTATTTTCGAAGTTTTAACTCTTTCACTACTGAATAAATAAATTGCATTTTCTTAAGGGCTGAAAATATATTTCCTCTGCAAGATCAAGAGACAGTTCGGTCATAATCTTGAATGTAGCAGTGGACAGTGTAGATCAGAGATCAGGCTGCACATTCTGTGCAGTCTGATCTCGATCTACTCTGTCCACAAAAACTTCTGATGTCGTATATGGTATAGAAAGAGTTAAAAGCCGTTTTATAGCGCGTGCAGGAAAGTATAATCATCACAGACATGCAAATGTCGTTGCACTATTAAAATATTTCTATAACGTTCTAACGCTTGCTTTTGCATTTTTTATCGTCGAAATCGGTTGTCCATATCAGTGACATTCCAACAAGGTTTTTAGTCATTTTAAAAGAGGAATAGTGCAAAATACAGGATGAACCCATCCTTAGTCACTCTGTTCTTTTTCGGGCTCTGTTAGCCTGGGTTCCAGCCCGATATATTTTTCCTTTCATGTATTCGGACGTTACTTTTTCAAAAATGAGTAAATAATTACGGAAGCTATAAACCGTTTTGCCACAGATCGGTATGGACCGTGAAAGGAGACAGCGATAAGGAGTGACTAAAAGACCCTTACCGCCTGGATCAAGGCTAGTGCTTGGTGTATAGCACCGTCATATGGGACTTCGATTTTAAGTCTCGCACAATTAGAAATTCTGGTTGGCCAGCCGTGTGAATCAAACCTACATCCTCAAGTATCCCGATATTACAAATCTCGTGTTCTACCACTTCAGCTGAACTGCCGAACAAATAACGTCGTAAAATCCGATTGGGTTCGTTATCTTATGCATTGTAGCCTATCTGTCATCTCGTCTCCCTCAATATTCGATGCCAAAAAAAACCATACATACTGGTTATATCATTTATGAATGTGTTATTGTTTGCAGACATTCTTAGATAGCACACAATTCTTTATTAATTTACTAGTTGTATAGTGTTGTATTGATCTTTATTTATAAGAAGGATTTCTTCTTTCTTACTCGCTATTTCGATGGAATAACAGCAACAAACACACGGTGAAAGTATAGAAAAAGATTTACGAAAAAAAAAACCATATGAGCCGTGCTCTGGCAAAAAGGGGGCATAATGCATCCCCGTGATATATTATACCAATCATGTCATCATGTTATTCTGGATCAATAAAAATCCATTTAGTCCAGCAATTGACTAGATCTTGAGGTTGAACCGTCCTTTGACATGCAGAAAATATAGAAATATTTATTTTGTCTAACAACTGACGGAATAATGAGGTAGACTCATCATGTTATTCTGGATCAATAAAAATCCATTTAGTCCAGCAATTGACTAGATGTTGAGGTTGAACGGTCCTTTGACAAGCAGAAAATATACAAATAACAAAAAGTTTCGACTCATGTCAGCCTGCGCAGACTGCGCAGACTGACATGGTTCGATACTTTTGCAAGTTATTAAACTCCACTTTTCCGAGCATGAGTCTAAAAACTGAACAATGATAAATGGAATATTTCACACAACAATGGGATGGCACAGTAAATAGAATATTTGTTGGTTTTTTTTTTCGATGAATGCGCCACAAGTGAAAATATTATATTGATGTTCACTTGATGATCTAAATTTCGTTCTTTCACCGAAAAAAAAACCCCCAAATATTCTCTGTATATTTCATATAACAATGGGGAAATTTGCTTGAAGATGATGACGTATGTTCAGTACCCAATGATCTCTTATAGTGCTCTCTAGGATGCTTTACCAGGCTAATCGCATTTGCATAATATACGACTTCAACCCTCAAGCTACTATGCGCGACTAAAATACCTTTTGCGGACAGTGTAGATCAAGATCAGACTGCACAGAACGTGCAGTCTGATCTTGGATCTACACTGTCCGATAAGGAATTTTTTTTCCCAAAAATATCTTTGAAGTATCAAAAATTGGGTTTAATATATTTATGGCTTGAAGTTTAAAGGTGGGTATTTAGATTTTTCACATCTCACCAAATTAAAAAATATATATATCACTGAAATTTATATGAAAAAACAATACAAATCATTCATAATTAAGAATCATAAAATTACAAAAAAAAAATTTTTTTTGATGGTGTTCCCTTAAAAGGCTACGTAGCCTCGTAAGGTATTTTTAGATTTCGCGCCAGAAATCAAAAAAGCATTGTGGGAATGTCAAGTGACTGGCAGGTGACTAATGACGCTTAAATTCCATAACATAACAAACATGTAATTATTTTCCATGATGTCTTCTTCGGACGCTATGTTTGAAGCTTCGTCTGTGTATTTCCGGTATGTAAATGAGCGTGTTGCTCATGTAAAAATAGACCGTGTTTCCCGTCGGTGTCAACCTGGGCCGTAGTAAATCTCTAATTTCTCTTGTTGTCGGATGGTTTTCGACTACTGGGGTTTTATGAATGAAAATTAAAAGGCTTTGGGAGTATAAGGATGATTTTTTTTGTATTTTTGTAAAATTTTCGTCCCAAAATCTGAAGGGTCACCTTTAATGTCACGTCTTTAGCAGGTGAATGGTTAACTCTTTCTCTACCAAATAAATAACCAGTACTTTTCAAATGACTAAGTTCCGCTGGAAGATGAAGAGGCAGTTAATTCTTTAACACTACACGACAAAAAAGTTGACTTGTCCAAACTGACAGCATTTTCAGACGACAATTCATATGTGGCTCTAACGATGGGATGTGTGTTTGACACGTTAGAAAACATTATGGGAAAAGGAGAAAATGCTGGTTTCCAGCATTTTTGTCTTTTTCCATAACGTTTTCGAAAGCCGTCTTTCTTAGGGGTCGTGAAAACTCTGGTAATGTGTAAAGTTATAATCTAGAATAAATAAGTAGATAGTGTAGATCAAAGATCAGACTGCGTGTTTTGTGCAGTCTGATCTTGATCTACACTGTCTACAAAAGCTTTTTGTGTCTTCATTGGTAAGTAAGGAAAGAGCTCAACACGCAGGGGGTAAAACATCGGTCGGCAACAAAAGATAATAAGATAAGGTGAATAATACTCATCGGTATTTCTCATTTTGTCACAGTATTTTACAGGTTATCTCGAAGTCTGGATAGCCTTTTCTCATTCTCATTTTGTTACAATATTTTACCTGTTATCTCGAAAGCTAGATGGTCTTTCATTTTTTTTTTTTTTCATTTTGTCATAGTATTTTATTGGTTATCTCAAAATCTATAGAAATCCATTTACTTTTCTCATTTTTTTTTACAATATCTTACTGGTTATCTCGCAGTCTAGATTGTCCTTTACCTTATTTCAGTTTGTCACAATATTTTACTTTTTATCTCGAAAGCAAGATAGTCGTTTACTTTTTCAATTTTTCAAAATATTTTACTGGTTATCTCAAAATCTAGAAAGCCATTTACTTTTCTCTTTTTTTTTCACAATATCTTACTGGTTATCTCGAAGTCTAGGTTGTCCTTTATTTTTTTTTTATTTCGTCACAATATTTCACTGATTATCTTGAAAGCTAGATGGCAATTGGCAATGTGAGTGTCGCATTTGTCCCATATTTAACTTGTCATCTCGAAAGCAAGATAGTATTCTACTTTTTCATTTGTCACAGTATTTTACTGGTTATCTCGTAGTCTCGAAAGCCTTGTACTTATCTCATTTTGTATCATTATTTCACTGGTTATCTCTATGACTAGATAAATATTTACTTTTCTTATTTTGTCACTATATTCTTCTGATTATATCGAAGTCAAACTTTTTTTTACTTTTCTCGTTTTGTCACAATATTTTACATATTATTGCGTGAAGCATTTACAAAACGTATAGATATAAATACATGCATTTACTTACATGCTCAGGAATACAGCAACCAAAAGCGTTGTTAGATTCATCTTTGAATATTTTGACGAAAGAATCAAAAGTTATCAAAATTACACAAACATTATCCGGCGAGCTTCTTTCTGGTGGCAAATATGGGTATACTACGCATCATTTCAAGGAAGTACGGTGTTAAGAAAATTACGTCATGAATCATGTGACAATCCGTGCCTTTGATTCAACCAATCGGCGTAGGTTTTCCAACCTCAAAGACACGCCTGTTCCATTCTGCAGTGAGCACAATTCACAATTGTCATAAATTTGCCGAAGATAACGCTAATAAAGTATCGGAAAATAAAGCTATAACTTCTCCGTGGAGTTAATTTGATAACCCGGCTTGTGGATGCTCCGCTTGCCAACAAGTAAACTAATTTTTGATAAGCTCACAAGAGAATTTCGTCTTCTTTGATGGGGAGAATGGGCTAGTTTTGGATCATTTATTATTGAAAGAGAATCTTCGAGACGCGAGATTTTTGACCGAAAGATTGCCACAATATCTACAATAGACCATGTTTGTCGTCATCTTGATTTAGATACTCTCCTTAACCCTTTACCAAACAACTACTTGTTTCAGGGAATACTTTAAAGAAGACTTTTTGAAAACATCCTAGGAAAAGTAGAAAATGCCAGTAAGCTGAATTTCTCCTTTTCCCACAATACCTTTGATTCTTTCAATGATGAATTATTTTAGCAGCATTAACTTTTGTTGTCTGCAAATGTTTTCAAATCCTTTTAAATTCAGCAAGACTGAAAAAGATTGTTTTGTAAAGGATTAAATATTAAAGATACATCTATACTCGTTTTCAGCCAGTTTTCAGCCACTTTTAAACCTATTTCATCTTTAAATTATAAAACTGTAATCGTTCTTGTATCTTCATGCCAAATATTGCCTCTGACGGCTGCAATGTTGCACAAATTACGACGGATAGAAAATGCATTTCATGTTTTGGAAGCCATCAAATCAGTCCCTGTTGTCGTTTCCAGTTTTAAAAGAGGACAAATCACTTGAAATTTCTATCCCTTACACAATTCATAATTTATCTATGTTTACACAGATAAGCCAATCTACACACTTTCAAGTTTTAACAACGTTTTTCTCTCTAGGGTGTATCTTTAAGACAATACTGTTGTAACAGCACTAGCATATAAATATTGAATTGGTTTTGGCATCCTCGCTTTATTTGTGCTGTAACAGAAGTCATGTGAACAAGGCTGACTATTCCAGACATTGTGACGTACGGGGGTCAACATGGTGCCAGCAAGATGAGTCTTAATATCAGTTATAATATCAGTTATATCAATCTTATACCGGTTATATCACCTTTTTGACCTCTCTAATGATATGAGGAATGGGTTTTTTGACTTACAGAAACTAAAGCCAATTGACAGTTCTTATGCACTACCACAATGCCTCTTTCATAGAAATATCCATTTCTATGAGTTTTTTTTAATGGTATGCTTTCACTGAGTTCATTACTTTTTTTTTTATCGTATTACGAGTATTAATCATTATTGAGATTTTTTTGTGAAATGGTGTTACTATACGAGCCATGCTCTGTGAACAAGAGGTTTAATACATCTGCAAAAAGTTTAGACCCAGGTCAGCCTGCGCAGCTCGAACAGGCTGACCTGAGTCGAAACCTTTTGCTATTGGTGGATTTTTTGCATGTCAAAGGACCACTTTACCGCATGATCAAGTTAGTTGTCAGACGAAAATGATTAATGGATCCATAATTATGTGATGACTTGCTTGTTATCATGCTTCACGGAGGTGCATTGAAACCTCTTTAGCCAGATCAGAGCTCATATCTTTTTATTCAAATTATATTTGGGACAGCCATATCTCGAGCAAAAGAGTAGCAATGGATCTACATGTATTCAGTTTCTATCAGTAGGACAAACTGTAGCAAAGAGAACAATTTCGAAGACAGGAGTTAAACATTGTTTATAAGATACATCTATACTCGTATACAGCCGGTTTTCAGCCAGTTTTAACCCATTTCGTCTTTCTTTTATGAAACTCTAATCATGTTTGTATCTTGAGACCAAATGTTGCATCTGATGGCTGCAAGGTTGCACAGATTACGATGGATATAAAATGCATTTCATGTTTTGGAGGCCTTCAAGGCAATCGCTGTTGTCATTTCCGGTTTTAAATGAGGACAAATCCTTCGAATTTCTCTATTCCTTACGCTATATTTGTATTGGTGATTTATCTATGTATACATAGCTGAGCGATTCTACACACCTTCAAGTTTTAACAGTGTTTTTCCTCACTGGCTGTAAGGATGTATCTTTAACTCTTTACAAAACCACAAAATTTTGGAATCATCCAATTTGAAAGCATTTGTAGACTAAAATTCAGATGTGCCTCAAATAATAGAAAACATTGTGGGCAACATTGTGTTCCCACAATGTTTTCGAAAGCCTTATTTCTCAGGGTCGTAAAAAACTAGGGATTGTGTGGTAAGGGATTAATGAACTATGTACCAAAATATGACAGCTTTGTATGTAGGCAAGCATTCTTAGAAGTAACTTTGAGACTATATCAAAATTAAGACTACATGATAATTCAATTATGGCAGCACGATTATTGTTTGAACAATTTTGGTACAGCACAAGTAAGCTTTTGAATCAATATGGCTTTGGCCGTCATCTTGGTCATGTGACAGATACACGATCTGTTCAAAATACCATTGCTATTTGAAAAAGCGGTGCACTTAATCTATTGTTATTTTTTGAGCGCAAACAAATATATAGCTCAGCACTAAATTAAACATTTAACTTCAAACAATTCTGCGACTTTTAAATGTGCAAATTCATTACTCTGGAAATGATATTGCGTTATAAAGATTGATGTCGAATGATTCGATATAAGTGATAGTTTGTTTGAAGCAGCTGTGGACAAATGCATCATCTCATCTACTACGAGAGAAATGATAATTCATTATGTAAACATATGAGTCATGCTCTGTGAAAAGGAGGTTTAATGCATCTGCGAAAAGAATCGACCCAGGTCAGCCTGTGCAGTCCGCGCAGGCAAATCTGGGCCGAAACTGTTCGCTATAGGTCAGTTTTCTGTATGTCCAAGGACCAGTCTACTTAAGATTAAGTCTGTAGTTAAAAAAGTGGCCATTATGTATCCATGATTACGTTATGGCCTGATTGGTATCATGCATTACGGAGATGTATTAAGCTCCCTTTTGCCAGAGCATGGCTCATATATAAAACCCATGCTCTCTGAAAAACGGGTTTAATGCATCTTGAAAAAGTATCGATCCAATTCAGCCTGCGCAATCTGCGCAGGCTGACCTGGGTCGATACTTTTTGCTGTTTGTTGATTTCGTGTATGTCAAGGGACAAGTGTACCTCATGATTCAGTTGGTTGTTAGACAAACTGTATATGGCCTGCAACACGTGAAAAGGGGCATTCGGACATTTGCGTAAAGTGTCGTCTCGGATCAGCCTGCGCAGTCCGCGCAGGCTAATCCGCAACGACACTTTCCGTTTTTGTGTAATTTTCTGTTTTGCGTAAGTCTACTGTTTGAAAAAATCTAATATAGTCGTAAAGTGCCGTCTCGGATTGACCTTCGCGGACTGCACAGGCTAATCCGAGACGACAATTTACGCAAATGTCCGAATGCCCCTTTTCGCGTGTTGCAAGCCATATAATAGATCCATAGTTATATGATGACTTGGTCGGTAAAATGCATCACGGATTTGCATTAAATTCCCCTTTGCCACGGCTCATATTAATGCTTTTTTTTTCATCGAACAAAAAGGCATGTTTAATTCCATATGACATAAGTTGTCCTTTGAAATTATAGCTGTTCATTCAAAGGTGTTTAGAGTCCGCTCAATAACAGTCTTTTTCACTAAAAATGTAAAATAGAACATAGAATTTCATTTCTAATGCCAAATGTCTAATTATTTTTTGAAACATAATCGCATTTCAAGAACATGTTGTGATATGCTAAAACATACTTGTATATGTTGAAAGTTAAAGATAAACAACAGGTACTGAGAAGTAGCCAGTGGCATAGAAATATTCTTTTTATGATGAATGGCGATCAGGAACACATGGATAGGTGCACAGACCTACGCGAAATGGTGCAATCACTACTGAAATCGACGTATATAACCCCACAAGCATACTTGCTTTCGTATTTACTCCTTGTGCTGCTAAGTAAGATTCAAGGACCTTTTGCGGACAGTGTAGATCAAGATCAGATTGCACGGAACGTGCAGTCTGATCTTGGATCTACACTGACCGAAAATGAAGATATTTTTCCCCCTAAATAACTTTAAAATACAACATTTGGGTTTTCATCATCGGTTCGAAAAGTTCATTTTGCAGGTTAAGGGTTAATAAAATTCCTATACCATCATATAGTCGTAGACGTGCATCAGTATGAATATTTGATACATCTACATGACTGATGGTTTATATTGTAACTGCAGTGGGAATAATACATCATTAGAAACGCTAAGGTGTGTCATGACCAATAATATTCATTCTATTTGCCCATAAAGAACATACAATGTACTTATTTATTTATTTATTTATTTATTTATTTATTTTTATTTATTTATTTACATGTATTTATTCATTTATTTATTTTAATTGAAATTTCGTTGAAAACACTTACTGCTTCTTTTCAGAAACGCTCGGGTGTGTCAAAACCAACAGTATTCATTCTATTTGCCCATAAAGAACATACAATGTAGGCCTATTTAGATTTTTAAATGAAACTTCTTTGAAATCAATGATAACTACTGCTTCTTTTTTTGCAAGAGTAAAGAATTGGACGATTGCATCCAATAAAAAATGTACAGTTTTTTTTTTCAATTACATTAATTTACAGGATGTTTAACTATTTTCACGATATTAGGGTCTGTATTGGCAAAACATTCTGGTTTAGCCAATCAGAAGTTGTGTTACTTTCAAAGTCTATAATTAGACCGAGAATGATTGCTGAATTCAGACCCAGATATGACGTCATCATAATATGTGCCTATTCGGAAACACTTTTACGTTGTTGACGTGTGTTCTTATTGTTTCAAATTCTTATCCCGGGGTTGGCCTCTAAAGACGTTCTTTCAAATACGATCAGACGACTGATGTTTTAACTCGAATGAGAAATTGAATTTAGTGTCGTTGTTTTGTATGCCCCCTGATCTTGATGTACACTGTTCACAAAAGTCGTTAAACATTGCGAGTACTGTCGACATTCTTAGATATATTCTTTAACACACAACAGAATTCTGGACTTCTCCGAATTCACGGCACTTGCAGAAGGTAAATGTGGCTTAGATGAGGGGGTTTGTGGTTAGAATGGTTGTGAACATAGTGAGAAAAGGAGAAATGAAGGTTACGAGTATTTTCCTTTTTTCTCCAAACGCTTTCATAAGCCTATTTTCCCAAGTGTCGAATAACACAGGAAATTGTTTGGTAAAGCTTTAAAGCCTCCCCCATCCACGCCATAAGACAGCGTATTTTGACCTGTCTTGTTTTAACTGACTTTAAAAAAATGAACATAGATCTAGAAGTTTTTTAAGTCGTAAAGTGTTACCAGCATTTTCTCCTTTTTCCACATAGTTTTCAAAATCATTTTCCTCGAGTATATGATGGGAATATTTGGTTAAGCGTAAAGGTATTCCCCAGCACAAACGCCATAGCATAGTGTACGCACATTAACATGTCTACCGTTTCCAGCAGTATGGTGTGACTCCTTTTCCTCAACCAAGTTTACAAAAGCTTCTTTTCCCTGCGATTTAACGCACGAGATTGTTAGATAAAGCGTGAATGCAACCCACCCCCTCCCTAACGTCTCAGCAGAGCGTACATTGACATTTTTTTAACTGACGTAAAAAGCCATAGAACTGTTTTCAGTCGTGTTGTGCTAAATAATTAAACATTTTAATTATGCTCGGTTCAGAGGGTATTTCCAATTAGATATATACCGAGATAAAAGGATGTTAGACTTCAAACGAGTAAATTGTGGAATAATTTATGACTTCAGAACCTCGCGGTATATGTCATTACAGCCTCATCTTTCATTTAACTCTACCAAACGACAATATTTAAGATCTATCCAAATTGAAAGCTTTTGCAGACGACAAAATAAATGTGACTCAGAAATGGAAATTTGTCTAGTGACGGTAGAAAACATTGTTGGAAAAGGAGAAAATGCTGGTTGCCAGCATTTTCTCCTTTTCCCGCAATGTTTTCCGAAGCTTTCTTTCTCAGGGTCGTTAGAATCGGAATTGCATAGTAAAGGGTTAAGACGGTCAATAGTCCAGATAATACAGTATGGCACCCATAAGCCATGGGTTCAGAGCTCGAACCTCAGTTCAAGCAAGATTATTTTCGAGAAATAGATTTTGTGCAGTCTGATCATAATCTATATCGTACGCAAAAGCCACTGATTTTGTCTATACCGCTGAGAAGTTTTGTGAACAAAGAACGATCAGTAATGCTATGTAAGAGGAGTTTAATTACTAACATAAGTTATCTCCCTTTTAATTCAATATGACTGTTGCGGGTCACACTAACAATTTCAGTGCTTTAGTCGAAAACGTGGGCTTTTTTGGACAGTATAGATTAAGACCAGAGTTCACGTAATGTGCAATCTGATCTTTGATCTACACAGTCGGCAATATTAGTCAGAGGAATCAGGATATCTGACTGTCTGTCCGTCTGTATGGAAATGCAGATTTTGTCCTCTTGTCCTCGAAAAGTTTTCATTTAATTTTGCTGAAATTCCAATGGACGCCTTTTTACCTTGGGTTTTTGTGCATTTGCAAATTTCTTGTACTAGATCGACTATAACATGAGTTATTGTTCTTGATCTACACTGTCCACAAAAGGTCCTTCAGTCGCGCTAAGCAGCCTAAAGATTAACTTAACCTTCCTGAGTTGCGTTGGCTGAATAAAGGCTTGCAACACAAAAAAAGTGCTGACGATACAAGTTTTGGTAAGAGTGCAATTATTTCTGTAGTGAGATTATTACTTCACAAATTGCCTCGAGACATGATTAGAATGCAAAACTTTAACACCTGGTGTGTTGTTCAAATTGGATAAAAGGTGTTTAAGTCACTTCTGATAAATATCGTCGAGGCCTTCGTCAAAGCAATCCAAATTGAAAGAAGCAGTGAAAAAAAGAAGTATTTTAACACCTTTGGCATAAAATGGTGTGTCTTACGCCTCTGAAGGCGGCTACTTTTCGAAACTTTTTAATGTCATGGAGCATGACATTTTAGGGTCCGTATATACCAACCATTCTTAGGAACATTCTTAGTCGTATTCTCCTAGATTTGAAAGTAACGCGACTTCTGATTGGCTAAACCATTTGGTTTAGCCAAACAAAAGTTGTGTTACATTCAAAGTTAGAAAATCTCAGATATAAAGCCTAAGAATGTTCTTAAGAATACTAACCCATATTATATCCCTTGCCTAGCACTGGTGAAACCAGGAACACACATAACTAATTGAGGAGTAAAAGACCATTCAATGGATCATAGAACACCAACTTAGATGATGAAAGTCTTTCCCCCAAATTTCTACAGAATACTTGATAGTCTTTAGGGTAGATAAGGTTTGTCATGCTCGAGAAAACAAGACTACCATATGCTGCTGTCAACCCTCGGTTAAAGTTGCTTTTAGAAGTATGTTAATGTGAGAGGAATTCTTGAAAAAGTGGGTTTAATACATCTCCGTGATCCATTATACCATGCAAGTCATCATGTAAGTCTCGGTCCAAAAGATCAACTTTGTCTAACAACGAATAAATTATGAGGTAGACTGGTCCTTTAATATGCAAAAAATCGACCAGTTTTAAAATACTTGCGCGGACTGTGGAAGCTGACCTGGATCGATATTTTTTGCAGTTGCATTAAACTACCATTGCACAGAGCATGGCTTTTATTATATAGGACATTTTTATTTAACGCAACACTACTACTTAAATAGAAGAAGGTGCATAAATGTGCCAAAAATATTCACAGGATTACCTTCCCTATTCCGTTTGGGTTCCCTTTATGACAGTTAAACAGTTCGAGTTTAAAGTAAATTTTATCAGTAACGACAGACGTATCAGAAAGTGTCAAAAGTTTGCACGACAATGCAGATAAAGACATGGCTTTGACCATACTTTGACTGTTTTATTTTTGAAAATCGTAACAAGAGCACATCATGCTGGTACCAACACTTGGCTGCAGTTGCTTGATTTCAGTGAAAATCTAAGTAGGAAAGAGGGCATAACTCTGTCAAAATATTTTAATGATTACCTACCCTTGGTGTACGGTTCCCCTTTTGATAGTTTAACAACTTGTCAAAGTCTAAAGTAAATATCTTGAATACTAACAAAAATGTTATAAAATGTCGAGGTTTTTGCTCGACAACGACGCAGATGCAAATGTATATGACGACAATCCTATGGCAATACCTCAACATTTTCTTCGAAAACAGCCGAGCTACAAATGATGCAATCGAGAATTTTTTGCATCCACGAGGTCTCATTTTATTTCTGACTTACGTCATAACTTTCACTTCTTTCACTGCCAAGTGTATATCAAGCCAACCTCTAAGTACCTACAGCTATAAAACATCCTTCCATACTGATAATCTAATATTTATGACATTTCCTAGTTAGTGAGTGCCAAACTTCGTGTCATACAGAGTTCTGAGTCAATGTAGTGTTGGCTCTAAGTACCTACAGCTATAAAACATCCTTCCATACTGATAATCTAATATTTATGACATTTCCTAGTTAGTGAGTGCCAAACTTCGTGTCATACAGAGTTCTGAGTCAATGTAGTGTTGGCGCAAGAATCTTTATTATCTTTAGCGCTTTCACAGAAGATGGCAACTCCAGTAGCTTTTGCAGACGGCGTAGATCAAAATCAGACTGCACAAAACGTGCAGTCTGATTTTGGATCTACACCTTCCGCTACCTGATGCTAAACTAAGACAAAAAAGAATTTGAATTAATGTACGTTTTTACCTCGAAAATTATTGGATTTGTTTACTTGGAAGCGAAAGAGTTAACCCCTAAAATACATCTAAGCACTTACTAATAATTGTTTCATAATGTCTTATTTTATGGGGTAGGATAAACTTAGATTAGAAATTAGTTTATCAATTTCGACTGTTCGGTTATTCCAGTGAAACCTTGAGTTCTAAAAATCGACAGGTTTTTGACATAATTATTGTCATGTCAAAAACTTCAGTTTTTCTACTTTTCGACTAAGCTCTCTATCTATAAGTGTCAGAAATCGGACCTCACTACTTTCAACTGTTTTAGGTAAATCTAAGAAAAAAGTTTTCAATTTAAAAAGTCAGTGGCGAAGCCAGGCTTGCGCACGTACGCAAATGCGTAACGTCGAAATTCCTGTGCATGCTTTTTACTAAAAAAAAAAAATTGTCGAACCCATTTACATCAAAAATTAAAAGTTATGCAGATTTTTTTTAAAAAACAGTAAAACTATGTACCCGTAGAGTAGATTTTTTAAGATCGTGAAAACCGAAATTTGTTTTCTTCTCGGGTGGGGGGGGGCGCGACCTTTGCACCCTCCCCGCCCCCCCAAGACTCCCCTTTCACTTTTGCGTAAGTTCAAAAAAGTCCCAGCTACGCTCTTGGTATTGACAATTGTAAAGAAGTATACAAAATACTTTTCTACTTTTCCTGGCAGTGATCAATCAGGAAAAGTCGAAATTAGGGCGCCCAGTTTCTAGTTTTCTACTTCCGCTCAGGTCGAAAAGTCGTTTGCAGGGACAGGATTCATTACCTTTGAAATAGAACGAGTTCGTTTAAATTTCACAAAAAGTTCATCTGCCTAAAAAGGATGTTTTTGTGTAGTTTACTATTATTCACTTTTTAATGAGATACAGCACTAATGAATGAGTTTTTAAAGAAATTACAAGCCGACAAGTGTGTCAGATTAAGAGTTAAAACTTGATAAAATGTCGCAATGAATCATGGGAACTTTTTCCAAGATCTATTTTTAGCAAAACCTTGTTACATAGACTGGCATCGTAAACCTTGATTCTCGCAAAAATGAGTAATACGGTTGACGTTTCCCTCTTCCTGGTGGTGTCACGCCGCTGTTTTTTTTTTTTCATACATCAGAAATAGAAGGAAAATAAAATCTTTGACCCTCTGCTGCTTTTTGCTGGCGAATATGGACCTTTCCTCTTTCTGCAAAAAAATATTGACCCAGATCAGCCTGTGCAGTCCGGTCAGGCTGACCTCGGTCGAAACTTTAAGTCATCGATCAATCTTCTGCATGTCAAAGGAACAGTGTACCTCATGATGAAGCCGGTTATTGTGCAAAATCGATTTTATTGATCCATGATAAAAATAAGTGATGAACTGCTTAGTAGCGTGCATCACGGAAATGCATTAAACCCGCTTATACCAGATTATGGCTCATATCATAGATGTCTACAAGCCCTACATTATTAGTTGTACGGTCAGGTAGCAGGGGACTTGGAAACTTGTTCACGGCTGTGGTGAATCATTTCGCCCCGAGCCGAGGTCGCGAAATGATTCACGACAGCCGTGAACAAGTTTCCAAGTCCCCTGCCACCTGACCGTACAACGAATTTATTATACTGCAAAGTTTTACCATTCCAACGTGTGTTACGCGAAATTTACCTGTATTTCTGGTTTCAAAAATTGAGTACGCTGACGAAGTAGAATTTCCCTTCTGAGTGCCCCATTTCAATGAAATCTGACGTCACTGGGAACTGACGTCACTGAAACCTTGGAAAAACGTGCATGTTGGTGCATAATCTTGATGTTAATTTTGATCGACGCCGCCATTTTGGGTGTTGTGTTGAAAGTGTATTCATGTATACGGGGCTCCCGAAAGGGAAACTGCTTTTACGTTGGTTTTGCCAGTGTACATGATATATATGTTCGGGGTATATTATCCAATCAGATCTTGAGAAATTTCTTTGCAGTATAATAAAGAAAAAATGAGTTATTACCATCATGAGATGTATAGTTTTTGTCATTTTCTTCTCAACCACGTCTTCGCGTTTTTTACAGGAAAGAGGGAAAAGCATTGGATGAAGACAGTTTTCCTGTATGTAGTATCATGCACCAAATAGCAAGAAAATAGCAAAATTACATCAAATCGTCGAAAAAATCGTAAAATAAACAGCAAAACACGTTTAAGAATGTCTCAATATCCTTTCAAATCAAAGAAAAGTCTAAAATAAAAAAAAAGTATTTGATTCAATTGATCAAAATCTTTTTTTAAAAAAAAACGATTCAGACAACCACTACCGTACCACGGACCTTAATACGACCCGTAAGCATTCTATTCCGATGAACCGGACGCATTCAGTACCGATGAACCGGAAGGGTTCCGTACCGATGAACCAGAAGCATTTTGTTCCGATGACCAGGAAGGATTCCATTCTCATGAACAGAAAGCATTTCCTACCAATGAACCGGAACCATTTCGTGCCGATGGGCCGGAAGTACATGTACTTCGTTCTGTTGACCCGGAAGCATTCCATTTTGGTGTTTTACACCTAATGGGAAATAACGTTTGTTCTATTTTGTGTTAAAATCCTTTTTGAAACAACATTTCAGCTATATCATGTCGGCTTGAGCTCCTATATATGCATTCCCAGAGTTTCTCAATACTTCGCGCAACATTCTCTCGCAGCCACTGGCTGATCTCTTTCTGCATAAACAAATCTCGATGCAAAGCGAAGGAGGAATGAACCCTGTCACAATGACTGTCATCAATCACCTATAACGTGTCATGTTCACACGTTTTTTAAACGATCACAGAAACCTCCCTCACATTTCAATGGCAGATGGAACCGAAAAAGTTGACACATGCAAAAAAGAAAACCCGCCGAAAAGGTCAACATTAGAGTTCTTTCTTCCTCCCGCTATTGTCAACAGCTTTTTTCAACGTTAATTAAACCTAAGTAGGAAACTAAACAACTTTTTTTTTTTCACTTTTTTTTTACCCATTACCACTTGAAAGGAAAATTCTAAAGAACATCTTAGAATAAATAAAGCCTTGCCAAAGTGGAGAATTTCCACATTAATTAAGGATTCAATATATAAATACATGTGAAAACATTGTGCCAAAAGAAGAAACTGCTCGTTTCGAGCAGTTTCTTCTTTTGCCGCAATGTTTTCTGAAGTTACTTTCTTCAAAATTCAATAAAAAGAGTCGTCTGCAAATGGATATGTGTTTAAAAATTAACAAAATTTCTATTTAAAGCTGTGACACTAATTAGTAAAAGTAACACAAATGCGATATACTTTTACAGGGGCAAAAATGTCTAAAAGAAATACAGAAAAATATAGGAAACAGTACAATTGCTTTGAACAAGAAAATGCTTCCTTCCACGTTGCTTTCAAGGGCAGTTTTATGTAAAAACGTAAAAAGCTCTATTGTCGAGTCATAGTTTAATTCATCACGCTGCTAATTTGTCTAAACACGGTTGTTCTTAAATATTCATGAACTTTTCTAATCAGTTTAAGGTATTAGGGTCACGTTTTTCTTCATTATTTTTTGGCAAATAAAAGCTTCTTAACCAATTATTGTAGAAACACGAATTTCAACGCATCTAAAGTTGACAAGTTCGTAAACATTGGGGAAAAAGGAGCAATTACCGCTTTGGAACAAAACACTTTTTATTTCCAAAGGTGATTTTCGTTTTAGTGAAAAAAAATCCTTTTCTACTAATGTTTGTCCTTTGCCTAATTTGTTCTAGCTTTCTTTAGGTGATACAATGATCTGTTCAGTTATTAGTAACTGTCTAAGTAAGATAGGACGGCAATCGGCAAACGTCTCGTACTCCGTTGATCCGTAGATGAAGTTACGGAATCAGCCGAGTTGTGACGATTGATTGAGCAGTATGGTGTTGTAGTCTACAATGAAAGCAGAACAGAACAGAGTTTTTAAGCAGACTAATTACTAAGCATACAAGCTCAATAGTCAAAACGATATGCATGTATTTCATAGTACATGTATATGGTAGTAATGGCATACTCGTTCATACATTGAGTAATATAATTCAGCCACGCTCAAGCAGGAGGAAATTCAATGCATCTTCGTGATGCATGGTACCAAGCAAGCCGTCAGACAATTATGGATCCATAAAAATCCATTTTGACTAACAACCGATAGAATCATTAAGTGGATTGATTCTTTGACATGCAGAAAATTTACCAACAGCGCGGACTGCACAGGCTAGCATAGGTCGATACTTTTCTCAGGTGAATTAAACTCCTTTTTCACAGAGCATGACTTACATGTATATACATAGAATGAAATAATTTTATGATTGGTTGATTGATTGATTGGTGTTTAACGCCGTTTTCAACATTATTTCAGTCATATCGCGGCGGCCAGTGCACCTATCCATGCTTTCCTGGGGTCTCTTTATCCAGTACTCCGCACAATTTTCTTTCCAAGCCACTGGCTGCTTTCCCACGTAACCATCGTCGAAACAATGATCAGCGGTGGGAGAGAAATGAATCCTGTCACAATTACTATCATCAATCCTCGGAAAGATATTGGCTGAGCCAGGGATCGAACCCACGACCCCTGTTCTCAAGTCCTGCACGCTACCGACAAAGCTACCGGGGCTCGGCGAAATAGTTTTAGTGGACATGTACGGTTCTAATGGTGCATTGGCAATTAACGGATAAAACCAAATGACATTTAAGCTACTTAAAGTATTTTGGGTCAATGTTGCTTTTCTTTTTTTTTGCCGAAACCTGTCATTTATTTTTCTATTGCGATGGGTCAATATGTTGAAAACGAGGCAAGTCACTGGCGTCATAATTATCTTCATCTTTGTGTACTTTCGGGTTTTTTTCCGTTTCTTTAGCCCTTTACCATACGACAAAATTTTAGCCTTGTCCAAATTGAAAACATTTGCAGACGACAATCGAATTGTGGCTCAAAAGATTGGACTAGTCTCTAGAAAGGGTATAAAACATTGTGGGAAATGGAGAAAATGCTGGTTACCAGCATTTTCTCCTTTTCCCACAATGTTTTCGAAAGCTTTCCCTGTCAGGGTCGTGAAAACTCGAGGTTGTGTGTTAAAGATTTAACCACTTTAACGCCATAATTACGGTAACGAACGGCACAAAACAACTGACTCTAATTAATGTTAGCGATGCCATTTTAATTGTTCTCCCTTTAAATATTCATGAGTTTTTTTTTTTCTTTACTTTTTTTATCCTTTACTAAACAATCCCGAGTCTTTTTTGGTTTTTTTTTTACCCCTGAAGAAAAACGCTTTTGAAAACATTGAGGTAAAAGGAGAAAATGCTGGTTTCCAGCATTTTCTCCTTTTCCAACAATGCTTCTTCCAATTCAAAGACAAATCCTGTCATTTGAACAGCATTTCACCTGTCGCCCGCAAATGTTCCTAATTTGGACAAGTCTAAAATTCTATGATCTGGTAAAGAGATAAAGTAAAATAGCGTGGTGACTTAAATAGATCTGCGGAACGCCCGACAATGGTAGGCTCTTGTGGGAGTGTTTAATGGTATCCTTACAGCTAGAGAGAGAGAGAAAAAAAAAAAGAACATTGTTAAAACTTGAAAGTGTGTAGAATGGTTCAGCTGTGTAAACAGATAAATTAGCAATATATATGGTTTAAGGAATGGAAAAACACAGGAGGTTTGTCTTCATTTAACCCGGAATCGACAGCAACTATTACTCTTGAGGCCTCCAAAACATGAAATACATTTTCTTTCCGTCGTAATCTGTGCAATTTTGCGGCCAAATATTTGGCAACAAGTAAAAGAATGTTTCGTAAAATAAGCATGCTACGGGTTAAAAACTGACTGAAAACGAGTACAGATGTATCTTAAACGCCTTACCAAACGACAAAATTTTAGACTTGTCTAAATTGAAAGCATTTGCAAAATAAATATGATTCGAAAATTAAAATATTTTGGAGAAAAGAGAATATTTGTAACCAGCATTTTCTGTTCTTGCCACAATGATTTCAAAAGCCTTTTTTCTTAGGGTCGTTGGGACGCTGGGACTGTGTGGTAAAGGGTAATACCGTCTTCGAACAGTATTTCAGGTATATTAAGTGACAAGTGCATCTATCTATGCTCTCCCGGAGTTTCTTTTTACCAGTACTTCGCACAAGAATCTTTCCCACACACTGATGATTTCCCAAATTGGTTCGACGAGTCTGGCAACTCAACCGGTTACAAACATGGCTTGTAAACCAGAGGTTGCTAGCTCGATTACCAGCTCTAACTACATGTACCTGTCTGTAATATCCGTCAACAGAATTGATTGACCACATTGAAAATTGAATGTACGGAATGTTTGTCAACAGAAATGTACCCAGAAAAAAATTCGATAGAAATTAGTGACTCGTGTTTCTTTTTTAATTGGAGCTTTATAATTTTAAGCAACTTCAAAGCGAAGAAATTTCTGGCGAAGAAATATTCCCCGTAGGTACATATCACCCATCGTTATGCAGCCGAGGGATTTGATCAACTGATCATTGGAGGTATGCCGAATGATGGCAGGCAACAAAATGGCAAAAACAGATGTTGTGTGAAGCACTGGGAAAATAATCTCAGCGGGAAAACATGTATAGGTGCACTGGTCATCGCGATATCACAGACAATTTTGAAAACGGGTACCGCACAACCAATTTTTCTTGTCTCATTACCCACTCCTATGTAGAAAATGAACCATCTGTTCATAATACCTTTTATGTCTCGTGCATGACACAGCAATTTCACTGCACGAGCTCTAACTTCACGTTTAATGAAATAAAGTCTAAATGAATTACTTTTTGATATAATTACACGCAAACTTTAACATCTGATTCACAGTTTAACCCCTTACCAAACAATCCCATGTTTTAACAACTCTGTTGAAGAAGGCATTTGAAAATGTTGTGGGAAAAAGAGAAAATGCTGGTTAACAGCATTTTCTCTTTTTCCCGCAATATTTTCTACCCTTTCTCTTACAAATCCCATTATATTAGCCACATCAAATTTGTCGTCTGGAAATGCTTTCAATTTGGACCAGTCTAAAATTTTGTCGTCTTCGAAAGGATTCAACTTGTAACATTATCACAAGAAGACTCGAAATATTATCAGACATTGTAAACATAATGCTCCAAATTTGTCGGTATATTCCTAGATTATTATTACTTTTGACGTTCTTCTTTTGCATACCGAGTCCCGGTTGCGCAGTCGATAGGATACAAGACCTCAGACAGAGAGTTGCTGGTTCAAATACCTGGCTCGACCAATTTCTTCTGATAATAGTTATTGCAACAGGATTCATTCCTCTCTCACCGCTGATCATAGTTTCTACGATGGTTACGTACGAAAGTAGCCAATGACTTGAAAAGAAAATGTTAAGAGATACTAGTTACGAATGTCGAGGAAAGCCTGGATAGGTGCACTCTCCGCCGCGACATAACTGAAATTATGATGAACATAGGGGTAAACACAATACAAACAGGCAATCCCGTAGATTTGAATTTATCAACTAGTCTTATGAACATTCTTGGTCCAGTTCTCAAGAATTTTCTGAATTTGAAAGTAACACAACCTCTGACTGGCTAAACCAAATTTTACAGCCAATCAGAAGTGGCCTTTTGCTTCCTATCGCTAAAATTACACGTAGAGTGAAATTAAAGTAACAGTAAAGCCCAAAAGTAAACAAGAGGGTGTTTAAATGCATTTAAATTATTATCATACCATTCAAAAGTATGGAAAGTATTGTGAAGATGGTAATCTATTGTACGGTCAGTCGAAGTGTTAGTCGCTGACAGGGAAATAAATTTCAAAACTAGGTTAAAACCTGCCAGGTAGCTGTGTCTTTGGTTTACTTTTTGCCTGATTTTAAAAGTTCTTTTTTCTGCCAGCGACTAACACATGGCCCGACCACACGATAACAGACTGTCATCTCCACAATGTTTTCCATACTTAATGGTATGATTTAAATTTAAATGTATTAGGACACCTGCTTTGATGTTTTGGCCTCTACTGGGCCTTTAACTCTGGATGGTGCATACAGACCCTGTTTTTACCTACCACTATATAGCTTTAACCCTTTACAATACGACAAAGTTCTAGACTTGTCCAAATTGAAAGCATTTGCAGACGACAAATCAAATGCTTTTGGAATGATGGGATTTGTCTTTATTAGATTGTGGGAAAAGGATAGAAGGTTACCAAGAGGAAAAGATTTGTGCTTTTCCTACGTTTTTTTTTTCAAAAGCATTCTTCCTCGAGGTCGTGAAAATTCTGGATTATTTGGTTCTAAGAAAAGGTCGAAGTGTCGCTTATAACATTATTGTCGTCTGCGCCGTCATCGTGCGAAAAATGACACTTTTCTTGGTCTGTATTCACCGATCATTCTTAAGATCAATCTTAGTCTTATTCTCCAGAATTTTCTAAATTTGAAAGTAACACAACTTCTGATTGGCTAAACCATTCGGTTTAGCCAATCAGAAGTTGTGTTACTTTCAAATTTAGAAAATTTCAGATTTAAAGACTGAGACTGTTCTGAAGAATACTTGGTGAATAGTAGTTGGTAAATACGGACCTAGATGTTTTCGACATTGCTGAAGATAATGACTTTAAAGTAACTATAAAGGCCAAAAGTAAACAAAGTGGGTGTTGAAATGCATTTGAATTTATATCATACCATTTAAAAGTATGGAAATTATTGTGAAGATGACCATCTGTCATTGTACGGTAAGTCCAAGTGTTAGTCCCTGACAGAGAAATTAATTTCAAAACTAGGTTAAAACCTGCCAGGTAGCTGTGTCTTTTGCTTACCTTTGGCCTGATTTTAAAATTCTTTTTTCTGCCAGCGAATAACATATGGCCCGACCACACGATAACAGACTGTCATCTCTACAATATTTTCCATACTTTTAAATGGTATTATTTAAATTCAAATGTATTATGACAACTGCTTTGATATATTGGCCTTTACGGGGTATTTCACCTTGGGCTAGTTGTTAACTATTTACCAGACAACAAAATTTCAGCCTTGTCCAGATTGAAAGCATTTGCAGACGACAAATCAGATGTTACTCAAAACATGGAATTCGTCTTTCATAGGTTAGGAAACATTGTGGGAAATGAGAAAATGCTGGTTGCCAGCATGCTAGTTACCAGTATTTTTTCCTTTTTACTGCATGTTTTCAGAAGCCTATTTTCTTAGGGTCATTAAAAATCGGGATTGTGTGGTAAAGGGTTAACTTTCAAAACAGAGTACTCATACCAAAAGGTCAGGTAATCCTCAAAATAATTTTGACACAGTTATGTCCCCTTCTCGACTTTGATTTTTTAATGAAAAAGGACCCCGACTCCAGCGCTTCATTTTTCTTTCATTCTTCTTCTTCTTATTATTATTATTACTATTAAATACGTATTACTTGAACTGAAGAAGTGTACTGTTGATCTTTGTTTGATAGAAGATTTACTGTTTATGAAACTTAAAACCAGATTCTCACTTAGCTCAGACACATCCCCACCACCTCCATCCCCCACCCCATCCCACCCCCACCCCCCCCAACAAAAAAAAAAAAAAAAAAAAAAATTTCAATAATAATAAAAGTGAAGAAAATCAATATTTTAGCGACTGTAAAGACAAATGTAAATAACAATGTAAAATATTTTCTACGGAAGTACGGATCTGACATACTAAATATATATAATCTCGTGCGGCCAGATAAGATTCTCGTTACCTTTTGCAAACGTTGTAGATCAAGATCAGACTGCACAGAATGTGCAGTCTGATCTGTGATCTACATCTTCGGCTTCCTGATATCAAACCTATACAAAATCAATAGCTTAGTTTGCTGTGAACTTAACAGGGCATGACTATAGACCTCGAAAAGAAAAAAAAGAAACTGAATCGATTTATCTGGTAGAGAAAGGATTGGTGCAGTTTCAATGTTTAGGAATAAAGAACAAAACTGCACCCCCTAATAAGAAAAAAGAAATGCGGAGTCAAAAATAAATGCCTTTTTTTTTTTAAAACAATTAAAGCATGAATGGTGATTGTTTGAAAAAAGAAAACGAGGAAAAACTTCGTTAATCTTTGTTACTTTCTAAACATCACCTTAATTGTGCTTTGTTAAATATTGACGAGGTTTCCCTAATACGTGGCACCCTTTCACAGCATTCATTAATCCTTTAGAGGACTGAATTAATAATATAAGCCGTGCTCTAGTAAAAGGGGATTAAATACATCTCAGTGATGCATTATACCAAGCAAGTCATCACATAATTATGAATTCATAAAATCCATTTCGTCTAACTTAACCCTTTACCACACAACAAAGTTTTAGACTTGTCCAGATTGAAAGCACTTGTAGACGACAAAATAAACGTAACTCAAAAATTGAAATTTGTTTCCAGTAGGGTAGAAAACATTGTGGGAAAAGGAGAAAATGCTGGTTACCAGCATTTTCTCCTTTTCCCGCAATGTTTTCAAAAGGCTTCTATCTCAGGGTCGTAAAAACCAGGGATTGTTTAGTAAACGGTTAAACAGTCTGCTCTTAAATTCTACGCTCAAGTATTTTGACACATACACATGAGCTATGCCCTGGCAAATGGAGACTTATGAGTCCCCGTAATGTATTGTACCAAGCAAGTCCTGACATAATTATAGATTCATAAAATAACTTTCGTCCAACAACAGGCTGCAGCATGAGATAGAATGGTGCTTCGACGTGCAGAAAATTGATAAACAGCAAAATATTTCGACCCATGTCAACCTGTGCGGACGGCGCAGGCTGACGAGGGTCAATACTTTTTGCAGATGAATCAAGCCCCCTATTCACAAAGCATGACTCAAAAAATATATGAAAAGTGTATCCATTTCATCTATTTGGTGCCTCAAGAGCTAATTGTTTATCATATGACAAAATCATCGTCATAATTGGAGGAAGTTTCAGACGACAAATACTGTATAAGTGGAAATTTTCGCGATGTGGAAATTTTTGCCATTTCGCGAATTTGAAAAATTCGCAAACTTTTCTGTTGGCGTATTTCAACACAACTATGCCAACAAATAACGAGTGTCTTGAGATAGCAAACATTTCCGTACGCAAAATGTCCGCAATCGGTTTTTCGTAATTTTTCGACACGCGTATATAGCCACGTATGCAGTAAATTTCGGCTCAATCGAAGTAATTTGTTCAGTCTGAGTCAGTAGAATGGATGGTGCCAAAGGGGGAAAAAGCCTGGTTAGACCAGGTTTTCATCTGTTTCCACAGTATTTTCAAAAAACGTTTTCTTGCGGAGTCGAAAAACGAAAGACTAATGGGTACAATGTTACAGTCACTGTCGAAGAAACTAAGGGAAATAACCGTTTAGAACATACAGATAGCTGCTCAATCTACTGTACTCTCTTAAAGTTTGTAATTAACTGATTGATTGTGTGGTGTTTAACGCCGCTTTCAGCAATATTTCAGTTATATCGCGAAGGCCAGTGCACCTATCCATGCTTTCCTGGAGTTTCTGTTACCAGTACTCCGCACAATACTCCTTCCAAGCCACTGGCTGCTTTCCACATAACTATCGTCAAAAAATGGTCAGCGGTGAGAGAGGAATGAATCTTGTCGCAATGATTATCATCACTCCTCGGAAAGAAATTGGCCGAGCCGGGGATCAAACCAGCGACCCGCTGTTCTACAAACGGACTCTCATATTTTCAAAACAACGAGCAAAAAGGAGAAAATGCAGGTAACCAGCATTTCCCCCCTTTCCCTTTATGTTTTACCGTATATAGACAGATGCTATCGATTGAGCCACATTTAATTCGTCGTCTGTAATTGCTTTCGGACAAGACAGGTTTAATATTTTGATGTCTGGTAAAGAGTTAGCCCTCAAGCTGCTAAGCGAGACTCAATTACCTTTTGCGGACAGTGTAGATCAAGATCAGACTGCACAGAACGTGCAGTCTGATCTTGGATCTACACTGTCCGATAAGGAGATTTTTTTTCTCCAAAAGTTAAGTCTGAAATAAGATTATTCGAGTTTTTACTATCGGCTTGAAAGTTTTATTTAACTTATTTAACAGGATAAGAGTTAAAAGAAACTGAAGTCATAGAAATAAAAATCATACCTGTATACAGAGACCACTCAAGGGAAGAAAGGAAAAGCGGTAAATAAAATGATACCTGTATATAGAGACCACTGAAGGGAAGAAAGAAAAATCGGTAATTAAAATCATACCTGTATACAGAGACCACTCAAGGGAAGAAAGAAAAAAAGGTAAATAAAATCATACCTGTATACAAAAATCACTCAAGGGAAGAAAGAAAAAGCGACTTTTAAAGCAGGTGGTCGGGCAATGCAAGTTTGATGGAGTTAACCCTTTACCACACGATCCCGAATTTTAACGAACCTGAAAACATTGTGATAACCACCATTTTCCTCCCGTCCCACAATGTTTTCTACTCTACCGAATCAAACACATTTGAGCAACGTTTGACTTGTCGTCTGCAAATGCTTTCAGTTTTGACAAGTCTACATTTTCGTCGTCTGGTAAAGAGTTAATTGAGTCAGTGTCGGATGTGTGGATTCTCAAAGCAGTCGGTTGCTTAATGCAGGTAGTGTCTTATGCAAGGTCGACTGTATATACATTTAGATTAATTACACTGTGTTTAAATCCGCAGGTCATGCCACGGCAACAGTTCGCTTACTCATGTGTCTTTTGGGTTTCACCAGTACCAGGTTGCGCTCTTAGGTGCCATGTCCAAGGTCACAGCCAGAAAAAAAAAACAGAGCCCAAGGTGAGGGTCGAATCTCCGACCTCTGTTTTGCGAATCATGACAGTAATTTTCTCCATTGGCCACAATATTATCAATCGTGGTCACACTGCAAGGAAGACAAGTCGAAAGCAGTGTGATAGGGGAGTTGTTGAAATTTATCAACCCTTTACAAAGAATGCCGTGTTTTCACGACCCTGGGACAAAAGTTTTTTGAAAATATGAAGGGAAAAGCATTTCCTGCATTTCTCACAATGTTTTCTATCCTACCTAAATCCTTCAGTTCCTTAGTATCACTCTCTCTCTCTCTCTCTCTCAGAATGCTGAAAATTCAGAACAGTGAATTCTGGTCAAAACATGGATTTTGTGCAGTTGACAACAGCTAAGTCTTTACTAGGTCTTTTTGAGACATAATGGTACTTACCGGTACTTGCATGTGACCAATCGTAATCAACGCATGATACATAATCATGTGACGTTATCATAGGCTCTTGAAAACTGTACCAAGTTATGGAATCGAGTAAACTAAAAACTAAATAGCAATTTAAACTTAGCCCTTAGGCTGTTAAGCGCGACTCACTGACCCTTTGCGGACAGCGTAGATCAAGATCAGACTGCACAGAACGTGCAGCCTGATCTTTGATCTACACTGTCCGATAAGGAGATATTATTCCCCAAAACATAACTTTGAAATAGTATACCGGTATTTGGTTTTTTACAATCGAATTGAAAATTTCATTTTAGTTATTTAGCAGGATAAGGGTTATATTCAAACTGATATGATTCATCCATCAACAAATTATGGTGCAATTTTTAAACTTTGTGGGGGGCTTTTTTTTTTTCGATAAACATTCAAATAAATATTGGCCATGCTCTGGCAAAAGGGCGTTTAATGCATCTCTGTGATACATCATACCCAGCAAGTCATCACATAATTCTTGACCCATTAAATTCATTCCGTTTTAGCAGCGGAAAACCGACCAATAGCAAGAAGGTTTCAGCCCAAGACAGCCTGGGCAGACTGCGCAGTCTGACCTGAGTCGATACGTTTTGCAGATGCATTAAACCCCCTTTACACAGAGCATAACTCATATCTTATTTTAACCCGCTGGCTGCTGAGAGCAAATTAATGTAGATCCAAGTTTAGGCTGTATGTCCACGCTGTAATTTTTCCGAATTGAACTTTTCAGTCGCTTTTTTTCCCGAAACAAGCAATAGCTCCTTTTCCCCGAATGTTTTCAACATAATGCAAGACGCATCTTTTCATTTTTCATTTCTTGAAAGTTTCTACATCTTCTTGTTCTTTCTCTCTTTCTTTCTTTCTTTCTTTTCTTCTGTTTCGTCTTCTTTTTCTTCCGTATCTCATGTACTAGACTTAAATTTTCAGTTTTCGTTTTTGGGTTCATAGTATTAAGTGCACATGTACTCAGACTGCGATTTAGTTCTATGTTTTTGTATAATCTAGTGGCCGTATGACTTTGTCGTGTATTTTGTAACGTTTTGGAGTCAACTGAAAGTGGGCCAATGATGAAATATTGCGTAAACAAAAATCTTTTAAACTTTGTTTTAAAATAAAATGAACTTTATGATCCGCCTTGTCGAGCAGATTTACTTTTAAAAACCATCGTTATTACGGTTGATTTTTTAAAGCACTTTACCACATAATCACCGACTTTTAACGACCTTAGGAAAGCCTTTTTAAAACATCATGGGAAAAGGAGAAAATGCTGGGCACTAGCATTTTCTCCTTTTGCCGCAATGTTTCTTTTACCCTTCTCAAAACAAATTCTAATCATTTAGTCACATTTATTTTGTCGACTGCAAATACTTTCAATTCTAATATGTCTGAGTTTTATATTTATCTTAAGTGCGTCTAATAAAATTAACAGAACTTTCAGTTTAGATACATAAGATACATAAGATCCAAAGTGTGCAATTTGCAGACTGCTCTTGTCCGGCATGTCTTAGCAAAGCGGACAGTGTAGATCAAAGATCAGATTTCACATTTTTTTGCTGTCTGATCTTTGATCTATATCGACCACAAAGATTAAACTGCATGTTATGTGCTGTCTGATTCTGATTTACACTGGTCGCAAGGCCAACAACGATCAAAGATCAGACTGCATGCTTACGTGTTTAGTCTGAGCTTGATGCTGCTGTGGCTGCAAACGCTTTTAAACTAACTAAAACAAATGCGAAAGATCAGACTGCATGGTGCATCCCGATCTTGACAGGCACTGGCCAAAACGCTAACTATAACAAATGTCAAAGATCAGTCTGGAAGTTTCGTGCTTTCTGATCTTGATCTACTCTGACCTCAATACCAACACCAACAAAAGCAAAGATCAGATATCAAACGGCCTGTGTTGTGTTATCTGATCCTGATCTACAATGGTCCCAAGGACTACTAAAGTAAAAGTTAAAGATCAGACTGCATGCTTTGTGCAGTCTGATCTTTATCTACTCTGACCGCAAAAGTAACTTTAGTTCGGCAAGACGCTGTAATATAAACTCAGCAACCCAATCCCTGGAACACATTTAGAGCAAACGACGTCGAAAACGCCATTGTACAAAATTGTACAATGTTAAAATGCCTTGCATATCAATGATGATGATGATGATGATGTTGATGATGATGATGATGATGATGTAACGTAAAAAGGATGAAAAAGACTTTAAACATTTGATCTCAATTAAAAGAAAATATTCACGTAGTTATCTGTGACAACTTCTCCTAAATAACATAAACAAAAAATAGATTTCGTAAAAGGAGATATTTCTTTAAAATGAAAATAACGCTTAAAGGCCCAGTAAAGGCCAAAATATCAAAGCAGGTGTCATAATACATTAAAATTTAAATCATACCATTCAAAAGTATGAAAAATATTGTGGAGATGATAGTCTGTTATCGTGTGTTCGGGCCATAATGTTAGTCGCTGGCGGAAAAAAAGAATTTTAAAATCAGGCAAAAAGTAAACAAAAGACACAGCTACCTGGTAGGTTTTAACCTAGTTTTGAAATTTATTTCTCTGTCAGCAACTAACACTTGGACCGACCGTACAATGACAGATTGTCATCTTCACAATAATTTCCATACTTTTAAATGGTATGATATAAATTCAAATGCATTTAAACACCTGCTTACTTTTGAGCTTTATTGTTACTTTAAAATGTCTTTCAGTTTCGAGGAATTGATTTCAAACTTGGTCTGCTTTGATTAGAATGTTAATGGTGGCAAATAGAATACAAATTCATATGACCCACGCTCTGACAAAAGGGGTTAAAAGCATCTCTGTGTCCATCATTGCATTATACCAACAAATTCAAAATATTATCATGGAGCTTAAAAATCCATTTTGGTTTAACAATCATCTGAGCCTGGGGGTAGAATGGTCCTTTGACATACAGGAAATTCAGCGATGGCAAAAAGTATCGACTCATGTCAGCCTGCGCGGACTGCGCAGGCTGACATGAGTCGATACATTTTGCAAATACCTTTAACCCCCTATTCACAAAGTATGACTCCTATGTTTATTACTCTCGGTCACTTGGTCAAATAGCAATGTTTCCAAAGTGGTAGGGTCGCCAAGGTTTGAAATCTAATTTTGGCACAGTTTTTTTATACTCAGTTCCATAAATAAGTGTGCACTTAATTTTCTTTTATTTCTCGTTGCATGTTCTTTGAGTACTTTTGCAACTTTGATTTTAGTACCACCTTCATTTAAACTGCAAAAACCTAACTTAAACTTTCTGTTAGTCAAAATCTGATTAGCCTGGCATTTTCTACAGACTCTGAACTAAAGTATGATACCAAATTTGTTGGTCTTTAGTAGAACATGCGACGAAAAATAAAAGAAAATTAAGTGCACACTTATTTAAGGAACTGAGTATATTTATTTTTTTAACCTTTTCAGCGCTAAAGGCGAAAATATGAACCTTTGCATAGATCAAGATCAGACCGCATCTCTGTGATCTATTATAACAAGCAAGTCATCACGTAATTATGGATCCATAAAATCCACTTTGTCGATTGACTGAATTTGGAGGTAGAATGGTCCTTTGACACGCAGGAAATGTACAAAAAAAGCAAAATATCTCGACCCATTGGTCGATACCCGTTGCAGATGCATTAAAACCCCTTTTCACAGAGCATGGCTCATTTTAGTTACAATGGATTATATTACAAGCCGTCGAAAGAAGCCGAGTCGTACACTTGGCGCTGGAAGAGTTAAATTCTTAACGGATAACAAAATTAAGATCTGTAAATTAGAAGAATTTGCTCGCGACAAATAGACGCGATTCAATTGATGCAATGTTTCTTTTAGAATTTTAATTGTAGAGAACATTGTGGGAAATGTAAATATTGCTTGTAACAAGCAGTTACTCCTTTTCGAAGAATGTTTTCAAAGCATCTGAAACAAATTTGCTGTCGATGGCTTATAAGATACTTTTGCAAGATATCGAAAGTTAACTCCAGTCGAGTTCAATTATGAATTCAAAGAGAAAATGTCGATACAAAAGAAAGAAAAATGCTTGTTACGAACAAATACATGTCTTAACCAATTACCAAGCAATCCCGAAATTTAACGACCCGGTAGAAAAGGGGCTTTTGAAAACATTGTGGGAACAGGAGACAATGCTGCTTTTAATTTGTTGTCTGCAAGTGTTCTCAATTTGGTTGAGGACAAAATTTTGTTGTTTGCGTAAAGAGTTAACATTATGTTTTCAGAAGTTTTCTGCTGAAACATGAATTGAAAAGACCCTTCTGAAAAAAAAAACTGTGTCATACATAGAAAAATAAAAACAGGTAAAAAATAATTAAGTCTTTCCGTTTTCGCACAGCTCAGAGTTAGAAGGATTCATAAAACATGAAAATTTATCTTATTCGATAAGATATCGACATTTTTTTTTTTTAGATTTCTTCACGTCTTCAAAAATAGTTCTACCTTTTACCACTGCCATGCTTATCAGTCAGGTACAGACGAACTAACTGGGTCAAACACGTGAACAAGTAAACATCGCTTATTTCGGATTAACAGACAAAATTTTGACGAAAGGTTCAACTACAGGTCGCTTAGATAGCACATTCCGTGGTCGCCATGATGCCTGGGCCTTCTTTGTAAAAAGTAGTCCGAAATCCGTCAGGCCCTACTTTCTTCCTCCACGGACTCAGCTCTGCATTTATTGTTCTGAACAACTCTTCTCCCACTGCAAAAAATTATTTGGAGTTTGTGATACCTATAATTTTCTTCTTTTCCCACAACGTTTTCTACCTTTTCAAAAACTAATCCCATATTTATCTGGAGCCGCATTATATTTGTTCTCGCCGAATGATTAAAATATGGACAAGTCTGGTAAAGAGTAACCAATACGTGTTTGAGCCTTGTTCTGTGAAAAGGGGCTTTAAGGCATCTGCAAAAAATATAAACCTATTTCAACACGCGCAGGCTGACCTGGATCGAAACCTTTTCTGTATGACTATGGACCATTCTACCTCATGGTTCAGCCGGTTGTTAAGAAAAATGGATTATATGGATCCATGATTATGTGATGTCTTGCTCGTTAAAGTGCATCACGGAGATGCATCAAACTTAATTTTGCTAGAGTGAGGCTCATTTACATACGACTTTCTATACATGTACATGTGCTGTAGAACGTTTTTTAAACAATTGGAAAGAACCTTTCATATTTCCCGATATATTCGGGAAAAAGAAAAACAATACGTTTTAATTCCTTTAATTTCTTTTCCTTAAATCACTTGCGCTAGTTTTTGACTGTTCTAAAATTAGCATTAAAACCGTAGAGGCCATGTCAGTGTTTGTAAACTTAAAGAGATTCGTTAACCTCTGTCCTTGATAATTCTTATCATTAATTCTTATGTTTATGTGGAGCTAAAATTAAGCGTTGGTAATAAAAGTTCTCTAAGATAAGCTGAGACTGCACTTTTTCCAAACTCAAAAGTAGGTCACATGACAGAAAAATAGAACCATTTGCAAAGTACGCATAGGTGACAAGTTTGGGTCCCAAGCGACAAAGCTGTACAAGTCTGCTGTAAGTAATATTACATGTGTCTGCTTCAACTGACACTGTAGACCAAGATAATACTTCACAAAATTTGCTGCCTAATTTCGTGTCAAAATCAGAACAGAAAAGATGAGAAGTTTATTGTAAGACAAGTACGCAGTTGTAAATACATGTAGTCGCAAACAATAGCATTAATGAACATGAACTATTACGAGATATAGAACAAAAGTCGTGCAGTATCTTTGCAAAATGTGCTTTAAAGGTGGGTATTTAGATTTTTGACATCTCACCAAATTAAAAAAATATATATATCACTGAAATTTATATGAAAAAAACAATACAGATCATCAATAATTAAGAATCATAAAATTATAAAAAAAATTTTTTTTGATGGTGTTCCCTTAAAAGGCTACGTAGCCTCGGACATTTGCGTAAAGTGTCGTCTCGGATCAGCCTGCGCAGTCCGCGCAGGCTAATCCGAAACGACACTTTCCGTTTTTATGTAATTTTCTGTTAGTGTAGTCGTAAAGTGCCGTCTCGGATTAGCCTGCGCAGACTGCGCAGGCTGATCCGAGACGACACTTTACGCAAATGTCCGAATGCCCCTTTTCGCGTGTTGCAAGCCATTTTGGATTTTTAACCAGCGACCGCCTGTTCTCAAGTCCGGTACACTACCAACTGCACTACTTTGGCTCGGCAACAGCGCTGTAAAGAGATTGCATAGGACAATTTTTTTTCTCTGTTTGTCAAAAAGTCATTTTTCCCAATAATTCTTTTCAAATCTAAGTCATGTGACTGAGCCCCCCTTTGCCAAGATGTCTTGTATCTAGACCTTTACCACATGACAAAACTTTACACTTGTCCAAACCAAAAGCATCTCGATACGAAAAATTACTTGTGACTTCAGGAAAGGAGACCTTAATGGGATTCGTGTAACATCGCCTTTCATCGTAAGTATTCGGCTAAGACTCGGGTAATCCGTAATCGATGCCGGAAACCAGCATCTATCGGCCGATCGATTACGGATTACCCGAGTCTTAGCCGAATACGTACGTTTTTCGGCGATGAAAGGCGGTGTTACAGGAATCCGCATTAGGGTGCCCTGTCCTTAAATTGTGGAAGTTGTCTTAGTTAGGGTAGAAAACATAATGGGATTAGGAGAAAATGCTGGTTATGTTTTCAAAAGTCTTCTTTCTGGAATGTTTTCAAAAGTCTTCTTTCTCAAGGTCGTTGAAACTCGGGATTCTATAGTTAAGGGTTACAAAGTTCAAACATTGCCCGTGGGGTTATTGGGCTAAAGGCGGAGCAAATGTTAACGGCCTAAAATATTGAACTCTTGCAAGATAGCCTTGTACGAGTAAAAGTGCTGACACAAGGTTTACCTTTGTTTTGATATAGGCCGGAATGGTCAGATAGGGACATGTTCGATATCTGGTTTGGCATAAAGAATTGAAAACATGGTTAATGTCTTATGAAAAAGAGGGATGTTTGTGAATTTTGACAAGCATATTACTGCTACAAAAATTGTATCTTTTGTTAGGGTAGCTTATGATTGGAACCTGCAATGCCTTTTTCGTCCTTGGACATTTACATGCTCGATATCTGGTCTGGTATAAAGAAATAAAAAACATGGTCAATGTCTTGTGAGAAAGAGGGATAATTGACATTTTTGATATGGATGTACTGCTGCAGAAATTGCCTATTCTTTTTGTGGTAGCGATAAAAAAAGATAATAAAATGTACTTCTTCTTCTTCTTCTTCTTTTTGTTCTTTTTCCTTTTCTCCTCCTCCTCCTCTTCCTCCTCCTCTTCCTCTTCCTCCTGATCCTTCTTCTTCTTCTACTTCTTATCCTGCTGCTGCTGCTATTTTTGTCTTGTTTAAACTGTGAATTCCGTATCATGTGATTGTTGCCAAATGAACCTAGTGTGGGACTTTAACGCGGAGGAGCTCATTTCTTTTTTTTTACCAGAAGCATTAACTCTTTACCAAACCACAGAATTTTAGACTGGTCCAACTTAAAAGCATTTGCAGACGACAAAATAAACACAACTGAAAAATTGAAAATTGCTTTGGGAGAGTAGAAAACATTGTGGGAAAAGGAGAAAATGCTGGTTACCAGCATTTTCTCCTTTTCCTACAATGTTTTCAAAAGCCTTCTTTGCCAGGGTTGTGAAAACCAGGGATTGTTTGGGAAAGAGTTAAATGATGTCAATGTCAGAAATATAAAGATTATAATACTGCCTGTCATGAAAAAGCGCGAAATCACTATAAATGTTGTTTAGCACACCTGTAAGAATCTGTGAAACCCTCGCAAAACCGGATGTGACGTCAGTGGTGTGTTCTTCTCATTTATTTCGGCCTTTGCGCATACAGTCTTGTACTCTAACGCTCACTCTTCTTGTCACAGTTTTTTTTTTTTTCTTTCATGCCGGAAGACAATTCTCTAGACACAAGAATGTCGTATGCTGAACACCGATTTTTGGCGCATTTTCCAGCCGGACGATTACCAATAGTGTATCTGCGACAAGCGAATTACTGCTATTGATTTACAGAAACTGCATGGCTCTTACCACTCCTAAAATTTAAACAGGGCAAGAGGAATGGTCCATATTTTGACAGATAATATGGTCGAAATAATAGATAATGGCTTTTTTCCATACTTTTTTTTTTTTCAAAGCTGATCCTCTAACTTACTACTTTTTTTTTTTTGTGCAGTCACTGGATTACAAACTCCGTGAACTTCTTGGACAGCCCTCGATGATGTGTGAGCAGAAAGTCAAGAGAAATCCAACCAAACTCAAATTGTTGTATAACTGGCGATAAGATGCCAATCACGCGACTGACCCACGTGTCTTTGTCCAGGTCTCAAGCGTATAAAAGCCAGCAACTCCGTCCAGTCCACACCACATCTGGGCATCCGCTAGCAGACTTCAAAACTCCACCACAAGCATGAAATTCGCCATCTTGGTCGTTTGCCTTTTCGGCGCTGCCTTTGCGCAGACAGAGAACTTGGTACAGCTGGCAACAAAACTTGGCGCCAACACACTCGTCAAGCTGGTTACTGATGCTGGACTTGCGCAGACACTTTCAACTGGAGGTGAGTCAACTTTTGTTTTAATCTGTTCCCAAACGACACATTCTGGACACTTCCAAACTGAAAGCGTTGGCAGACGACAAAATTGACAAAAGCACAAAAGGGCTGAAATTTTCTGATAGGGTAGAAAACATTGTGGGAAAAGGAGAAAATGATGGTTACCAGCATTTTCTCCTTTTACCACAATGCTTTCAAAAACTTTCCTCCCGAGGGTTGTTAAAATACGGACTGTTGACTGTTTTCCAGACGATAAAGGTTTAGACAATGTCTAAATTTCAAACATTTGAAGACGACGAAGATTTGAAAGTTTGCCTTCAACATTTATCAGAGGATAAAATTTTAGACTCGTCCAAATTGCTACGATTTTCGGACGACAAATATGACGTCGCTTAAATGAGGAAAATGGGCTTTATAGGGGTAGAAAACATTGTAGGAACAGGAGAAACTGCTAGTAACCAGCATTTTCTCCTTTCTCGCAATGTTTTCAAAATCTTCTTCATTAGGATCGTTAAATTTAGGATTGTTTGATAAATGGATGCTTTTCTTAACCTTAAGGCTGCTAAGCGAAACTCACTGACCTTTTGCGAACAGTGTAGATCAAGATTAGACTGCATAGAACGTGCAGTCTGATCTTGGATCTACACTGTCCGAGAAAGAGATATTATTCTCCAAAACATAACTTTGAAATCGCAATATTTGTGTTTTTACTATCGAATTGAAAATTTTATCTAAGTTATTCAGCAGTAAAACTGTTAGCTAAACTCTTCCAGTTAAAGGCGCGTTTTTAACCTACATGTACTACCAGGACCTAACCTGGGTCTAGGCGGTCATAATTTATTAATTACTCCATATCACGCTCTCCTAAATGGGGTCTGTTATTGATCTTTGGCTCTATCTGTCTATTATTGCTTCTATCATTATTACCTTCATTTTTTGACATAGTAACGTCCGAAAGATACTCGTAGAACAGGAAAAAATGAACGGACTGGAGCCCGGGCTAACCGGGATCACACGTAAACAAAAATCAATGGCAACATAAACGAAATAATATTTTATGCAACTATCTTTATTAACTGAGCAACATTTCATTGCAATGCAGTGTCTAAAATGTACATTCAGGCTTTTATTCCTCATTTATTACTCTAGTTATGAGTAAGTTAATGTCCTGTCTACGATACGGGCACCGTATCTGACCTAACAACATCGTGCTCGTTGTCTGCGCATATCATATTCTTCGGAGATTCGACCTGTCTGCTTTGACGCATCACCCATCCCATATACTTGGGAAAAACGTAGGGCTTATACCGAAGCTATTACACAAGCCTGGAGGGGCTGTTTTAATAAATGGTCGGTGCATAGGTTACATGCTAGCTGATCATAGCTGAATGAATCGTACCAGGTAGCGTTTTATTGAGTAAACGTTTGTTTTGAAATTCAAAGTAACGGCTATCGTTTTGAAAAGAAGTCCGGTTCTGCACCTATAATGCCCAAATCAGATAGATGTGTATTTGAAGCATGACATCTATGGAAGATAATGACATCGTGCTGTCTCGCGAGCCTTGTTCAGTTTCTTACCAAATATTCACAAGTGCTCAAAAAGAGGTAACTCTGTCGGACTAGCGATAAGAAGTATTTCGAAAATTTTACCTTTTTTTTCAAGGACCTTTCACCGTTTTCGGACCAACCGATGCTGCTTTCGCCAAAGTTCCAAAAGAAATCCTCGATAGACTTATGAAAGACAAGAAACTTTTGGCTGATGTGTTGAAATACCACGTGAACGCTGGCAGAGTATACTCATCGTCTCTCAGCAACGAACTTCTGGACCCAAGCCTTCTGATGGTTGAAGGAAAAGCAGCCGACATCAGAATTAACATTTATCCTAACTCAGTAAGTGTAAATTGTGTCATGTTGACCAATTCATTCGTTCAATATTCATTATTGTTGTCTTTGTTGTAGCTCTAGTAATAGATCTATTTGAGGCATGCTCTGGCAAGGGGGGAGGGGGGAAAGGTTAATGCACCTCCATGATGCATTATACCAAGCAAGTCATCAAATAATCATGGATACATAAAATCCATTTAGTGTAACAACCGACTGAATCATTAGATGGAATGGTCCTTTGACATGCCGAAAATTGACTAAAAGCAAAAAGTATCGGCTTAAGGCAGACTGCCTGGACCGCGCAGGCTGACTTTGATCGATACTTTTTGCAGATATATCAAACTCCTTTTTCACAGTGAATGGCCCATATTTTCAACGCCCCGTATTCACCAACCCATTCCAAAAAGCAGTCTGAGCCTAATTCAAGATTTAGAAAGTAACGCAGTTTCTGAATGATTATTTAAAACCATTTGTGTTAGCCAATTAGGAATCATGTAAGATTTACTTGGGAATTTGAAGTTTCTTGAGAAGAGTAAGACTAAGATTGTTTTCTTTAAGAAAGTTTTCCGATTACAGGCCAAGGTGTAGATATATCTAATGTAGCTCTTTACCAAACGACAAAGTTTTGAATTAGTACAAATCTAAAACATTTGCATACGAAATAGTATATCAAATTATGGATAAAATTATGCGATTCGTCTTTGATAGGCTAGAAAACATTGTGGGAAAAGGAGAAAATGCTGGTAACCATCATTTTCTTCTTTTTCCACATTGTTTTAAAGGCTTTCTTCCTTAAGGTCGTTGAAACTTGGGATTGTGTGGTAGAGGGTTACAGGTGTCTGCCCTGGACAAAGCTTGCAAGTTAAATTGGACAAAATAATCTTTTGTCGATGCGATAGGGACATTGGACGTCCTGGCTTATGTCTGTCCTACACCACAGGCCTTTGAAGCGGATTAGTCTATCACTGAACACCCAAATTTTCATTGGTCGATCATCAAACACTGATATTAAATATAGCACATCGGAGCATCGCTTCTATATCGTACACAATAACTCATATATATGATATACAGTAATAAAGTATACGATGTAGAGGCGATGCACAAGTGTGCTATTTTGAGTAACGGTGTCCGATATCGAGCAATGAATATTTTGGTGTTCCGTGACAGACGAACGTGGTTTCATTTGCCTATGCCCAGACATACCTCTTCAAATCTTAAAAAGAAAAGTTACCAATAGTTCTTTTTATCACATAACCCTCGTTGTTTTCAATGTAAGATAGCCATTACGATTTTCTTGTCTTAATCAGGTGTAAAATAAGAAAATAGTGCCGTATTTGGTTAACGGGCTGTAATTATATGCGTCACTTCTAAAACAGTGCCGACCAAGATTCCTGTGTCAAATTGACTGTCAAATCTGATTGATCGTGACAAAGCTGCAAATTGTAGTATCTTTACATGTCAAACAAAACCGTTATATGCAAGGTCGTTATATGCAAGGAACTATTTTTTGTCTAGGATGTACAAGTCTATCAAAGAAACTAACACTCATCACAACTCGGCCGATTCCGTACCTACATCTAACCTCGTCTGTATAACAGTCGTTTCCATTTGAACTGCCAGTCACGTGATCTTATACATGTCGGCGCCACTGTCAGTCGTTTAGCAACGACATAAACAACCTCGGTGAAGTTATTTACACCTATCTATATGTCGGTGAAAACGTCAATCGCAAATGATAATCCACGTTAAAAAATGAATGTTCGAACTGTTTGTCAACTGAAATATAGTTAGAAAGATTTCGATAGAAAATTGAAACTCAAGTTTTCTTTTTTACGGGGAGTCTTACAATTTTCAGAACGGTAAACCGGAGTATTTTCGGCGATAAAATGTAGAGTGTAGGTGCATATCAAGCTACCAGATACAGCCGAGGGATTTGATGGCTACCATCACCCGAGGTATGCCGAATGAGAAACAAACTTGCGTTATGTAAATTTCAATAGCCTACACATGCACATGTGGGCCTATATTTTAACACCTCGTGAACTATAATTCTTGAGATACAGTTATGTGATAAAAAGAATCTGGCATTCGTTGGCTGTTATGGTGAAATTTTTATTAAACTCTTCCACAAAAAATGTTATTAAGCTCTCCAAAGGCTTTCTAAAAATCATCTTTTGTAAACTCTTTTAATATATTTTTTTTTTAATCTCAAACACCAAGTCATATCAGATCCTATTTTTCTCCCTCCTTTGGCAGAAAGTGACAGCCGACGGAAGTCCAATCGTTCTTGTCGATCAGAACGCCACCAACGGAGTTATCCATGTGCTCGACAGAGTTATGTACCCTATCCCACTCAGAAGTATTCCAGCTGAAATCACTGGACAAAGAGGACGATTCTCCACTCTCCTCACTGGTATGTCCTGTCATCGCAACATGAGTCGTAATCTGTGAAAAGGGGCCTGAATGCATTTGCAAAAAGTATCCACACAGGCCGACCTGTGTCGAAACTATTTTGCTTTGCGTAACTTTTCAGGATGGACCATTCTAACTCAGGATTCACTTGGCTGTCAGACAATTGGATTCTATCGTACCATAAAATGCGGTAACTTGCTTGGTTTCATGGATCAATGACATGCGTTAAACCCTCTTTTGCCAGAGCGTGGCTCATATCTTGCATGCTGTTCTGCCGAGCCCGGTAGCAAAGTCTGTAATGTATTGAATTTGAAACCAGTGGATAACTGGTTCAATTCCTAGCTCGGCCGGATTCTTTCCGAGGACTAATGATAGCCATTGCGACAGGATTCATTCTTCTCTCTCCCCTGAATGTTGTTTCGACAATGAATACATGGGAAAGCAGCCAGTGGCTTAGATAGAATATTGTGGAAAGTTCTGGTAAAGAATACTGTATATTGTGCAATTTTCTGTTCCGGTCCAGCGCAATAGATTGTATTTTGACTGTTGTTTATGCCGGGTTTAAAAACATCGATGAAACGATGACGTTCTACTAATGTCGTCATGTAGGTGACTTTCTCCCCCGAAGAAACATTCATTAGATTGGTTGATTGATTGTATGGTGTTTAACGCCGTTTTCAACATTATTTCAGTTATATCGCGGCGGCCAGTGCACCTATCCATGCTTTCCTGGAGTCTCTTTTACCACTACTCCACACAATATTCTTTCCAAGCCACTGGCTACTTTCCCACATAATCATCGTCGAAACAATGATCAGCGGTAAGAGAGGAATGAATCCTGTCGCAATGACGATCACCAATCCTCGGAAAGGAATTGGCCGAGCCGGGAATCGAGACAGCGACTCCCTGTTCTTGAGTCCTGTACGCTACCGACTGCGCTGCCAGGGCTTGGCAACATCACACTAATGTCATGTACGTGACGATCTCCCGCGAAAAAACATTAATTAGAACAAGACTGTTAAAATGGTCATTTTTGTCACTTTTTAGCAAGTAAGACAAATTTCCTTTCTTTTTTTCGGCATAGCTGTATGTGCTGGCTTTTGGCCTTCTTACTTGGTACTGATAAAAAATGAATAGATGGTAATACTGTGATTGGTAAAAAATGTGCATGTTTATTCGCAGGCCCCTGCTGCAATATTTGCTGGAACATTTATGAAACCACTATTTACAACCGATACTACTGCTGATCGATTCCCCAGAGCCTTGATTCATACCATAGAAAATATATGTTATAGGGAATGCTCCTTTTTTTTTCATATGTTCTATTTGGAAATTTAATATTTTCATAATCGTCACCCAATAACTTTTCAACAAAATGAAAAACGGTGAGGAAAAAGAGGCAAAGTTTGCTTTTTCCAAAGAGGTTACTTTCCATTATTTTACTTCATATTAAGCCACAAAAGAGTTTCAATATTTATATTTCAATGTCTCTTACGCCGTCTATCTTTTTAAAAAGATATTTCTTTTTTGCTATTATATCAAATCAAGGTATGATTTGATTCATTAACGCCAAAACAAGTAGTTTTAATCATTGCTTCGCCTTTCTTGAAAACATGTACCCTCTAACATACAGTCCAGAGTATCAAAGACTCTGAGAAACAGGGTTTTTTAGCGTATTTTAGGAAAAGGAGAAAATTTTAGTTACAATTGTTAAACTAACCAGACAATAATTGTTTACAATTTTTTCAACAGCTGTTACAAAAGCCAATCTAGTCACCACACTATCTGGCGGTCCATTCACACTCTTTGCTCCAACCAACGACGCTTTCGCTAAGGTACCTGCCGATGTTCTCAACAAACTTCTAGCCAACGTAACAGCCCTTACAGGTATGTATTACCTTGATGCTTTCCCAAACGACAAAGTTTTAAAATTTGCTTAAATCAAAAGCAGACGACAAACTGAATGTAACTTCAATGACGGGGTTTGTCTTTGAAAGGATATAGAAAACATTGTGAGAAAAGAAGAAAATGCTGGTAACCAGCATTTTCTCCTTTTCCCACGATGTTTTTTTCAAAAGCATTCTTCTTCGTAAACGTTAAAACTTTGGATTGTGAGGTAAAGGGTTATTCAATGTGCCATGTTAGATTGCTTGTCCTGAATCATTTTAAGCTCTGTTGTTCTCGAAGAAAATGTCGAATTATTGTCATAGCCGTGACGTCGTCGTCTGCGTTGTCGTCGTGCAAAATCTTTGACATTTTCAAGAATCTTCATATTTTATAATATCTCTGTAATTACAGAAGATATTTATTTCAACTTGGACTAGTTGTTAAATATCAAAAGGTGATTCTTTAAAATAGTTTTTACACATTTATGCCCCTTTCTCGACTTAAAATTCTCATGAAAAACAACTGCAGCTGAGCGTTGGCATCCGAATGCAGTTCTCTTCTTTTGTAAAAAAAAAAAAGAGAACAAATAGATAGTCTACCACAAGATTTACTTTTCTCCGCAAGCATAACATTTTTTCTTTCCAATTGCCTGCTTCATGGACAAAATTTAGACGCATCCAAATTTAAACAGCTATTAGCAAATGACAAGTAGCCTAAATGTAGCATAAATAATTACATGTATATTCGTTTCTGATAGGGTAGATAAGACTCTAAGAAAAGTAGAATATCTGGTTGTTACGTTTTCGTACCCTTTTTCCCGTCATGGTCGTTAAAACGCTGGTTTGTTTGCATATTGATTAAACTGGTATGATGTTTTGTTCTCAATTGCAGATGTGTTGACCTACCACGTGGTCAGCGGAACAGTTTTCAGTGCCGGTCTCACAAACGGTGAAATGCCAAAAACAGTGGAGGGAAAAACCCTTAACGTCCAGATTGGTGCAGGTAAGTTTGGTTTTTTGACGGTCTTTCGGGCTTTGGGCACTGGATTTGTATGAAACTTCGGGGTACCTAATAGACTCAACAGACATTCTATCATGAAATAAGACCCAAACAAAGGATCCATGCTCTAGCAAAAGAGGGCTTAATGCATCTCCGTAATGCATTATACCAAGCAAGACATCACAAAATTTGGGATTCATAAAATACAGTTTGTTTAACAACCGACTTAATCATGAGGTACACTGGTCCTTTGACATGAAGAAAATTTAAAGATAGCCAAAAGTTTTGGCCCATACCAGCCTGCACATTGGTCGATACATTTTGCAAATGCATTAAACCCCTTTTTCACAGGGCATAGCTCAAATGAAATATCCAGACCATTTTGTCGAGAATGTCTCATTAAAGCAGCTGGTGCATATAAAAGATCAGCCTCCACCTTTTTGTAAAGTCTGATCTTGATCTACACTGGCTGCAAAAAGAATCTTAAGTTGCGAAAGGCTTTTTAAGTGTGAACTGCTTCACTACCGATGTAACTCCAGTAGCCTTATTCTATGGAAAAAAAATAAACCTAAGAATCCGCCATTTTCTACGACACTCATACACTCTCGTTTATCGCGAGAGTCTACCGATTTTACAGGCTTCAGCTTAAATGCTTATATTGAGTGTCAGTCATTTTCCCATAAATGGATTGATCTATTTTTTTTGAAGGCTAAATCGAAAGGACAATAAGTTCAGTCTTTTTATCTTATTTTTCAGGCGGTGTCATGATCAACAGTGCCAAGGTAGTTGAGGCCGACCTTGCTGTCACAAACGGTGTTATTCACGTTATTGACACCGTCCTCCTTCCTCCAAGTTTCGCCGGGAAAAATATCTATTAATTAACACTCAACGTTTTTAAATAAATAAAGTCAAGACAACTTAGTATATGTGTTAATAGGAAACCAAATTACCAGCATAAAGAAGTGCAATTATGATTTTATAATTTTTTTTTATTTTAAGGAAAATAGCTTTCACGCAATTTCACTGTTAAGAAACACCGGCTCGTTCAAAGATTTAAAGATTTTTCATGAATTCAATTCACATTTGAAAAAGACTGTAATTTTTAATAGTTTTTGTATAATTGCTAACGTTTGATGTTTGTACATAGGAAGAATTTTGCTATGTTTTGTGATAAAAATGTCATGTTTTTACTGTCAAGTAAATATGTAAATAAATGTACATGTAATAGCTAACATGCAGTTTTACATTCTCATTCTTCATAAATAAAGCTTGTGAATATTACCTCTTGATACCCTGATTAGCACTATAGATCTGAGAGAGAGAGAGAGAGAGAGAGAGAGAGGCAGAGAGAGAGAGAGAGAGAGAGAGAGAGGGGGAGAGAGACTGACGAAGACAGACAGACAGACAGACAGACAGAGCGGGAAAAGAGGAGGTCTATCGAACTATATTGCTACAATGTTACTGCATCTATACAATAGCTGTTGCCAAAATATATGCGGCAGCTTACCTTTCCATTCAGGAAATTGACAAATTGCAAAGTTTCGACCAAGGTCAGCCTGCGCGGACTGCGCAGGCTAACCTGGGTCGATGCTTTTCGCAAATGCATTCAACACTTTGTTTACAGAGCATAGCTACTATACACTTCGGGGAAGGCCAAACATCTAAGACATCATGGGAGTAAAGAAATGTGTATTGCAAACTAAAAGCTTCCATTACTTTCATTGTTCCTAGCGTCGAACAGCTTTTATTCAATTTTTTCATCCTTTTTGGGCTAAAGGAAAAGTTGAATAAAGACTATATAATTCAGTAAATTACTGTAATTTGAAATTCTAAACTTCGTGAAATGATTATAGTAAAAAAGAAGTTTTATGCTTAACAAGAAAGCTTGAAAGAATTAAATCACTGTGATTCTAGAGGTCGCCAAGGGAGGCAAATTGTACTGACAATTATCATTAAGAAACAACGACTTACTTCCCTTCGACTGTCAACACTTTCTGATGCGGAATTTTCCGTCGCTTGAAAAATGCAGCATTATACATGTATTTGTTATCAGAAAATTTTAGTTCGATCCTCATTGGCAGTAATGGTGAAGTGGGGAGTATTCTTGAGCAAGGTACTACAAAACCCCTGCCGACTACCAGCAAAACGCGTTAAAGACATGAATAAAAGAGCTGTTGACCTTGATACGGCATGAATATGGTTGAAAGCTGCATTGAACACCATGCAAACAAACGAATGACGCATTACTTCTACTTTTGTTGCCTTCTCGGTCAGTGCAGATCAAGATCAGGCCGCACAAAACGTGAAGTCTTATCTTTGATCTACACTGTCTGCTCTGCTAAGACATTCTAAACAAAAGCAACCTTAAGCTCAGTTTGTAATATGCAAGGCTAGTAGCTCTGGGGTTACGAGTTCGAGTCCCCGCTGGACCAAACTCTATTTGAGAACTGATGATAGTCACTGTAATGAAATTCATTCCTCTTTCAGCCCTTAATGGTGTTTCAACACTGTTTTTACATGGAAGCAGCCAGTGGCTTGGAATGGCTTAACTCTATATCAGACAAGAATATTTAGCTCTTTACCACACAAATAAAACTCGACTTGTCCAAATTGGAAGTATTTGCTGATGATAAATTCAGTGTTACTCAGAATATAAGATTTTTCTTTCATAGAGTAGAAAACATTCTGGCAAAACGAGAAAATGCTGGTTACCAGCATTTTCTCCTTTTTCCCACAATGTTTTCAAAAGCCCCTTTTCTAAAGGTCTTTAAAAGTTGGGATTGTTTGGTAAAGGGTTAAAGGCACTTGGCACTTCTGAATGCTAAATATGTATAGTTGATCTAATTTGTCCGGTTACCACCATTTTCTCCTTTTCTTGCAATATTTTTAAAATCCCTACCTCCTCTGGATAATAAAACCAGTGGATCGTTAAGAAAAGGGCTCAGAGATAAAGAAGACGACTAGCAAGCTGTTAATGCATGCATTTATTTAAAGTTACAATCTCACAAATCCTTGAGTGCTGGTACGTACAGTTTACAAAAATTTATCAATATATTAAGATATGATTTTCATGAAAAATATTTATCAATCTGATAAATAAATCTATATTCATCTTTTCACCGTATTTTGGATGCTTTTTATTCCAGGCTTGATCAAGATCAGACTGGCTGAGTCCTGATACATTAAGCTCAGAGGTAATAAAGTCCAAGGGTTGCTAATTCAAATCCTCACTTTGCCAAATTTTCTGAGTACAGATAAAAGTCATTGCAAACATGATTCATTTGTCTTTTACTCGTTACCACATGAAAAAATTCTAAAATTCCCTGCACTGAAATCACTTGCACACAACAAATATGGTTCAAACTATGATATTTGTCATTCTTTGTTCATTTTTCTCGGGGTTTAATGCCCTTTTAACAGCTTAGGTCATATCACAGCGGTCGGTGCAAAGGCGCAAGTGTTTCCTGGCTTTCTCACACCAGTACTGACACAACTTTTTTTCCTTGTCACTGACTACTTTTCTCACATGCATCAGAGGTGAGAGGTGAAAAACTGCCAGAAAGAAAGTTCGTCTTAACTGGGTATCGAACCTGCAAAACGCCAGGTCATGAGTCAAATACGCTAACCACTGAACTAACCGGCCAGCTGAGATTTGTCAGTGACAGGGTAGAAAATATTGTGGGAAAAGGATAAAATGCTTATTACCAGCACTTTCTCCTTTTTCCAAAAATGTTTTCTATCTTTCCAAATACTAATTCATCATTTGACCCATATAAAATTTGCTGTCTGCAAATGCCTTGAAGCTGGACCAGTCTAAAATTTTGTTTTTTTGGTAAAGAGTTAACCCTTCACCACACAATCACAAGTTTTAACAACCCTGAGGTAAAAGGCCCTCTGAAAACATTGTGAGGGAAAGGAAGAAAATGCTGCTAACCAGCATTTCTCCTTTTTCCCCACAATATATTGAGAATATACATTTTTTTTGATGATGAGGAAAGCCACTGCTAACAGGGGCAGGTTCAAACGGCATCAATTGGCCTTGTTTTCCAAGGCAAAAAAGACTAAGGGAAAAAAGAAATTCGGTACCAGTGAGTTTACCCAATCAGTAAATTCATAGTATGAAACAACTGAATTATCAAACTATAATCCACCATTATTTCCCAATAAACAACCGAAAAGCATGAAATAATTCCTAAGCTTTCATAGTAAAACCCTGTCATTTGAGCAACATCTGTTGTCTGCAAATGCTTTCAAATTGGACTAGTCTAAAGTTTTGTCTTTTGGTAAAGAGTTAACAGACTGTATTTCTCCGCACTGTCATAAATCAATTAACTTAAACCTGCACTAAAAGACCACCTGTTGTTAGAGGCCTCTGTTTTGACTTCCCTTAACCAGTCATAAATGAGCTATGCTATGTGAAAAGGGGGCATAATGCATCTGCAGAAAGTATTGACCTAGGTCAGCCTGCCCAGTTTGCGCAGGCTGACTTTGGTTGAATCATTCTGCTTTTGGTAAACTGTCTGCCTATCAAAGAACCAGTGTACCTCAGTATTCAGATATTTGTTACACAAAATGGATTGTATAGATCTATAATAATGTGAGAAGTTGGTACTATGCATCATGCAGGTGCATTAAACCCCTTTTGCCAGAGCATGGCTTAAATTAATTGATAGAAGTGTGGATAGATAACTGGTTTACATGTTCCAGCAAACACAACAAAAAGCAAATCAAATGTAAATATTGATTTCAGCAGGACAAAAACAAAAGCTGCACTATCGTAAAGAATTTAAAAATCGCCCAAAACAAAAAAAAAAAAAGAAACAAACAAAAAAAAGAGTTAATGTATTGGTCAACATTGTATTTTCATGATTATTAAATTTTATGTGCGAGGACAGAAAACCCAATAACCTATACAAGAAGGTGCACCAGGGTCCGTTTTACACCGACCGTTCTTAAGAACGTTTTCAGTCTTATTCTTCAAGATTTTCTAAATTATAAAGTAACACAACCTCTGATTGGCTAAACCAAATGGTTTAGCCAATCAGAAGTTGTGTTACTTTAAAATTTAGAAAACTCTGAAGAATAAGACTATGAATGTTTTTATAAATTGTTGGTGAATATATTCCCTAAAAAGCAAATCAGAAGTAGATAAGCCATGCTCTGGCAAAAGGGGGCTTAATGCATCTCCATAATGAATTATACCAAGCAAATCATTACATACTTATGGCTCCATTAAATCCATTTTGTCAAACAACTGACTGAATCATGAGGTAGACTAGTCCTTATGCATGCCTGAAAATGGATGATAGCGAAAAGTTTTGGCCCATGTCAACCTGCGCGGACTGCGCAGGCTGACATTGATTGATACTTTTCACAAATGCATTAAGCCCCATTTTCACACAGCATGGCTCAAACATTGGTTCCAGGTGGAGGAAAAAAAGCAGCATACTCACAAACAAAAAGTGCAAAATTTTCAAAAACGAACAAAAAAGTTGATTTACTTGTCGACATTATTCTTCATGATTATTTATTTGTCCCCGAAAGAAAACTTGGTAACTGATCAAAGCAGGTGGAAGGAAAAAATGAGAAGATGGATTTTGGTGGGATAACCCTATGCCACACAACCCTAAGTCTTAACGACCTTGTGAAACAGGCTTTTTGAAATCATAGTGGGAAAAGAAGAAAATGCTGGTAACCAGCATTTTCTCTTTTTCCTACAATATTTTCTACATTTTCAAGAGCAAATCCCATCATATTGACTGCATTTAATTTGTTATCTGCAAATGCTTTCATTTTGGACAAGTTTAATATTTTGCTGTGTGGTAAAGAGTTCAAGAAATTAATAGGCTTAAAGTCCTGAAAAGCAGATTTGCGGAACAGTTTACTATTGTGTAATGAACAATGAAATTTCCATCACATGTAATGTATATATATGCAATTAATTAGTGAATTTAGTAAAGGCAAGGAAAGTCAAATTGTTCTGCAAAGTGGATGCACAGTAACTGTCACTTTATCATTTATTAAAGACTTTAAGAGTGGTAATTTGATCAATAAATCTTATGTGATCTTCAGCTGGTATTTATTTAGGAATGTATGCAAATGTAGGACTGTTATATGTTGGTGACAAAAGCAAGGTTGGGGTGTACTAGCTAAAACTGGAAGTAGAATGAGGAGAGTGCAGGTGTGTATGACAGTACTTTTCCCAGTCAGATCATCCACAGTAAGTGGATTTGCGATAAAAATCTTTTAAATAAAAAGCACTCTCAAAAACAAATAGTTTAGCATTTCCAAAAATCAAAAAAAAAAATTTTTGGTGTGCTAGTAAACATTATACTTTAAGATAATTCAAGTACTACTTTAAGTGCTAATTTAAGTGTCGATAAACATACATTAAAAATTTATATCATTCTCCTATAAATGCATTAATTTTTATCAATCTGTTTTAGACTCTTTTACAGCATTTCACCTCTTTCCCACAAAACTATACAGATATTCCAATAAGTAAGGGAGTTTAAAATTTTGGAAAAAATCATCTCTGTATCAAAAATGGTTTCTCCATCAAAACCTATCTTGTAGGTACTCATTAGAATTATCTAACCATCAAGACTACCCACAAGATAGGTTTCAGTTAAGAAATACAGAAAAAGTAGACCTAAACCCTTTAACAAGCAACTCAGGGTTCAAACAACCTTGAAGAAAGAGGCTGTTGTGGAAGGATAGAAACATTGTGGGAAAAGGACAAAATGCTGGTTACCACCATTTCCTTCTTTTCTCACATGATTTTCTACCTTTAAAGTGCAAATCCTGTCTTTTGAGCCACATTTGGTATGTCATCCGCAAATGGTTTCAATCTAAGACTTTGTTGTTGTGTGAAGAGCTAAATTTCCAAATCAAAGTTTTCAACATGATAATTTTGTTAGTGCCCAATGACAACTTGTCTTAAGATGAGACTTTCAACAAGTCCCTTGCAGCCTGCTTCATTCTTTACTAAACCTAAAAATTTTAGACTTGTCCAAATTGAAAGCATTTGCAGACAGCACAATAAATGTTACCCAAAACTAGAAGCTTGGTTTATGGAAGGGTAGAAAACATTGTGGTAAAAGAAGAAAATGCTGGTTACTAGCATTTTCTTCTTTTTCCACAAAGTTTCCAAAGTCTTTTTCCTCAGGGTGGTTAAAACTAGGTATTGTGTAGTACGCTGTAAAGGATTGACCTACGGGGATTTGACAGTAATCATCACTATCTTGTAAAATACTGCACAGCCAAGCACTTCAAATTTATTTGATCATTAGCTTCTAACGACTAAATTTGCTGCATGTTTCCCATTTTATCCTGTCACTACAATGACCTTGATCCAATGACAGGTGCCTTATAATTTTCATGTTATTCTTCAGTTGGTCATGTGACTGTAGAAAGGTGCACCTGCAAGTTTGAACTATTTTTACATAACCATCTCTATAAGTGAATGACAGTATCAGCAAACACTGTCACTGCATGTTATTTATCTGTAAATAGTTTCAACATGTCAACATGTTATTTTCCTTTCCTTATATGTTAACTCTTAGGCTGCTAAGCGTGACTCACTGACCTTTTGTGGACAGTGTAGTCAAAACGTGCAGTCTGATCTTGGGTCTACACTGTCCGATAAGGAGATATCATTCCCCAAAACATAGCTTTAAGATAGCAACATTTGGGTTTTTACTATCTAATTGAAAATTTTAAATTTTGTTATTTAGCAGAATAAAGGTTAAAGCACTAACAGACCAATAGTTGTCTTTTTTGACGTAACATTCTTTCCCCGCGTAAACATCATGTTTATGACATATCAATATCATTCACAATGTCATTATTGCAGCTGCATTGCCAATATACGCATGTAAAAACGCTTTACACAGATCATTATTTTTCCTCAGTGAAAAAGATGTAGATATGTGGAATATTTCATGCAAAATATTTCATTCTAATCGGATATGGATTAAAACTGAGAAACAGGATAAATAGAATAAATGGTTGGTGTCTTGCACTGGCGAAGTTTATCTGGCTCAGGAATTTTATCAGATTTGCCTGCAGCTCACCAAGTAAAATTCCTAAGCCCTGCCCGATAAACTTTCCAAATCCAAAGAACCAATCATCTATTATCTATGTCTATTACTTTGCAAGCGAGCAAATGTGTATACCAGGTGACTAAGACATAAAGACTTCACTCCAGTATTACATACTATCAGTATTACAGCAAGTTGTCAAAAATTCACACTCAAATCATTAATCTCACATGACCTACATACTCTCTGACAGCACAATCTCATCAGCCTCACTGTGTTATGTATAATTATGAATGCATTTAATGTGTCATAGTGATGTGTGCAAATAGCGTGTGTATATTTGAGTAGCACTTCTATCATCCTTCTCAATGTCCTTTATCAGCAAAAGGGCATGTTATACAGTTACCCTGCTACACTGTTTCTTCAGGCTTAGATGGTAACCTTCAGAGTAGATCTGTCCCAAAGCTATTATGTAGCAAAATGCAGGACCTCTCACTCGAATTTTGCCATCCTTGAGATCCACGGAAACTGTTAGAGTTAATCTTTGGGTTATCCCAGTCCATTATCATGGATGTGTCTCTGACATTTGTTGGTCAGTAGTTACCATGATGACATACAGCCCTCATTCTTGACTTTAAATAATTCTTCCTCTGTGCGCTCATCTTGTCGCTGTGGTTTGATTCATGGAATCTGACAAGTCAGCTACTCTGTCGATATTTAACTCACATGTTGACACACTTGTACATCAAAATTGTGGTAAAAACTAGAGACAAAACATGATATCATCCATCCAGTGGCTGACCTAAATAAACCATAGTCACTTCTGTATTTCCATACACTGCTGACACTGACGGATAAAGTTGTGTATCACCAGGTAAACCTCGAAATGCGACGCCTGCAAAAGGAAAACATTACAAGTTAAATCAAGTTAACCTTTTACCACACAATCCCGAGTTTTAACAAATCTGAGAAAGAGGCCTTTCAAAATATTGTTGGTAAAGAAGAAAATGCTGGTAAAAGGCATTGTCTTCTTTTCCAACAATGTTTTCTACCTTTATAAAGACAAAATTTATGTTTTGATGTACATTTAATATGGCGTCTCCCAATGATTTCAATATGGATTGGTCTATGATTTTGTTGTGTGGTGAAGAGTTGAATATAGAATAAACTAATTCTGGACAGCTCTTCTCTAAAAATATCCCCCAAAAGCAATGTTTGAATGGTGTTAGGCTCTTTACCAATCAGTGTCTTGCCCTAAGACACACCGCTGTGATCAGCATAGCCAACTGAAAATTCAAATAAAACCAGGATCTCTTGATTACAAATCAACACCCACAAAGATACAGTTAACCTTGAGAGTGCCAACAGAAACAGACATTTTCACAATCTAAAAATTAGACAATAAGTGCAACTTAAATACTGCTTTTACACCGAATATCTCAGCTGGTTACCAGTATTTTCTCATTTTACCAAAGTGTTTTCAAAGGCTTTCTTATTCAGAGTTGTTAAACTTAGATCTGTGTGGTAAAGGGTTAAGGTTTCAATAACAAGATGCAAATACATGTACATGTAGGTTGAAAGGTAAACAAATGTATTTCATTTTTATTTCATATCATTTTCGAGTAATATCAACTGCACATTATGCATACAATCTACTAACACTCTACCAGATGACACAATTTTAGATTTGTCATAATTGTTCTAGGATGTGCAGATGTCAAGTTACTGCTTTGGTAAGGGGTTTAACGACAAACAAAAATCACTTAACTCTTTACCACACAATCCCGACTTTTAACGACCCTTATAAAGAAGCCTTCTGAAAACATTGTGGGAAAAGGAGAAAATGCTGGTAACCAGCATTTTCTCCTTTTCCCACAATGTTTTCTATCCTTCCCAAAACAAATTTCAGTATTTGAGTCACATTCATTTTGTCGTCTGCAATTGCTTTCAATTTGGACCAGTCCAAAATTTTGTCGTTTGGTACAGAGTTAAAATGTTGACATCATAGATTTAAGAGGCGCTCTGAGAAAAGGGGCTTAATGCATCTTGTGGATGCATTATACCAAGCTATCCAACAGTGTCATGAGGTAGAATGGTCCTCTGATGGGCACAAAATCGACAAATTATCAAAAAGTTTCAACAAAATTTTGCATACAGTGCAGGCTGATTTTGGTGAAAAGTTTTCAAAGATTCATTAAACCCCCTCTTCACAGAGCATGACTTGTAGCAATGGAACAAACTAAATAAACATTTCCCAGTTATGAATGAAAACATACCTAAAAATTCATAATTTTTCTCGAACGCTAAAGTATTATCATCACAGTCTAAAATCACTCGTATTCTCTCACCAACCTGAAAAAGAAAGTAAGAAATGAACATCATTATGTTTTTTCTAGGACTAATACAACCCTTCATCAAATAATCCTATGTTTTAATTTTATATGGAGAAGAGGGCTTTTGAAATTATTTTGGGAAAAGGAGAAATTGCTGAAACCATCATTTATCCCTTTTTCACAATTTTTTCTTCCCTTTCTTAATCAAATCAAGTCATTTACCCCTTTACCACAAAATTCCATGTTTTAATAACCCTAAAAAAATACCTTTGCAACACTCTGGTAAACAGCATTTTCTCCTTTTCATACAATCTTTTCAAACCTTGAAAAAACAATTTGCATAGTATGAACAGTGCTTTATTTATTGTCTGTAAATGCTTTCAAAACATTTGATTAGTCTAAAAGTTAAATTTTTTCATCTGGTACAGAGTTCAGACACACTAAATTTGTTGTTTGCAAATGCTTTGAATATGAACCAGTCTAGAATTTAGTCATGCGGTAAAGAGTGACAATATGCCACACAGTAGATCTAGTTCATAGAAGGAATAGACACAAAACAAGAGGGCCATGATGGCCCTGTATCGCTCCACTGGCTTTTTTAACCCTTTACCACACAAATCGAAGTGTTAATGACCTTTAAAGAGAAGGCTTTTGAAAACATTGTGGGAAAAGGACAACATGTTGTCAGCCAGCATTTTCTCCTTTTCCAACAATGTTTCCTACCCTATCAAAGACAAAAAAAAAAAAAAAATCTTTTAAGCTAAATTCAATTTGTCTTCTGCAATGGCTTTTACCTTGGTCCAGTCAAAAAATTTGTCCTTTCTTAAAGAGTAAAATTAAGGTATCATGCACTTAATTGGCATTGACAGAGACACACAGCATAAAAAGTCTGTATGGTAATAAACTTACTTGGGAAACATAATTTCCCCCCTGCCCAACATAAAGAAAACATATCTTTTTAAGTGCAAAGATTATGTGAGCATAACTATTAGCATCAAAATAAATCACTCTCCCTGAAAACAGAACATGTCCTATCCAAAAAACTTGAATATCAATATCAATCATGTATTATTGCAGTTTGATAATCAAAAGAGGTAAATAGTAACAAACTTTATCTCTTATAAACAGGAGTTATTTCCCTTGATTACTATTTAACTTGTGATTGCTGGCATTGGGCCAATTTTGACACTAGGGCTATAATATGAAGAAATTTCTTACAGGTCCATTAGATAAAGCTACATGCCAAATTTGGTAGCCCTGAGCCTTATGGTTTCAGACCAGAAGATTTTCAAAGATTTTCAATATTTTTCGCTTTTGTTGCCATGGCAACCAGAGTTTTGAAGGAAAACAATCTTTCAACAAATTCTTAAGAGGACCATGGCAGGATCATTTTTGTTAAGTTTCATCAAATTTGGATGGGTAGTTTCAGAGAAGAAGATGTTTGAAATAAAAGTTAACGCACGCATGGACAGACGCACGCACGCATGCACGACGGACACCGGGCCATGACATAAGCCCGCTGGCCTCCGGCTTCGACTGATTGACATCCACAACACTTTCAAAAGCTGCAACTTCTGTTTAAGTATTGAATGGTATGGAGTGTCTCGGAGTGACAAAAAAAAAAAAACATACATTTTTGTGGCATTTGTCGAAGACAATGCCACTATGAGTTCAATATTGAATTTTGAAGACCATGTATCATATTTTGTACAAAGCCGAAGGAAATAAACCCAATTAAATTAAATTTTTCTCAGACAAATGAGTTTTTCGATAGCACTCAGATATGTAATTGGAAATGGCATGTTAAAATACATTGGGTGAGGCCATCGATCGTGGAAATACTTCTTTTTGATTGAAAATAGCATTACCCCCTATAGCCTTCTATTGGCGCAATGATATACACAAAATTTGTTTACCGCTTGGTCCCGGGCTTTTTCGTTCCAAAACCAGTTCGTCCCTGGGCTTGTTCGTCCTATGATTGTGCGATACTCCATTTGATTGTGCATGAATATTTATAGATCGAAATAATTGATTGTAATGTTGGGAATTAGATCTTTACGGCCAAAGGTATCTCAAAATCATAGTTTTCAGGTACAAACTTAATTTTATTCAATATATTTTTATGGTTTCTCTCTCTACCCATCATGCATCCTAATGTCAAGGGACGTTACTCCTGACTCCTCCTGAATGATCAAAGGGAGACCACCAATACACAAAAAATCCTAGCTTTGTCATGAGTACTCTCCCTTCAACCTCAAAGGTATTAATTTGCTTAGTGGGTTGACTTTCAAGCCAATATTTGAATAATATTTGTCTTTTTTTTTTTTAATAATTAAATCCACACAATAGCTTCCTTGACAAATGCCACTCCAGTGTTTTAAACGCTTTGATTAATCTATAAATATCAGGTACAACCAAAATAAACTGCAGATGACCAATTAAATGTTGCTAAAAAAAAGTAGCAGCATGTATCTCAAGTTTCTTTGAATTTTGATCCCCAAAATTTGTAAATGTTCCCTAAAATTCAAATGTTTGCCTTCTGTTTTCTTCATTTAAGCCTTTACCACACAATCCTGGCTTTTAACGACCCTAAAGAGGAAGACTTTTGAAAACATTGTAGGAAAAGGAGAAAATGCTGGTAACCAGCATTTTCTCCTTTTCCCACAACCTTTTCTAATCTATGAAAGACAAATTTCATCATTTTAGCCACATTTAGATTGTTATCTGCAAGTGCTTTGAATTTGGACAAGTCTACACTTTTGTCAAGTGGTAAAGAGTTAAGCCTTTACCACACAATCCTGACTGTTATCAACCTCAGGGAAAGAAAGCTTTCGAAAACAGTGTGAAAAAGAGAAAATGCTGGTGTATACCAGGATTTTTCTCCTTTTCCCACGATATTTTCTATCCTCCCAAACACAAATTTCAATCTTGATTCACATTATTTTGTTGTCTGAAAATTCTTTCAATTTAGACTGGTTCTGAAATCTTATCACTTTGTAAACTCTTGAACAGAGTCGAATGACCTTCATCTACAATTTTCTGTGAAACACCCTGCCCAAAGGCGAGACTTGATTCCACAGAAGGCAGTCTCTTTTCCAAGAAGGAAGTTAATTAAAGTTTTTCTGCATTCTGAAATCAAAACCTAAAACTCAGCCTTTTTCAGTGATAATTTGAAAATACATGTATATGTCATTACAATAAAATAAAAATTATAAAGTAAAGATCAAAGAAATAGTCAAGTGGCTCTAGATTTGCCATTAACGTCACCTGATATTTCGGTGCATTGTTCAATAAAGGGAAATTTCCTTGTGAATCACCATTGTGCATCAAATGGTTATCAACTAAATTCCAGCCCCAGGACTGATCATCAGATCCAAGCAATGCCGAATATCCGTGACACTGTAAGTTCGCATTTTTGGTCGCTAGACCTATCACTGCAATTGTTCCCAATGGCCCCTCCCACACCACCTCCCAGCAATGTCGACCCTGTTTAAATCCGATTTTACCCCTACAACCATCAGTACTTTGAGCCACTGGATTTCTGTGGAGTGTAAATCCATTTGGCTTTATGTAAATGTTTCTTGAACAGTCGTTTGGATTCCAAGCGTGATAAAATGCACGCAGTTTCGCCTTGTAAGTTGGGCAATTTGACAGAATATCCGATTTCAGTGCTTCCTCAGCAAGCTTCCGCACACAATGTAATCGCCAAACATCATTGTTTTCATCATTTAAAAATTTGTACCACGATTTACAAACTAGCGAACAATTTCGAAGGTCATCTATATCTAAGTAAGAAAATAAATTTTCTAAGGCTGAATACGGCAATGACTCGGCAGCCATTTTGGGAAGTCACCTTTAGACTGGGATACAGTTCATTTCGAAGGCAACAACAGGAACATTATTCTGTCCCACTCGATACTCTCCATGTTCAAGAGGTTCATCATATTAAGACGATCTCGAACGATTGCCATATAGATTGATAACATGCATCTATAAATTGTAAATTAAAATAGATACATGTCATATTTTATGAGAGCTTGAAATTAACTAATTCAACGGACAGTTGTAATATTTTCTCATTCAGACTCAGGCGAGTTAAAGTGCGACATTTTGTACAATCTGCACGTGCTATTCAGTTACGTGTACATTTTACCCACTCCTTCCATGTAACAAATATCTAATCCAATCAAATATTAATTGATAAACTGTTCCCACACATTCCGACACCAATCATCAATTCTTAATTTCAATGCAAGTGAAGGTTACCCGAAGGATTAAAGATAGCACAAATTAATATATTGATAGTTTTAGTAGGATACAATTTACTTACCCTTCATATATGTTCTTCCTTATGATTTTTACCTCAAATACAACAAACACTGCATAAGAAAACACTCAATTTTCTTCTGATTTATTTATGTCTTTTCAACACATGTACAAAAAAATATTTTTCATCAAATCTACATCACAATAAAGGCATACAAATTTTGTTTGAAACAAAATCAATGTTCAAGTTTAGTCACTTTTGAAAAATAAAACTTGAAAACATGCTGGTAAAATATCATTATATCTATTTTGGGGGTACGAATTCTCCAGAGAACTCGTACACCGGGTACGACTTCTCTGGAGAACTCGTACCCTTGAGACTGGGGTATGAGTTCTCCAGGGTACGAGTTCTCTTCTTACTATTTATCAAATATCTCCAAAATCATACAGTGGTGCAGTCTAATCTCGACCGCAATGAAATCTCGCGTTAAATATCGTGAACCAATATGTCAGCCTCTATGTACCACAAGACACTGCTAGAGTTCTAAATAAGTTTTACCTTTTTTGAACTAAGATGACAATTACAGGGACTGTCTCGCAGTAAAATTGCTATATCTGTCAAAGAGATCTCTCAGGGCATGTTTCAATTCCACTTTGGTGGTGCAAGTTACATTGTTGAGACCTGAAACTAGAGATCAACCTCAAGCTCGACTCAAGGACTGAGGTAGCCGAATTTGGCCGGGTCATTACTAAACGCCCTGCAGGAAAATTGGCCATTCGGCGCCCTGTGTTAAATTTATCGCTCTACAAGTATATGCAATGTATCGAATAGAATTGATTACTTGTACCTATCAAATGTACTAACTTGAAAATAGGCAAAGCCTAGAAACGGGCAAAAGAGACTTTTTTCAAGACAAATTAAAACAAATGTCCTTACTAAGCCAAAAAGATGCGACAAGCACTCTTCCTATCTCTTTGTCCCAAATCTCCTAAAGTATCTTTATCCTATCCGCTATATGTATGTAGTACCCAACTATCTATCCCTAGTCCTCTTGTCAGCTTTCTCAAAATCAACAGTATTTACAATACTCTTTTTCTTCATTAAATAATAATTGGAGAAGTAATTTTTTCATTAGCCTTGTGAACAAGGTGTTGAAAAACACAAGACGTAGGTAAAGGTGTTGAAGAAACCAAAGTGAACACGAAATAACTAAGGCAAACTGCAAGAGGACGAACAGGATCAAGGTCGACATCAGAAAATGACGTCAAGAATGTCGCACTGCGTAGTTCTTGCGTCATTAAAAACTAACAGTATTGATATATTTTTTTTTACAATATTTTCGTTATGATATGCAAACTAAAGGAAATGTTGTACATAGATAACATTTTAAGAAATTTTAACAAAAAATAATTAAATTTAATCTTGTGGATTTAGTCTGACTGTGTTGAATTCTCCTCGTAATAAACCAACCTTCTGGTTGTCAAGGAAGTCGAAGTACGGATACAGTCCAACTTTTTGTACGGATACAGTCCAACTTCGGGGTTGAGATATGACTAAATACGTGTAACCTATAGGCAGTATTGAAACCGTGCCTTCGGCACGGTCTTTTGCCTGTATAACATATCCTTAATTTGATACCTTCAGCCTGAAGGGTTGCTCCGATGTTATTTTTGTGATTGGGTCTCTGCACCCCTTCACATCAGCCCTTCTTTAAGGTCCACTTTCATAGCTGACAAGCAGATTAAAGACACATTCAATTTTTGAGTTGTATTTATTTTGTAGTCTGCAAGTGCTTTCAATTTGGACCAGTCTAAAATTTTGTTGTTTGGTAAAGAGTTAAAGAAGGGCTGATATGAAGGGGTGCGGAGACCCAATCACAAAAATAACATCGGAGCAACCCTTCAGACTGAAGGTATTAATTTGAATATCATGTGTCATGGGGTAGGGCATGTAGAGCACCTGTCACCCGTCGTCAGTATAAAAACTATTTATCAAATATCTCCAAAATTATACAAAATACAGTGTCTAGTTTAGAAACAGATTAGGGGTATTTCCCCCCCCCCCCCATCTAAAAAAGGGGGGGGATTTTCAAAAATTATGCAGGACAATTTTCATACGGTTAGTAAGCATATAGCTCTTATAATAGACATTTGTTCCTGTCCAAAACTATACAGTAGACTCTGTCAAAAGACAGTTTCCTTCTCTAGAAATTAAAACGGCTATAAAATTCATTCTGATAAATTTAATAGCAACAACAGTAGTCTAAGATTAGGTAAAATTGTGCATTTTTGCCTGGATCGCTTTAGAAGTGGGCCATTTTGACCCACCTTCCTGTCAAGGGAGGTAATTCTAATGGACATGATATGTTGCAAAACTGTTCCAACCATTCGTGAAGCTGTTTTATTCAAAACAGCAGTATTTTCTGAGAGGCAAGAGTAAATTCTTTTTTTTTAGGATTTTTTCTTTACATGGGACTGTCGGGCATTCAGTCTGAATTTATGTGAGATTTGATAAGAATTAGCATGAATCCTGCAACAGCACATTCTAGAATAGACACTGATGTAAAATCATGATATTTTAATTCTAGGATATGTTAGATGACATATATTTTGATGGGTTAAAATGATCAATTCCATCTGATACAATTCACTTACCCATAGGGCAATAAATTGAACATAGGGTGCTGTAGGGCAAATTTTCCTGTAGGGAGTATTTCAGCATGACTAGAATTTGGCCTGACATTATCAAGAACCAATCCTTCACATGATCTCAGGACACACTGTCAACCCTTTACTGGATGGCAGAATTTTAGAAAGGTCAAAATTGAAAGGATTTGCAGGTGAAAAACTAAATGATACACATATATGGAAATGATTGTTTGATAGGGAAGAAAACATTGTGGGATAAGAAGAAAATGCTGGTTTCCAGCATTTTCTTCTTTTCGCACAATGTTTTGGCAAAGTCCACTCATTTGGGGTCGCAATAACTTGAGATTGTGTGATAAAGGGTTAATTTCTGCAATGTTTTTTTCTGTATTTTCTTCTTGCTTAGGTGGGATCTTGGGTGAGCCTGTAAAAGAGTGTAGGATTCGTAATCTGGAGGCCCCAGGTTTGGTTATATCTTGAAGCACTGTTTTTTTTCATGTGTGGTCATGGATAACAGCCAGGTAGCTCAGTAGTTAGTGTATCTGTCTTGAGACCTGGTGATTGCAGGTTTAATACAAGGTTTAGGGCAAACTTTATTTTCAATGATTTTTTGCTTCTTATGTCTGATGCATCCGAGAAAAGTAGTCAGTGGCTTGGAAAGAAAGCTATGTCATTAATGGTGTGAGAAAGCCAGGAAACACATGCGTAGGTGTACTTGCTGCTGTGACATGATCTAAGCTGTTAAAATGGTTAAACTCCAATACAAAATTCTTTGGCAAGACTCTTCAGAGCCCTAGCGTAGCACTGACAAAAGTTAGGGCATACTGTAGCCATGCTAGGTCTGAAACAGTGTTGAGGGCAGCATAAAACAGCTGGTAACCCGTGCTTTCTCCTTTGTCCACAAAGTTTTCTAACATTTAAAGATAGATTTAGACATTTAAGCCATATTTGATATGTCATCTGCATTTGCTTTCAAATTGGATGCGTGTAAAACTTTGTTATCTGGAAAAAAATTAAAATATACTGAACCAAAAAAGAAACTTCCCCTGTGTCTAAGTGCAGATATACACAAATATGAAAATCAGGATTAAACTAGATTTATATGCATTGAAAGAGTATTTTATTGCGACTTTGTGTGAAAAAAAAATATTGCTGAGGGTTTATCCAAAAGTAGTGAAATGGTAGTTAAAATGCGGAAGGGGTCGCTCACCAAAATCACAAATTAATACCGGGTATGACCACCTTCAGCATGAAGGACTGCCTGGCATCATTGGCGCATAGAACGGATAAGTGTATTGATTTCGGCTTGTGGAATGTTGTTCCATTCCTGAATTAAGGCTTGTCTTAGCTGAATGACGTTTGACGGTGGAATAGGGCGACGTCTAACACGCTGGTCCAAATTATCCCAAAGGTGTTCAATGGGATTCAGATCAAGGCTTTTGGCAGGCCAGTCATTAATAAATGCAATGTTATTCGCCCTGAGGAAATTTACATTGTCCCTAGCTGTATGGATTGTGGCATTATCATGCTGAAAAAGAGTGATATTGGCATTATTTTGAAACAGTGGGATAACGTGCCTCGCAAGAATTTCATCTCGGTAGCGTTGGGCATTCAAATTCCCTTCGATAACGATGAGATTAGTGCGAAAGCCATGTGCAATGCCCGCCCAGACCAAGACAGAACCCCCCCCCCCCAAAACGATCTCGTTCAAGTACGCAACAGTCGGCATAACGTTCATTTCTCCTACGGTATACTCGAACCCTGCCATCACCTCGATGAATGGAAAACCTGGACTCTTCAGAGAAAAGAACGCTATTCCATTGTTGTCTAAGCCAGCGTTGGTGTGTACGTGCCCAATTAACGCGATTTACGTCGCGTCAAAACACAACTAACGTATGGACAACGTGCACGTAGCCCACCCTCACGCAAGCGATTGCGCACAGTTTGGACAGATATACGGTTGTTATGTGTACCAGGGGTGTTAGCAGCAGTGGCTGTGGCAGTTTGAAAGCAATTGCGCAGGTGGGTGTTCCGAATATAGCAGTCTTGGCAGCACGTCGTGACGCGAGGACGTCCACTACGTGGTCGATCTTCCGTAAGCCCTGTTGCTTGAAAACGTTGCCTAAGGTGTCGAATAGCACGAGTAGAACATCCAGTATTCATAGCAACAGCATTCATCGTCATACCAGCATTAAGCATGCCAATGGCACGTTCGCGTAAATTTTGCGGAATTCTAGGCATATCAAAAGTAAAGAAAACTAAAATGAATTTAAATTTTTTCAACGTCTTTTTCTTATTGACATGAAAGTCTATAAGATTAGACTGAAAGGTTTCAAAAAATATACACAAATTATACTGGTCAGTGCATGCACGTGAAAATCGCTTTCAGCGGGTTTCTTCTGCAAAATGCTTTCAATCGAGTTAAAACTTGTTTTATCGGACACATAATCGTTCGCCTGAATATATGTAGGTCATCTGATATTTTGATTTTTTTTAATAACATTGCATTTGCACTTAAACACAGGGGAAGTTTCTTTTTTGGTTCAGTATACATGTACATAGGTTTAAAGTAGATGTGTGACAAAAGCAAGAACTTGTTCATTATGAACAGCATTTGCGCAATTTAACATCTTTTGTGGATGACCAAAATGTAGAAAACAACTGATAACCAGCATTTTCTCCTTTTGCCATGATATTTCTACAATTTAACCCTTTTCCAAACAATCTCTGGTTTTCACGGCCCTGAAAAATAAGCCTTTTGAAAACATCGTGAGAAAAGGAGAAAATGCTGGTTACCAGCATTTTCTCCTTTTCCCACAATATTTTCTACCCTGCTGGAAACAAATTTCAATTTTTGAGTCATGTTCATTTTGTCGTCTGCAAATGCTTTCAATTTGGATGAGTTTAAAATTCTGTCGTTTGGTAAAGAGTTAAACGATATATTTAGACATTTAAGCCACATTTGATAGGACCTCTCAGGCTCTGCATATGCTTTCAAATTGGATATGTGTAAAACTTTGTTATGTGGTAAAAAATTGAAATACATGTACATCTATATGTGAACACTTCGTGACAAAAGTGAGAACTTGTTCATTATGAACAGTGTGCACGTTAATTCTTTACTGGTAAACCAAAATGTAGATTTGTTCAAATTGAAAGCATTTGCAGACAATAAATTAAATGTGTTTTAAATAATGGAATGTATCCTTGATAGGGAGGATAGAATAATGGGAAAAGGAGAAAATCCCAGTTACCTGCATTTTCGCCATTTTTCCACAATGTTTTCATAGGCTTCTTCCTTAGGGTCATTAACACTCAGGATTGTGTGGTAAAGGGTTAACCTTATGTCAAAATGTTTTCAAAATTGATATGTCATGTATTATGTTGGAGATTTTCTATTATGTTTCCATCTATGGTTTTTTTTTTCATTATTTCAGCTGCAGTGAAAAATGAAGCTTTCTCTTCTATTACGGCATTGTGGTGCCTGTCGTGTGGCCTTAGGGGAGAAACTTCCTAGCTTGTATCACAGACAAAAGAGATATGTGTCTGCAGTCTCAAGACTTACATCGGCTTTTAATACAAAGCCTTCAAAAAACTTGATAGAACGACTTAGTGAGAAAAATAAGGTAAAATTCATTTTCTGTGTTCTGTAGTGTAGGTTTAAAATGATTTAACCAATTCATGAACACATAACACTGAGACCATTGTAGTTTTTCAGATATGGATTTTTTCCCGTGGAGACAGTCTGACTGTCTTGTAAGTTACCTATAAACACTATTTAGATGCATTTCCATGGGTTTCAGTTGTGAACTGGAGCATAGTCATTCAGAAAACCACAGGATCCGACATGGTTCAGTGGTCAAGGTGCTGGATTCACAATCCAGAGGTCCTGGGTTCATCTCTCAAAACACTTGATTTCAGTGGGAGTGCTGTTAGGCAAGACACTTCAGACCTTCAACCTTGTACTGGTGAAACCCAGGATACACATGAATAACTTAGCTAGCTTTTCCAACCATTTGACTTAAATGATTTTTGAAATAGCATAAAACACTATTTAATCAATCAGTCTTTGTAAAACCAGGGCATTAATTCACCAACCATTCTTTACTTCATTCATATTCTTATTCCAGATTTGGAAAGTAACACAACTTCTGATTGGCTAAACCAAATGGTTTAGCCAATCAGAATTTGTGTTACTTTCAAATTTATAGAATTTTTAGGAAGAAGACAAAGAATGTTAAGAACGGTTGGTAAATTCGCAACCAGGATGTAACATTTCGATTACATTTTTGTATCCATACAGGGATTATTTGGAATACAAGAGTTGACAGATTCAGCTGGGTTTGAAGTGTTACAAGAAAAAGTGTGTAAAGATATCAAAAACCTTGTGGCAGAAGCCTGTGATCCGAACAGAACCAGAAAAATGGTGGAAATTTTTGATGAGTTGTCAGACAGCATTTGCAGGGTTGCAGATATGGTAAGTTCATATGGCCTGCAACAAGCGAAAAGGGGCATTCGGACATTTGGGTAAAGTGTCGTCTCTGATCAGCATGCGCAGTCCGCGCAGGCCAACCCGAAACGACACTTTCCGTTTTTATATACTTTCCTGTTTTGCGAAAGACTATTGAGGAACAAAATCTAAATTAGTCGTAAAGTGCCGTCTCGGATTAGCCAGCGCGGACTGCGCAGGCTTATCCGAGACGACACTTTACGCAAATGTCCGAATGCCCCTTTTCGCATGTTGCAAGCCATATAGACCCCAACCAGATAACTCTTTACCAAATGACAAAATTGTGGTCCAGGCTAAGTTGAAAGCATTTGCAGACGTCTGACAAGAAAATAAATGTACCATATTTTGCTTAAATTTTGCGACAGTAAAAAGTAATCATTTTTTTTCGTGTCCCAATACTTAGGTCTACAAAAAATAATTATTTTGTCAGCTGTCCCAAAACTTATGGTCAGACAAGACAAGCTGTCATACTGTAAGTCACTGACCGCTAACCAGTTGAATATTTGCCGACGTTAAAATATTGCTACGTCATTGATTTCAATAAACCTATGATCATTTTCAGGTTGGTCTATTTTTAGACAGATTGGAATTCCAGCGGTCAATTTGTGCGCTAAGAATTTAAAACTTCGCTTTTTCTCATTGTTTTTGTTGACCATTAACTTGTCACTCATTATTGTCTGTGTCCTGGGACTGCGATGAGGATTGTTATTTTGCATTTGTAGATAAATTCACAACATATTTTACCTGCTTATGTGAGGTGAACAACGAAAATTCCAATCTGACAAGTACCTGCTCAGCCCGTTCTCAAATTTCATTGGTTCGTCGATCTCCAATCGATAAACCTCAGTTAGACTAGAATACTGTACCTTGAATTCTATTTATAAACAACGAACCCGATTGACCGTGAAATACATGCGTGTCAACTCTATGTCAACTTTGGATGTACATGTATACGTTACATATCTTGGATACAAGTTTATCACACCCTTTTTACGCTTATATCGGATATCTTTTTTTGAATTGGGGCTTAAAATAGTCTGTCAGGTGATCGGGTTTTTTGTCTTGAATCGGGAAACTCCCACTGAAATCGGGAGGGTTGGGAAGCATGCTTTTGACGTTAGGTGTGTAGAAATGAAACTGCGCGAAATAAATGCTTGTAAATAAAGGGTATCAAACGGATTGAAAGATTTTTTCTTTTAAATAGATATTCACTGTCCCAATTCTTTGGAACAAAAAAATACCGTTCTTGCTGTGCAATTTTTAGTATGGCCCAAATCTTTGGGTCATGAAAAATAATTATTTTCGCGATTTTTGATGGTGTCCCAATACTTTGGGTGTCCCAAAATTTAAGCAAAATATGGTAGCTCAGATGATGATTTCTGTCTTTGATAGGGTCAAAAACATTCAGAAGCACTCTTTCTCAGCACTTGTCGTTAAGACAAGGATTGTGTGGTACAAGATTAACATAGTGGGTAACATACAGGGCTTAAAATCCAGGGGTCACTGGTTCAATATCCAGCTCGGCTAAATTCTTTCTGAAGAGTGATCATAGTTATTGCAAGACAATTGATTCCTCTCTCACCCATCAACATTGTTTAGACGATATCTATGGGGAAAGCAGCCAGTCCCTCAGAAAGAATGATATGCAAAATTCTGGTTATAAGAAACTCCAGTAAAGGATGGGTAGCCGTCTGATGGAATGTTATAACTGTAGTAGAGTTGAAAACAGTACTATAACTCTAAACAAACAAGTCACAGTGATGCATCGTACATGTCTCAGGCAAGTTGTCATATAAGAATGGATTCATAGAACTCATTTTGTCTAAGTCCAATTGATTCATGAGGTAGACTGGTCCACTGTGCAAGCTGACCTGGGTCAATACTTTTTGCAGATGTGTTAACCCATTACCACACAATGACGACTTTTGACGACCCTTGGAAAGAAGCCTTTTGAAAACATTGTGGGAAAAGGAGAAAATGCTGGTAACCAGCATTTTCTCCTTTTCTCACAATGTTTTCTACCCTGTCAATAAACAATTGCACCATTTGAGCCACACTGAAATTGTCGTCTGCAAATGCTTTCAGTTTGGACAGGGCTAAAATTTTGTCGTCTGGTAAAGGGTTAAACCCTCTTTTCACTGAACACGGCTGAAACTTAGCTCACTTGGTAGTTATGACAAAATCAAAATTGTTGATGTGGTTGATGTGGTTGTAATCATGATAATTGTCAGTAGAAGGGTGAAAGACTTCATGCGAAAAAAAAGAGAATATGCTAGCCACTTTTTGAAAAGGAGAAGGTGCTGGTTACTGTTGGAAAAAACGGAGAAAAAGCTGGGCCCAGTTTCAAGAAAAAAATTTAGTCTCTTATTTTTGCTCAATTCCTCAAACAGACTAGGTTTCTGACTTTAAGTTCAGTTCTTTATTTGAGACACTTTTCTCTAACATAATTAGACTTTAGCAACTTTCTCAAACCTAAAGTTTCCGCAGAGTTTCAGACTCAACTCGGCCAAAAGAAGGACTTGACTCAGTTGACAGACTTAAGTCCATTAATGTTGCTGAGCTGAGTCTGAACATTGTGTAAACTCAGGGTTAGAGAATGTTACTTAAGTCTATTGATATTTGTGACACACTTTTCAAATAACAAACAAATAAGATAATTAAGTTTTTTTCGTAAAACTGGACCCTGACTCCAACATTTTAGTACACTAATTTAACTCTTTACCAAACAACAACATTTTAGTTGATTGATTGATTGTATGGTGTTTGACGCCGTTTTCAACATTATTTCAGTTGCACTGCGGCGGCCAGTGCACCTATCCATGCTTTCCTGGAGTCTCTTTTACCAGTACTCCGCACAATTTTCTTTCCAAGCAACTAGCTGCTTTTCCACATAACCATCATCGAAACAATGGTCAGCGGTGGGAGAGGAATAAATCCTGTCACAATGACTATCATCAGTCCTCGGAAAGAAATTGGCCAAGCCAGGGATCGAACCCATGACCCCTTGTTCTCAAGTCCTGTACGCTACCGACTGAGCTACTGGGACTCGGCAACAACATTTTAGAGTGGTCCAAATTGAAAGTATTTTGCAGATGACAAACTCAGCATTACTCAAAATTTTAATTTGGCTTTGGAATGGAAGAAAAAAATTGTGGGAAATGGAGAAAACGCTGGTTACCAGCATTTTCTCCTTTTTCCACAATGTTTTCAAAAGGCTTCTCCATTAGGATTGTTAAAATTTGTTTGGTACAGGGTTGAAAAGCCATCTTCCTTGGGTAATAAAACCACGTGATTGTCTGATAAAGGGTTAATTTTCAGTAATTGCTGTCATTTGTAGGCAGACTTTGTGAGAGTTGCCCACCCACTCCCATCCTGGAGTGCTGCAGCTGAAAATGTGTGTACAACCATGGGTGTGCTTATTGAAGAGTAGGTGGTATTTTACTGAATTCACTCATTCCACCCAGCTTTTTATGCCAGTGTAACCATATCTTTTAATGCCTACCTTAAAGACAGGGTTTATTTGTAACACATTGATTGAGAAGAGGCAATATTTTGTTAGGGGTAATTGCTTCTTTTCTCTTAGTTTTTGGTACTGTTCATATATAAGTGTTTGTCATGAACTAGAAGGACTAGACATATTCATCTTTTTCAGCTCATCTTAGCACACAGTATATGAAGTGGGCATATGCGGGTGCTATTCAGATTTTTATTGTCTCTTTCTGATTTAAAAATTATTCATTACTGAATTAGGTTAAGCAATGAGTAGCTGGCAAATAGTCATTAAAGCAGAAAGACTGAAATAGGGGAAAAAATATTTTTCAATTGTATTTCCTTTATGAGATACATAAGCCCCTCACATACATTTAGATTTCTTGCCATCAGAGTTTCACAAAGACTTGTTGGATTGTAACACGATCAGTAACCTGCTACATACATCTAGAGTGAATTTTGTCTATGGTTATGGTATTCTTCACAGAATGAGAATTCAGATTGGTTCATGAATCTGTTCCCTTCAACCACTGATTGGTTCATGTATCTGTTCTCTTAACCATTGTGTCCCAATCCAGCTCCTGAGCGATTGTGCCTTACATTTTCCAGGTTGAATACAAATACAGATCTCTATAAGGCTTTGTTAAATGTCGTACGAAATGAAGATGTAAGGGAAACAACTGCTGTAGATCAGAGAGTTGCAGAGTTATTTCTCTTCGATTTTGAGCAAAGTGGAATTCATCTCGAGGAATCCAAGGTTTGTAATTAACTCATAGAAGGAAAAAACAGTTTAAGCTTACGCTTCCATTCTAATCCATTTTGTACCATATTAAATGTATATATATTTTGTAATTGTCTTATTGTATTGACTATGTAAGAATGTTACAAATAAAATATGTTTAAACTAACTCATAGAAACAAAACAGGTGGACACATTACACATTTTTTTATTCTCATTTTTGTTTTTTTATTTTCTAATCTTTCACTAAACTATCCCATAATGCTGACAAACACAGCTGTCTGAAAATATTAAGAAAAAAGGAGAAAATGCTAGTTATCAGCATTTTCTCGTTTTCCCACATTGTTTTCAATCCTTTCACAGAGAATTTCTTTGATTGTAGTTATAGGTAATGTGTCTTCTGTAAATGTCTTCAAATTGGACAAGTCTAAAAGTAGGTCTTTTAGTAAAGAATTAATCCTTAACTGCAAAATGCCGACTTTTAACGACCCTGGGAAAGAAGCCTTTTGAAAGCATTGTGGGAAAAGGAGAAAATGCTGGTAACCAGCATTTTCTCCTTCTCCCACAATGTTTTCTACCCTATCAAAGAAAATCTGCACCATTTTAGTCACATTGAAATTGTTGATGCAAATGCTTTCAGTTTGGACAAGGCTAAAATTTTGTTTTCTGGTAAAGGGTTAACCTATTTACTTAATATGCCAAGAAGAATAATGCATGCGATTTGAGTCATACAGGTGCAAACTTTGTCAAAAGATGTATTCACCAGTTATTCTAAACAATCTTTTGTGGTGGTAAGACACCTCAGAGCCCTAGCCTGGTGCTAGTGAAAACCAGGATATACATGTGCGAGCTGTCATTTTGGTATAATGTTGGATAAAATATTATTTAATCAATAAATCAATCAACAAATAAAACTTATTTTTAGGAAAAAAAGCACACAGTCCGAGAAGCATAAAGTATTATTTTGAAGTAAAAAAGGAACTTATTGTCTTGAAATGAAATTTAAAACATTGCGGTGAAAGTTTTACTGTTTGCTCTATCATACATTTTTCAGAGGCAGCAATTTGTGGAAATAAACAGTAGAATAGCTCAGATTAGCAATGTGTTTATCCATAACTCCAAAATGCCAACACCGAATGAAAAACTTAACATCGAGGAGGAAGCCTATGATGCGTAAGTGAATTTCTTTGCTTTAAACCTGTACCAAACAGTCCTGATTTTTTAGGGCCCTGGGGAAACAAGGAGGCATGGAAAAGGAGAAAACGGTGGTAACCATAATTTTAGCTTTTTCCCACAGTGTCTTTTTGCCTTTTATAGGAGAAATCTCACCTTTTGAGCCACATTGAATTTGTCATCTGCAAATGCTTTAATATAGTGTAGTCTAAAACATCATCTGGTAACAGGTTGAATAAGATTTTGCAAAAATACTAGCACATGTTTTGATTACAGAAAATATGTACCAAGGGTTGTAGATTAAGAATATGGATGGAAGTGGAGAAAGTGTCTCCTTTTCCAACACTGTTTTTAAAGCCTGTTTGAAAATGGGGTATTGTCATAATTATTATGTTTGGCTAAACTGTAGCATTTACTAATGCCATTGCTTTTATTTGTGTTACTGTTTCATTTCAGGTTTACGACTGGGGGTGGATTTAAGTTGGGAAAATCTCTGCAACCAGAACACCCCAATGAAAAGGTATAAATAGAGAATTTTATTTAGTGCCCTAACTCTTTACCGAACAGCAAAATTTTAGACTTGTTAAAACTGGAAGAAACCATTTACAGACAGCATATTTAATGTGGCTCAAAAGGAGGAAATTTTATTAGGAAGTGTAGAATTCATTGTGGGAAAAGGAGAAAATGCTGGTTACCAGCATTTTCTCCTTTTCCAACAATGTTTTCAAAACATTGTTTGGTTGGATTGTTTGGTAAAGGGTTAACCCTTTACCAGGCAGTTCTGTGTTATAACAACCCTGAAGGAAAAGGCTTTTGAAAACATTATGGGAAAAGAAAAAAAAAATGCCGATAACCAGCATTTTCTTCTCTTTTTTTCCCTGCAATCTTCTCTATACTTTTAAATGCAAATTTGATCATTTGAGCCACATTTAATTTATTGCCATTAAAATGCTTTCAATTTACAAAATGTCTTTGATCTACACTGTCCAGTTTGCTGAGACATTTTAAACAAAGTCAAACTTGATTTTTCGTTTATTTGGGTCTTTTTTCTATATATCACTCTTTACCACACAATCCTGAGTTTTAACAACCCTTGAAAAGAAGGCTTTTGAAAACATTGTGCGAAAAGAAGAAAATGCTGGTGACCAGCATTTTCTCCTTTTCCCACAATGTTTTCTACCCTTTCACAAACAAATCCAGTTACTTGAGCAACAAAACATTTGCCCTTTGTAGGTGCTTTCAAATTGGACTAGTCTAAAATTTTGTCGTTCGGTAAAGGGTTAACCCTTTACCACACAGTCCAGAGTTTTAACGACCCTAAGAAAGACAGCTTTTGAAAACATTGTGGAAAAAGGAGAAAATGCTGGTAACCAGCATTTTCTCCTTTTCCCGCAATGTTTTCTACACTTCTAAAGAGAAATTTCAGTTTTTTAGTTGTATTTAATTTTTCACCTGCTAAAGCTTTGAATTTGGACCAGTCTAAAAAATGTTGTTATGTGGTAAAGAGTTAAAACATCTGTCAAATTCATTAGGCATACTAAGGCTTAAACCTGTTTGAACATTTCTACTATGGATTTCATACTGTATCTCAGTGCCTGGATCCCTCTTGGGCTCCTACATGGCTCAGTGGTGAAGGTGTAGGATTTAGAGTCATACAGTTTCAGGTTGAATCCTCAACCAAAGTGTTGGGTTTTCTCATAGAGATGTTCTTTGGCAAGACATTATAGAGGCCTGGCCTAGGACTGGTGAAATATGGTCCATTTGAGTGAGCTGTTACCATGATATTACTGAAATACTGATGAAAGTGGCTTTTAGAACATCTTTTAAACATTCATCCATCCATTTATAGATCCATTTATCCATCCATCCATCCAATCGGCTGTCTGCTAACCCATCCACCTGTCTGTTTATCCATCAATCCATTGGTCAATCCATTGATCCATCCATCCATCCATCCATCCATCCATCCACTGTCCCACCCATCCACCCATTATACTCACAAATAGCATTCACACATTAAGAAAGTCAGTCTTTTTATCTTTCAGGTGAGAGAGTTTGCATACAAAATATTTTTCTACCCAAATCCAACACAATTGGAACTTCTAGATTATCTTCTAGATGGCAGAAGGGTTCTTGCCAGACTGGTTGGTTTTCAATCCTATGCCCACAGAGCGCTGAAAGGAACACTGGCAGAATCACATGGTAAGATAAAAAGAACTAACATATATCAGCTCCAGAGACAGATTTGTTTCTAGACACACAACTTTGAAATAGTCCATGTAAAAAAGGAATTTTCTATATTAAAAAAATTTTGCAACAGGAATACAGGTGAAAAAATCCTGGCAAAAAGAGAAATTACTCATTATGAGCAATTCCCTTTTTGCCACAGGGCTTTCAGAAGTTTTACCTGTGTAAACTTTTTTTCCAGACAAACCCTTTCTTTCACTTCCCAGATGAAGTCAGTTTTTGAAAACACAGTGGAGAAAGGAGAAAATACTGTTATCTAGCTTTTTTCTCCCTTTTCCCTAAAGTTCTTTACCAGTTCATACTCACAGGCAAATCCTATCAATTTAGCCACACTTACTAGTGTTTTGTCATCTGCAAATGCTTTGAACTTGGAAGAGTCTGACATTTTGTGGTCTGTAAAGACTTAAAGCCTTTTGAAATCAAGACAAGACTACAAGGAAAGATTTAGAAACATTTTGTCTATGAGTAGGATATTTTTGTTAAATCTCTCCAATTTTCTCATTTGAGTTAAGTTTTCATACGTTCCTTTTTTATCTTTGTTTTGCATTTTTGCCAAGGCATTGCAATGATTAAATAAATTTTTGCCTGTATTTTCATTAGGTTTTAGTTGACCCAAGCTTGAAGTGTCCAAAATGCACTATTGCGGTCAATTAAGCCTGTACCAAATAATTGCAAATTTTAATGACCTTGAGGAAGATGGCTTTCGTGTGAAAAAGTAAAAATGCAGGTAACCAGCATTTTCTCCTTTTCCCACAGTGTTTTGTAGCCTTTCTATGACAAATCCCACCATTTCAGCAACATTCTATTTGTTGCGTGCACATGCTTTGGATTTGAACAGGTCCAAAGTTTTATTGTGTTGTATAGAGTGAACTTCATAAGAATGGTCCTTGAGTCAAGCTCTTGCAAAGTTGTTCAAAGAATGAATTCAATGCAAAACTCTGGTTTTTGCAATAAAAAAAAACTATGAACTTTCTGAAACTGTCGATGACCGGATTAGTGTTTCTATTTTCTTCTGGTTGCAGAAAATGTGATGAAGTTTTTGTGGACAGTCTCTGAAAATATCAAGGATGGGTAAGTCAGTTGACATGTCATGATGTGTGTCTAAGATTAGATAACTCTTTCTCTCGAGGAAAAAGAGTAATATGAGAAAGGAAGGATTAAAGAAATTTCAGGAATGCATGGATAGGTGCTTTGCCTGCTGTGATACAACTGAAATTATATATAACATAAAACAAACAGAAAAGGTGTACTGATGTAGGATTGAATTCATTAAGGAGTTGTTGCCATTTGAGCTATGCTCTGTGAAAAAAGGGGGTTTGACTCCTTATCAAATGACAAAAATTTAGATGAGGCCAAATTGAAAGCATTTGCAGATGACAAAATAAATTTAATTCAAATGATAACATCTGTCTTTGATGGGGTAGAAAACATTGTGGGAAACGGAGAAAATGCTAGTTACCAGCATTTTCTCCTTTTCCCACAATGTTTTCAACAGTTTTCTTTCTGAGGGTTGTTAAAACTGGGGATTGTGTGATACAGGGTAATGCATCTGCAAAAAGTATCGAACCTTGACGGCTTGTGTGGGCTGTGCCAGCTGACATGGGTTGAAATTATTTGCCACTGGTAAATTTTCTACATGTCAAAGGTCCAATCTACCTCATTTCTTAGCTGGTTCTTAGAAAAAATGGATGTTACAGATCCATAGTTAAATGATGACTTGCTTGGTATAATGCGTCACAGAGATGCCACTGAACCCCCTTTTGCCAGAGCTTGCGTTCATTAATTATTATCATCCTCCCCACAATTAAATTGGAGAGAGGCAGGGGTGATTATACTGGAATTATGTTGTTTGTTTATATGCCTGTAAAGGTAGTTTTGTCCTCTTCAACTTGTATTCCCACAGATTTCAACTTTGGCTCAAATTTTATGCATGCTGTTATACTATGGGAACTTATGCACCAGCAGTTTTCATAATGATTGTTTGACTATTACAGGAATTATAATCCTTTGAATTGTTTTTGTAGTCGATTGATAAGACATCTGGCCTGTAACAGTTCTATTTTTGATTTGATTTTGTAGGGCAGGAATGGACTATAAGGGAATGATGAGAGATAAACAAAAGCAAAGGGAGGAAAATCCTCTGCATGTGAATAATGAGGTGAGTATGTAAGTTGATCGTTGTTTTGAAAATGGTTATGTGTGAAAGCAGCCAGTGGCTTGGGAAGAATATTGTTCTAAATACTGGTATCAGAAACTTCCAGGTCTGTGTTCACCTATCATTCTTGAGAACATTTTTAGTCTTTTTTCGAAGATTTTTCTAAATTTGAAAGTAACACAACTTCTGGCTGGCTAAACCAAATAGTTTAGCCAGTCAGAAGTTGTGTTACTTTCAAATTTAGAAACCTCTAGAGAATGAGACCAAGAACATTCTTTACAATGGTTGGTGAATATAGGACCAGGAAAGCATGGATAGGTGCTCTGGGGGCTGCGATATGACTGAAGTAATTTTGAGAATTGTGTTTAAAACCTTACAACAACAACATCAATTGTCTTTGATATTCTTAGCTCATGTTCTGTGGGTGTTTTTTTATGGGTTATAACATGCTACTTAGAAAAAAACTGTGGTAGAAGGAGAATTTGATCATGATGGAAAGAAAATTACACATTTTGGTCCTACAGAAAATATTGTTGGGGAAAATAGGAATTGGTTTTTAAAAGCAATCATTTCTATTCACATAATTTTTTAACTTTTTGCCAGATGACAAAATTTTAGACTTATCAAAATTCAAAGCATGTGCAGCCAAAAAATCAAAGTAGAATGAAATATGGAGCTTAATTTTGATAAGAGTAGAAAGCATTGTTGTAAAAGGAGAAAATTTTTACCATTATTTTCTCCTTTACCCATAATTCTTAAAAGCTTCTTCCCTGGGGTCATTAATTCTCAGGGATTGTGTGGTAAAAGATTAAATATGTAGAAGTGTCTTAAGCATTGTTATCGTGTAATGGTGGGCATATTGTACTGCTTACCATGGTAGCGTAGTTAGTAGAATAAATCAATTGTTAAACTTCTGATAGTCATCACTGCAACTTTTATACTTTACTGTTTTTAGCATGGCTGTTCTCAAAGAAAATTTTGAGGTGTTGTTTGTTGTCGTTGTGAAAAACTTTGACAGTTTATAGTATCTCCTTCATTACTGAAGATATTATCTTCAAACTCGGACTAGTTGTTTACTATCAATAGGGGAAACCCATACAACAGGGGCAGGTTACCATCAAGATATTTTTGAGACTATTATACCCTTTTTTCAACGCAAATTTTGCACTAAAAATCAACCCGTTTCTAAAAGCACCTGCAGCAGAGGATTGGCATCCACATGCTGTGCTCTTGTTTATTTGTACAATCTGTCCTAGAAAGATATTATGTTTTTCACATTTTGCAGGGGGTTATGCCTTGGGATCCCGTCTTTTTTACAAAATCCAGAAAAGATCAGCTGTAAGTTTGAATAATATGTATTCCCTGAATGCAAAACCTATTGCAACTCCACAAATTATATTATTACATAAAAGTTTAATTTAACCCTGTTGGCACAATAGGCAGAAAGAGGGCCTTTTGCAAACACCATAGATCAAGATCAGACTGCACATAACATGCAATCTGATCTTGGATCTTTACCATGAGCGTGTTTAGTCAATTCAATGAAGTAAAAATCTGAATTTCAGTGGACTGTATCTGCTGTATCTGTGGCCGTTGTTTGGTTTGAGGCAGGCTGGTGCCCCTTATTACTTGAAATTGCCCTTGGGCAAGGCACTGTACAGCCTTAGCTTGGTAGTAGTATGACCCATCAAAAGCATGACTAGGGAAACTGTTGCTTTGAGTTAACCAATCTGCTGATGAAAGTGCTGTAAAACATTCTTCAAAGAAATTTGAACACTCTACACTTACTTTATAAGTAGGACTTTCTGTACTCTATAGTCTCCCTAAATGTGCAGTTTTAGGGTATTGCTTGATAGCCTTTGGGTGCTTATTGCACCAGAATTGCTCAATGCTGCATATCTTCACACTTAACAAAGCGGACAAAATTTTAGACCTGTCCAAACTAAAAGCATTTGCAGATCATATATAAATTGTTTTTCATAGGGAAGAAAATATTGTTGGAAAGTCTGAATTGGAAGCTTTTGTAGACCATATGTTGATTGCTGGTCAACTCAGTTGACTTGTCTTTCATAAGGAAAAAATTATTGCTGGAAAGTCCTAACTGAAAGCACCTGCAGACCAAATATAAACTTGAAATTTGTTTTTCATAGGAAAGAAAATAATATTGGAAAGTCCTAACTAAAAGCATTTGTAGACCATATATTAACTGCAACTAAAATCAAGGAATTTGTCTTTCATGCAGAAGAAAAAATTGTCGGAAAAGGAGAAAATGCTGGTTACCAGCATTTTCTCTTTTTTCCCACAATGTTTTAAAATACATACATAATTATATTTTAGGTGTAACACATGAGTTTTCTATGTTGTAGGTACGATGCAGAAGAATTATCAAGTTACTTCTCTTTGGGAGCCTGTATGGAAGGTCTAAGTGGTATTTTTGAAAAACTGTTTAACATAACCTTGGAGACAGAGAAACCTAAATACGGAGAGTTGTGGAAATACGATGTTTATAAACTGGTGAGAATCGCAGATTAAAACATTTTGCCAGCAATAAAAGGGCACAGTATATGAGCCATGCTCTATGAAAAGGGGGCTTATTGCATCTGCAAAAAGTATTGACCCAAGTCAGCCTGCGCATTCTGCTCAGGCTGACCCGGGTCAAAACTTTTGCCATTGGTCAATTTTCTGCTGCTCAAAGGATAAGTGCACATCATGAATCAGTTGGTTGGTAGACAAAATGGATTTTATGCATCTAGAATTATGAGGTGACTTGCTAGATACAATGCATCACGGAAATGTTTTAAACCCCCTTTTTCCAGAGTGGAGCTCATATTTAGTGGTAACTTTGTATTTTCCTTGCAGATACAAGTTGACAACTTACTTAATTAAACACGCATTGACTTCAGTACTTACCCATCTTGGCACTAAACACATAGATCTAGTTCATTACTTAACTGTCACAGAGAGACTTGAACCATACTGCAGGTCTAGCATTTCAGACAAAAACCACAAAACACAGAAGTCAGCTGTTGCTACAGTATAAATTACTGTTGAAAGTGGCAAAATATACTATTAAAACAAAATTTTCCCTTGTACTAATTCGCTTTTTTACATAGCAAGGGTATTTTTAACCTGATGATCCAAATCGAATGCAAATTCTGTTTTCAAGACAGGCTATCTGATTGGGTTATAGCGTATGTTTTGTACACATGTCAATATTCTCGTTGTCCCATTTTGTAGGCAGTGGTACACAAAACAGAGGGTGTTCTGGGATATATTTATTGTGACTTCTACGAAAGAGAAGGAAAATCAAATCAGGTAATTTGAACAAATTGATTATCCTTTAGAATATTTGTCACAATTGTAAGTTGTTTTTTGTATAGACTAAAAATCAAGATCAGACTGCACAGAATTGTGCTGTCTGATCTATGCATATAAACTATGATTTTATATCCACACCAAGCCTATACAAGATGTTATATTTTGACATATGGGTAATGATAAAGCACTTAACCCATACAACAAAATTTTAGTCTTCCAAATAGAAAACACCTGCAAATGACAAATTCAAAATTGGTAATACGTTAAAAGTTCTCTGTTAAAATATAGAACATGGTGGGAAAAGGAGAAAATGCTGGTTACCAGCATTTTCTCCTTTTCTTACAATGTTTTCAAAAGCTTTCTTCCTCAGGGTTGTTGAAACATAGGATTGTTCCGTAAAGGGTTATTTATTGCTAAAAAGTGAGGTTGGCAAGTAAGATAGTTTTGCAGTCAACATAGAGCGTGATCCGACTGGACAAAAATTGTTGACTGACCTCTTACCATCTCTGATATGTTGACCCGTAAAGTGCTTTTCATGACTATAGATGCCTTTGTTGCCAGTTTAAATCAAAATCAGACTGCACAAAATGTACAGTCTGATCTTTGATCTACACTGTCCACTTTGTTTGACCATTTCAGACACAACTGACCCTGAAATTGCAAACATTTGGCTCTTGCTACTGGATGGAAATTGTCTCTTTGATTTAATTAGTGCTTGAAGGGTTGAGGTAATATAGCCCAAGATTTGCAATATTTAGATTTTTCATTCCCCCCCCCCCCCCCCCCCCCCCAAAACTGCCTAGTCTGTGTGCTGTTTAAATATTGACCCTGTACCAGATGACAAGATTTTAAACCCGCCCATATTGTAAGCATTATGGGAGGAGAAATTGAGAATGACCCAAATGATGGAATCGTCTGTGATTGAGTAAAAAACTTTGTAGGAAAAGGTGTAAATTGTTACTAGCATTTTCTCCTTTTTGACAATATTTTTGGAAGCTTTATTATTTAGGTCATTTAAATGCAGGATTTTGGTACAGATTTAAATTGAAAGTAGGGATGTCAGATTTAAATTTTTAGTTGTTTTTAAAGAAAACGTTGATTTATTGTTTTAGCTCGACAGGCATTGTTGTGCAAAAACATTGACATTTTGTAATATCTCTGTTTTTTGACATTTTGTAATATCTCTGTTTTTTGACATTTTGTAATATCTCTGTTTTTACCGAAGGTATTTACTTCAAATTGAGACAAAGTTTAGTATCAAAAGGGAAAATTAATATACCACAAGGGCAGATAACCATCAAAGTATTTTTGACACCTTTATGCCCCTTTTTAACTTAGAATTTGAACATGAAAATCAAGCAACTGAAGCCAAGCAGGGCTCTTCTTTTATTTCAGGATTGTCATTTCACAATACAAGGTGGGCGGGAGACTGCAGAAGGGGACTATCAACTCCCAATTGTTGTCCTTCACCTAAATTTGCCATATCCTAACTTCATGACGCCAGCGTTACTTTCACCGTCCATGATGGAGAATCTGTTTCATGAGTTTGGCCATGCCATGCACTCCATGTTGGGTAGAACTCAGTACCAACATGTCACTGGTGAGATTGAAAATAATGTTTCCCCACCCACACACATACTTTTTTTTCTACATTAAATTTGAAGAGAATCTACAACTTAATCCTAACTTGACAATTTCAAGGTTTGACAACCCGGGTTAGGAAGGTTCTCGAAAACATTGTGGGAAAAGGAGAAAATGCTGGTTACCAGTATTTTCTTCTTTTCCCACAGTGGTTTCTACAATATAAAGGTACTACAGTTCAATTGTATGAATTTTGAATTTTCATCTGCAGTGGTTTTCATTTGGAAGAGTCAACAATGTGTTGTTTGGGAAAAGGTTAAACCTATCTCTCTCAATAATTCCTTTCTTAAGATCTAAACAGTCCTCAGTCATGATTTGTTCTGAAGATTGATCCTGCTAATCACTGAATAGGCATTATTGCCAGTCTGATATAGTTATGTCTTTTTGAGCACTCTTGTGCATGTTTGGTAAAAAAACCAAGCATGTGTTGCAAGGCAGCATGATATTTTTATGACAGATACGGTGTCAGAAATAAAAATAAAACAATAACTATTTCATGATGAGAATTACGTATAAAAATGAGAAATAAAAGCCTGAATATACTTTTTAAACACTTCATTACAATGAAATATGTCTCTGTGAATAGAGACTGTTGCATTTGACTGTATTTTGTATATGTTTCTATTGATTGCATTTGACTGTATTTTGTATATGTCTCCATTGATTGCATTTGACTGTATTTCATATTTGTTTCCATTGATTGCATTTGACTGTATTTTGTATATGTTTCCATATAATTTTGTGCACTCATGTTCACCGAAGTAGGTCTAAACTCATCTTTAACTTGAAGAGTTCTACTTATGGAAGTAAAAAGTATTGGGGGCTCAGAACCTCTAATGTAACTGAGTGTTACATTTCTACTCCTGATTTTTAGCTGAGCTTTTTCGAAGAAAAGCCAAAGGTTTATCATAGCCCTGTCATTGTGCAAAACTTTGACATTTTCTCATACCTGTATTTTTTACTAAAGATATTTACTTAAACTTCCTTTTCTTTTTTTCTGAAGAAATAATTTTCAGGAATTTTAATGGTCATTTTTCAGGTACAAGGTGTCCTATAGATCTGGCAGAAGTTCCTTCAATCTTGATGGAGTATTTTGCATCTGATCCTAGAGTGAGTAAGAATAAATTATTTTCTCCCAGTAAAACACTCGTCCAAGTTCTATAGAGGTCTTTGTTTTTACTAAGTAAACAGCATTCTGAAAAAGTTGACTATTGAAAAAGCCTACATATTCACAAGGGTAAAATTCTCCATGCCAACAGAGGTTTCTAAATTTCAGATGATTTTTAAAGCCTGTTTTAGAGTATGAAGTTGTGTGTGTTTTTTTTTGTCAGTTATTTTATTTGTGTAATTAAAGAAATATTTGATTTTTTTATTGTTACAACAAAAATATTGATCATAATGAAATGGAATATGTACATGACTTATTTAATCTTATAGCTCCAGTAGTAAACATGTATATGAGCCTTGCTCTGTGAGTAGGGGGTGTAATGCATCTGCAGAAATTATCGACCCAGGTCAGCTGATGCAGTCCATGCAGGCTGACCTGGGTTGAAACATTTTGCTATTGGTCAATTTAATGCATGTCCAGAGACCAGTCTACCTCATGATTCAGTGGGTTGTTGGTCGAAATGAATTTTATGGAGCCCTAAGTATGTGATGACTTGCTTGGTATAATGCATCACGAAGATGCATTAAAATCCCCGTTGGTCCCTTCTTTTTGATACCTTTGGGAATAAAACTTGAGAAATATGACCTATCATAAAAGGTAATTATAAATGTCCTTTTATTCTATTTTTTCTCATTTTCAATAGGTACTGAAGAGTTTTGCCAAACATTATGAGACTGGGGAGCCAATTCCTGATGAATTGTTGAACAGTTATTGTAAAAGCAAGTCTGTTTATGTACATGCAGTAAGTATGAACTGTCAGCTAATTCCTTACAAAATGAAAGCCTGTGTTTTAAGGAGTGAAAGGAATTAAGCACTTGAAAACATTATGGGAAAACATTTCTACCCTTACAAAGACACTTCCAATCATTTGGTCCACATTTAACCCTTTACCAAACAATCTTTTAAGTTGTGTCAGTACTGGTGTGAGAAAGCCAGGAAACACAAGCGTAGATGCACTGACTGCTGTGATATGACCTAAGCTGTTAAAGCAGCATTAAACTCCAATACAAATAAACAAAATGGTTGGCTCAAATAGTGGGATTTGTCCTTTTGAAGGGGTAGAAAAAAATTGTGGGGAAAGGAGAAAATGCTGATTACCAGCTATGTTTTCAAAAGACTTCTTCATCAGGGCCATTGAATCTCTGGATTGTGTGATAAAGGATTAATGTAAGTACATGTTTATACCTTCTGCAATAAAATTGCAGCTGACAGCTTGACAAAAATATTGTGAAAAATATAAATGAAAAGTATTAATCAAAGGTAAATACACAGAGAGATGTAAAAAGATTGTGGCAAAAGGAGAAATTGCATGTAACCTGCATTTTCTCCTTTTCCCGCAATGTTTTCTACCGTATCAAAGTGAAGTTTCATCATTTGAGTCTGATTTAATTTGTCCTCTGAAAATGCTTTCAAGTTGGACAAGTCAACTTTTTTGTTGTTTGGTAAAAAGTTAAACACCATTGAATCAATCAATCAATCAATCAACAAAATTTGTGTTTGTTTGTTTGTAGGACATGCAACTTCAAGTTATGTACGCCATTCTTGATCAACTTTACCACGGAGAAAAACCTGCCGGCCCAAAAGAAAATGAAATTTCTGTGATGGACGTTTTGGAACTAGTTCAGAACAAGCATTATGGTATTCCCTATGTTCAAAACACAGTAAGTGTATTTTTAAATCGGCTGTTTGCGCAGAAAACATCAAGGCATTGTCGTGGTCCTGTCTTCGTCTGTGTCATTGTGTGTGTCATGGATGTCGTGCTTTGACATTTTATAACGTCTCTGTCTTTACTTTAACTCTTTACCACACAATCCCGACTTGTAACGACCCTGAGAAAGAAGTCTATAGAAAACATTGTGAGAAAAGGAGAAAATGCTGGTAACCAGCATTTTCTCCTTTTCCCACAATATTTTCTACCCTATCAAAGTCAGAAATCATCATATTAACAAGATTTAATTTGTTGTCTGCAGATGCTTTGAATTTGGTCCAATCCAAAAATTTGTCGTTTGGTAAAGAGTTAAACTCAAACTTGTTTGTTAAATATCAAAAGGGGAACTCTTGCAAAAGGGGTAGATAACCCTCAAAATATTTTTGACACATTTGTACCCCTTTCTCAACTTAGAATTTTTGCTGAAAATCAATCTTGTTGTAAAAGCAACTGCAGACAAGTGTTGGCATATAGTGCTCTTGTAATTTTATTTGTAGTTACCATGATCCACTGTGTAATTCTACCAAAAAATTTGGTTGTTTTCATTCTTTACCACATAGCAAAATTTTTTAATCATTTCAAATTGAAAGCATTTGCAAACAGCAAATGAAATGTTGGTTAAATGAGTAGGTCTGTCTTTGAGAGGACAGAAAACATGGGAGAAAAGGAGAAAATGCTGGTTTGTCCTCTGCAAAAATTGTCCTCTAAAATTTTGAGGAGTGGTTAAGATTGAAGACATAATATGTGGTCTTCTGCAAGTTTTTGTCATGTGGCTACCAGCATTTCTCCTTTTCCCATAATTTTTTCAAAACTGGACATCCTTAAAGGCATTGAAAAACATGATTGTTTGGTACAGAGAAAAAATTTGTTGTTTTGTTTCAGGCATGCATTGTAAGATTTAGTCATCTAGTTGGTTATGGGGGTAAATACTATTCTTACCTCATGTCACGTGCCATTGCAGCCAAGATTTGGAGAGATTTTTTCATTGAGGATCCTTTTAATAGGTGAGTGAATGTATTGAATCATTTAGAGAGAGTGAGAAATAGCTTTTTATGGGAAAATACTGATTTCATATTACATGCCGTTGCTGCCAATTTGCAAGATTTTATCTTGGATGGGGGTCTTGAAAATGCAGAAACCATTTTGTGGCCTCTGTTCAGTTTTTTTTTAAATTTTGTGTGCACTGCTGAATTATACAAAAAAGAAATACAATCAACTTGTGCGCAGCTGCCTTCATTGCTATTAAGTCTGTGTCAATCAAACATTTTGATTTCTTGTACTAAGTTTTTGCTCAACTTTATTGATAGTTTTGTATTCTGTTACAGAGAAAATGGTGAAAAATACAGGAGAAACCTTTTGGCCCATGGTGGAGAGAAATACCCCAAAGAATTGTTAACAGGTATGTAATATGTTGTATTCCTATCAAACTAATATTACCCTTTACCAAACAAGCCTGACTTTTAGTGATTCTGAAAAAGAAAGATTTTGAAAACATTGTTGGAAACAGAGGAAATGCTGGTAACCAGTATTTTTACCTTTTATCAAAACTTTTCTATCCTGTCTAAAGCAAATACCATCTTTCGAGCAATATTAAATTTGTTGTATGCAAATGCCTCTATATTGGACCTATCTACAGTTTTATCGTCTGGTAACGAATTTAAAGTTCTGTATGTTTTTGGGTCCATTCTGCCAAGAAAAAGTGAAATGTTGATGATATCACAGGTTGGATGTCATAGCCATGACATTCTTCTACATAAAAAGGTGAATGAGCCAGCTCCTTTTAGATGTTAGAAATGGAAAGTGTGGGGATTTTTTTGATGTTAGGTTAAGATGTCTTTCTTTCAACAACACTGAAATATATCTGTTCCAGATTTCTTCGGCGAGGAACAAACAGTTGAAATGATGGTAAACTCATTGATGGAAGATCTGCAAGCACGAGCAAACTATAAAAAGGAAAATTTGTTATAGCTGATCAGACATTGTGGCACATGGAAATAGTAAATAGATCTACTGGCCTTATTCAGTAACATTATGTGTTGAAATTTGTGAAGAACTAATCAAAACATCAGGTTTGGCTCTAACAATATGGACATTCTTTTAATCTTATACCAAACAATCTTGATTTTTTTTACAACATGTGTGATGAGATGTTTTGAAAACATTGCGTAAAAAGGACAAAATGTTGGTATCTAGCATTTTCTCCTTTTCCCACCATGTGTTCTATCCACTTAAAGACAAATATCAACATTTGAGCCATATCTAATGTGTTGTCTGCCAATGCTTTCAGTGTGGACAGTTTTGAAAGTTTATCGTAAGGTAAACTGTTAAAGAATGTATTTCCAAGCTTAGTATCATGCTGATAGAAAAGTCGCTAGTCGGCTTTATCAGGTGCTTTTGAAAACATTTTGGAAAATGGATAATCGTATGTTATTGGTACTTTTTTTGTTTTATTCCAAAGGAGCAGTTTTTCCATTTCAACAGGTCCCTGTCTGATTAAATTGTGAAGTAGTATAAATACGTTCTATCTAGGGAGTGTAGAGTGTCCTTGGGCAAAACACTTCAGAGCCCTGACTTATTACTGGTGTAACCAAGCACATGTATGGATATAAAACATTTTGAAATTCATGTAATCAAAAAAATCTAAACCTTTTTCCTCTAAGAAAGAAGGCTGTTGGACACATTGTGTCAAAAGGAGAAAATGCTTGTTACCAGCATTTTCTCCTATTCTGACAATGTTTTCTACTCTTTCATAGAGAAAAACCACCATTTCAGCTGAATTTGCTTTGTCTGCAAATGGATTCAGATGGGCTGTCTGCTTGTCTACATATAAGCTTTTGAAAATGCATTTGCTTCTTTTTCCACAATTTTTCAACCCTTTGTCACAAGATAACAGTGTTAAGGTGAGAGAAGATTAACCCTTTACCACATAATCCAGAGTTTTAACGACCCTTGGGAAAACAGCATTTGAAAAGATCGTGAAACACGGAGAAAATGCTGGTAAACAGCATTTTCTCCTCTCACAATGTTTTCCAACCTATCACAGACAAGTCTTACCATCCGATCGTTATTTTATAATTTAATTTGTTGACTGCAAATGCTTTCAATTTGGACCAGTGTAAAATTTTGTCGTTTTGTAAAGAATTGACTTGTTTCTGGGATGTCTTGTATATTGAATAAATGTTTGTTAACTTGTTCATTCTGGTTTTCTTGTTTGTTTCTGATTTTTCGCCTCTCACCTCTGATGCATGTGAGAAAATTAGTGAGTGGCTTTGGAAAGAAAGTTGTGTTAGTACTGGTGTGAGAAAGCCAGGAAACACATGGGTGCATCACTGACCGCCATGATATGACCTAAGCTGTTAAAATGGCGTTAAACTCCAATACAAACCAAACCACACTTGTTTGTTTCATCTATACTGGGCACAAGAAATTTCAGGCTTAATACTTCTTATTATACCTCCCACATACAAAGTAGAGGGGGTATACTGGTTTCACCATGACTATCTGTCTGTCCGTCCGTCCATCCGTCAGTCCGTCCGTCTTGTTTTCGTTTCCGTGCTCTAACTCGAAAGCTATTAGACCAAGGACCCTGAAACTTTATACAGGTGTTTTTCACAGAACGTGCAGTCTGATCTTAGATCTACACCATCCGATGAGGAGATATCTTTCTATAAAAGTAACTTTGAAATAGCAAAATTTTGGTTTTTACTATAGACTCGTATAACTTATTTAACAGGTTAAAGATTAAATTCTATACTTTACGACAGCATTTTAAACCTGTCGAAATAGAAAGCATTTGCAGACGACAAATTAAATGTGTCTCACACGATGATAATTTTCTTTGAAATGATAGAAAGCAGTAGAAGACATTGGCAAAAATGCTGGTTAACGGTGTTTCAAGGAGCGATAAATACATCGGGTTCGTTCAAACCATTGGTCACTTAAAGTCCTTTGGTCTATTACGGAATACCGAAATTTTCATTGCTCGATCATCAAACTGGTAGCCTGTTATCAACTGGATGGTTGCTGGAGATATAACGTGTACCAGTTTTACCGGATCATCGGTCACTGTTACTATACCTAGCAAACTGGTGGATCTCCTCTCAATCAATATAGAAAGGTTGCGCCAATGTGCTATTTGTAGTGACAGATTGAAATGATCGACCAATAAAAATTTCAGTGTTAAGTGATGGACCAATTGAGCTTCAAAGGCCTGTGGTTCAAATAGATTTGTGTTGTAAAGGGTTAAAGGACACACAGAAGGAAACGATGGAAAGCGAAATAACGACAGAGACAACAATTTTATTTGGGAAAAATATATTATCGTACCAATTCCTATTCACTCTTTTTTTATTTCGTGTAAACAGGGGATACCCAAAGTTTTGTAACTAAATTCCTCGCACTACAGCCTCCGAAACATGCATTCAACCAATCACAGTCTTTATAAACACCACGTGACAGTGAGGTCACGTGACTTTAAATTCTTCTACAGCTGTAACCGGTACCGGTTAAGATGTTATAAATAGTTCAAAATTTAATAAAACAAAAAACAATAAATTAACATAATAATATGAACAGTTACACACGGCAAAAGAATGTGACTTTCTCGATGACGTAGGCCTACCCGAGGAAGGTCTTACAAAAACTAAAGGTTAAAGTGACAAATATTGAGGGAGCAAAACTTCTGTGCACTAGAAAGAAAAAAAAGTATATTTTTTTAGTTTTCACTACTATATTTAGACACATCGACGTCAGAGGGTCACGTGACAATGGTAGCATCTTGTAAGACCTGTCCCCGCTCAAAAATAAGAGCTCTTATTTTTTGTTTAGTATTTAACTGGCATCCATTGTCGAAATAGGAAAATTCTTCAGATGTTATACACGTCCCGATGAAAACACTTCAAAACGTTATCCTTTGGATGCCAGCTTGTCTCTTTTCTGTCCATAAAACGAGTTTTGAAACAAATAATGAACAATTAATGGCTGGATGGCTTTGATGTTACAAGATTTGTTTGTTCGAGTGTCTGTTTATTTAGTTGGGACCTTCCATCACTTTCTTGATGCATTCTGAAATAAGAGAAAGAATTTTCTAAAATATGATAAAAATGAAAAGTAAGTAGCAGGAATATGGAATTATGGGTGCAGAGACTCCATCCCAAGAAGACTCGACCCCAATAAGACTCGACCCCCAGGGCAAAACCTTGGCTAGACGGAAACCTAAACATAAACAAAACATATTCCATCATTAGGATAAAAGGGTAAAAACGACAAACACTTGCGGAATATTCAGAGGGAAGTCGGTTATCATGGAATGATCCGAGAGGATATGTGCGAAATAAGTCGTATTGATAATGCTAAATCTAAATAAGCCATGCTATGTGAAAAATGGTTTAATGCATCTGTAAAATGTATCGACCCTGGTCAGCCTGCGCAGTTCGCGCAGGCTGACCAGGGTCGATACATTTTGCTTTTGGTCAATTTTATGCATGCCAAAGGGCCAGTCTATCTCATGCTTCAGTTGGTTGTTAAATAAAACGGATTATATGGATCCATTATTTTATAATGGCTTTTTTCGAATTATGCATTATAGAGATGCAATAAGCCCCCTTTTGCCAGCGCATGGCTAAATTTCATGTCCAGTATTTACAATTTAGACGAATGATTTATCCTCCATTCAAACAAACAAACAGAAGACTCCATATTTAAAAGTCATCATCTTTAGCGCCCCTAAAGTTTCGTACATTTGTACAACAAAATTGCTATGGCCTACCTTCGTATTTCACGTTTCCTTCAAGATCCTCTGTCAAGTCAATGTATCTCAAGATATCGTCAACTTCCAAATCGGAAAGTTTCTCGCCTGAAAAGAAAAAAAACCGAAGTAAAAACCTGGAAAAAGCACCTTATTGTTGTATTCAGTATCAGCCTGTGTGTTACAGCCCTTGCCTCACAATCCTATCTTTTAGAGACCCTGAGAAAAACGAAAAAATGCTTTTGAAAACATTGATAAAAAGGTAAAATGCTGGTTTCCAGCATTTTCTCCTTTTCCCTATAATGTTTTCTACCATCTTAAAGCGAGAAATCTTTTTTGGAGCTACAATTTATTGGTCGTCTGCAAATGCTTTCAATTTGACCTAGTCTAAAGTGTCAGCTGGTAAAGATTGAATGCGCTGGTAGTAGCCCAGCGCCATTTGTTACCAGTCTGTTGGGAGTTGGTTGCGTAACGTATGACTTTTTGTGTAAGTTTTTTTTTCAACATCAAAGCCACATTCCAATTTGCGAAGCAATGTTAGCGCTATAGTGATCTTGGGTCACCGTACTAGGAATATTAACTAAATGGACGTAAACAATTCTTTTCTAAATTGTAGTGTAACTTAATTGTTAATAGTCAGCGTACATGTAACATTGATTTAACGTTGAATGAATTGCTTGTAAGAAGTACTTGCTCTTTTTCCTTAGTTTATTTCAAGTCTTGTCAAGGGCACGTATTCACGAATTATTCTAAATCGCAATTGTAGTCCGATTCTGGGTATAGAAAGTAACTCAATTTCTGATTGGCTAAAGCAAACGAGGCATACCCTATGAAGAGGGTGTTCAACTCATCAGGCTGCGCAGACATGGGTCCAAACTTTTTGCTATGGTCAGTCTGATCTTAATCTACACTGTCCTCAAAAACAAAAAAAGCCGGGCCCAGGGCTATAGTGATTAAGCCTACTCACAGGCCTTTGAAGCTCCATTGGTCTATAACAAAATGCAGAAATTTTCATTGCTCGATCATCGGACACCGTTACTAAAAGAAGCACATGTGTGCATCACCTTTATATCGTATATAGTAGTATATAATAGTTATAAGCAATATGGAGGGCATGCGCCAGTGTGCTGTTTTTAGTAACGGTTTCAAATCATCGAGCAATGAAACTTATAGTGTTGCGTGATAAACGAACGGAACTTCAGTGGCCAATGGCCTTTCTATACGTACCGAGAGATGTAAGGAGATGTCTGAGTTCGGCGCCGGAAATGAAGCCCTGTCCTTCACGGTCGAATGTTTTGAAAGCTTCCATAAAGTCGGCGAAAGTTCCGGTGTCTTTCTCATTCATCAATTCTTTGTACAATGGAATGAATTCTTCAAATTTGTAAGATTTCTCTCCTGTAAAAGACAAAGTTTGACGGAATGTAGGAAAGAAAGAAAATGAATGAAGGGTGATATGCCTACTTAATATCGTGAGACTATTTCTTCATAGATGCTTTGGTGGACGTAGCGACTTGAAAGCGGTTTGAGTATAATAAGCTGAACAGAAAGTTGATTTATTGATTGATTGATTGAACAATGTTTAACTTTAACACCGCATTCAACATTATTTCAGTTAAATATCAGGCCACGGCTCTGAAATGTCTTGTCCAAGGATACTTCCGCGAAGAACCGAATGCTTCCACTGAGGCTTGAACCCCTGACCTCCAGGTTACGAGTCCTACTGGAAGTATAATGCTTAATAGCATGTGTTCATGAAAGGGTCTCCTGCCCGAACTCTTTTTGTACTTCTTTTGCAAACAATGTTAGGTAAAAGAATCACACTATCATACACGTGACAATATTTATTCAAACAGAAACAACCGAGTCATTTTCTAGCAAACAGGGACTGAATGCATCTCCGTGATGCACTGTACCATGAAGTCATCTCATGATTTAGGATCCATTAAATACAATTTGTCTACCAAACGACTGAAATTTGAAGTAGACTGGACCTTTGACAGGCAGAAAATTGACCAGTAGCAAAAAGTGTCGACCCAAGTCAACCTTTGCGGAGGCTGACCTGGAAATATCCTTTTTGCAGATGCATTAACCCCCATTTTCACAGAGCATGACCCGACTATACTTTACTCCATATTCATCCGAAAAAAAGAGACCAATTGTACTTACCCATTTTTTGAGTGCCTCCGTGTTTGGCAACGGTAGCCTGTGTGGGGTTGTGTCCCAAACATCTGAGAAGATCACCAAGTTTGAAAGCATCTACCTCTCCGTCACGACCGTCCCAGAAATCGAACAAGTCGAACACCTCACGGGCATCTGATATAGACAAAACGAGTAGCGTCATTAAAACTAACATCATTCCGAAAAGAACTTTTAAAACCAAAATTGTGAAAGCATGAATTGCTTGATACGGCTAGATTCTTCTTTATTGTGCTTAGGTAGTAACCCTGAAGTCTAGGAAATCAAACAAGTGGAACACCTCACGGGAATCTGATATAGACCAAACAAGTAAGGCCATTTCATGTTCAATATTTGCCTCTACCAACGAATACTTTTGAAAACGTCGTGGTTAAAGGAAAAATTGCTGGCAACGAGCATTTTTTTAATCTGCCTCATTGCCAGTGTTCATCAGGGTCCGCATTCACCCACCATTCTTAAGAAAATTCCTAGTTTTATTCTCAAGAATTTTCTAAATTTAAAAGGAACACAACTTCTGATCGGTTGATTCAAACAGTTTAGTCAATCAGAAGTTGTGTTACCTTGTAAAAGTAGAATTAGACTTATAAGAAATGGTTGGTGAACCCGCACCAAGGACTGTCCTAAAAGTCGGATAAACCTCTTTTACATCGATTGTAAAAAAAAAGTTCATAGAACATAATTAATCATGCACTGTATGTGGCTCGGAAATCTTAACCAGTACTCGCGCCAGATCTAGGTAATTCCGAGGGTTGACCACACTCATCACGGGTTCGAACACGGCACTTTCACGTGGAAGGCCAATCCTCTATCCCGTCATTATAGTCGCCCATAAATAGATTCTATCTTAAATAAGGGCATGTACTGAAATGTCTTTTATTCAATAACAGTAGTAAAATTTGAGTGAAAAACTGTAGAATTAAAAAAGATCAGAATTGTTTCTACGTCATGCAAATACATGTACACATTTAAAATTTTCAGAAACATGCTAACAAGACTTTAGTATGGTGAAAAAAAAAAAGGCATAACAAAAAACAATCTCAGTTTTTTGGACATGCAATAATTCGAAAAAAGGAATATTAAAACTTTTTAACTCTTTTGCCAAACGACGAAAAATGTAGAACGTGTCCAGTCCAAAGCGAAAAGCATTTGCAGGCGAAATTAAGATGTGAGTAAATTGGTGGAACTTTTCTTTGATAGGGTAGAAAACATTGCTGGAAAGGAGAAAATGCTGGCAACCAGCATTTTCTCCATTTCCCACAATGTTTTCAAAAGGCTTCTTCCTCAAGGTCGTCAAAACACGGGACTGTGTGGGTAAAGGGTTAACCATTTATTTTCGGCGAAACTGATTTGGTACAAGGGCCATAGGCCTATTCACCGACAAATCTAGACACATACATTATATTGTCCTGTTATTCTGTCTTTCTCAGCCAATCGGATGGCCTGTCTAAGCATTTTGGAATTAGGATTGAATTATAAACAGTGTGGCCGGTGGGCCAGGTTTCACGAAAATATTTTATTTTAATAAAACCTACTAACAGACCCAGGTTTTGACTTGAAATGAGATACTGTTTTCAGATGCATTAAGCCCCCTTTTCACAGAGCATTGCTCAAATAGTTTCTACAAGTAAGAATAGCCTAAAAATACAATTAAGAAAGTTAGTGAATTTTGTCCTTATTTTTTCGTTACCAAAAATTTCAAAATGAAAAAAATTTTGGGTATATAATTATTTAACAAACGGATCTAAAACACACACACACACAAAAAAAAAACAAATCCTTCGGACATTGTACAACCTGGCGAACCATAAAAATATGGTAACCGTTTTTTCGTTTTATTATCAAAACATTTTTTTTTTTTCTTAACAAAGAATCTCCTCATGACGTCCGCCATTTTTTCCGTCAAAATCATCGAAATCTTTTTATCTTGATCCTACGAAATAACCGAAATGAAATTTTCAGTTCGATAGTAAAAAACTCTAAAATTGCTATTTCAAAAATATGCTTTGTGGAATAATATCTGCTTCTCGAACAGTGTAGTTCCAAGATCAGACTGCACGTTCTGTGCAGTCTGATCTTGATCTACACTGTTCGCAAAAGGTCAGTGAGTTGCGCTTAGTAGCATAAGGGTTGACTCTCTACTTCTCGCAGAGGACTTTCTAGGGCTCGCAAGATACTTTGTTTTGAAACATTGTATTGGAAGGAGAAATTACTGGTAATGAGCAATGTTTCATTTTGCTACAATGTTTTTGATTTGCATTCATTTATCCAGCCTTAGTTTATATTGACTATCTAAATAGTAGAAGATTATATTCATAGTTGTTTGCTAGAAATTTTGTTTCGAAGGGCAAATAAGTGAAGTATAGTTGATCTTCGGCAGGTAGGCAAAAGCATTTCTCTTAATTACTATCATACGTTATATTCTGTACTCGTTCTAACACCAGGTACTATGTACTACACGTGTTAATAAACATTCTCTTCCCCTCCCCCACCTTCCAAATCAAATACACACCGACAGAAAGATCTATAGTCATTATGTCGACATGATTCGCAGAAAAGAGCCTTTGCCAAAAATGGAAACATCCCCGGAACACAATACCTGTGCTAACAGCAGACGATCGCCAGTTCGTGGTGTTCGGTTACAGTCAGTCATCTGCGTTTTCTCCCAACATCATTTACGCACGAGCAGTACGTAAACACGTGCTCTTCATTAAGAAGATTAATGTTTCTATGGCAACCTCAGGTAAAAAACACATGTAAAAGCGCGTCTCTGGGGGGGAGAGAAAAGCGGTGATTGCTAAAGAAATGTTTTATTAACTGCGTTCTGTCCTACACGTCGTATGGGTTGTGATTTCTTTATCTCCGTCGAAAATCGACCGAGAACAAATTTATTTTCAAGATGTTCGTGGGAGTTGAAGATAAGTTATTCTTTTAACCCCCATACCGCGCAATCCCGACTTCTAGCGACCTGTAAAAACGGCTTTTGAAAACAATGTGAGAAAAGGAGAAAATGCTGGTAACCAGCATTTTCTCCTTTTCCCACAATGTTTTCTACCCTATGAAAAATAAATTTCATGATTTAAGTAACGTTTAATTTGTCGTCTGCAAATGCTTTCAATTTAGACAAGGATAAGATTTTTTCGTCTGGTAAAGAGTCAAACCTTGTTATGGTGAACCCTGATTTCGGTGCTGTTGTGGACAGTCTAGATCAAGATCAGACTACGCAGAACGCACAGTCTGATTGTGGATCTACACTCTCCACTTCTTTGAATTATCTTCTGATAAAAACAGCCTAGAAATTTCAATTTCTTCATCTCTGGCACTGTTTCAGTTACCTTTTTATTCATTTAGCATTACAAAGATTAACTTATTGTATCATAGTTTCTTTTTTTTCATTTTTCTGAAATCTTGATTGATTGTCAAATGATTAACGCCGTTTTCAACATTATTTCATTTATATATATCGTGGCGGCCAGTGCACCTATCCATGCTTTCCTGAAGTTTCTATTACCAGTACTCCGCACAATATTCTTTCCAGGCCACTTGGTTTTTTCCCACATAACCATCGTCCAAACAATCATCAGCGGTGAAAAAGAAATGAATCCTGTCGCAATGACTAATACACACATGTACTAAGAATACAGTGATTGAATTTGTCTATGAAATCTTAGAAAATATTGTGGGAAAAGGAGAAAATGCTGAAAATAGCATTTTCTCCTTTTCCCACATCATTTTCAAAGTCATCCGTCCTAAAATCGTTAAAATTCAGGATTGTTCGGAAAAGGATTAAGGACTGACTCGAAATTGAAAATTCATACGAACATGCCAACGAGGAATGTCTAATATTTGATGTACATGTATATCCCTCAGTTGATATACATCAAACAATCGTGATGGACTGTACTATATAGGCCATGTTCTGTGAGAAGGGGGCTTAATGCATTTGCAAAAAGTTTCGACCCAGGTCAACCTGCGCAGTCAGCGCAGGCTGACCCGTGTCGAAACTTTTTGCTATTGGTAAATTTTCTACATGACCAAGGACCATTGTACCTCTTAATTCAGTCGGTTCATAGACAAAATGGTTTTTATGGATCCATAATTATGCTTGGTATAATGCATCATTCAGACGCATTAAACCCTCTTTTACCAGAGCATGGCTTATAATTATTATACATGTACCTTTTTGTCTAAATGGATATGCTTGCTGAAAGAATTTAACATCTGTTCGGCTTGGAAGGAGCGTTTCTGTACTATTCCGAAAATCTATAATGTGCCTGTGATAGCATATTGCACTTTGATTATGTGGGCTACACAGGGGTATGACTGAAAAACATGCTGTTTAAGCATATCAGATGTGGCTCAAACTCGTTTTCTTCTTTGATAGGTGAGAAAAAAATGTGGGAAAAGGAGAAAATACTTGTGACAAGCATTTTCTTCTTTTCTCACAATTTTTTCAAAAGCCATTTTCTTCGGGGTCGTTAAAAGACGACATTGTTTGGCAAAGGCACAATGCATGTTCTCATGTATGTATGTATGTATGTATGTATGTATGTGTTTGTGAATGTATGTGGTGTGCAATATTTGACCGTAACCTCGTACTAGCATCTCGTAATAAAATGCATACCTAATCAAAGGAGCCTTTATTCTGTTGTATAAGTCACAGGCGTTTCGTTTATCGACGGAATTCGCCATTCAGATAATAATGTATCAATTATATTACATAGATGGCGAAGTTTGTCAGAAAACGAAAGCCTCTGGCGTAAATCATATGCGTAGGTATAAATGATACTAGTATGTGAGTATATACGTAAGTTGTCGTATGTAACACTTTAGTGTTTGTGCACATGTATATGAGCTAAGGAGGCTTAATGCATCTGCAAAAAGTATCAACCCATGTCAGCCTGCGCAGTCCGCGCAGGTTGACCTGGGTCGAAACTTTTGCTTTCGTTAAATTTTCTTTATATCTAAGGACCATTCTACCTCATGATGCAGTCGGTTGTTAGACAAAATGGATGTTTCAGATCCATAATTATGTGATGGCTTGCTTGGTATAATGCATCAGAGAGGTACATAAAGTCCCCTTTTGCCAGAACGGCTCATATGTATGTATGTTTGTGTGTGTGTCAGAATATATGTGTGCGAAGTTCTTCGTTATCTGTGCAGTTTACAGTTGATTGTAGTTCTGTTTGTGAATATTGGTATAATTGTGCGAAAAATCTTTAATTAATGCCAATTTATATTTCTGTAAAAAGATAAAAATCAAATTTCAAGTCCGCTTTTCATGCAAAAAAAAGATACAAAAATAAAGCAACTGCAGCAGATTTAACGTTTGCTGAAAATACAATGTATCCGACCCGTCATGTCTCTGGAATAAACATTCTATCGTTTGATGTTGAATAATCTCATGATAATTGCCTCTTAGAAGTCTTATACGTATATTTACGTAATACTTAAGATCTTTTATCAGCTCACTTTTTACTATAAAATGAGAACTAAAGAGCAACATAAGATACAAACTGTACAGATCCAGATCAGACCGCTACTAACGTGCTGTAAGGAATCTTACTCGCACTTTTCTGAGATACATGTATATTGACCGAATCTGTCTTGACGCTGCAAAATCTTGGACTTTTTCACTTATGGAAGAACGCGTTTCATTTCTATACCTAGATTCTTTGTAGTTCTTCTAATTGAAACAAACTTTTTCATCTCCTATATTTTGATCAAAGATATTCTGAAAGTGAATACTGATGAAAAAATAGAATACTGAACTTAAATAACCCATTACAAGTGAAGAAAAAGTTTCTTGGTATTTAGATCTGAAATCATCAGTACTTATCAAAATTAAATATCAATATACCAATAGAATCTTAATGTCTCGAAAATACATGTATACCGTTTCTGAAAATATCTGAGCTTATTGGGGTGTTTCCATTTTTAGCAAAGCTTTAGCCACTGAGCTATTTATTCGGTATTAGACCGGAAGTGTGAAACGCATTACCGACAAAAATATACTTTCGCAACAAAATGTAGGTCTTTGCTGCACATTAACTTTGAAAACTATGTTTCCGATGAAAATGATTCGAAATGAGTCTTGTTTTTTTTTTCTTTTCAGCAGAATGAACTTTAGAATTTCTGGTAAAAGGGAAATCCTAAAAAGATTTTTCCTTTGGAAAACAATATTAGCCGATTTTGGTGGAAAAGCTAAACGGAATTTCGGTCATCATCTTTTGTTTCTTTCTCGACATATCAAAAACAACGATATATCAATAGATATTCATTTTTCCAGAACCTAGTAAATTAAAAAAAAGGACCATTCTCTCACGACTATCATTATCACTGTCATTGTCACTATGTACCAAACGAAAAGAAGCTCTATCTATACAAAGAATAAGAAAGTTGACAAATAATTTAGAGCTAACTTCAAACAAGCAATTGGTTATTTACCTGTAACATTTGATTACTTGATTTATGGTTAAAAATACCTTAATGGCTACTACTATAAACAGAAACTTTGTGGAGAAAATGTTAAGCTCGGTGCCTGTAATCAACATTTTATCCATTTCCCACAAGGCTTCCCAGAAGTCTTCTTGCTCAATGTCGTTAAAACTGGACAATGTGTGGTAAAGGGTTGAAAATCATAGGAACAATAGATAGCTGCACCAATTGCCATTTGAATAAGTAAAATACTTTCGATGAAGGCGTGAATAACCTAGAAACTTCTGTGATACAAAAGAATCCCACGTGGTCTCCCTAGTTTTCGATAAAGAGCAAGGTGCGTGGTTATTATTGTGTGTATTTTTTCTTCTTTTACAAACCATTAATTAACAACAAATGAAAGCACATCTGGTATTCTCTTTCATAAGATGCCTGTACAACATCCAGTCTTTCACTAAGGTTAGATTCGTACCAGATATGTTTCCCCCCTTCGCCCACCCTTCACATGGATTTTGTTTTGTTGTTGTTACTACACCCTTTCCTGTAGCAGCAGACCACTTCAGAAAAAAAAAATATGGCAAAGGGAAAATTGTTCGCTGCATGTCCGTACAGCATTCATTCTTTCAAAGAGGTTAGATTCCTACCAGATATGTTTCCCTTTGGACCCCTTCCTTTAACGTGGATTGTGAAATGATCTATTTATCTGACTTTCTTTCGTGTAAAAGCAGACCATTTTTGATAGACAGATTGAATAGCGTTTTACACTGTTTTCAACATCTGTGTTTGTACTGGGTTTAAACAGTGCCAGGCTAGGGCTCTAACGTACCTTGCTCGAGGACAGTCCGGCGAAAATTCCAGTGATTCTAGTGAGGCCCGAACCAGGGACATACAGGTTACGAGTCCTACACTCTACCACTGAGACATGCAGGACCTCAAGAGCATTTTTGAAAACATGGTGACAAAGCAGGCATTGCCCCTTCATCAACCCTTATGCTGATAAGTGCGGCTCACTGACCTTTTGCGGACAGTGTAGATCAAGATCAGACTGCACAGAACGTGCAGTCTAATCTTGAATCTACACTTTCCGATAAGGAGATAATTTTCTCCAAAAATATGTTTGAAAAAACCGTAAGGTCCCGAGTTCGACACCCGGGAGCGGGTGTCAACTTTTGGATTGTTCATTACCCCACACATTCGGCGCGATCAGCTACTGGCGTAGTTCCCAGGAAGCAGAATCCAGAGATATTAGTAAAAGTTGTAAGAACTTGTTTCTCAATCGATGTAAAATAAATATGAGCCATTCTCTGTGAAAAAGGGGTTTAATGCATCTGCGAAAAGCATCGACCCAGGTCAGCCTGCGCAGTCCGCGCAGGCTGACCTGGCCCGAAACTTTTCGATATTGGCCAATTTACTGTATGTCCAAGGACTTGTGTTGTTAAAAAAAAAGTGGATATAATGGATCCATAATTACGTGATGGCTTGCTTGGTACCATGGATCACGGAGACGCATTAAGCACCCTTTTGTCAGAGCATGGCTCATATATTTAAACTAAACTAAATGCTTTCAATATAGACAAGTCTAAAACTTCATCGTCTGGTTCAGATATATATGTTCTATGATATAAATTATTTTTCCATGTTGAAACTGCCTTCAATCTATTTATAGATAGATAATACAAAGGTCTTTTGAATAGCGTTTTATATATTTCTCTTTGATGTAATATACATTTACTTCCATTACAGTCAGAAGTGTATGGATGCTTGGAATAAGCATAATTATTCATGTACCCAACTGTGCTTTATGGTTAATTATAATGAAAGGAGCGAAAATAAAAGAGACGAGTCTTAGATGAATCTTATCGTTAACTTGTTTGAGTCATGCTCTGTGAAAAGGGGGTTTAATTCACCTCCAAAAAGTATCGATCCATGTCAGCCTGCGCATTCCAGGCTGACATGGATTGAAACATTTTGCTTTTGTTACATTTTCTGCATGTCCAAGAACCACTCTACATCATGATTCAGTCGGTTTGAAGACAAAAGAGATTTTACGGATCCATAAGTATATGATGACTCGGTATATTATTTGCTTGGTATAATGCATCAAACCTCCTTTTGTTAGAGTGCGACTCATATATTTTCTTTGTTGTACAGTTTTCTTCCATTACAGTCGGAAGTGGATACTATGAATAAGCGTATTTGTTCTTGTAGCACACTGAGCTTTATGGCTAATTATGATGAAAGAGGCGAAAATAAAAGAGACGAATCTTAAATGAAATCTTCAAGTAGTTCTTATCGTAAGCTTATTTATTACATTTATATTAGTATACTTTGACCTACGTAGCAGATTAAAAACTTTTCCCTGGAATTCATGATTAACTTTTACCAGTTAATCCAAAGTTTTAACGACACTGAAATAGAAAGCACTTGAAAACATTGTGGGAAAAGGAGAAAATACTGGTAACCAGCATTTTCTCCCTTTCCCACAATGTTTCCTATCATATCAAAGACAAATTCAAATCATTTGAGCCACATTTAAATAAATGCTCACCTTTGTCGTCTGGTAGAAACTTAAAGGCCCATTAAAGGCAAAAATATCAAAGCAGGTGTCATAATACATTTAAATGTAAATCATGCCATTTAAAAGTATAAAAAATACTGTGGAGATGAAAGTCTGTTATCGTGTAGTCGGGCCATATGTTAGTCGCTGGCAGAAGAAAAAAGAATTTTAAAATCAGGCAAAAAGTAAACAAAAGACATAGCTACCTGGCAGGTTTTAACCTAGTTTTGAAATTAATTTCTCTGTCAACAACTAACACTTGGACCGACTGTACAATGACAGATTGTCATCTTCGTAATAATTTCCATGCTTTTAAATGGTACGATATAAATTGAAATGCATTTAAACACCCACTTTGTTTACTTTTGGGCTTTATTGTTACTTTAAGTTTAAATCATGTTGGACATTTTAAATTGATTTTACAAATTTTGCAATCCCTATGTTTTCGTCTTTTCGAAAACGTCCGCTGACTTCACTTCGATCTAAAATGACGTTTTCAAAATCCTCTGCCGGAAAATTTGTTAAACGAGTTTATGAGTCAAACAAAACAACCATGCAGAAGGCGATGTTGAAATAATTGTAGCAGCGTGCCAAAATCTGCCACCAGCAAAACAAAGATGTTTAATAAAGTTGCCAGAAAGCAACATTTTTTCGTATCTGCCAGCTGGCTGTTGGCTGTAATCCTTCCACAAACAAAATTTATATGAGTTATGCTCTGGCAAAAGGGGGCTTAATGCACCACCGCGATCCATGATACCAAGCAAGTCATAACATAATTATGGATCCATAAAATTCATTTTGTCTAACAACTGACTGAATCATGAGGCACACTGTTCCTTTCAAATGCAGAAAATTTACCTATAGCAAAAAGTTTCGGCCCAAGCCAGCCTGTGTGGACTTCGTGGCTGAGCTGGATTGATACTTTTTTGCAGATGCATTAAGTCCCCTTTTCACAGAGCACAGCTCAAATAGAATGATTAAAACTATGTATGTTTTAAATTATTATATTACATTTAAATTATAATGAAAGTATGTTCGTAGAAAAGCCGTATAGCAGTCAAGTTAAAACCTGTACCCCACAGTCCCGAGGTTTGACGATCCTAAAGAAGAAGGCTTTTAAAAACATTGTGGGGAAAGGAGAAAATGCTGGTAACCACTATTTTCTCCTTTCCCCACAATGGTTTCTACCCTATCAAAGATAGAAATCATTACTTAAACCACATTTTATTTGTCGTCTGTAAATACTTTCAATTTGGTCCAGTCGAAAATTTTGCCGTTAGGTAAAGAGGTTACCTATTATAAATTACTTTATTATTTTACCCTTTCGGCCCCATAGGCAAAAAAGTAACTTTTGCGGACGGCATAGATCAAGATCAGACTGCACAGAACGTGCAGTCTGATCTTTGATCTGTACCGTCCGCTTATTTAGTCAAGCCTATACAAACAAAATCTTTGTAAGTGTCAATGAATTGTATTTATAGACATCAAAAGAGGTCTAGTTCATTTATTTGGCGTTGAAAGAAAAAAAAAGAAAACATCAGGGGTACCTTTCACTAAACAGCTTACGCACGAAATTTGCGTACGCAGGTTTTTTTTTTTTAAAGCAAGCAATGAGTCCGAAAAAAAATGCATAGCTTTATGCCAGTTCATATATTTGGGAAAAGCAGAGGTAGTACGTGTGTATATTCAATCCCCCAAAAATTTCGTAAATCTACGCTGTTTAGTGATAGGTACCCGCCCATTATCTCCCGCTAGATGGCATTCTACAAATACACATCTACCTAATTTGGGCATTCTGGGTACTCAACCGGACTACTTTTCAAAACAACAACCGTTACTTTGAATTTCACAATGAAAAAAAAAAAACGTTTACTCAATAAAACACTACCTGGTGCGATTCATTCAGCTAAGATCAGCTAGCATGTAACCTATGCATCGGCCATTTATTAAAACAGCCCCTACATGCTTGAGTAATAGGCTAATAGCTTCGGATTAAGCCCTACTTTTCCCAGGTATACGGGGATGGGTGATGCGTCATAGCAGACAGGTCGAATCTTCGAAGATTATGACATGCGCAGACAACGCCCCAGGGCCGTAATACAAAATGGCTCTCATGTTAAAAGATGCACACGATGTAGATAACTGTTTTTAGGGAATAATATTTTGATTCTTTCATTGTTTGCATATTTCATTATTATTATTATTATTCTTTTTCATCTCCTTTTGCAACAGTGTTTCTCGTGCTTTCTTGTATTTAACCGTAACTCATGCTGATTATTCATGTTTTACAATAATGTTTTCACGCCGTTTGCTGCAAATTTTTCTCTGGAAGAAATTAGGTCTTTAACTCATCGACGATTAGATCCTTATGAAACCCCGAAGTTACTTTTCCTACTACTTTCTCGAAACGCCTTGAAATAAAACAAGTGAGCCATGCTCTGTGAAAAGGGGGCTTAATGCATCTGCAAAAAATATCGACCCAGGTCAGCCTGCGCAGTTCGCGCAGGCTGACCTGGGGCAAAACTTTTTGCGATTGGTGAAATTTTCTGCATGTCAAAAATTCATTCTACCTCATGATTCAACATGTTGTCAGAATAAATGCATTTTATGGATACATGATTGTATAATGACATGCATGGTACGATGCATCACGGAGATGCATTAAGTCCCCAGTTGTCAGAGCATGGCTCAAGTATATGAGTCATGCTCTGTGAAAAGGGGGCCATGCATTTGCAAAAAGTATCGACTCGGGTCAGCCTACGCAGTCCGTGCAGGCTAAACAGAATCGAAACTTTTTATTATTGGTCAATTTTCTGCAACTTAAAGGACCAGTCTACCTCATGAACCAGCCGGTTTTTAGACAAAATGGATTTCATAGTTCTATAATTATGTGATAACTTGCTTGATATGCATCATGAAAATGCATTAAACCCTTTTTGGCCAGAGCACCGTTTATATCCTCTTGACACTTTTCAACGGAAGATAACATTTAAAAAAAGTTCCCACGTTTAAACGTTATTTTTGAAAATTACTTTTCACCTGGATTCATACGTAGAAGTACTGACATAAAATGCTCTCACCTTTCATTTTCGAGAACGATTCTTTTAAAATGATAACTTTTAGTGGCTATTTTTTCTTATCTTAATTACCAAATACAAGAAGTGAAAGACCGAAAACGCTTCAAAGAAAAGAGCTAATAGAATGGTTACCAGGGTTATTGACTTTTCGGGAATTTTTGCATTTTTTTTTCAAATGTGTTCTCGACTCAGCAAATAAATCCTTTGGGCTGATGAATGCGACTTAGTTCGCTTTTACGAACACTGAAGGTTAAAATTAGACAGTACAGAACGTGCAGCCTGAAAGTGGATATAGCCTGTCCGAAATAATGAGGTTTTCCCAATAAAAAAGGAATTTCAAAATCGCAACCTTTTTGACGCAAGTTTGCTATTGGCTAGAATTTAGAATTCAATCTATTTGATAGTTTAACCCTTTAACTGGTGGATAAATTAAATAAACATTCCAAACTAGCAGTTTAGACCGGGGTTTTTTGGTCTAGAACTGATTTCAAGGTTATTTTTAACATATACGTAAGACTCACCATATCGTACTGTAAAGATCAAGATCCGACTGCACATTTTGCGCAGTCTGATCTCGATCTACAATGTCCACAACAGGACCAAAAGTCGGGCTTATCAGTCAAAGGAATGAGTGTTAATATGCAAAGTTTACATCTAAAACCAAATTGAAACTTGGATTCGTTCCCAGGCAGGTTCGTTCTTTATGAGGCGATCAGCAAAATTTGTGTGCTTGCCAGGCTTGTGGTTATTTAATAGGAATGAAACATTGTACAATAGCTCCTTGTTTCAATCTGTTTCTCTCGTATAGGATAAGTTGTATTTCGAACTTCAGTCGGTTCAAATTTTTTCGACTGCAAAAGCCATTACTTTCATTATGAAACAACTTTCTCAATGGTTAGCTCGGCACGTTTTTCGTCGTTTTAGGATAATAGGCGAAAACGAAACTATATTACTTGACGTAGGAAATATGATGCAATTGCAGTAATGCGTTGATAACAGTTGTGCCTAAGAAATCAGTATACGTGCATTGTACAGCTCAAAAGACATCAATACATTGAAATAGGCGTGTAGAAAATCGTTTACGTCTTGTTTGACAGACGTCTACGTTTGATGCCAAAACGACGTGCATGTCTGCGTAAGAGAAAATACGCAATTTTGCACGAAAGTCATATATTCTTGTGGTATTTGTTCATGGTAGAATTGTAAACAATCAAGTGGAAGTCTGTTAGAAAATGTTTTACAGGAACTTGTCACTGTTATGTCAGGTAACTGCCAGCATGGTTTTACCTTGGGAAATTTTCCATGGATATTCACAGAAGGGAAAGAATGTTATTACGTAAACACGTTTTGCACGTGAGCCATGCACTGGCAATAGGGTGTTTAATGCATCTGCATGATTCATTAAACTTAACTAGTTATCACATAATCAAGGATCCATAAAATCCATTCATTCTAACAACCGACTGAATCATTAAGTTGAATGGTCCTTGGACAGGCATAGAATATACAAATAGTAAAAAACTTCGACCCATGTCAGCCTGTAATAAGGGGACTTAATACATCTTCAAAAAGTATGGACCCATGTCACTCTGCGCAGACCGCGCAGACTGACATGGGTTAAAAGTTTTTGCTATATCTATATTTAATTGTCTGTATGTCAAAGGATTGTTATACCTCCAGATCAATTTGATGGTTAGACTAAATGGATTTCATTTATTTATCCATAATCATGCAATGATTTCTTTGAAATAATGCATGACGTAGATGCATTTAACCCTCTTTTGATAGAGCATGGCTCATCTCTAAACAAGAATAATCAAACACTAGGTATCTAACTTAGGAAAAAAGAAAATCAAAGGGCTGAGAGTCCTGAAAGTGGATTTTCGCCAAAGTATAATTACTCCTTCAGCGCCAAATATATACTCTTGATCTCACGCGACAGCTGAAAATACGATCCACTGAATCTCAAAAAACTTTTTACCTCTTTACCAGATGAGGTAATTTTGTCTGCTGAAGTTGAAAGAGTTTGCAGACGACAAATTTAGGGTGGCTAAAGATGGTAATTTTAGCTCTAAGGGACGAAAACACTGTGGAAAATGGAGAAAATGCTCGTTATGAGCATTTTCTCCTTTTCCACAGTGTTTTCAAACGCCTTCAACATCAGCAGGGCCGTAAAAACAGGGCTTATCTGGGAAAGGGTTAAAACTCTTTAACAAACGACAAAACTTTATACTTGTCAAAATTGAAGCATTCACATACGACAAAGTAGAGGTAGTCCAGATGACTAAAAGTGTCCTTGATAAGGTAGAAAACATTGAGAGAAAAAAGAGAAAATACTGGTTACCAGCATTTTCTCCTTTTCCTATAATGTTTTCTAAAGCCTTAACATAATGTTTTCGAAAGCGTTAACAGGTAGACTTGATTACATAAGCAGACGGCGTAGATCTATGATCAGACTGCACGTTTTGTGCAGTCTGATCTTGATCTATACCGTCTGAAATGGCCCCGGATTTTGCCTGTGTCGCTGTTAGGGTTACGCAATGGTATGACGGAATTAAAAGTTACGTTTATCCCATTGAGTCTAAAAGTGTGCCTAAAACCGAGAGTATAAGTGGAGCGCATGCGCAACTTCGTGTGTTAGGTTCCGGCCAAATCGATCAAAGTTAGTTGATAGCAAGTCCTCGAAGAAGGGAACATAGTGATATCATTTTAGGCCACATTTATTTTTTCCACTGAAAACCGCTTTTAATGTGGACAAGTATAAAGTTTCTTTTGTCTAGTAAAGTGTTCCTTTATCTTTTGTTGCACATTAGCAAATGAGTAAACACAGAGAGTCTCACGTATACTATTTCCCGCAATGATTTGAACACTGACGTAATTACACTCCAGACGTTCAAGTACCTGGTTAATTAATATAAAAGAACCTAAATCCTAACGTTGAAGTAATATAAGCTACATGATTTGATCAAAGCGATTACGAACGATCCTAATCAAAATTAGATCTACGACCCTAATCAAAATTCTAAAAACATCTGAAAGATATACGGCTTGCAACACGCGAAAAGGGGCATTTGGACTTTTGCGTAAAGTGTCGTCTCGGATCAGCCTGCGCAGTCCGCGCAGGCTAATCCGAGACGGCACTTTACGACTACATAAGATTTTGTTCTTCAGTAGACTTGCGCGAAACAGAAAATTACATAAAAACGGAAAGTGTCGTTTCGGATTAGCCTGTGCGGACTGCGCAGGCTGATTCGAGACGACACTTTACGCAAATGTCCGAATGCTCCTTTTCGCGTGTTGCAGGCCATATCATGAAGATAATAATAACCTCAGGAACTTGGGGATACTCTCTGTGCATTGTGTTACATGACTTTAAGTTTCTTTCATTGTCACTTGCATGACGGTTGGTTTTTTTCATTTGCAGGATACAGTTTCTGAAAACATCGTTGTACAAGAGGAAACTGCTTGTGACAAGCCGTTGACAACTAGCATTTTCTCTTTTTTCCATCGATGATTTCAAAAACATTCTTGCTCGCGATCGTAAAAACATGGAATCGCCTAGTACACGGTTATCACTGCTATATGAAGATACTTGTATTGCCATTGAAATTCAATAAGTTGTATTTAGTTATGTCGTATTATGATTAAGAATTAGCTACGCTCTATAAGAAAAGGGGCTTTAATGCATCATGGTTATGCATTATAGCAAGCAAGTCATCACATGATATGGATCGTTCATATCCAAAAACCGACTGAACCATGACATAGAACTGTCCTTTGACGCGCGGAAAATTCACCAATCACAAATAGTTTCGATCCAGGTAAGCCTGCGCGGATAGCGCAGGCTGACCTGGGTCGATACTTTTTGCAGATGCATTAAACCACCTTTTATTACAGAGCATGACTCAGACATAAGTCGCAAACGGGTTAATAAAAACAAGGGTTGGGTTATCGTTCTTTTTAGAAAGGGGCTGATACAGGAAACTCGCATAACCTCGATCAATGGACATTTTCCCTTTTGCTTCAACGTTTTCGCATTTAATCATGTATCATATCTGAATTTATGATGTCATTCGTCAGCTACAATTATAATGGTCTGATTCGAAGATTTCGTTATTCGTCTTAACAGAATCACAATGAAGTCGACTGCTGGATGAAAAGAACCTGTCATTTTTAGCAGGGAAATATACGACAAAATGAAAAATCAAGATCAGAATTTGCATTCTGTACAACCTTATCTTAGCTGACCCTTTATTCAAAACCAGAGTCTTTTACTCCTTTTTGGACGCAAAATATCCAGTCCTATTTCCGTTCAAGGAGAAAATGCATATTTTCAGCATTTATTCCTAGTTCCACAATGTTTTCAACAGCCTTTTCCTCTGGCTCTTTTTAACACAGGATTAGTTGGTAAAGGGTTAACCTTCACGCTGCTAAGGGCGACTCACTGACCTTTTGCAGACAGTTTAGATCAAGATCAGACTGCACAGAACGTGCAGTCTGATCTTTGATCTACACTGTCCGATAAGGAGGTATTATTCCCCAAAATATAACTTTGAAATAGCAATATTTAAGTTTCTACTATCGAAATGAAAATTTCATTTTAGTTATTTAGCAAGATAAGTGTTAACTTCCCAGTAAAACATCGAATGTCGAGGTAATGCAGGCCAACTGTATCATATACGGTGAAGAGGGGGTACCGGAATAGTATCTTACCTTCAATTTCGCTTTCTCCAAGTCCGGCCTGAAACGTGCCAATTGAAATGAATCAGTTTTACATTCAACTTGAATATTCAAACTTTCTTTTTTTGTAGTGGGTTACATGTATTCCACTTGTACAGGAGTAATGTAAATTAATATTTGAATTCCTTAATATGAGCCATTCTCTGTGAAAAGGGGATTTAATGCATCTTCAAAAAAGTATCGACCCAAGTCAGCCTGCGCGGACTGCGCAGGCTGACCTGGATCGAAACTGGTTGCTTTTGGTCATTTTTGTGTATCAAAGGACTAGTCTACCTCATGATTTAGTCTTTTTTTTTAAACAAAATGAATTTTACGGATCCGTTATTCCATGATGACTTGCTTGGTACAATGTATTACGGAGATGTATTAAGCCCCCTTTTCGCAGAGCATGACTCAAATGAAATGGATATTCTCAGTCAGAACTAAAGTTGGATATATAACAGCATCAAACAATATCAAACCGCTGTTTTGTCAGAATATCTGGCTAAGAAGCGGAGAGTGTAGACCCAAGATCAGACTGCACGTTCTGTGCAGTCTAATCTTGATCTATACTCTCCATATTGGCAGCTTAGTTCGAGTTCAGCGCTACATGTGTTAAAATTATCAGGCAGTTAGTTTTCTCCGCAAGTATTGTAAACTAAACTACAGGGATTGATAGGACTGATTAATTGATTGATTGACTGATTGATTAATTGACTGATTGACTGATTGACTGATTGATTGATTGACTGATTGATCGATCGATTGATTGATTGATTGGTTGGTTGGTTGGTTGGTTGGTTGATTGATTAATTGATTGATTGATTGATTGATTTTTAACGCCGCTTTCAACATTATTTCGGTCATGTAATGACAGCTTATATATTTTTGTACTGAGTTTCAACGGTACGAGGCTAGGGCTCTGAAGCGTCTTGCCCAAGGACACTCCCACGAAAAGGAAACGGTAAGTATTATTCCATCAGACTCCGCAAGTTAAACATCTCGTTTATCCATTTTTCACGTTGTTTAACTAAACTGAACCTCTTATTATAGCCGTTAAAAATAAGACATTTAGATCGTTATGCTAGAGTCTTCATGTTGCAGTCTTATCTGTTTTTTTTTTTTCATGCTCTTTGAAGCTCTATTGATGTATCACGATACACCGAAGTATTCATTGCTCGATCATCGGACACCGTTACTAAAAATAGCGCATTTACGTATCGCCTCTATATATCATAGACTTTTTTGCAGATGCATTTAACTCCCTTTTCACAGAGCATGGTTACGCAAAAAAAGGTTATTCTCAGTCAATACTAACAATGCAGGATTGTAGATACTGCGATTTCAAAGCTGGAAAGGAAGCGGACAGAGTAGATCCAAGATCTGATACTGATCTACACTGTCCACAGAAGCCGTGAATCAAATCCTAGTTCAACGCTACAGGGGTTAATTAATGCAGCTTGCAGTCTAACCAGTATTCTGTCGATGGCGAACCCCTGTCCTGTCGAGGAAAGAGGGTAGAGATACTACAGCCGGCATGTACGTGAACTATTCGATAATTTCTGATTCTACCAACACTTAGGCTGCTAAGCGCGACGCAAGAAATTTCTGCGGACAGAGTAGATCAAGATCAGACTGCACAAAACGTGCAGTCTAATCTTGGATCTACACTGTCCGACAAAGAGAAATCCCCTCCCCCCCCCCCCAAAAAAAAAAAACTTGAAATAGCAAGAATTGGGTTTTATTTTTACTATAAGCTTAAAGGTTTCTTTTATCGTATTTAGCAGGTTACGCGTTAATTGTTATGATTTAGCTAGATACCAGAAAACTATTCTACAAACTAAACGTAATTCTAATATATTAACTATAGACAAACTGGTATATACTAAGTAGAGCACATCAAAAGCCACAGTCTACTAAAAATCTTTACCAAATAATCCCGATCGTGTCTTGACGACCTTGAAAAAGTTTTTGAAAACATAGTGGGCAAAAGAGAAAATGCTCGCAACCACCATTTACTCCTTTTCCCACAATGTTTTCTACCCTTTGAAATAGAAATTTCTTGTTTTTTTTTTAACAATTGATATGTTGTCTGCAAATACTTTCAATTAAGACAATGCCATAAGACTTGTTCAAAATGAAAGCATTTGCAGGCAATTAAAAAATGTAAGACGATAGAATTTGTTAGGAGATTTGGTTGATGGAGAAAATTCTCTTTTTAAATATTTTCTTTTTTTCCCACAGTGTTTTCGAGAACATTCTTTCTCCGGGCCGTAAAATTACTTGATTGCTTGGTAAAAATTTGAATCTACTCTACATAGATATAGCCTACTCCTAACTAGAACAAGAGACGAAAAGGACAAATAATTGAAAGAAATGAATAATGCCCTTCTAGTGCGGAATACGTATGAGCCATGTTCTGTGAAAAGGGGGCTTAATGCATCTGCACAAAGTATCGACTCAGGTCAGCCTGCGCAGTCCGCGCAGGCTGACCTGAGCCGAAACTTTTTGCTATTGGTCAATTTTCTGCATGTCAAAGGACCTCTCTACTTATGATTCAGTCGGTTGTAAGACGTAATGGACTTTTGGGGTCCATAACCATGTTATAACTTGTTTGATGCCATGCATTATGGAGATGCATTAAGCCCCCTGTTACCAAAGCATGGTTCATATATAATAATGTTGGTAAATGACAAAATGTTTGTTTCATGTAATTGGTCCTTTTTCCTTCCTGTTTTCAAATGCTACCATTATGTATAATGGCGTAAAAAGTAGTCAGATTTTATTCATGCATTTTGTCTTTTATTCTAATCGACAATTCTATCTCTATAGACTCTTTACCAGACGACAAAATTCTGGTCTTGTTCAAATTCAAAGCACCTGTAGACAACGAAGTAAAAAGTAAAAATGACTCAGATGTCATTGAAAGAGTAGAAAATATTTTGGTTACCAGCATTTTCCACTTTTCCCACAATGTTTTCAAAAGTCCTCTTTTTCATAGTCTTTGTAAGTCAGTATTGTGTGGTAAAGGGTAAAACATTTTTTCAAAGTCGCCTGCTGCATTATTTTTTTCTCGGATTGAGGTAGCTAAATGTTAGGGTAGCTAAATGAGTAAATTTTGAATATAGAAATTAAACATAAATCTAAATAAAAATTACAAGAAAGGAATTAAAGGATTGACGCATACAGTAGCAAAACTCTAACGACAGAATGAGCCACAAGTATATCATAATTACAATAGATAAATAGCAAAAATGAGCCAAAAGGAACTTACCATTTTACTGTGTATTTGTTTCTACGATGCTACGTGACGTTAGAGTCCGACTGAAAGTACTGGGAGTATCCGACAATTTTCCTAGCAGATCCGAGTTTTAAGCCTTTCTTATAGTGGACGAGTTTATCTTTCGGGTGGGGAGGTCAGGTTACAGCAGATGGCACACTCGTGTATTCGTGGGGTTAATTAATTTGTCGTCTGGCCCTAGCAGGGGCTTATCAGTAACCAGATGATGGGTGTTGTTCGAAATCTTAAGTATATACATTATATTATTAATTTCTTTAGACCTGATCTTGAATTAGCTCTTTGCGTGTTTAAATAGAATCAACCGGAAGTTGTAAAATACACGTTGCCTGGAAACGTAAAATAATCACTTTCGATTTCACTTTTAAACCCAAGACTAGATATAGATCTACGTTTTTCTACTTGAATCCAACGAACGATTAAATAAAGAGGTTTAAAACCTGAATATATGAATGTTAGGAAATTTTTCATGAAATTACGACTGAGATATGTAAATGAGATGCAAATAGCTATGTACTTATTTGGGAGGACGGGCACATATACATTGTTTCAGAAGATTGCGGGAGACCAATGCGGCAAATACACTGCGCATGTTGTCGCAGGTAAGGATTATCATATGGGGAGGTACAGGGGGGTGCGAATTTTTTTCTGCTGATAAGCTTAACAGGCAGGGTATTACGATAAAGGTTTTATCTGGAGAAATTAATGGTGATGATGATCGAGAATCGATTATTGATTGGAATCGGCTGGCGGTTATTAAGATTAAACAGCTGTTTACTTGCGTGATATCATTACCCTTAAACTGAACTAATCATCGTGACGGCTTTTTTATGACCCTAAGGTTGGCCGCTTTGGAAAACTGTGGACAAAGGAGCGATTGCTTGTTACAGGCAATTGCTCCTTTTCCCGTCGATGTTTCCCAGACTTTTCTTGACTTTGTTTAATTTGTGAGGATTTTTGTGGGCCTAAAATATGTTGCAAACAGAGCCACATAGTAAATAATAATAAAAAAAAAAAAAACAAGACTGACTAAGATCAGACTGCAAGAACGTGTAGACCGATTATTCTAATATTCTATCAATTTTGAATTGCATTCTTATATAATTCTCAAGAATTTCTAAATTTCAAAGTTACGAGACTCAGTCTGACTTTCTAAACAAAATGATTTAGCCAATTAGAAATTGGGCAACTTTCTCACTTCATAATTAGACAATGAAAATGCAATTAAGAATGGTTGTTGAACTGACTGCAAGCCACACATTAACAAAGGAATGTTCACGGCAGGCTTTCGTTTTTACGACATCTATCAGCAATATCAGATGCTATATGACTTATCCAATCATAAACGTACAATAGAAACACGTGACATTACGCAACAGGTTTCTTGACGGATTTCTTTCAACTCTTTATCAAACAAGTCCCTGTCGGAATGACCCTTTTGGTAGAAGGCTTGAGAAAACATTGTGGGAAAAGGAGAAAATGCTGGTCACCAGCAGTTTCTCCTTTTTCCGCAATGTTTTCTACCCTTTCAAAAAACAAAACAAATCCCACTATTTTAGTCACCTTTATTTTGTCGTCTGCAAACGCTTCCAAGAAGACCGGGTCTAAAATTTTGTCTAAAACTCTGAATATTGAATGAATTAATTGATATTAATTGAATTAATATTAAGAATTAATGGTGATCTTGACTTGCTTTATTTTTTCTTCCGACAACGACAAATATTAGATATTAGTATTACCAGATGCTTCTTGCCTGCATTATCCAATCAGTTGCGCGCTATAAAAACACGTGACATTGAGCTCGTAACAAAATTAATGGGGGATTTATTGAATGCAACTAGAATAGATATCATATCTCTTTTTAGATTTTAACGATATAACAAACCAAGAGGTACTTATGTTTATGCATCTTAAGATGAATTCTTTTTATTATCTTAACGATTCTTTATTTGAGAATTGTACCGTGATTGTTAGTGTTCGATGGATTCGAAAAAGCACAAGAGAAAAACGTCATCATGCGAAATGTACCGAATGTTACTCAATTCCCGCCATCGATTTTTTACCTTTAGGCTGCTAAGTGCGACTTAAATACGTTTTACGGACAGTGTAGATCAAGATCAGACTGCACGGATCGTGCAGTCTGATCTTGGATCTACACTGTCCGATTAGGAGATATCTTTCCCCCAAGAATACTTTTAAAATAGCAAAATAGTGGTTTTTACTATCTGCTTGAAAGTTTTATTTCACTTATTTAGCAGGATAAGTTAGGCGGAAGTAGAAAACTGGAAAGTTTGGCACCTTATTTATGAACGCTAGTTTCTATACTTTTCTGAATAAGTTATTCCTACGAAAAATTAAATAAAAGAGTCAAAGAAGAAAACTCTTTCTGACCCAAAGCTGACACAGACAAGTTGTTATTATTGAGATTTAATTTTGACTCTTCTATAATAAGATAACTCTAATTAGTAAGGCTCAATTTCGTCTTTTCTAAAAACTGCTTAATCGATAGAATCGACAGATCTTCGATCTATGACCACTTGGCATCAGTGGCAGATGTTTGCGGGAACCGAAATAAAGCGAAAATGGTTCCAATCGCAATGACTTTGGTCAATCCTCGGAAAGAGCTTTGGTCGAATTCGTCAGAAATTGTTTTAAAAAACTGAACGGTACCACGCAATGTCTCTTTGTTTTTTTTTTTTTCATGAGCGCAATTTTTCCATTTGATTTGGTATCTTATATAGCTTGGATATTAAAGGGGCCAGATTTTTGGAAATCAATTCCTTCTGGCGGTGCGGGTCTCGAGGAAGATTCCTTGGACCAGGCACTGCAGAAGTCCAGCCTGCCCGTGCTACCCCAGGAAGACATGAGTGAAGAGTAGATGGGTTGGTGAGTGAGTGAGTGAGCGAGCGAGCGAGTGAGTGAGTGAGTGAGTGAGTGAGCATTTTCTCCAATTTTCCACAATTTTTTCAAAAGGCTTCTTCGTCGGGGTCTTAAAACACGATATTGATTGGTAACAAGTCAAAGGTTAACTGACAAAACTGACATTTCCAACAGCTGCGATGTTTCAGTAACGTACTGCTGTTCACCCCCGCAAATCAGACATCATCTCGGCGTAAATGTAGCTGGGAAAGTGTAGGCAGTTAGACATGTTTATTTGTTCTATATTCTGTATTTTTTCGTGTTTACAACCTGTCCCAAGGTGAGGAATTGGCGGCATACAAACACGTAGCACATTTAAAAGGTTGTTTGGTCTATATCTGTAATATAGGTTTGCTCTTTTTGATTGAGTTTTTAGATCGGTTTAGGCGTTATTTTATTTGTGTATTCCATATTCTGTATTTTTCGAGTTTACAACCTGTCCTAAGGTGAGGAATTAGCGGCATACAAACACGTGAAACATCTAAACAGTTATTTTCTCTATGTTTGTAGCGTAGGTTTGCTAAATTACCATGGGTGCTTTTTAGATCGGTTTGAGCATTATCTTACTTAATTGTTTTATATTTTGCATTTTAGTGTTTACAACCGGTCCCAAGATGAGGAATTAGCGGCATACAAACATGTTATTCTTACATCTTAACAATATTTGAGTTTTTCCCTTACTAACGGTATTGTGGCTTGCTTTTTCGATGTTAACGTTGTCACTATTTATGAGTGTTTTGCATCTCGTTCAAGTTTACAATGAGCACTTAACCATACAATACCGAGTTTTAACGATCCTGGGAAAGAAAGCTTTCAAAACATAGGTAAGCAGCATTTTCTCCTTTTTCCGCAGTGTGTTCTGCCCTTACACAGACACATTTCTTCATTCAAGGCCCGTTTTATTTGTCGTCTGCAAATGCTTTCAATATAGACCAGTCTAAAATTTTGTCTTTTGATAAAGAGTCAAGTGGGGACTAGGCGCCATACTTGTAAATTATTGCTTTATTTGAAAACAAAACTTTCGGTTACTTTATCCCTGAACTTGCTAAGCGCAACTTACTGACCCTTTGCGGATAGTGTAGATCAAGATCAGACTGCACTGAACGTGCAGTCTGATCTTGGATCTACACTCTCCGATAATGAGATAATTTCCTTGAAAAAATAAGTTTGTAATAACATTGTTTGGGTTTTTTACTATCAGCTTGAAAGTTTTATTTAACTTACCAGGATAAGGGTTCATAATATAATCATTACTGTCTGTCAAGTGTTCATGTCTGTTTTTCAACAGTAAAGGTGTCTTTCTGTGTTTCTATGTAACTCTCTTGTACAACATGCACCTGAAATACTGATACAGTTATGGCAGACGTTAATTTTGAGTTTTAAAAATGCTTAGACCTTCATCTTTGATCATAATCTGTAAATTCCGGATTCTCCATCTTTCCTACGCAGTCGTCATAACCGAATTCTCTCGGCAAATTCCGTACAAGATTAGATGTAGTCGAGAAAAGTCGGTCATTACAGTCGGTACCGGACATATTTTTTAGACAAAGTCAAGAGAAATCGGTCATGATGGTCGGTTGCCGTAATGTATGAGCCATGCTTTGGCAAAAGGAGAATTCATGCATCTCCGTAATGCTTGATACCAGGCAAGTCAACACAGTATCATGGATCGATAAAACCCAGTTTGAATAACAACCGACTGAATCATGAAGTACACTGGTCCTTTGAGCTGTAGAAAATTGACCAAGAGCAAAAGGATTCGGTCCAAGTCAGCCTGCGCGGCCTGCTTATGCTGACATGAATCGATACTTTTTGCAGATGCCTCAAGCGCCTTTTTCACAGAGTATGACGCATATATTTTCAAATAATTGTTACAGCGAAATTTTATCATAAAAACCCAAGTGGAATCTAGAAATAGTACATGATACAATATTTCATCACGTTTAACCCTTTACTAAACTACAACATTTTGGACTCGACCAAATAGAAAGTATTTGCAGACGACGAATTAAATGTGGCGCATATGATGATTTCTGTCTGTCATCGGATGGAAAACATTGTGGGAAAAGGAGAAAATGCTGATAGCATTTTCTCCTTTTCCCACAATATTTTCAAAAGCGTTCTTCTTCAGGGTCGTCATACCTCGGGAATTGATGCGGTAAAGGGTTTAATATATAAGTTTATTACGTTAACTCATAGTTCATATTGCCGATAACGAACCCATTCAACCGGCTGATGCATGAGATGCTATCAAGCTCTCAAAAACATAAGAGGGGATAATGTTGGAATTTTTGTATGAATAACAAAATATTTGAGCCATGCTCTGTGAAAAGGGGGTTTAATGCATCTGCAAAAAGTATCGACATATGAATCGAAACTTTTTGCTATTTATAAATTTTCTGCATGTCCAAAGGATCATACTACCTCATGATCCAGCCGGTTGTTAGGTAAGATCGGTGACATGAATCCTTAATTCTGTGACGACTTGCTTAATATAATGCATCATGGAGATGCCGTATATCCCTTTTTGTCAGAGCATGGCTCATTTATTTTTGAGTCTTGTAACTTGAAGTCAAATATAGCTGTGGACTTGATTTCCTTCTCATAAATCAGTCATGGTAAGCAATGTTTGAAAAGATTTCCTTTCGGGCTGATAGGACAAACAAGCTGACCTTAACTTGTACAAATGACAAGAACATCACAATAAAGAATGAAATGCACCCAGGAAAAGACCCCCATTTCTCCTTTTTTTTTGCGATTTTGTTTTCTTAGACACTCGGAAAATCTTGCGGGAGAAGTAGCTCATTAACAAGCAATCTCTTCTTTTCTTGACTAAAAACGTTATTTGTCCAGAGCAAATTCAGTTATATGGAAATATGAATCGGAGCAACCCCAAGGTTGTTAAAATTCACGTCTCTGTCTGTATGTCTGTCTGCCTGCCTGCCCGTCCGCCCGTGCGTTCATCCTTCCGTCCGTCCGTCTGTCTGTCCGTCCATCCGTCTCAACATCTTCTTTCTCTGTCTCTATGTCTGCCTTTCTCTCTCTCCCTATCTTCTTTCTCTGTTTCTCGCTGTCTCTGCCTCTCTCTCTTGTCCAAATTTAAAACACTTTCAGTTTAAATTCAATTTTATCTAAGACACGAAATTTGTCGTAGAAAGAATAGAAAACATTGTGGGAAAGGAAGAAAATGTTGGTTATCAGGATTTTCTTCTTTTCCAGCAATGTTTTCAAAGGCAGTCTTCTTCAGAGTAGTTAAAACTAGGGATTTTTTTTGGTAAATGGTTAATAGGGAAAACAATAGGCAATTTGAGGTGAAACAGAACATAAAGCATGAAAGGAGGTTGATTTGCGTATCTGATAGACCGCAAATATACGGCATGCAAGGTCGAGTGATAATTACAAACAGCAGTTGCCGCTAATAGGTTACATCTATGGAAGATGCTAGAAGCAGATTTTCATCATAACCCTCTACGTAACAATCCTGTGTTTTTTTCTGATTCTGAGGGAGGAAGGCTTTTAGAAAACATCGTGGGAAAAGGAGAAAATGCTGGTAACCAGCATTTTCTCCTTTTCCCACAAAGTTTTCTACCCTTTAAAGTACAAATCAATGTTTTAAAGTATCATCTTAATAATTTTGGCCTCTGCAGATGCTTACCAAGATATCGCGCAGTCTAAATATTTGGCATCTGTGAGGTCAAAGGTTAAATCATTATCGCACAAATACGAATGTTTCCATCGTCCAGTAGACAGCTTCGGAACATGTCATGGAAAAAAAAGCAGTTCCTTTTATCAATTGCATGGGAAAACAGTGTGTGAAAAGGATCAATTGCACCTTACAACAATGCTTTCAACTAATTTCTAGAAAAGTCTTTTTCTCCTTTCGTATATAATTATCTACTTTGTTTCAGTCATACTAGCTTTAAGTTGCTATAAAAGCAGATCAACACATTTGTTTATGCACATAATTTTCCCTGTTATTTTTGTAGTAAAGCATGAAAAGCGGGGAGTATAGACAAAGATCAGCCCGCTCATCCATGGTCGCTAATTCATGACATGAATCAGGTTAGATATAATATGTAGCATACGTATTTCAGGTTGGAAATAAAGGTACATGTATATATCCCGACATGCTCTGTGAAAAGGGAATTGGGTGCATCTGCAAAAAGTATCGACCTATGTCAGCCTGCGCAGTCCGCGCAGCCTGACAAGGGTCGAAACTTTTTGCTATTAGTCAATTTTCTGCATGCAAAAGGATCTGCATATCTCATGATTCAATCGGTTGTTAGACAAAATGGATTTTATAGATTTATAATTATGTGTTGACTTGCATGGTTTGATGCATCATGGAGATGCATCAAAAACCCTTTTGCCAAAGCCTGGTTTCCAGCCCGAACATTTTTTCCTCTTATGTATTCGGAGGCTACTTTTTCAAAAACGAGGTAATAATTACGGAAGCAATAAAACCGTTTTGCCACAGATATGTTCTGATTGTGAAAGGAGATCGCGATAAGGAGTGATCAAAAGATTATTACCGCCTGGATCCAGGCTATTTTGCCAGAGCATGGCTTATAAGCTAGGTTCATATATATGCAATGTTTACATTATGCATTTGTTTTCTGATTTTAAGAAACTACATGCATGAACGTTTTGCCTCTTGCAGACGACTTTCTTTTCAGAAGAATCGTAAAAACATTGTGGCAAAAGGGTTAACTACTCCGATCGTAAATTCTAGGAATGTTAAGACATGCATAATAAGTATACACTCCTGCATACCTACATACGTTTATACCGACATTCATGTTTATTACTAACCATTGTTCTGTTACATAGAAACTCCATGCCTTGATGTTTTTTTTTTTTTGGATGACTGAATGCGCTGGCTTTTGACCTAGTTTTTTGAATTTTATTCGAATGAATAAATAGAAATTTGCGATTGGTAAAAAATACAGACATGTTTATATTACGGGCCCCTGCAGACCTTTTGCGGGCAAATTTACGCCGTCTATCTTTTTTTTTTATGGCCCCGCATTCACCACACATTCTTAAGAACATTCTTATTCTTAGTCTTAATTTCCAAGATTTACTGAATTTGAAAGTAACACAATTTCCGATTGGCTGGACCAAATGGTTTAGCCAATCAAAAGTTGTGTTACTTTCAAATTTAGAAAATTCTTGAAAATAAGACTAAGAATGTTCTTAGGAATCGTTGGTGAATACGGGTCCAGACCGATGTAAATTGGTGCATGGTGAAATCATGGGCTAAGCCCTGTGGAATGTAGTTCTATAATAGTTATGTCTCGCACTGTATGCCTACATGTATGCTCTCGTACTGCGTTTGATATGTGGTAAGGTTACCTGTCTGCATCTAGAGGAAACTTGTTTTCCGAAACGACATCTGTTGATGGACGAATGATTCTAGATAGGAGATGGAGAGGGACGGGAAACAACAGACAACAGAAAGAGAGAGAGAGTGTGAGAGAGAGAGAGAACTGCTGAGATAATTCTGTTAAGCTATGTATTGGGATTAATCTAGATCAGAAGATAGCTAAAACCTTCGGAAATTAGGACATTTATAATACAACCCAAAACTCAATATTTTCTTTGAAGACAAGAATGCATAAAACGCTGCCCTCTACCCCCAAGCTTCTTAAAAGTATAAAGGCGTCTTTCTCTCTCTCTCTTTCTCTCTCTCTCTCTCTCTCCCAAAACTAGCTGCTACATATGGGGTGAGGAATTGAGGAATTACCAACAATTTTGCTCGTGACACGGCTTCAAGAATTCTTTGGCATATTCATTCCCCCGCACACACACACATATACAAATCATTACACATATGTCACTTACTGGAGCAATTACTGCGAAGATGATGTTCTTAATTATATCTGTCTGACGATTTCACCCTTAGTCCACCGTATTTACATTCCTGCCCACAACAAATAAGACGAGTTTGGTTTTCACCAATCATTCTTAGTATTGCAGTCTTAGTCTCAGTCTTATTCTAGATTTAGAGAGGAACACAATAACTGATTGGCTAACCCCATTTGGTTGAACCATTTCAAGATTCTTTAAAAGTAGACTAAGTATGTTAAATCAACCCGTTACCATACAATGCCGAAGTTTTACTACCCAAAGACAGATGGCTTTTGAAAACATTGAGGGAAAAGAAGAAAATGCTGGTTACCAGCATTTTCTCCTATTCCCTCAATGTTTTCAATCTCTGGGATACAGGTCCCTACATTTCAGCTGGATCTAATTTTTCTTCTACAAGTACTTTTAATTTGGACAGGTCTAAAATTGTGTCGTGTGGTAAAGAATTCAGAATGGTGGGTAAATACCTGCACTGGTTCAGCATTTTCTCCTTTTCCCACAATGTTTTCAAAAGGCCTTTTCCTTAGGTTCGTAAAAACTTGGGATTGTTTGATAAAGGGGATCAGAGATAACGAAGCACCGTGCTTGGAACATCTGTCATTTATTACCTCATCAAGATGCTTATTATTTCGATCATAGATAAGTCATGTCTTATCTTTGATTCCACTCGAGTCATTAAAGCTGGTCGTATTGTTTGTTTATTCAATTGATGCGATTTTTTAACGCCGTTTCCCACATTATTTCAGTCATAGCATGACAGTAAGTGCAACTTTCTAAGTAGACCTGGAATTTCTTCTACCAGTACTTCTTACAATCCTTTCTCCACTGGCTGCTTTCCCACATAAGCATTGTCGAAACAATGTTAAGTAAATGAGAGAAATTAATTCTGTCACTACGACTATCATCAATCCTCGGAAAGAGATAGGCCAAATTAAGGATTCGAATCGACGACCCTTCCCCCCCAACGGGTTTTATGCCGTGTACGTTATTGAGCAACAGGGTTCAGTTCTCAATATACATATACAAGACATTCGTTTTGCAGGGGTTTTATTTTTGCCATGCAACTGTCCTAGACTGGTCCTGACTCAAATCGTTTGCGGACGGCAGATAAAATGCGGCTCGATTGATGAGATTGTCTTTGGAAGAGCAAAAAATGTTGTGGGAAAAGGAGAAAATGCTGGTTACCAGCATTTTCTCCTTTTCCAACAATGTTTTCAAAAGCTTTTATCCTAAGGTTCGTTAACCCACGGGATAGTTTGTTAACGGTTCAGGAAGAGAAAAAATGATGGAATGCGAAATCCTGTGTTTTACTGTTTTTATTTTCAAATCAACATCTACAATCAGTTTTCAGCAAGATGATCTTTAATTTAACATAAACATTTAAAGTTCAGCAAAATGACTTTAGTAAATCACCACATGGCATTCGGCCTCCCATCTTTTCTGGGTTTCACTAGTGCTAGGCAAGGGCTCTGCAGTGTCAAGAAAGCCCAGCGAATCGGACCCAAAAATCTCAGGGGTGCGTTTGATCAATGGTCGTGTTTTTGAAAATATTTTCAGCATATTATTATTCTGCAATTACCGCACAATAAAACTTGTTTACAAAAATGTTACGCCAGTTTTACTGAAGTTGTCGCACGATCAGCGAAAATTATACGATCTTTTTGTGAGGGTGCAATTCTTTACATATGTAATGGATGATCGTTGATGTGCCAACGATAATACCAGACAATTGACATTCATATAAATAGCAGACAATTCACAATCATATAACAAAAATGAGCATATAACCGTTGGTAAAACGGACCCATGGCTTACCAACCCACCAACCTCAACTGGGTACTTAAAACGAGACAGTTACAGCCAAACTTTGTATCCACTCATCTTTTCAAATTAGAAGTTCAAATAACCATCATTTCATCAAATTTAGTCCACATATCGTCTACGGAATACAATATTTTTTTTTTCAAGTACCAATCCATTATTTATAACAAACACATGTTTATAATTATGATAACTGCAGAAGCCTAATGCGATTAGATGAACACATTAAATAAATTGGAAAACTTACAAATAGGTGGCGCTCTATGAAAAGGGGGCTTAATGTATCTGCAAAAAAAATTATCGACCTAGGTCAGCCTGCGCAGTCCACGCAGGCTTACCTGGGTCAAACTTTTTGCTATAAGTTAATTTTCTGCATGTCCAAGGGCCATTCAACCGCATGATTCATTCTGTTGTCAGAAAACATGGAATTTATGGGTGCTAATTATATAATGAATTGCTTAATAAAATGCATCATGGAAATACATTAAACCCTCTTTTGCCAGAGCATGGTTCATATGTTAACCTGCATTCATAAAACTCATTGCTATCCAACTTCCACAACACTAATCCTCGTTCTCTTTCTATGAGTTTGTGTAAATGTTCACGATCAAATGCTTATTTGTCTGAAATTAAATTGAACCTGATAAAAATGACTTCTATTCCAAGATGATGAATGATGAATAGCGTTTTAAGGCCCGTCGACAACTTAGGTCATATTGGGCGCACTTACTTAGTAAACAATAATGCGACGTGAAAATAACATACATGTGCAACAACATAAGACAAACATGATAAATGAGGAATGGACGAAACACAAAATGATGCCCCTTTTGTCGCCTTTTACGACATGCATGCTGTCACTTTTGTTCCGCCAGATGAAATGGCAGATGTGACGATCGCGGGACTGCAGTGGTTTATTCTTATACCCCCGATTAAACCACACGGGGTCCCACAGGCCAATTGATTCCCATTCCAAACCCTATTTACATCGAGAAAAAAATACAGGATTTGGAATAAGAACTACCCAGCCTGCTGCAATCCTACGAATTACGAGGAAAGCAGCCGTTTGTCTCTAATTTTAGTCGCCTTCTACGACATGCCATAGAGAAAGGCCGAGGTCCTATTCTATAAATTAAAAAAAACCCGGGACCCCACGGGGATCTATTCCAAGAAAAAGAAACCGCAACTATAATATAGTCATTGAAATGAACATGTTAAAAGTTTGCATACACCTGTAATCATTGAATGGAAATGAAAAATGATCATGGATGCTTAAAAACTAGCCTTCTTCAACTATTACAAATGCAATCTTGCCCACAATATGAACAATGAAATGAACACAAAATTGGCTTAGCACACATTCATTACATGGAAACGAAAAATGGACATCAATTAACATGGTCAATGAAAAATTAACTCGTCTCCATCTTTCAGATGGATTATGACAAAATGATCTCACGGTACTAACAACAAAAATGATGAAATTATCCTAAAAATAACTTTTTTCATGATCATATGATAACAAAACATCCAACATCTATCAAGCAAATATTTATATTTTCCTGATGGCAAAGCAGATATGCACTATATACAATATATATATATAGTTCATACATATTACACAAAAATAAACCTTATATACATATATACATCGCACAAAAAATATAAATTCTAACAGTACCGAATGATCTGCAACTTAAATAGGCCGTCAAAGTAATGTTTCCTTAACTCTTTACCAAACAACATCTCCAAACTGAAAGCATATGCAGAGGACAATTCAAATGTTGCTCAAATGATTGAAATTATTTTTGATAAGGTTGGAAACACTATGGGAAAAGGAGATGCTGGTTACCAGCATCTCCTCCTATTCCCACAATGTTTTAGCGTCATCTTTTTCAGATAGTTGAAAGCTGAGATTTTGTGCTTCTCTATTACAGCGCCAAATATATAAACTCGACCTCTTTCGACAGCTAAAAAATACAACCCACTGGAACTCAGAGATTTTTATCCGATACGTTTGACTAAACAAGCCGACAGAGTAGACCCTAGATCAGACCCCACAATCTGTGCAGTCTGATCTTGATCTATGCCATCCGCAATAGACTCTGTTTTCCTCTATGACGCTGATAGGGCTAATCATTATCCTTTAAAAAAAAAATGGCCTCTGTTAAAATGTGCACTGTGCATTAAGCATTAACCCTTTCCCAAACGACAAATTTAGGGTGTTTTCAAATTCAAAATACCTGCAGACGACACATTCAAAATTAGTGCAAATGAGCAGAAGCTCTCTGATAGGATAAAAAACATTGCGGGAAAATGAGAAAATGCTGGTAACCAGCATTTTCTCCTTTTCCCACAATGTTTTCAAAAGCCTTCTTTCCCAGGGTCGTTAAAACCACGGATTTTTTTGGTAAAGGGTTAATTATGATGAAACTTCAAAGTGAAAAGTAGCTAAACGAAAAAGGAAAGTTTCAAGTAAGAGTCTACAACAGTACGTATCACCTTCCTGTAAATTTTTTTTTTCTTGTATTTCTAGACATTCAAACAGAAAGATTTCAAACTATACCAGGTTATGCATATACATGTATGTATCTTATTCTTGACAAATGTTTCTTAACCATTTACCAAACAATCTCATATCTTTACAATCAAAATTAATAGCTTCTGAAAACACTGTGAGAAAAGGAGAAAGTGCTGGTTACTAGCATTTGCTCCTTTCCCACAATGTTTTCTGTTCTTTCAAAGACAATTCCTATTATTTCAGCCATATTTTCATTGCAATCTGCCTATATGGTCACTTTTAAGTCTTAAATATTGTAATTAGATAAATACCTAAAGTCCCTTTGATCCTTTATCAAACCAAATTTTGACTTGTCCACACTGAGAAAATATTCAGATCACAAATTAAATGTGGCTTGAATGATGCGAGTTGTCATTGAAAGAGTAGTAAAAACATTGAGGCAAAAGGAGTAAATGCTGGTAACCAGCATTTTCTCCTTATCCAACAATGCTTTCAAAAGCTTTCCTTTACAAGACAAGGTTGTTATTAAACTTTGGGATTATGTGGTAAAGTGTTGCACAAAAATATTTCAATAATTCAAAATACAATGTATATCACTTTATGCATATAGTCCATATACACATCTTGTTCCAAACAAATGTTTCTTGAGCACTTTCACTTCTTTTTATCAAATGAAAACTACACAGCTCTATTAATCACTAGTTACACAACGTAAGTCCAGGCCCTGACCTGTAACACATGTAACATATAAAGCATTTCTAACAGCAATATTCTGAGCTGTTATCACACTAATCGATGTCACTGTCATCATCTGCTGCACTGTATGTTGGACTAGTTGGTGAATATTTGGGTGTGGTTGGGGTGTAGGCTGGGGACGATGGAGAGTACTGTGGACTTGAGGGGCTGTACGAGGGAGAGGCTGGGGAGTACTGGGGACTTGATGGGGAGTATGAGGGGCTGGCAGGGGAGTATTGTGGACTTGATGGGGAGTAGGTTGGGGATGTGGGGCTATACTGAGGAGAGCTAGGGCTGTATTTATGAGAGCCTCTGTCACTGATAGATCCTGGACTGTAGGCCGGGGAAGTTGGGCTGTAGGTTGGGGAGGTGGGGGAGTACTGTGGGGAGGAAGGAGAGTAGGATGGTGAAGTAGGTGAGTAGCTGGGAGATGTGGGGCTGTATTTGGGGCTGGATGGGGAGTAAGATGGGCTTGTTGGGGAATATGATGGTGACTGGGGGCTGTACTTGGGGCTGCTTGGGGAGTAGCTAGGGCTACTGGGGCTGTAATTAGGACTTGAAGGGCTGTAGCTGGGGGAGGTTGGGCTGTATGAAGGACTTGAGGGGCTGTAGGAGGGAGACGAAGGGCTATAGTTGGGAGAGGATGGTGAATAACTTGGGGAGGTTGGAGAGTAACTAGGGCTTGTGGGTGAGTAACTTGGACTTGTGGGGCTGTATGAGGGTGATGTTGGGGAGTACGAGGGAGAAGTGGGAGAATATGATGGAGAAGTTGGGCTGTAACTGGGTGAAGTAGGGGAATATGAAGGGCTTGTGGGAGAGTAACTGGGGCTTGTGGGGCTGTAAGAGGGAGATGTTGGGCTGTATGAGGGAGATGTTGGACTGTAGCTTGGACTTGTGGGGCTATAACTGGGGCTTGTTGGGGAGTAGGAGGGGCTTGTGGGAGAATATGAAGGACTTGTAGGGCTGTAAGAGGGGCTGGTAGGCGAGTAAGATGGAGAAGTAGGACTGTAGTTGGGGGAAGTGGGTGAATACCCTGGGCTTGTGGGGCTGTAAGAAGGGCTTGTCGGAGAGTACCCAGGGCTCTGTGGGGTGCCTCCACCAGACATTGCTGGAGAACTTGGGATATACGATGGTGATGTTGGAGAATAACTTGGAGACATGGCTCCTCTTGGACTTGGTATGTATGGACTTGAGGGTGAACTGGGAGAGCCTGGCTGGGGTGACCATGCTGGGCTGTAACCTGGACTGTACCCACTCTCACTGGCAGCTGATGGTGAGAAGCCTGCAGCTCCTGGGGTCATGCCGCTTCCAATACCTGGTGACCAGGTGCTTGCATACCCAGGTGTGGCTCCTTGTTGCCATGGTGTCATCTGTGGGGACATACCTGCAGCTGGACTGCTTGCTGTACCAAAGAACATGCCTGTACCAACTGAAAATAAAAAAATACATTTGTGTGACTGTTTTGTACATGGAAAAAGCTTTTAAAATGTTGACTTAGTGCAAACATAATTTTTCAAATTAAACAGTTTGTATGGGGTTAAATTCATCATAGCTTTTGCAGACAAAACAAGGGGACCATGATGGTCCTATATTGCTCACCTGAGCAATAAAGGTCTACAATGAAGATAAATACCAAATATCGAGGTTCAAGGCCAAATGATGATGAAACAAGAGCAGCAAATTTTCGCAAGATATGCCTGTCCCAGCGCCAGTTGTCAAGGAGGTATAATAATCGCAAAGGGCAGGTAATGCAACAAACATGTTTACCAAGTCTCAAGTCAATTTGACTCGAGACTTCAAAGTTCCGTTCCGCACAAGCAAGAAATACCGTAAAAATGAAGATCAAAGTGGAATTACTCAAAATCCGCGCTAGGTAGAGTTATTTTTCTTGCGCACTGTACTCGGTAATATTGCAACAAACATGCATACCAAGTTTGAAGTCGTTTTGACTTGAGATGACAAAGTTATATTCCGGACAAGCACTAAATGCTGTAAGAATGATGATCAAAGGGAAATAACTCAAAGACAGCACGAGGTAGAGTTACAATTCTTGTGCACTGCACTTCTAAACATTGCAACAAATAAGCATACCATATTTCAAGTCATTCCTACTTAAGATGACCAAGTTTTGCTCTGGACAAGCAAGAAATGCTATAAAAATGAAGGTCAAAGGGGGAATAACTCAAAATTCGTGCTAGAAAGAGTTATGGTTCACTGCACTCCGTAATTTTCCAACAATCATGCATACCGAATTTGAAGATGTTCAGGCTAGAGATGACAAAGTCATATTCCGGACAAGCAAAAAATGCTGTAAAAATGACGATCAAAAGGAAAAAACTCATAGACAGTACGAGGTAGAGTTATATTTCTTTCACCCTCCTTATCATTGCAACAAACACAAATGCCAAGTTTCAAGTCAATCAGACTGGAGATGACAAAGTTATGCTCCGGACAAAGAATTATTCTAAAGAACTTTCTAATTCAAGGGCAAATAACTCCAATCATTCTGGTCCAATTAGACCCATAATCGAACTCAACCGAGATCTTATGGTCATATATATTTTGACCAAGTTTGTTGCTGATTGGTTAAAAATTGTAGATGCTAGAGTGTAAACAAAGTCAAATATAGCAATTTTTCTAATTCAAGGGCAAATAACTCCAGTTGTTCTGGTCCGATTAGACCCATAATCGAACTCATCCGAGATCTCATGGTCATATATATTTTGACCAAGTTTGGTACTGATTGGTTTATAATTGTAGATGCAAGAGTGTAAACAAAGTCAAATATAGCAATTTTTCTAATTCAAGGGCAAGTAACTCCAGTTGTTCTGGTCCGACTAGACCCATAATCAAACTCATCCGAGATCTTATGGTCATATATATTTTGACCAAGTTTGGTGCTGATTGGTTGATATTTGTAGATGCTAGAGTGTAAACAAAGTCAAATATAGCAATTTTTCTAATTCAAGGGCAAATAACTCCAGTTGTTCTGGTCCGATTAGACCCATAATCGAACTCATTCGAGATCTTATGGTCATATATATTTTGACCAAGTTTGGTGCTGATTGGTTAATATTTGTAGATGCTAGTGTGTAAACAAAGTAATGTGAACGGATGGATAGATGGACAGACGAACAGACGGTGAGTGATCACGATAGCTTCATCCTGTCAGCACTTTGTGCTCAGGTGAGCTAAAAACAAATGTAGCTTATAAAACGGAACCAGTCTTTGAAAGGGTAGAAAACATTGAGAAAAAGCTGGTTACCAGCATTTTCTCCATTTCCCAGAATGTTTTACAAAAGCCCTTGTCCTCAGTTTAGTTAAAACTCAGGATTGCATGGTAAAGAGTTAACACTATTTTCAAGCCTATTTCATTAACATCACAGCAACAGCTTGCATACTCCTGTCTTTCCTAAATTCTACTAAGGTGGGACTCTTTTTATCTAAGAGACCTGAAAAAGTTTTCCCCAACTTAACTGCTACGAGAAAGGAAAAATATTTGCATCACAAAAAACCTTCCTCTTTCAATCGATATTTTAAAACATTGCCACAAATGAAATTGAAATCAAAGTGCATAAAACTTAAACCATCTGTCCTCTGAAAACTAAGCACTATTTGAGCCATGCTCCATGAAAAGGAGGTTTAATGTGTCTGCAAAGAGTACTGATCCAGATCAGCCTGCACAGAACTTTTTGCTATTGGTCAATTTTCTACATATCAAAAAGAACAGTCTATCTCATGGTTCAATTGGTTGTTGCACAAAATGGATTGTACGATCAGATCCATAATTATATGATTACTTGCATGGTATAATGCATCAAAGATGTGCATTAAACCCTCTGGACTCCAGAGCATGGCTAATTCATTTGTTACATTGTATGATGTACTTCTGAAATAATGTTCAAACAAAACAAGTGAACATGACTTACCACCACCCATCATTCCCGCTCCAATATTTGTGGGTATCTCCATACCATGTTTACATTTTTCAGCATCAAGAAGTAAATCAAATGCACCAGTACCAATCCTAGCCAGCTGTCCAAGCATGATGGCTTCAGAGACACCTTTCATTGGGTCAACCTCAGCATGTGCTGCTGCTTCCATAATGATGTCAACCTAAAAATAGGGGATGAAAAATAGATGATATAAGTACATGTACATTGTATTAAACTTTAAGCAAGCTGTGCACAACTTATTGAGCTTTCACAGTGTATATCAAGATCAGATTGCATTATTTTGATTTATATCTACAGAATATCTACTTTGTTCTCTTTTAACACTTTCCAACACAACAACATTTTAGACTTGTCCAGACTGAAAGCACTTGCAGATGACAAAATAGGTGGGACTCAAACACTGAAATTTGCTTTAGGAAGAGGGAAAAAACATTGTGGGAAAAGGAGAAAATGCTGCTTTAGTAGCATTTTCTCCTTTTCCCACCATGTTTTTAAAAGGTTTCTTTCCAAGGATCATTAAGTCTGGACTGTGTGGTAAGGGGTTAAAGACAGAAATGCTAGTTTTAGCAGTCAGTATATTTCAAAGTCTAGTTTCTTTTATAAACTGAAGATGTCTCATCCAATGATTTTGCTGCGCGTAGAATCAATCGCTGTTTATTCTACGCCATTTTCAACAATTTTTGGCTATATCACACCAAGTATTTCTTGTGTTTTCTTTTATCAGTACAAAACACAAAAATCTTCAACATGCCGAGTATATTTATTTACCAGTCTATGCGTTCAACTTATTCCTGATACTTACAGTCTCTTCAAAGGAACAACGGGCCAGTGCTCCGGTCTCCTGTCTGTTTATGCCGTGACGTGTGATAGCCATCAAATGACCTTTGGCTGTCATGACGTCACACAGCAGAGCCAGATGTCTATAGTTGACGTAGGAACCGTCGAAAGAGATCACATGGTTCATTTCTTTCTCAATCGACTTTCGCACAGCTTCGATACCAAGAGTCTACAAAATACAAAATGAGGATTTAAATTTTAACTACTTTTTACAATTTACCACACTAGAAAATTTTGGTCAAGTCTAAATGAAAGGATATGGGGACGAAAAATTCCTAGTGACTCAAAAGATAGGTTTGTCCTTGATGGGAGAGAAAACATAGTTGGAAAAAGAGAAAATACCGGTTAAAAGGCATCTTTCACAAAAGGGTTGTTGAAACCTGGGATTGTTTGGAGAAGGGCTAATAACAAAATTTGACTTGCTATGACAAGTACTGACCACGTTCACATCTTCATCACAACCCTAAAACTCCACCTTAAACCAAGGGAACAAGCAGTTTCCACAGTTAGGAATGCATATTTTGATATTTCATTGCCTACAGCTGAGGACTATTTTTGTCATGAAGCAGCCTACTTCTTTAAACACACTGGCAACAGTTGCATTTGTTTGCTGTTAGTTTTTTCTCCTTTTGCTGCAATCTTTGTATTAATTCATGTCGACTAAATATGTTCTGTATCCTGTATTACAAATTTGTGCAGAAGGCTTAGAGTACAGCTTAAGTCTTTACTGAAAGACAAATTTTTGGACCCATCAAAATTGAAATCATCTGTAGATGTCTGATCACAAGTTACCAGCATTTCCCCTATTTTGCAATGTTTTCAAACACCTACCTCAGGTCATCAAAACTAAAGCCTTGGTCACACCGAGCTAACGGACGAATAACGGATAAAAAATCATTTCATCCGTTCGTGTCCGTTCGTATCCGTTTTATGTCCGTTTCTTATCCGGTGAATCCGCTACTTGTCCGGCAATGTCCATTCCGTCCGGTGGGAAGTTTTGAGCATGTTCAAAACTTTCCACCGGACAAAACGGACAGAGACATGCAAATGATAGACTTTGGATGCATCTGACAATTTATACCCTCGGCATGTCACATGACCGGTACGTTCCTCGTACGTTGGTGTTCGGTACATTTCCGTTCATCGTACGTTTTGTCCGGTTCTCATGCGTTGCACTTCTGTTTTATCCGGTACAAGTCCCTTACTCGTACGGTGATATCCGTTAATAGACCGTTTATTATCCTGTACATATCCGTTAAACGTGCGTTTTTTTCCGTTACACGTGCGGTACTCGTGCGGTCATTGTGTGGCTTCCTCGCTCCACACACCGATCGCGTGAGCCTCGAGCGGCAGAGGAGATGAATTTTGTCACCGGATAACCAAATTCTGCATATTTTTGTCCGTTTCCCCCCCGTTACATATCAGTTAGCCGGTCTGACCAAGCCTTAAGAATTATACGCTTAAAGGTTAATTTCTCTGCTAAAATGGACAAAAAACTTACAGCAAAGACTTCCACAATGTCATTGGTTGTTGTCCTGACAGGGTCGACATCTCTCTCACTGAGTACTCTGGTCAAGGCTGTTCCGTCTGTCTCCAAAATCCATTCTGCAACAGCTTTAAACTCTCCTTCCTCAGTAATGAAAATCCTCTTCTTGTCATCAGTGTGTGGTAAGTGCATATATACCTGGATAGACAAAAGATTATTATTCAAAATGGATAGAAAATTAGAAGAATGTGTTGGGATGCGTAATTTCTAACCTATTTCTCTCTAGTTTTATATCTTGTCAATCGTCACAGCGCAATTTCATATTCCAAAACATGGTCTGGTCAACATCCTGGCAGCAAAAATACACATAACATGGAACTGTCATCATGTAGCAGTGCTGTTTTGTTACAAAACAGCTTCTCATACCTGGGGCCACATTCATCAACCATTTAACATACGTTTGTATATCAAAATTTCAAGACTAGCTATCTAACTGGCAAATGGGTTCCATCTTTGCAATCACACAACTTGTCTTGGACTTTTGAAAATGGTTAATGTGGCCCATGGGTTCTCGATTTGAATCCCATGATAATCTTATCAGCTTTAGAAACTATCAACATATTGATGCAAGTATTCATTAGGCGTTCAGTCCACAGTTAAGATTCCACCAAATTATTTTTCAAATACAATAGAAATGATAAATTTCAAAATCAGACAATTCCCTTTTTCTACAATTGCACAGACGGGAAAAAGTATAAAATCAGTATTAACCTTAGCAATTGCTTCAATGCCCTGAAGGGTCATGTCAGAGAGTAGATTAGATTCGATACATCTCAGGAACACATCATCCTCCATCTTGTCTACAACTTCCTCCTCCTAATCAAGAAAGTAAACAAACTTCAATTTTCTACACTCTTTCCAAACTGACAAAAACATAAACCCGTCTTAATTTGTAACATGCATTTGCAGAGAAATAATTAATCATGGCTCAAAAATTCGTCTTTGGAGGGAGAGAGAAAACAATGTGGGGGAAAAAGGAGAAAATGCTGGTTACCAGCATTTTTTCCTTTTCCAACAATGTTTTCCATAGTCTACTTCATCAAGGTCTTAACACTTGGAAGTATGTGATAAAGGGTTAAAGACACTGTAGTATGACTACTGCCATCAAAAAGAATCAAACCTAGATTGCTAGGCGGCAAACACTGAACCAATGAGGAACACTGCTCATGAATCAACTGACCATGTCAAGTTATTATGGCTAGACACCGCAAGCTTTTGTTTTTGCTGGTAAATGTCTTATCTATCTATTCAGCAGGAAAGATCTTACATTAAGTGACTAACAAGTACAAAGACAAACGTCATAATTTGTACAACATTTCAATTGTCCTCTATGTCCTCTACAATCGTTTTCAATTTACAACAGTCTAAAATTTTGTTGTCTTGTAAAACAGTTTTGCCATCATAATAACAGAAAATGGACGCATCTAACACCAAGTTATAATTATAAGGAAAGCCTCTCACGTCTTGCATTTTGTTGTCTTCAGAATTCATGATTCTCAATCTCAGAACCAGTTTCTCAGCATTGTCATCATTGAATATACAGTTCAGATCATCACCAAAACCTGTAAAATACAATAATTGTAAAATACAATAATTGCAAGAGTCATGCTCTGTGAAAAGAGGGTTTAATGCATCTACAAAAGTATGGAACCATGCCAGCCTGCACAGTGTGCGCAGGGTGTTAGACAAAATGGCTTTTATGGATCCATTGATCCCTTGCTTGATATAAATCATCACTGAGATGCATTAAACCCTTTTCTGCCAAAGCATAGCTAATTATTTGTGTATTAACCAAATCTTACAATCACTAACTACAATCGACAGAAGCTACATACCATCTATAAAATAGTGTTTCATTCTCTACCAATTTTGTCTTTAGATCTTTTTGTACTGTTATTTTCATTTCTGTTTTCTCACATCAAAGCTGATATATTGGATGTACATCAGCTTTAATTACTTAAATGCATTATCATATGTAGACAGTTTTATCCATCTTGCAGAGACTAATGTGAAAAGTAGAGAAACCATTTGTTTTGCCGAGTTTCTTCTTGAGTTATAATGGATCAAGTTGTTTGTCTACCTTTAACCAAAAATTTCATTTCAAAACCCATGGATTTCTGTTTAATAAAAATCTGTTTCTTTCCATAGACATCAAGTCATAACTTAACCAATTTCCTTTCATGAAATGCTTCATAATTCAAATTATTAAAAGCAAGTACAGACAGGCAGATTCCTTACCAGCAGTAATCTTCTCTGATATCTGTTCCATTGACAACTTCTTGTCAGTCATTCTTTTCCTGTCCAGTTCTATACGTAGTAACCAGGCCGAGATCTTTGAAACATCAAAGTCAGGCATTTCATAGTACACATTCACCCATTCTTGATCCTCAGATATCACTGTATTCTGGGGGTCAGGGTCGTAATAGATAGCTGTGTTGGCAGTCACTTTCCTAAGAGTTGTGTGTTCAAGTCTGCACAATACATCCTGAAGATTGAAAGGTGGGTTGATTGATAGGTGTTAATAAAGTTTTCAACATTATTTCAGTTATACCGAGGCAACCAGAGCACCTATGAATACTTTTAGGAGTTTCTTTAAACCAGTATATTCGCACAGTGTTTTTTCCAAGCTACTGGCTTGTTTCCAACATTGCCAGCATTGAAACAATGATCAAAGATGAGAGGATGAATCCTGTTGAGTGACTATCACCAATCCTTGGAAAGGAACTTCAGGAGAGGAACTTTATAAGCTTACAGCTTTCGTTCCAATCCTTTTCGCACAACCTGAATTTTTAGAATATTAACATGTATGTAACTATCATATTGAATAAAATATGTTTGAACTAATCCTTGGACAGAAATTGGCCATAGAAAAAGTCTTGCTCTACCAGCTATGCTACCCAGGCTCGGTTCAAGGTTGAAAGGAGCATTCACTACAAAACAAAAGCTTCTCAAGAGAAATCAATCTACTTTGATGAGCCCTACTTTACACAGAACTTGTTTCTTTTGTTAAACTCTTCACCACACAATCCTGAGTTTTAACAACGCTGAAAGAGACAACTTTTGAAAACATTGTTGGAAAAGGAGAAAATGCTGGTAAACAGCATTTTCTCCCTTTCCCACTATGTTTTCACCTCTTATCAACAGTTTACAATTTTTTAACATCAGTTATTTTGTCATAGATCTGCAAAATTAATGCTTCAAATTTCGACTGTTCTAAAAAATTTTCTCATTTGGTAAAGAGTTGACTGGTCAAATTTAATGCAAAATATTCTTGAAATATGCTTTTGAATATGTTTGAAACAAACAGTTTTCTTTCACAATTGCCTGCAGCACCCCGAAGAAGTCCTATTTCAACAGCAATTGGATAAAAGAACATGAAAAGATGATTCAAGGGTTTTTCTTTCATACAACTTTACCTTTGCTTTTTCAGCATCCCTTGAGGCTTGACCGATCAAAAAGACTGTTAGTGAAGGTGTCTTGGGCTTCTTAGAGATGTTAATGATTTCCTTCAATCTTGGTACACCTAGTGTAACGTTTTTGGCGGACACACCAGCGTAGTGGAAAGTGTTCAATGTCATCTGTGTGGCAGGTTCACCAAGAGACTGGGCAGCGAGGGCTCCCACCATTTCACCTGGATGTGCCTGTAAATATCATACCCTCTGTTAAAATATTCATGAATTCTATACACAAGTTAAGTAAGCAGTCAAATTCATTTTCTTTAACTTTTTACCACAGGACAAAAATGTAGATGTAATATAATATTTTTTGTTGATGCTGGAAAACATCTGAGTTAAGGCAACAGCTCACAAAGTGTACAAAAACATATTACAAAGTTTATATGTAAATATTTAAGTAGAGCTAACACATGACATGTAAAATATCTGGATAAAGCTCAATAAATGTATGTTGTCTAAAGAAAGGGATAAATGGCAAAACTTGAGTTTCCGATAAGATGCCTTAAACATGATCCAAGACATGACTGCATGTTCAGTGCAGTCTGATCTTGCTCTACGCTGTCCAGTAAGGCAACCAAGATTATGATTGGCTTCCTACTGGCTAAAGACCGGGTACAATACCTGTGCAGCTTGGAATTTAGATCCAATTTCACCAATCAGCCAATCAAAGGCCTCATTTGACAGTCTGTACTCATCAATCACACGCTTAGCACAGAATGTTGCTCGAATCAATATCTTCATCAACAATGTGGCATTCTCATTGGCCTGGATACTGAGTCGGTCCTCACCAGGTACAACTGTCAGTCTCTTACACAGGTTCTTTACATCTAATAATGGAATTATAAACAAATTCATGTTTTTAACATTCTTTTTCCTTTGAAGTATAAACATGTATGGATAGCATACATGAAGTAACGACCAAAGCGAAAAGGCTTTTGAAAACATTGTGAGAAGCACAGAATAGGCTAGAAACCAGCTTTTTCTCTTTTAATGACATTTTCTACCCTATTCCAAATTCCATGATTAAGGTCTACACTAAATTTACTGACAGCAAATGCTTTCATTGCAATCTTAAAATTCTAGCTTCAGATCAGAACCATTCCACTCATTATCTGAATCTTCTCTTACAATGTTCATATGCGAATGTGGAAATAACAATAACAAGAGCTGCAAATTGTTGCAAGATACGCCCGTCCCACCGCCAGTTGTCGAGGGGGAATAACAATCGTAAAGCGCAGGTAGAGGAAAATAGTAGTGCAGCAGAAATCATGTAAGTGATTGAAATAGGCATTAACGTCTCCCGAAAAGCTGTAAAAAAATATAATGAATAGGGAATAATTCAAAAGGGCATTAGGTAAAGTTACGGCTCCAGTGCATTGCACTTTTCGTAACTGCAACAAACATGTTTACCAAGTCTCAAGTCAATTTGACTTGAGGTGACAAAGTTCCCTTCCGGACAAGCAAGAAATACTGTAAAAATGAAGATCAAAGAGGAATTACTCAAAATCCGCGCTACATAGAGATATTGTTCTTGCACACTGTACTCCGTAATATTGCAACAAACATGCATACCAAGTTTGAAGTTGTTCTGACTTGAGATGACAAAGTTATATTCCAGACAAGCACTAAATGCTGTAAAAATGACAATCAAAGGGAAATAACTCAGACTCCACGAGGTAGAGTTACAATTCTTGTGCACTGCACTTCCAAATGTTGCAACAAATAAGCATACAATATTTCAAGTCATTCCTACTTAAAGTGACAAAGTTATGCTCTGGACAAGCAAGAAATGCTATAAAAATGAAGATCTACGGGGGAATAACTCAAAATTTGTGCTAGGAAGAGTTATGGTTCTTGTACACCGCACTCCGTAATTTTTCAACAATCATGCATACCAAATTTGAAGATGTTCAGACTAAAAATGACAAAGTTATATTCCTGACAAGCAGAAAATGCTGTAAAAATGACGATCAAAGGGAAATAACTCAAATACAGCACAAGATAGAGTTATGGTTCTTTCGCACTGCACTCCGTATTATTGCAACAAACATAAATGCCAAGTTTCAAGTCAATCGGACTGGAGATGACTGTAAAAATGAAGATCAAAGTGAAATTACTCAAAATCCGCGCTAGGTAGATTTATTGTTCTTGCGCATTGTACTCCGTAATATTGCAACAAACGTGCATACCAAGTTTGAAGTCATTCTGACTTGAGAGGACAAAGTTATATTCCGGACAAGCATTAAATACTGTAAAAATGACGATCAAAGGGAAATAACTCAAAGACTGCACGAGGTAGAGTTACAATTCTTGCGCACTGCACTTCCAAATATTGCAACAAATAAGCATACAATATTTCAAGTCATTCCTACTTAAGATGACAAAGATGAAAGTTATGCTCCTGACAAGCAAGAAATGCTATAAAAATGAAGATCTAAAGGGGAATAACTCAAAATTCGTGCTAGGAAGAGTTATGGCTCTTGTGCACTGCACTCCGTAATTTTTCAACAATCATGCATACCGAATTTGAAGATGTTCAGACTAAAAATGACAAAGTTATATTCCTGACAAGCAGAAAATGCTGTAAAAATGACGATCAAAGGGAAATTACTCAAAGACAGCATGAGGTAGAGTTATGGTTCTTTCGCACTGCCCTCCATGTTATTGCAACAAACACAAATGCCAAGTTTCAAGTCAATAGGACTGGAGATGACAAAGTTATGCTCCGGACAAGCAGAAAATGCTGTTAAAAATGACTATCAAAATGAAATAACTCAAAGACAGCACGAGGTAGAGTTATGGTTCTTTCGCACTGCACTCCGTATTATTGCAACAAACACAAATGCCAAGTTTCAAGTCAATTGGACTGGAGACGACAAAGTTGTGCTCCGGACAAAGAACTGGACGCCGCCCGCCCGCCGTATGCCATGGGTGATCCCATAATATGTCCCGTCTTTGACGGGCGTATAAAAATGAACCAAAAGATCTTGAAAGATTTTGAAGTCTACAGTATACTTTTACATGTAAGCAATACTTTTTCAAAATCAATTGAACTAGAATAAGTCTATACCAATTTAAACTGAAAATAGTCATGGGTTAGTTCGATCCTAAAAACAAATACAGAATTCAAACTAAAAGCATGTCTTACCATCCACTACTTTGAAAGGCTGTAAATCTGTGGGCTTTCTTTTATCAATCTTGAAGATCTTAGTTGCATTCCAGATCATTCTCTGAAGGTTACAGGACAACACTATCTTACTGTCTCCTGTGGGAAAGATCTGTCTGAGAGCGTCTCTGTCTTCCTTCAACTGTTCCCATTCCTGCTCTATTTCAGACAATGCCTGAGCATCGGACAAAAGTTCTCGTACCACATCCTCAGTCATGCATTTTTTCAATTGTCTGAAATGAGTGAATACAAACAAAATTTCCAAGCATCTGACCTCATATGTAAAATGCTTTGTTTTTCCCTTTAATCCAATTTTTTTCTTTCTCTTTAAATATCAGATGAAACTTGGCACTCTGCAATAACATCATTAGAAAGATTGCTATCTTTTCGAATATAAGTGACAGGTCTTTCTTACCAATGTACTCATATATGAATACTTTCAAGTATAAAGTTTTCACGGCAGTTTTACTCCTCTGAATATAAACCTTCCTAAAACATTCAATTTTAACCCTTAAAGTGCCTTTCATGGCTAAGGTTACCTTTGCTTCCAATACAGATCAAGATCAGGCTGCACAAAACATGCAGCCTGATCATTTATCTACACTGTCAGCTTTACTAAATCTTTATAGAAGAAAGCAATGATGAAATTGAAATTATTTCGCTCTTATTTTTTGACTGAAAGTGTCTGTTGGTTTATTGGGTGCTCTAAGGGTCAAATAAAATTCAACAATCTTTTTTCCTAAATCTCTGAACGGGGAAAAACAAAGTTTTCATGAGCTTGACCATTCAATACCTTTCATTTGATGGGTCAAATCTGAAGTTTTTCTCAAAGGCACGGTTTGATGGTTTCAGTGTAGGCATGGCCTGGAACTCAACATGACAAGCATCAAGTCCATCTTCTCCGTATCTCAACTGAATCAACTGTTCTACTTGGTTACGGACTGTCCCGTCGTACTTCACCATCACACTCTCCATAGCTTTGATCAAACGTCTCTGGATGTAACCTGAAACAGAGAGTGTTCTTCAAGGCTTAATGTTTTTTTTTACCACAAACTGTAGATATTTGTAAAAGTATACATGTTGTAAGAAATAAGAGACTGTGCTGTCAAGAAAAAAATTAGGGTTTCAATGAAAATCATTTTCATCATAAAGTATCTTTCATCATCCAGCACAAGTTTTGAACTTATGGCAGTAGACTTAACCTTGCAGACAAAAGATTTTTTACCTGTCCATATTGAAAGCATTTGCACACAATAAGCCACTTAAAGCTCCCATAAACTAGGTTACTGATTCTAATATGTTTGTGCTGTCAAGAAAAAAAATTAGGGTTTCAATGCAAATCACATTCCATCATAAAGAAGATTTCATCATCCAGCACAGTAAACCATAACACCATCAGCTCTTCACCACACTGTGATTCTACATTTAACCATTTACCACACAATCCCCACTTTTAACGACCCCGAGGAAGAAATCTTTTGAAAACATAATGGGAAAAGGAGAAAATGCTGGTAACCAGCATTTTCTCCTTTTCCCAATATGTTTTCTAACCTTTCAAATGTTAATTTCAATTTTTGAGTCATGTTAAATTTGTCGACTACCACAGCTTTCAATTTAGACATGTCTTGAAACAGTCATTTGGTGAAGACTTAATCCAAACACAAGATTTCTTCTAACCAGTGAAGACTGCTTTCATACAAAGTGATATAAATGAATGTGTGCTGTCAAGAAAAAAAATTAGGGTTTCAATGCAAATCACGTTTCATCATCAGATAGTTTTCATCATCCAGCACATTAAACCTTGAGCCATTAGCACTTCATCGCATTGTTTCTACACTTCTTTCTTTACCAAACATCAAATTTAAAACTTGTCCAGAAATAAAGCATTTCCAGACAAGAGAAAAAACATTGTGGGAAAAGGAAAAATGCTGGATTCCAGCACTTTCTCTTTTCCCCCCAGTTTTCAAAAGCTTTTTTTTTGGGGGGGGGGGGGGGGGGGGAGGGCTGTTAAAAATTCTGGATTGTGTGGTATGGGGTTAAACCAAACACAAGACTCTTTCAATTCCAGTGAAGCCACTGATGCTTTTAAACAAACACAGTTGTATAAATAATTAAATAATTGTGTGCTGTCAAGAAAAAAATTAGGGTTTCAATGTAAATCACATTTCATCACGGAGTAGTTGTCATCATCCAGCACAGTAAATCTTGAAGCCATTTGTTCATTACCCGATATGTTTGTGATCTTAAAACTTATCACAAGGTTCAATCTAACGCAGTGAAGCCACAGTATGCTTTCAAACAAGGAAGTTATATAAATAAATGTGTGCTGTCAAGAAAAAAATTAGGGTTTCAATGCAAATCACATTTCATCATAAAGTAGTTCTCATCATCCAGCACATTTAACCTTGAAGCCATTAGCTCTTCATCATGTTGTGTTTCTACACTTCTCTCTTTACCAAACCTCAAATTCGAAACTTGTCCAGATTGAAAACATTTCCAGACGACAAATAAAATGTTATCCAAAACATGAAATTTGTCTTTTTAGGGTAGAAAACAATGTGGGGAAAAAAGGAAAAATAATGGATTCCAGCATTTTCTCTTTTCCCCTAATGTTTTCAAAAGCTTTTTTTTTTTCAGATTCATTAAAAAGTCAGGATTGTGTGGTAAAGGGTTAAACATAACACTTGACTCTTTCCAATCCAGTGAAGCAACTGATTGATTTCAAACAAACACAGTTCTATGAAATTTATCTAATAAATGTGTACTGTCAAGAAAAAAAAATAGGGTTTCAGTGCAAATCACATTTCATCATAGAGTAAATTTCATCATCCAGCACAGCAATCCTTGAAGCCATTAGCTCTTTACCAGTTTAGCTTCAACATTTAAATCAAACACAAAACTCTTTCCAAACTAGTGAAACTACAAACCTCCTTCAAACAGTAAGTTTTATGAATAAATATGTGCTGTCAAGAAAAAAATTAGGGTTTCAATGCAAATCACATTTCATCATAAAGTAGTTTTCATCATCCAGCACAGCAATCAATTACTCCCAGGAAAGATTTTTAATAATACAAAAATCAATTACTCCTACAAAATTTTTTAATTTAACAGTAAATTCTACAAGGCTGATGAATGAGTCTGGAAAAAAAATCTATACAGTACTTTGTTTCCATTGTTGATCCTTTAAGTGCCAAATTTTTAGTGATTACATTAAAACAGATCCCAGATATAACAATTTGGAGCCTGCTATGGTCACACTATACAAATTTTCAGACAATGTAGAACAGAATGCAAGATCTGGACAGTCTTGATCTACCCTGTCAAGAGTGAACTACAGTCCTGTTGTGCTTAGCTCTCTTTATCTTTTAATGAAACTGGGGACTTTGACCAAGTTTAGTTGATGAAATATACTCAGCGTCAACGAAAAGTCACCAGGTACTAAAGTTGAATAATTTTCACCTTGCCACAACAGAGAAATTTTAAATTATGTTGAACGTTATTATACTCATTTCCCGACCCGTATCTGACAAACTTCACGTGCTTGCACATCTGAGTAGTCCATCTTTATTTGAACGTGCAAAAATGAATTCTAATCAATTTTCTGAAGGCAAACTATGCAAGGTTCACTTTCTTTTCGTCTCTTATCTGGTGACTTTTCATTGACGCTGAGCATACAAACTTGAGCAATTTTATCCCTTAAGAAATGTCTCTGAATTACCAGTATTCAAAAAAAAAATCTTTCCCCCTTCTCCAAATGTTGTCCATTGTTTTGCTAGGAGAAGTTTTTGGTTGCCCTAGAAATTTAACCCTTTACCACACAATGACGACTTTTAACACTCCTGAAAGAGAAGACTTTTGAAAACATTGTAGGAAAAGGAGAAAATGCTGGTTACCAGCATTTTCTCCTTTTCCCACAATGTTTTCTTCCCTTTCAAAGAAAAATCATTTTTTATCAGCCACATTGAAACTGTCATCAGCAAATACTTTCAATTCGGACAGGTCTAAAATCTTTTCATGTGGTAAAGGGTTAACACAAATTTGGGCAAAACAATAATAATTGTCTTCATTTTGTGCTGTCAAGAAAAAAATTAGGGTTTCAATGCAAAATCATATATACATCATATTTCTATTATCATCATCCAGCACAAACAAGTGTCAAACTAATACTAGACATTTTCAACACATCCACTGCCATGAGCTAGAAAAGACACTTTTGCTCAGGTGTCTAGTAAGACAAAAAGGCACACCATGTGCATTTTTTTTCTTTGATTCTACAATAACTGCTACTAAATTCTAAACCATGACCTTTTCTTTTATGAAAAGAAACTCTGATTTACTTTGAAATACCAATTCCAAAATGGTCTATTTGTCATGTTAACTTTGTTTTAAGTTGGAAAAGGCCCAAATAAAACTTTGTAAATTTGACGAAACCAGTTGAGGCTAACACCCAGCTCAAACATAAATTTGAAGAACCTTTGGTGATCAAAGAAATACCTTTTAAATGCCCCTGTTGTAATAAGTTTCTGAAGACATGGTGGGAAAAGGAGAAACTGCTTCTTTCAAATATGACTCAGAAAGAAATTTTCTATCCTTCTAATCCCTTCTTTTTGTCGTTTTCTATACTATTATCTGTTATGTTTGAAAGCAACATGTGTGGTATTCCCCTACCAAGACTTGCTATCAAGTTTAACCAAAAAATGTTGAATATAAATACATATGCTTATTGTTTTGTGCTGTCAAGAAAAAAATTAGGGTTTCAATGAAAAATCATTTCACATCATATTTTAGCTTTCATCATCCAGCACAGTAACAAGTCTACCTTTTATTAATTACTTTAAAAACTTTCTCAATTCTTTTCATTTAAAATCAGTAAACAGTGATGCAAGTTGCTCTATCCTATTCTGTTGTGTGAAACTCTTAAGTGTTATGTTGTTAAACATGATTATGAACTTATCTATCTTGTCAAATATTTTTCCTTTCTGTTACTTAGAATAGTAAATTTTATTTCATGCTTTTCGGTAGGATATCGAGAAATAGCAGTGAAAATATTTTTCGATATTACATGGATACGACCAGTGAAAATACTGATTTTCATGTTCTTGTTGCCTAGGTAAAATTGCGCGTGCCTCACAACCAGATGGAAATATGACGTCATTTACCTTACATTTCTCGCGCTTGACGTAATATTGTAATGTGTTGCTATGCGGGAGGGGTACGCCACGGGGAATAACGGAAAAGAACTGTACTGGATTTTGATAAAGCTCCTCCCAGAAAGGGTTAAAAGCATGAAATAAATAGAATATTTGTTTTTTTCGGTGAAAGATCGAAATTTATTTCATCGAGTGAACACCATCGGTAATATTTTCACTCGTGGCTGCGTCACTTGTGAAAATATTACCGATGGTGTTCACTCGATGAAATAAATTTCGATCTTTCACCGAAAAAAACAAATATCCTCTATGTATGTCCTAGAGAATCCTATATGGCTCTATATACAGAATGAATCTCTATCTATAAAGACTACTCTTCACCAACAACAAGCATTTAGACTTTGAAGACAACAAATTGAATTCGACTCTGTATATTGTCTGTGAAAGGTTAGAAAACATTTTGGGAAAAGGAGAAAATGCTGGATACCAGCATTTTCTCTTTTTCCACAATGTTTTCAAAACCTTTCTTATTCAGGTTCACTAAAAACTTGGGATGGTGGGGTAGTGGTTTAAATAATAAAATACAAGTCACTGACCAGTTTCAGCAGTCTTTACAGCTGTATCAATAAGACCTTCTCGTCCTCCCATAGCGTGAAAGTAGAACTCTGAAGGGGTCAAACCAGCAAGGTAGGAGTTCTCCACAAATCCTCTCGATTCAGGGCCATAATCGTCCTTGATAAAGTGAGGCAACGTTCTGTGACGGAAACCAAATGGAATACGCTTTCCTTCTACATTCTGTTGTCCTACACAAGCAATAACCTGTCAACCATAACATGACAAAATTAACTGTGTTATTGGATGCATTTCATAATACTCTAAATTGCAAACCTTTTTGTGATTTAATTTTACCAAGGAAACATTTGAAAATCTGGAAAATAATACTTTTTATCATCCTAGACAATGTTAAAAAATATTTACTAAATGATAAAATGTTACCTCCTTTGCAAGCATTTGTTGAGAAAAAATAGCAAATGTAGCCCAAATGATGGGATTTGTTTCAAATAGAACAGAACACACTGTGGGAAAAGGAGAAAAAGCTGGTTACCAGCATTTTCTACTCTTCCCACAATGTTTTCAAAATCTTCCTTTTTCCTGGTTGTTTAAAACCAGGTTTGTTTGGTCAAGCAGGGTTGCACCCCTTCAAGCCTTCAAGTGTAAAGAGGGGGGACAAATTTCATGGCAATTCCCATAATGTGGTAAAGGGTTAATGCATTATTTGTTTTTGTCTTTGGGAAAATAATAAAGATCATATCCATTAAAGGCCAATAGAAGGTTATTTTATTCTAGTATGTTTTTATGAACTTTCTGTAACTTCTTCTTTAACACTTGTTACAGTACTATCACTGTAAGACAAGAAGACTAACCCCCATTCTACCCTATCTACCCTATGTTTTTCAATACATGTATTTTCATTTTATAAATTCACCGAAATTTTTACCTCAGTATTAGATATATAAGCTTCCACCTATTGTTTCATAGATATTTATGTAAATTTACTGCTTAAATTCAATACCAAAGCTGAAAAGACAGTCTGAAGTGCCTCTGATTAGAAGATGTCAATTAACATTTTGTTGTATCATGGGTTTTCGTGGTTTTTCGCATCGATCTTTTTTTCATGTTAATTAATTTTTTTAAAAGTATTTCAACATGATATTGCAAGAATTTGTCAATAAGGGTTGCAGGTCACTTCAATTCATTTTAGCCTAGGTAAGTGGTTTGACATTATTATCTGCTTTTCATTACATGCCAGCTTGTTAGGTTGTGATAAACGGCACCCGACGTGTGGTCCGTCATACTTAATACTCACTGTTAATGACAAGTCGTTATCTTTCAAGATTGTATTTTAGCCTTAATACATCACTTGTTGCCAGTAGATTCACCTGTGCGTCATTTTTGGACACAGTTTTCCTAAATTGTCGCATTTAGTGCCACTGATGATCGACAGCCCTGCAGTGAGGCTTTTCGTCTGCATAACACAGATGACAAGTGTCTATTGATATGATCAAAATAACCTGACAGTCTACAATTTAAGTTTCAAATGATTATTGCGGTGACCCATGCAAATTTTGTTACATTTTATTCCCCCAAGTCGTTTTTTTCCCTCTTTTTCCCTCATGGTGTGCACGATCATACAATTTTTGGGGGCTAATTCCTTTTAGTGCGAGGTTTTGTGCGCAAACAAATTTCGTTTTCACGGGATTTTGATGTGGGATTTCAGCAATCCCACACTCTAGATGCAACCCTGGTCAAGGGTTTATTACTTATAAGAATAATACCTGCTTTCCTTTACATACCTATTTACTAAGTAGTGTTTAGGTAACTTTATACTCGGTTATTTTTCATTGCAAAATAAACACTTTCAGTGTTCTGATGTGCAAAATCTCTACTTCAGAAAGAAAGGTGGGCCAAAAACCTGTGAGATGTTAATCTTTGATCCTTTAGAACCAGCCACCACCATAGCTTTGAAGTTGTTAAACTCTGACAGTGACTTCTGGGCTTTACTTCCTGTCCTATCTCTGGCATCATTCAGGATACGGTTCACCTGGTTCTCGAAGGTCTGCCTCAGTGTGTTTCCTGGTGTGGGTTCTAACTCGTCATTGTGAGCTTTCTCGATAACTTCTATCACATCCAACTGAAATATGGATTTTAACTCTTCACCAAACGACAATGTTTTAGACTTGTCCAAATTGAAAGCATTTGCAGGAGAAAATTTACAGTAGACTTAAATGAAGGAATTCCGGTAGAAAACATTGTGGGAAAAGACCAAATTTTCTTGTTTTCTCTCAATGTTTTCAAAATCTTTCTTTCTCAGAATTGTTAAAACTACCAATTGAGACGTACAGGACCATAGAGATGGTTCAGTGACAAAACTTCAGTCTTGGTCACTTATTTGATGATAAATCCTTCAAGCATGGAATCACAATTTCAGTCCAGCCGGAAGAAAGTGTAGATTGAGATCTTTTTTACATCATAAACTCTCCAGTCTGCTTTGTTGTAAAAATTCTTTCACCAGTTCACATTTTAGATTTCAAAAAATATCAAAGTTGAAGTAGCTTCAGAACATGTCTCTTGACATTGTTTTGTAACAGAAAAATAAACACAAGCCTAAAATATTTTCTTTTCACATGTATGCTTGTCATTAGGCTACAACTTTCTTATTTCTATTTTGCATGAAATGATTACATATCATGGGAGGGAGGGAGATAGAGAGAGAGAAAGAGACCTTTGCTTTCTTAATGGTGTCCTGAATATCTATATATGTCTGGGGGTCAGCAATGGTGTCAGCAATACCAATACTGTGACCTTCTATCAGCAACCAGTTGTTGATCACTGTCTGGATGTTTCCATATAAGAAACCTGAAGAAGTATAACATCCCTGTCATAAACCCTCCATCAAAAATATCCAATCTCTTCAAGGCCTTTGACAAAGACTTTGGAAAACAATGTGGAAAAAGAAGAACATGCTGGTAACCAACATGTTCTCCTTTCCCCACAATGATTTCTGACCATTTAAACACAAACCCCACTGTTAAACATGCATCCACTTTGTGCCTGCAAATGCTCTAAGTTTGAAGAATATGAAATTTCCAGGTTAAAAAGTATTGAACAGGTTAGACTAATTGAGCTGTGTCTGGTAAAAAGGGATCTTAATGACACTGTGATGTATTATGTCATGCAAGTCATCATATAATTATCAATCCATAAAATCCATTTTGTCTAACAATCGAATGAATCATAAGGTAGACTGGCCCTTTGACATACAAAAAATTGAGCAATAGCAAAAGGCTTAGACCAAGGTCTGTGCTGACCTGGATCGATAATTTCTTTAGTGCAATAAACCAGCTATTTAAAGAGCATGGCTAACGTGTATTCAAATTGTGCTGTGTAAAACATACTAGAAATTTATGTTACCTGCTGCTTCAAAGCCCATCTCCAAAAACACAACATTCTGTATAGAACCTGCAGAGGGACCCAGAGATTTTTTACATAAGATTCCCGAGATGAGCTCACCATCTTCTACAAGCACCTGTAAAATGTTTATAACAGATTTAGATGTAGTTGCAGTTGCATCCAAATCACTACTGTCACAATTCAAAGGCATTAAAATAAAATCTGATGAAGAGTTGAACATTTTTACATGACCCTACCCAAGTCAATTTTACAATGTTTGAATGTTTCCATGATTATCATTGTCCAGTTGAGTTGTTGTTCAAAAAGTTTTTCAGTTATTTAGTTTCGCGGTCTAATTTTACTTCTTCAAATGAAATCTGAACCAAAGCTTCTGTCTACAGTCTACTCTCTGGTCTGTTTACAGGTAAACCTAGAATTAAAGCAAAAAACAACTAACGATAGAAGTAACAGATAGTTGAGAAGTCACTACAGAGACAAATAAGAACCTGACAGGATAAATAAATTATCTATTTCATAATTATTGACTGGATGTTTTTTTTTCCTGATACAAGGATGTCAAAATGTGATTGTTTGATGAATGGTGGATCAAACTTAATATGTTACACTTTTACTATCTAACCTTAGTGTCCCCAGGTGAAATCCACTTGTATGGACCTTTATCTTCTTCATCTGGGTGTGTGCTGTGGGCTCGGATCAGGTTGACCCTACCAGGGATGATGAGAGAGAAGACCTGCTTCCCTGTCCACAAGGGTTTGGGCTTTAGGATAGCTGGATGAGGCATATGACCATCCCAACTGGGTAGAAACATCAGCAAGTTCATCATTTGACCCTACAATAATAGATAGAAAACAAAGTAATAACTGACTCATAAGTGTTTTTCCAAAAAAAAAAAAAACTTCATACTGAGACACATTCAACACTACACTGTACTTTTTGCCACAGGTCACTTTCCTGCATATCAGAGGATCATTCTACCTCAGATTTCAGTCTCTTTTCATACAAACTGAATCCAAATGCAAGGACTCACTTTACACAATGAACTACAAAGATGCATTAAATAGAGTTTATTTCATCAGCTTGTGGTTAATATGTGGAAATATTTGCCGAAAAAGGGAAAGGTATGCAAAAATAACGAGTGCCGTAAGGCATGAGTTATTTTCGCAGACCTTTCCCTTTTGAGGCAAATATTTCCCCATATTAACCACAAGCTGATGAAATAATATATAATATTTCCTCTGATTATTTTGTCAACGAATGCCACTTTTAAAACTTAAAAACTTAAAAAACTTAAAAAAGTAGATCCAGATTTTCGGCAGGAGGAAAATATTCACTGTGACGGGGAAATAATTTCCCCCCCAGCTTAAATTACGACTTTTCTTTACCCATAACATTTCTAAAAATAGACACATGAAATATAATATACCCCCTTATGCCAACGCACAGATAAAATCATATGTAAAAGAATCAGAACTTGTGACTTACTCTGTCTAAGAACACATCTCTCTTTGTCATTTTTCTGACGGCTGTTAGAGTGTCTTGTACAATGCCCATGACAGGTCTGTTTGACTGTGGGGTGATGATCATACGAGGGACACTTGCAAGCTGTGAGATCTCGGCCCTGCTCTCAAGTGACTGAGCCAAGTGAAGATTCATTTCGTCACCGTCGAAATCAGCATTGTATGGTGTGGTAACACTGTATCAAAAAATTGAATGCTTTTTTTTTTGTTATTGTCTATATCTCATTTGATTAGTAAGACTTCAACTGAATTTAGGCTTTTACCCTTTACCACAATCCCGAGGTTTTAAAGACCATGAGAGAAAAACCTTTTGAAAACATTGTGGGAAAAGGAGAAAATGCTGGTAACCAGGTATCACCAAATATCCACTGGAGAAATTAACTCACATTTACTGTCATATTTGGCCGTGTTTTTTTCTACCATTTTCGAAAATTAATTCAAGTGAACAGCAAATGCAATAGTGAGGGTTGGGTGCATATTTTTGTGTTGCATTGAGAAATAAAATGCAATTGCCCTATTACATGGCTTAACATAATGTCCTCCAGGCGTTATTTGCCATGTAATAAGGCAATTGCACTTTATTTCTTAATGGCAACACATTTATGTAAAGCCATGTAATAAGGCAATTAAGGGGGCTAATTTCCGTGCTCAAGGACTATTCACTACTCACTTCTTCATTACACCTACCTTGTGGGTCCATGAGACAATTCTAATGAGTATCAACAATACAGACTTAGTGAAGAAAACGATATTTTCCCTCTTTGGAGTACCTCTGCTTTTCTAGAGCCTTAAATTACTTACCTCAAATTCAATCTGAAAGTTGACCAGGGAAGCACTTTCACTTGATGACACATCATACTCATTTTGTGAAGTGTAGGCTGTCTGTTAAACACTACATAGTCCATATCCTGCATGTGTCTCTCGACCTTGTACCCAATTTGAAGGTGAAGGTCACTGGCCTTGGGGTGAAAACGCAAGTCAATTCTCTCTCCATTGTCTCGTATGATATACTTGGCTCCTGGATATTGGTTAGCCCCTCTTCGGACAAGTTCGTGAAGTCTGCAAAATGAAATAAAAATCTTTACATATTTAGCACAAAATTTTATTTGCAAACTATCAGTCTGCCGAATCCCATTCAATGCCAATAAACAAGGTGAAGTCTATTTCTCTGACAGTAAACAATATGTCTTTAGCAGGATAATGGTTTTTTGTTGATTTTATTTTTTTTTTAAATAAATTTCAAATCCAAAGGTGGTAAGTGTTTTTCTCACTTGAACACCAAATTTTGATGTTAACAAACAAAATTTGAATGATTACCTGTCAATATTGAAGGGAGTCACAATTTCTGGAAAGGTCATGTTCTGTGCAATTGTCCTCGGTACTCCAACCTGATCAATACGCAAGTTGGGATCTGGTGTGATGACAGTTCTAGCGGAGAAGTCTACACGTTTACCCATCAAGTTTCCTCGAACACGCCCTTCCTTGCCCTTTAATCTTTGTTTGATTGACTTTAGAGGTCTTCCCGATTTTTGAACAGCCTACAGGACAAAGTGAAAATAAACTACATGTAGTTTATCAGCTGGGAAACAATATTTTTTTTAAGTAAGTTCTTTACATTTTTTCATTTAACCTTCAGCATACAATCCCATGGTTTAACGACCCTGTGGGAGAAGTCTTTTTATAACCAGCATTTTCATCCCCCATCCTCCTTTTTCTACCCTTTGAAAAAAAAAAAATCCTTTTATTTCATGGTTTCCGGTAGGTTATCGAGAAATATCGGTGAAATATTTTTCGATATTTCATGGTTACGACCAGTGAAAATACCGATTTTTATATTCTAACTCTTCAATTGAAGGCGGAAACAGTTGTTCCCGCACACTGGTTACCTAGGTAAAGTGCGTGTGCCTCACAACCAGATGGAAATATGACATAATTTACCTTACATTCTCGCGCTTGACGTAATATTGTAATGTGTTGCTATGCGGAGGGGGTACGCCACGGGGAATAACCAAAAAGAACTGTACTGGAGTTTGATTATGTTCCCCCCAGAAAGGGTTAAAAGCATGAAATAAACAGAATATTTGTTTTTTACGGTGAAAGATCAAAATTTATTTCATCGAGTGAACATCATCGGTAATATTTTCACTCGTGGCACCACGAAAAACAAATATCCTCTATTTATTTGAAGAACTGCATTCAATTTGTCATTTATTGTGCATAAATATGGACAACCCTAAAATTTTGTTATCTGATAAGTAATTAACCCTTTACTGATGCATTATACCAAGGAAGTCATCATATGATGAAGGATCTGTGAAACCAATCTATGTAACAAGTGACTGAATCATGAGGTAAACTCATCCCTAAATATGTAGAAAACCACCTGCAAAACATTCTGACCCAGGCTGCCTGTGTGGACCATGCAGGCTGACATTATTCAATACTTTATACAAATAATGATGATTATTTTCGAGACAATTTTACTGTGCCACTAATTCCAATAAACTATGCAAAGCCAAGTTGATCATTCAATGAGACACCAAAATACGACAAGAGCACCACATGTGGGTGCCAATGCTTGGCTGCAGTTGCTTGGTTTTCAGTGAAAATTCTAAGTAAAAAAAAAGGGCATTTCTCTTTCAAAAATACTTTGGTGGTTACCTGCCCTTGTTGTGTGGGTTCCCCTTTTCATAAGGCCTAACAAAAAAATATCTGTGTTTAGGGTTTCCGTCCAAAATGCTGTAGGTAGGGTAGGTAGGGATTTTTTTCCCCCAGAAACTTTTTACATGGACTATGTTATGAAATCACACCCGGAAATTTTTTTTTTTTTTTCAGTCGTAGGATAAAAAGTTTAGGGTCGGCAGCATTTTCTGGGTAGGGTCGGGAAACCCTACACAAATTTTTTTTTTAAGGCCTAGTCGACAACTGGAACAAATTTGAAGTAAATATCTTCATTAATAAAAGAGATATTATGGAAGTTTTTGCACCATGATGACACTGATGACGCCAGGGCTAAAAACGATACCTCAAATTTTTCTTCCAAAATAGCCGAGCTGACTAGAATACTGTGGTAAAGAAATGCTTACCCTAGGTAAACCTGGCAGTTCGTTATCTGTGAGTGTGGCCACATGAAACTGTAACATCTTTGTGTCCTCTGAAATGATATGGGCTGCTGCACCATTCTGTTCATTTCTCTTTAATTGATTGTTTGCCTTGATGATGTCTGACAGTTTGTGGGTCAAATCATCCTGAAATAAAAGAGTTGTCAACCCATGTTATTCTATTATCAACTGAAACCAAGTCACACCACTTGCTAGTATATTATATGGGGGAATATTCTTGGACTAAACCCTTTACCACACAATACCGAGTTTTAGCGACCCTGAGGAAGAAGCCTCTTGAAAACATTGTGGGAAAACAATTACACACCAGATTTTTACCCTATTAAAGGTAAGTTCCATCATTTGAGTCATATTTTACTTGTCGTCTGCAGATGCTTTCAATTTGGACAGGTCAATAGTTTTTGTTGTTTGGTAAAGAATTAAAAAGACTTATGAACTTAGTTCTTCAGTATAACTTACATTGTTAGTTCTATCAGAATCATCTGATTGTGACAATTGTAATTAGAACCTACCACATAAATTTTACTACAGAATCTATCACTGTGCAGTGTGTGCAATTACGTTTTTCGTATCCAAAAACAGAATGGCTGCTATATGTTGTCACATATAACTATCCGATGGTAACGAGACATATAACAGGTACCAGTTTGCTGAACAGAAACATTCCTGAATCCGTTCAAATTGCATCGTATCAAAAATGTGGTGGATGGTCCAAGTGCTATTTTAGTAACGGTGCATGATCAATTGTTATCTTCTGTCTTTGGTTTTTGCAATAAATATCGAACCTTCTGTGGAATCGGGCTTTGTAAGAAACGGATAAATTTGTTATTCCAAGCACATTTTCCTTTCCCCCTAGTGTTTTCAAAAGCTGAAAATCTTTTATCTTTGAAAACTTGTACCTGTATATTGTTTGAAAACATTTCAACTATCAGCAAGCTGTCATTGACATCGATACTGACAAGCGATGATGTTGTTTAGGTTTGATCCCCCATATTTGTTGGCATACCCACAACTTCTGTTACCATTACATGCCAAAACCTCCAGCTGGAAAAAGCACAGCACACACTGCTATGCTTACAAAAGAATACATAGACACACTCCTGTCATATGAGAGCTCTTCCTTTCTGTGCGCCCCCCCCCTCCTTCCCCCAGTGAATATAATTCCCCCTTTCTCCAGTGAATAGGATTTATCTGATAACACAATTTGGAACTAATGAGTGTCATTCTAGCATATTTCACGGCCTTAGAAATGCAGTCTGAAACAGTAAGAAAGTAATAACAATGCCTATAAAAAAAATAAGTGTTAGCATTGAAATCAAACTAGTACACTTTGTTCATTCTGCTCAAGTTGATTGATTGATTGATCGTTTGAATGGTGTTTTATGCTGCTTTCAACATTATTTCATTCATATCATGGCAACAGCTCTAATATTTATGAATTTCCTGGGTTTCACTAGTACTATACTAGGGCCCTGAATTGTCTTGCCTAGGGACACTCCCATGAAAAAACCAGTGGATGAAGTGGATCCCGGGGCCTCCAGGTCATGAGTCCTACACTTTACCACTATGCCACGCAGGACCCCAAGTACATATAAAAAAGTTTCTTCAGTGAAAACTGAAAATGGTGAATGCTACCATACCTGATTTCTGGTAGAACCAAACATCACTACAGCTGGTCTGACACAGAGAGGAGGTACTGGCATCACAGTCATTATCATCCAGTCTGGTTTGGCAAACTTTGGGTCCATTCCTTCCAAAGAACGAAAAAAACTGTGAGACTGACATGTCATAGCCTTCATGTATAAAAAGATAACCTTTCATTTGCTTACCATTAAAACCTATAATAGTGAGTACCTAAAAGAATTGCCTTGCAGAAATATCTCTATTGAGAACCCGTAATTACAACTTCTATATAACCTTTAAACTTATGCACTATTAAACTTGTCTTTATGTAGACATTGTGAGACATATACTAATGATGAATTTTGTAAGCACTGTGAAAACTGAGAAACAGCAAACAACCAGTAATTCCCCTATTTGACAGAATGTTTCCGCAGACTTAACAAAAAAGCCACCTGAAATGTAGAATGTCAAAGAACAGCTAGCCCTGTGAAACATACATTAAGCCTTTACAAAAGCAAAACATTTTTGACTGGTCCAAATTAGAAGAATTTGAAGATGACAAACACAATGATACTCAAATGCTGGCTATCAGCATTTTTTCCTTTTCCTGCAATGTTTTCAAACACTTTTTACATAGGGTCGATAATAGTCTGGGTTGTGTGGTAAAGGGATAGTTCGCTAATATATTCTTAGTTCTACTACTCACCAAGTAGAAAGCATTCTTCGTCAGTTATCCTTTTAAAGACCTCATGCACTCTCTCTGCTGTCAAGTTTATCTTTCTCTCCTGGTCTTGCATATCATCCTTGATTTTCTTCCACTCACAGGTCAGTTCTAGGCCATTTCTCCTGATACTGGGTTGGTATCTACCACAACCACCGTGTCCCTGTGGAGAAGAAAGTGGACTAATGCAGAACAGAAGAGCATATCAGTAGGTGTTCATTTTGAGAGGGAATGGATCACTGAGCCACTCACCCTCCACGAACGTTTTTGTAGGACACTGGCTACTTTCCCACATAAAAAATGTCAAAACAATGTATAGAAGTGAGAGAAAAATGAATCTGGTCCCAATATGCACAATTAATTTTCAAAAGGAGCATGACTTGGCTCAAACTCATGACCCATGGATTTACTAGCCCTGTGAGCCAACTCCATACTCAACTCTTTAACTGACAATGAAATTTCAGTCATCAAAATTACAAATATTTTGGACAACAAATTTAATGGGACTCAAATGATGAGATCTGTCTTCAAAATGGAAGAATGCATTGTATGAAAAGGAGAAAATGTTGGTTACCAGCATTTTCTCCTTTTCCCATAAGAGTTTTTGAGGCCTTCTCTCTTCATCAGAAAATTCTCTAGTAAAGATGTCTGGATATTTTTGTTTGTATTGGAGTTAAACACCATTTTAACAGTTTAGGTCATATCATTGCTGTCAGTGCACATATGCATGTTTTTCCTGGCTTTCTCACAGCAGTACTGACACAACTTTCTTTCCAAGTCAGACTACTTTCCTCACATGCAACAAAGATGAAAAGTGAAAAATTGCCCGAAAGACATCAAACACAGTATCTGGAGGCAATTTTTCTACCATCCCTAAAAATTATTCTTTTATAAGCTCTGGTAAGCACAGGGTTTCACCCAACCCCTGTTTCTTAGAATTTGGATCCCCTACCTTTCTAAATGTCCCCCAGAATTTACATGTTTGCGTTCTTTTATTTGTTAAAGGGAAAATGAATGAATATCACTACAGAAAAAAACATGGAAAATGCTGTATCCCAAAAGACTTTACAAAAGCAATATGTCACAATTTTTACCTTTTTCTGCTCCCCTTCTCCTCCCTCTTGATCTTCTTTCTTTGTGTCCATCTCATCCCCACCTTCACACACTTTTCTGCTTTTGCAGAGATCATAAATGTGAGCAAGTCTTTTTCCAGGATAACCTTTGGATCTTGCCACTATGTCCTTCACCTTTGGGCTTGTCTGCAAAATTGACAGTAAAACACTACATGATTTGTTTAGCATTTACAGCCTTTTTCAACATTATTCTCATTTATATTGTAGTCAGGGCTTTTTTTTCCAAAAATTGGGAAGGGGCCTTAGCCTTTCATTTTGGGAAATTCAAGTGCGATTTTGGCCAAATTGGGAAAAATCAAACTGACTTACAAGGTACATCAATGAAACAAATTAATGGCAGTATACATACATACATACATACATACATACATACATACATACAGTAAATAGAAAGGTGCAGCAATTTAATAAGTGAAACAAATTCAAGTCACACTTCAACTGCTTAAACTATGGCCAAATATCTCACTGCATTTGCATATATATAGGCTTACAGCCCTTTTTAACACTACTGTGGTACACCTAAGGGTGCCGGAGTTAATACTTTAGCAGAACTGCTTTCCGGCCATCATATGATACAAGGGAATCATTATCTGTGAATGATATTGGATATTATAACTGGAGATGTAGAGTTTGCATCATGTGCAGTGATAATAATTGTCTAGTCTTCAGACAAAGGGAGATCGGCGATGCCCGACAAAACTGGCGCTTCAGATTGAGACTCAGTATGCGGAGATTTGATTACCTGTAGATTGATCAGAAAAGAATTTGAATGTTTCACGCCAAAAGTAAAAAGGCTGCGGTGGCCTTTATCATCTGCAGCCCTTTTAACAACCTTTTTGTAATGTTTCCCGGTTCTTGACACATTTTACTTTGATACAGCGTGTTTGGTTCTTTTTAAATACGTTGACTGCAAACCGATTAAGAACGTGTTCCACAGTGTTAAGTTAAAGAAAACTTCTTTTGTCAGTTGTAAGTTTTTACGAAAGACAAACAATTGTATAACATGTAAAAGGATTTAAAAGTGGAAATGACAACCTCGTTCAGTTTATGAGCGGTGTTTATGAGCGGTGTTAAAATGCGCAAAAAATAATTCTGTTCGGTTAAGAATGCCTCCATTAAACAAACCAAATGGCGCTAAAAAAACGCAACATTTCGGCCGTATTGCAGCGCAGTCAGCCGAGTCATTTCGGTACATATCAATAAAAAGCCTGCTTTCGGTTTCAATCACTGCTAAATAACAAAAGTTTTGTGTCTGGTCATATGAAATATCTTTTAAGAAATTAGTATTTTAACTTATTGGGAATTTCAGCATCATATTACGAGAAATTCTTCCAGCAAAATTGGAAAGTTCTTTCAGCAAAATTGGGAAATTCTTTTGCCATAATTGGGAAAAAATGATGCTTTTTGCAAAATTTTGGGAAGTCACCAAATATCGGCCTCAATTAAAGAAGGACAAAAAGCCCTGGTAGTGACCAGTGAAACTATTTAAGCTTTCCTGTACTTTTGTTTAACAAGTACTTTTCACAACATTCTTTCCAATCCAGTGGCTGCTTTTCCACATAAACATTGTTGAAACAGTGTTCAGCAGTGAGAGAATGGATCAGTACATCAATGAATACCAAAACATTCACAAGCAAGGAAAATGAACAAATTGTATCAATTTCCTAAAACACTAAAAAAAACTGTGACTAGAGAATTCTCACTAAAAATTTCATTATTAGCAATGAAAAAATTTTATTTTCACCATAGAAGAACCTTTCACAACTTAAATTGCCATTGCAGCCATCGCAAATCCAGACAAGACTGCTTAAAAGGGGTGATTAGATCAGTATTCTGTGCCGAGACATTCTGGATATACGAGCAAATTAAAAATGCAATTATTAGTCTCTTATTTCTATACTAAAAATGTCTTTCGGGTTTATATAGAGCTCTTTGGGTTAAAACACTGTTAATTCATTGGCAGTTCTCTTTTTCTCCAAGTTGACCTACATAGTGCTTGTTTCCTAAGCTTTCTTCTAAGACACTACAATCTCATGTGAGCAGAAAAATATTCATCTATCAGGAATTACTTGACACCTGTGAGCTTAATATTTAAGTTGTCAGCATAGCCCTTTAAGCCTCTACAACAAAATCTCCAGTTTTAACCTCCCTGAGAAAGATGGCTTTCGAACACACTGCGAGAAAACAATAAAATGCTGGTTACCAGCATCTTCTTCATTTCCCAAAATGTTTTCTACCATTTTTAGGAAAAGCACCAGTTTCTGTTTCCTAAATCAAACGATATCTTACCGGATCTATCAATAACTTTGAGCAGTAGAAGCACACACAACGGAGAATCTTAATGGTCTTGGTCAAAAAACCTATATGGAACACTGGTTTGGCCAACTCAATATGAGCAAAATGGCCCGGACATTCAGAAATATTTCCAGCACAAGTCTGACATCTCGAGTTTCTGTCGATCACACCCTGACGAGGGTCCATCAAGCCACCAAGTTTCGGTCTTCCCCCTTCCATGGCTTCAGAATATCTCAAGCCACCCTCCACCACAGACATTTTCCTCTGAAAAAAAAAAATTAAATTTAGTAACTTTTCATACATTGAAGACTTTGCAGATTGGCCAGAACATTTGTTTGTTATTCTAAACTGTATTCAACATTATTACATTATTAAAAGTTTAGGGTCTGCAGCATTTTCTAGGTAGGGTTAGGAAATCCTAAACACAGATATTTTTTTTTAGGCCCCAAGAAGGCTGACAGCATGCAGATCTATTTTTTTAATGCACTAGACTATTGAAATTAATATCAAGTCAATTTCTTTCATGACAATGATCAGAAATGACTCTTTTATTAGGGCAAAATACTTTCTAGTTCATGTTCTTGACTAAACTCTTAATTTCGTCATGTTCCCATCACAGAATACTGACACTGGAGGCTATTCTAGCCTTCACCATACAATCCAGACTTTTAACAACCCTGAAGAAAAAGGTGTTTGCAAACATTATGGGAAAAGGAGAAAATGCTGGTAACCAGCATGTTCTCCTTTTCCCAAAAGGTTCACAAAGCCGTCAAAGAACTTAGTTTAATTTGACCACTTTTAGTGTTGTTGTCTGCTGATACTTTCAAAGTTTACAATTTGTCATGTGTAAAAGAGTTATGTATGTAAGATTTGTCAATACAGAAAATTTGTCGATAGAAAACGAGTCATGTCACTGTTAATTAAACTGGCTTTTACAGTTCAATATCTATTAATGCCAATTTAGGCAATATTGCCTACACATGCCAACTTTCCTTCTCAAAGCGCTGCTCAGATGACTATGGAAGTGACCGGTTTCCTTTGTACGGTCAACAGGAAGAGACAATGATTAATCACATGCATTTCGTTTCTAAAGCACTTTGGTAACTCCTGCAAGTCTCATCTTTCAATTAATTTTAACCCTGGTCATTTTCGACCTCGTTTTTTTCCTGGAAGGACGGGGGGAGATGGTCAAGCTATAGTTACTTAAATTCATTGAACAAGTGAACCTTTGGCATAATACAGGCAAACGCCCTCCACTATAAAGCCCTATGCATTCATGTGGTATTGTTTTACAAATGAAAAGATAAATCAATGAAATTCTGTGCTTTATTCCGTAGACCAATATTGTATTTGATGTATACGGAATGAATCCATAAGAAATTATGATTTTTTTGAGACACGATTTAGATTTTCATGGGTTTTCGCGATATAGTGGAGGGGCGTTTTCCGGTATTATGCCGAATCTTTTTCATAAGGAATACATGTGAAAACGTACTATTTCATCTGGGCCTAGAATACCGAACTGCATGCGCTTGACGTCCATCAGAGGCGCGTTCGAGTCACCTGTGTACGCCATTTTGTTTCAGATGGCGTTGGTTTCTTGAATCGGGTAAATTCAGTGAGAAACCACTCGTTGCAGCACAAATGAATTACATCGGAAATATATTGGTACTTAATGTGATTGTGTGAACTGATGTCCTTCCACAAATATAAGTCGGTTTAGAACGGTTTTCCTGAACTCAATTTCCTACACTCGCGTAAGGAGCTCGTTAGTGTGAACAACGACGAAATTTTGTGTTTATATACTCTTTCAACATGCGGGTTCTACTAATAGTTTTGAAGGGAGCATTTCGGGAAAACCCGTGAAATAGGAAGTTGTGAAATTCGAAAAATTTGTAACAAAATTAATTTTTCCTATTTATTAAATAACTTGTAAATTTTGAAATAAGATAATTTATAAACGTATCAAAAAAAAGTATTGTTGTCTTTTTTTTTTGGGGGGGGGGAATGTGAAGGAATAAAAATACAAGGGAAGCAATGTCATAAACCTTTTTTTGAATCTGCTGTAGTGACCTCCCTTCCTAAACTGGTGTTGTTTGGCCACTAACTATAGACGAATCTTTTTTTCGTCTTGCAGAATACTACGCTGTTCTCATCATCATCATCACCATCACCATCATCATTATCATCATCACTATATGCTAAAATATGACTAGTATATTAATTACATATTTCTGCACATTGGCGTAACACGTTGATTATTGTTGACGATAATATTTTTCAACTTTTGTTGAGCAAGCATCAAACATGGTCTCTCGCTTGATCTAGAACAATTAGCACATAAAACGATTCGGCTATCTAGGCGTATACTGTTTCGTGTATAAATACTTTTTCGAGAAGTGACTCAACCACATGCTTGTATTTGAGCTTAGACAGGGATCGTATATACATGTGTATATAAGATCCCTGGCTTAGAGGACTTAAAAAATAAACGTAAATCGTGTATTTTCTTACAAACCCGCAAAATGAACTTTTCGTAATACTTGAGCCCTTTTTCCTTCAGTGCAAATACAAGCCGGGAAACTATAATATTCTCTTCAAAGGAGAACGGCGTGAAATTACGAATATGAAATCTACTCGAATTTTGACGTTAACAGCGACTGAATTCGTCTTTTCTTGTCAATAATTCTATTTGAACATTACTGAACTAAAAATGTATGTCATTCGCCCTTCTGGCAATTCAGTAATAATGAGGTGGTAATTGTGGTTAAGTCTGCAAATTGGCTCACGCTCGAAACACTTTCTTGCTAAATCAGCGGGGCGAAAACGGGACAAAAATGGCAACATTCTTAAAATATTATAATCCCATGATTCAAATAATCAAAGCACTGGAATTGACCCGGTATTCAGGACGATGTTCAAAGAAGTGATACATATAACTGTATCGACCCTCTTGATGCCAAGCAAAATTTTCACATCAGACTATGGTGGCACATTTCTGCCAAGAGATACGATGTAACTATTGCGATAATATAAGCAAACTATCGAGATAAAACGAACTTTCCTGGAAATATTACCTAGATAACAAAAAGTTTTACAAGAAAAATATCGCCATAATTCTCACTTTTATCACGATTTTATTTTTCTGTTCGTGCCCACAACAGTAGGCCTACCTACATTCACGGTATCTATAAATAGATACGGTATCGGAACATCTTAATCTCCAACCTCATACTGTAAGGAATTCTCCTTTTCACTGAATGTATTTTCAGGTCGTTTGTAAGAGGCGTTTCGAGTCGTCTTTGTTTTAAACAGATTTCAGTTCATTTCATATGCACATTGCTAAATTTTACCAGTTAAGGTACAATTGTAAATAATTCGAATTTTAACAAACCACTATCTTGAAAAGTAAAAAACTAAAAGAACTACAAAAAATTCATCAAAGCGGTGAATTTTCTATAAATTTCGAGAAACGGGTAGAACTATCGCGATCATTTTATCTCGAATGTCAGCTTCTTGCACGAATGAGAAATTTTGCATTGAAATATTCACTGAACAATGTAAAATTTTCGAGATAACAATTTTTGCCGTGATAGGCCTAATTTTTTTCAGAAATCTTTTCACTATCTAGATAAATTTCCAGGAAACTTTGATTTAACGCGATAGTTTTCTAAAATTATCCCGATAGTTATCTCGTATCTCGATCGTGGCAGAAATATACCACCACATCGGACTGCAATTGCAACAAAAATGCAGATAGTAAAGTGCAAGATCGGACTGCAGTTGCAGTGTTCAGTCATATCTCGATCTATAGTTTAGTCCGATCGGATATTTGTGAGAGGCTTTTGATCCATCACGCAAAAATGACATTTGTTTATTTAGCAAAGCCGTTTCTAAATAAAAGTAATATTTTCCCATTTTCTGTCTTGTTACCGGACAAAAAGTTTGGGGTGGGGAGCGGGACGGTCGCCGACCATTCCGTCTTTTTTTTCCCAATTCCCAGCGATTCGTCAGTTTATTAGATTACACCCGTCATTCGTCAGAGTTTTTTTTCCCTCTAATTTTGCCTCTTTGCCTTTTAAAATGTTAAAAAACCATTTGGTCAATTAATGGCGAACTTACCGACCGAGTTGACTAAGTACAGTTTCTCCTAGAAGTTACGAAACCTATAGAAGCTTGCCAATCAGTCTGCATCTTTCCGCCCCCTTAACCTTTTTTCCAAACCACGTTCTGATCACCAGGAGGAAAATGCTTCTGAAAACATAATGAGAAAAAGAGAAAATGCTGGTAACCAGCATTTTCTTCTTTTCTCACAATGTTTTTTCTACTCTTTCTAAGACAAGCCACACCAATTAAGTTACATTTAGTTTGTCGTCTGCACACCCTTTTAGTTTGGAGAAATCTAATGTTTTGTCATTTGATAAAGAGTTCTACCGCGTCCTTTATAGAAACCGTGTGGATCAAGATCAGCCTTTATGTCGGTGCAGTCTGATCGCAATATGAACTCCCTGCGAATTAAGGGGATGGAACTTTCGTAGGGGTACCCTTTTGAAATAAAACAGTCCTATTTGAGTGCTACTGAAATCAAGAGAACACCTGAATGAGCTGTCGCCGAGGTATGAACCGAAAATAATGTTGAAAGCGGCGTAAAACGCTAATCGGACAATTATTCGATCAAACAATTGTTACGGGAGACCACTCCTTCATGCATGGCCTCGGCCCGATTTAAATACAATACCTAACAATTGCGTTAGGGAGATATCTCTTTAGCTCAGTGGTTATGGTATTGGTCTTTTGAACCTCGAAGAACGAGGGTATTTGCCCGTCATGGGTTCGAATCCCGCCAGAGGCGGTTTCTATTTCAGCTATGCATTTGTTTCTTTGTTACGGACTTTGTTCGTCCGGGATTAGCCATTAATCCCATTTGTTGACCAAAAATGGACATTTGTTGTCTAAATAATAGACTTACTGCTTAATAAGGCTTTGAGTCATCAATAAATGATGACTTTAAGAGGGGGGTGTGTTACGGGAGACCACTCCTTCATGTATGGCTTCGTCCCGATTTAAATACAATACCTAACAACTGCGTTAGAGAGATATCTCTTTAGCTCAGTGGTTATGGTATTGGTCTTTTGAACCTCGAAGAACGAGGGTATTTGCCCGTCATGGGTTCGAATCCCGCCAGAGGCAGTTAGTATTTCAGCTATGCTTTGTTACGGACTTTGTTCGTAAGACAATCTATTAAGAAATCAAACTATTTTGAAATGTCGGGTACCTCAGTGATCTGCCGCATTGATTTACTTTTTTACCGAACAATCTCGCGTTTAAACAATCTTATGGAAGAGAGCTTTAGAAATCTGTGTGAGAAAAGAAGAAAACGCTAGTTAACAGCAATTTGGTAACCAGCATTTTGTCTGTTTCTCACAATGTTTTTTACCCTTTCAGAGACAAATAACAATAAGTTAAATTATATTTCTCTTTTAACTGATTACCAGACAACAGAATTTTTGGCTTGTCCAAATCGAAAGCATTTGCAGACGACAAAATAAAAGTGACTGAAAATTTGAAATTGTTTTGTGAAGGGTAGAAAACATTGTGGGAAATGGAGAAAATGCTGGTTACCAGCATTTTCTCCTTTTCCCACAATGTTTTCTAAAGGCTTCTTTCTCAGGGTCGTCAAAAGTAGGGATTGTGTGGTAATGGGTTAAGTTATATTGGCATTTTCTTCTCCAAAGTTTCCCTCTTGCCCACAGGTATTGTACTCTTCAATAGACAAATTCGATTTGGACCTGTCTAAAATTTTGTCGTCTGGTATGTTAACCCTTAGGATGCTAAGCGCGACTCAAGGACCTTTTGCGGGCAGTGTAGATCAAGATCAGACTGCACAGAACGTGCAGTCTGATCTTGGATCTACACTGTCCGATAAGGAGATATTATTCGCAAAAACATAACTTTGAAATTGCAATATTTTGGTTTTTACTATCGAATTGGAAATTTCATTTTAGTTATTTAGCAGAATAAGGGTTAAAGCACAGATGTTAAGAGGCCATGTCGACATATTTTGACAATGTCCTATACGAGGACCGAAGCTTATAACTCTTACTAAACAACAACATTTTGAACTCGTCTCAATCCAAAACATTTACAGACGACAAATCAACTGTGGCTCAAATGATGAAAATTGTCTATTAACCCTTTACTAAACAATCCCTGGTTTTTGAGACCCTGGGAAAGAAGGCTTTGAAAACATCGCGGGAAAAGGAGAAAATGCTGGTAACCAGCATTTTCTCCTTTTCCCACAATGTTTTCTACCCTATCAGAAACCTAAAGCTTATTTGTACCCATTTTGAAATTGTTGTCTGTGGACGCTCTCAGTTTGGAAAAGTCTAAAATTTGTCGTTTGGGAAAGGTTTAAAGAGTAGAAAACATTAAGGGAAAAGGAGAAAATACTGTTCACCAGCATTTTCTCCTTTTCCCGCAAAGTTTTCAAAAGCCTTCTTCCTCAAGGTCGTTTAAACTGTGGACTGTGTGGTAAAGGGTTGATGTGGACAAGACTAAGATTTCGTCGTCTGGTACACAGTTATAGTGCTCCTGCTGGGCCACATTGCTATGTAGCCGAAGTTCTCATGGTCCAAGGATTGATAAAAGCCATTGTGACTGGATTACTGTCTCTCTCAACATCATTCAGCAAACCTCGGGTGACCCGTTGATCACAGTTAGATGTAATTACGGAATCGACCGAGTTTTAACGAGACTTTCAACACTGAACATGGCTTCTACTTTGTTAACTGTCTTTGCGCCAAATATGAGCCGTGCTCTGCGCAGTCCACGCAGGCTGACCTGGGCCGAAACTTTTCGCTATTGGTCAATTTTCTGTATGTCGAAGGACCAGATTACCTCATGCTTCAGTTGATTGTAAGAAAAAATAAATTTCATTGATCCATGACCATGTGATGACTTGCTTGGTATCATGCATTAACGGAGATGCATTAAGCACCCTTTTGCCAGAGCATGGCTCATATAAACTCGACTTCTTTCGTCAGCTGAAAATATATTCGACTGAAACCAAGAACTTATTATTTTTTTTTTATATTTAAATGCTTGACTTAACAAGTGGACGGTATACTGGTAGTTCCAAGATCAGACTGCATGTTCATTGACGTCCGCAAAGCCCTTGTTTCCGCCCATAGTTAACTCTTTACCACAAGAATGTAGACTTGTCCAAACACAAAGTATTTGCAGACAACAATTTCAGTGTGGGTCAACTGATGAAATTTCTCTTTGATAAGGCAGAAAACATTGTGGGAAATGGAGAAAAATGCTGGTTACCAGCATTTTCTCCTTTTCTCACAGTGTTTTCAAAAGGCTTCCTTCTCAAGGCCGTTAAAACTCAGGATTGTATGGTAAAGGGTTTAGAGGGAAAGCAGTCAGTGGACACAAAAGACTGTGGGACGCAGAACTGCTGGTAATAGAATAGAAAGGTGGATTGGTCGACGTGATGTTATCAAAAATTAGTTGAAAACGACATAAAGCACCAAATAATTAAACCCGTGGAAGCCCTTTCACCAAACAATACAGAGTTTTAATGACCATGAAACAGAAGGCTTTTGAAAACATTGTGGAAAAAGGATAAAATGCTGGTACCCAGCATTTTATCCTTTTCCCATAATGTTTTCTACCTCTTAAAAGGCACATTCCATCATACAGTTGAGTCAAATCTACTTTGTACTCTCATACAAAACAATCGTGAAATCAACAGAAATCGCACGTGATCCAATGTAATTCGAGACGGGCGTAATTAGCTAAAAACAATAGATATACCCTTTTTCAAAGAATTCCTAGTTGTAACGACCCTAAAGAATAATGCTTTTGAAAATATTGTGAGAAAAGGAGGAAATACTGCTTAACAGCATTTTCTCCTTTTCACACAATTTTTTCTACCCTTCAAAGAGAAATTCAGGTTTTAAGTCACTTTTATTTTGACGTCTGCAAATGCTTCCAATTTTGACAAGGCTAAATTTTTTCGTCTGGTAGAGAGTGAAAGCGGTAGTAAAGTATTTCGCATTAATCAGTAAAATTATACTTACTCGTGTTTTACATACCTTTCAAAGTAAAATATGTCAAATGGGACTCGATAAATGTATTTTCATATTTAAATCGTTTGTTCCACCTGTCACGTTGATACACTTGAAATCGTAAGTCGATTCTCTTTATTTTGTTTGTTAATTGTTCGTGTTGTCTTAGAATAATTTTCAAGGACTGAAGAAAGTCACAGGGATACGTTGTTTGTCTCATTGGTAAACATTGTTATACTTTTTGGATATGAGAAAGCAGCAAGTGGTTTAGATATAGTATTCTTATATAAGTTTTTTTTATGGGAAAGATGCCAGTGAGTTCGAAAAGGTACACGTTTTTACTTTTAAATAGGAAAATAACCAGTGACTTGGTAAGAGAATTTCTTGTTCATTTTTTGTTTTAAGAGGAAAGCAGCCAGTTCCTTGGAAGTAGCATTTCTCGGGCACTTTGTTGTTATAGAAAAACAGCCACTTGCTTTAAAAGAATTTATATATCGAAGTTTCACGATATATGTTGGTCACACATGTTTATTCACTATAACAGTACTGGTGCAGTAAACAAGCATTACTCTGGATAGGCTGATCCGATCCAAAACGGGTCCCCCAGGACATAATTTACATTGTCTGAACCAGGCCGTCTTGTATTTCTTTAGTCATGATCTCTTTCAATCCGAAAAATCTTTATGGACTTGTACCGACCGACATTTGTCGAAAATTCATTCATTCATTCATGCATGCTTTCATTCAAGCCCATTTTCTACCAGTTTAAGGCACCGTAGATATTTTCTATTGCCCACAGGAAGTGAGACGACAACAAACATGGATCAACCGCTGATACAAAGGACGTCATACCCCAATTCTGACCATGAGAACGTGACAGGTTTGACTAATACCCAAAGATACTCAGTAATCATAAAGTCTTTTCTTTCCGGAGTCGGATCAGACGTTCTGCGAGCAATCTTAAGGCAAGCTGCAGATAGGACAGACTGCACAATTCGGGAGTTTCTATATTTACATCAAACTAGTATCATATACAATTTGCAGCGAAGGTTAAGAGACCATATTGTACTCGTGTATCCCCCAGACAACTCCGACCCTGTTATTCAACAATGGAATTGTCGTCTGCTATGTCTGGTTTTAAAAGCCTCTGGTTGCTTGGATACACGTGGAGAGGATGACGTTAATTTTATCGAACGAACGTACCACAAGCACATACAAGGCGAGAAAACCAAAACGAGGCATTCGGCGTCAGGTACAAAGCAGCAGCCAAAACCCAAGAGAGAATGGATTCGCACATGTGGTGCAATAAAAAGACTGGTTGAAAACCTTGATGATGCCCGGCTCTTATCTTCTGTCAGGAATTTCATCTGTAAAATAGAAATGGGGGCCAAAACAATGGATGCAAGAATACAAAGTCATTTAAGTTTGACTAAAATGATTTCGGAATTAGCAGCAAGTCATTCAAATAGACTGAGTACAGAAGATAAAGTTCTCAGAGAACAAATAGGAGAGTTATCTAAAATGAAACAGCAGCATGACACTGTATCAAAACCATCGTTTGTGTCATCAAGATCGTCAAAGAATTTGTCAAGGTCAATGATAGTAGATGGTAAAGAGACCAGGCCTCTCTCTGCCAGAGATAAACCACTGCAAGACAAACCATTTCGACCGAAATCGGCGGGGTCAGTAATATCACAGAAAACAACAGAAGCATCAATCACAAAACCTTATACAAGATCTGGTAGCTTTGATTCTGCTAAACTCAAAGACACAACCAAGACACAAAAGATACCATTTTTTAACGCGAGGAAGCCTGTAGAAACAGCTCATCTAATTACGCACAAATTAAGTCATGCGAGAAAACAGAGTCCCAGCAATGTTGAGCGGAAGAACAAGGTCAATAACGGCAAAACGGATGGTTTGACGGAGGCCGTGCCACCAATTACTATCGGAAAAGACAGTTTAGTATCTTCCTACAGCAACAAAGATAATGAAAGCATAAATGCCAATAAAAGCTCAGACGTTAAAAGGAAAAATGACAAAACCGTCGCAAACGATGCTAGAGAAACACTCAGTATGTCAAAAACCTTCAAAAACAAACAATACGCCAACTCTGTGAATCGACCACATTCTTTAGATATTTCAGGTACAAATGGGCTATCAGCTCGACATGATGCAGATGGAAACGATAATAAAAAGGTTAACAGAGGTTTGCCAGATGAAAAGATACCTTTAATAAAAGAGAGAACCAGTGAAATTGAAAAGGTATACTCGCAAAGTCTTAAGCTGCCGCCGCAAACTCACGACAAGCAAACCAATTCTGAAATGAGAACAACACCATCTCTCGTAAAAAGCCACATCCAAGAATCATTGTTCCAAAAGCAAAATCAAGCCAGACTTGTAGTGTCACAGCCAGCATATTCCTCACTCGTGGCGTATACATCGAGATATAAACATAAATCTTTAGGGAAAAAGGAGTCAAGTAAAATTAAACCTAGTAATGGCAATGCTACTCCTGGCAAACTTGTTGATGAAAAGATTATAGAAGAAAGTGTAAACCATGAACATATCGAAGGAAAAGAAGATGCAGACGAAGAGGAAAAAGTTTCACAAAATTCATCTGTACGCAGCGAATTAAAAAAGGAGCCACCTATTACACCGGCAAAGACCAAAAATGCCTTTGGGTTGTTTAAAGACATGCTAAAAAGTGCTTTTTCTCTGAAAAAATCAGAGAACCTTCACAAAACGCGTAAAAGTAACAACGAGATTAGTTCAACTGAAATGGTATCAAACCAGACTGAGACTGTATCCAAGACAGCTTCCTCTCCAGCACTAGAAGCATCTGCATTAAACGATAAAATGCATGCTCTGAATGAAAATAAAGATCCCACTGTACTAAAACAGCCAGGTTCAAGCAAAGATGATAGATCAATAACAAGAAGTGCTGAAAATAGAGAAAATACAAGCCACTTAAATCAAAATGAAAGAAAAAGAACTAGCGCTGACATGGTCCAAGACGTTAATACAAAGAAATCGAAAACTTCTCATGAGAGTACTGAATTACACATAAACCAGACACAAAAAGAGCAAACATGTTCAGACAATTCACATGTGGAAGCAAAGCAAAATAGCAGAAAAGAAACACCTGAAGAAGGTGATATTAAACAACTCAGATTAACGCCTCTAAACATCTTACCAACAACAAAGAAAGAAAGTGCTGTGCTGGAAAAGGAATGTGAAATTCAAGAGAAAAAGGAAAAGCTCTCTAAAGAATTACTCCAGTCAGTAAGCAATGCACAAACTATGCTGTCTGAAACAGAAACTAAGCAAGTAGGCGATACTAAAGAAGCTACAAGAGGGGACCAATCCAATGGAACAAAGCTCAGGAAAACTACTCGAGTTCGCTTCGGAACTGAGCAAGATAACTCAGCAGACACTTTCTATGCAAACAGTAATTTTCGTGAGGCCAAACAACGTAGGCAGTCTCTTCCTGCGCTTGCGTTTCTTAGCCATGACAAACCCGCAATAGATATAGCTGTGAATAACATCGATAATGTAGACAGAAAGTTTCCATCTTTTAAAACCTCTACTTTAAAATCATCTGCTGTTTTAAAAACACAGCGCAGAGTTTCAGTAGCAGCAGTATCTTTGCATGGATTCACAGGGGTTAAACCTTTAAAGGAATTGAACAAAACCTCTGAAACGGATCTCAATGAAAATGATACAGAATCAAAGTCACAATTTGTTGGCAAAAAGCAAGAAAATGAAAATATGATAGTTATTGAAGTTGAAAAGGATGACAAAATAAAAGAAGATTCAAAGGATTGTACAGCCAAAACTCATTCTTCAGAAGGTGATACCAGTTTGGGGAATGACAAACAAGTTGAAAGTACCGGGAGGTCTTCAGTTATAGAACCAACCGCTGTTCAAAAGCAAGAAACCAGGAAAACAGAGATCCATCCAGAAAGTCGGAAGTCTGTTGCAGTAAGCAGTTTGACGCAACACAAATCCAAGCAAGAACTACATGTATTTCAACGATCAAAGTCTGAAGCAGAATTCAATGCTGAGGCACTTCCTATAACTAAACAGCCAAATGGAAAACAAATGTCAAAATTCAAACAAGCCGTGGTTCATGATTCAAACATGAGAACCCCAGTAGGAGAGAATAACAAAACTAACAAAAAGCCCCTGCTAGAAAAACATAAATCGAAGCAAGAACTACTTCAACGGTCGAAGTCTGAAGCAGAATTCAATTCTGAGGCACTTCCTATAACTAAACAGACAAATGAAAATCGAACCTCAAAATTTGAACAAGCCGTGATTCATGTTTCAAACATGAGACCCCCAGAAGAAGAGAATTACAAAACTAACAATAAGTCCCTGCTAGAAAAACACAGATCGAAGCAAGAATTATTTCAACGATCAAAGTCTGAGGCAGAATTCAATTCTGTGGCACTTCCTATAACTAAACTGACAAATGGAAAACAAACGTCAAAATTTGAACAAGCCCTGGTTCATGATTCAAACATGAGACCGCCGGCAGGAGAGAATAACAAAACTAACAAGAAGTCTCTGCTAGAAAATACAGCTTTGTATGAAGACGAGGCAGAAAGTGACATTGATCATAAACCACACAACAACAGTGCTACACAAAATACACTTGGTGAAAAGAAGACAACTGCAACATACCTCGCTCAGTTAAATGTTCAAGATAAATTAGAAGAAAAGACAAATGAAACATACCTAAATAGTGCAAATACTGATATCAAGCAATCTTACAAAAGCCAAGAAATAAATAATTTGAATCATCAATTACCTGGTAAGTCAGACTTTAACTGAAAATATCAAAAACAGTTTCCATATGCCTCTTCACACCCACCTCAAACTTTGTGGCAGCAATAAATATTCAAGGTATTTTAAACTTATAAAGTGTAATTTGCAATATGAGCATCAATGAAATAAAGCAACAACTACAAACAATCAGATATAATTTTCCAACTTCTGATTGATATCACCATGAGGCATTCATGTTTCCAACTTGTGACCATTTAACCGTTATTCAAACGACACAATGTTACACATGTCCAAAATGAAAGTATTTGCAGACGACAATTCAAATATTTCTCTTGTCATGAAATTTGTCTTTGAAAGAGTATAAAACATTGGTGGAAAATGAAAAAATTCTGATAATCAGCATTTTCTCCTTTTTTTTCAAAGTTTTCTTTTCTCAGGGTTGTTAAACTTGGGGTTGTGTGGAAAATGTGTTAAAGGATCCCAAAAGCTATTACAGGTGGGTTTTGAAAAAGTTATGGCAAGTGCTTGAAACAAGTCATCAATTATCTTGTAGCCATTACCATCTCTGAACTCCAACTCTCTCAAATAAGGCTTTCAACACGCAAAAAGGGGCATTCGGATATTTGCGTAAAGTGTCGTCTTGGATCAGCTTGCGCAGTCCGCGCAGGCTGATCCGAGACGGCACTTTACGATTACATTAGATTTTTTGCTACAGTAAACTTGTTCAAAACAGAAAATTACATAGAAACGGAAAGTGTCGTTTCGGATTAGCCTGACCGGAGTGCGCAGGCTGATCTGAGACGACACTTTACGCAATTGTCCGAATGCCCCTTTTCACGTGTTGCAAGCCATAAAGTTTTCTCGTTCTTACAAAGCTAGCAATTGATCCTTTTGTCAACTCGTATCAGCTATATTTGAGCCAGGCACTGTGAAAAAGGCAGCTTAGTCATCTGCAAAAAGTCAACCAACATTGACATAGGCAAAAACTTCTTGCTATTTGTAAATTTTCTTCATACCCAAGGTTCACCCTACCTCTTGATTCAGCCGTTTGTAAGACAAATTATTCGTACATTTCATGAATCCATACTTATGTGATGACTTCCTTGGTATAATGCTTCACGGAATGTAGCATGACTCATTTTTTTTTTCTTTTTTTTTTTTCAGAGGAAGATCCTGAAGCAGAGATGAAAAGAATAGCAAATGATGTAATTGTGCACCACCAGGTCCATAAGGTAGCGAGAGAGTTCATGGAAAAGGACAAACAGTTTGTTGACGAGTTCTTCACTTTTCTACATAAGTACAAAGCAACTAAAGAATTTCTGAAGTCTGAACAATATTCTCCTTTGAAAACTATGAGACTTCCCACCGGCATTAAAGCAGCGCTTTCATTTCTACATGCTTTCACTTACAGACATGTCAATGTCTTTGAAAGGGACCAGTGTAATTATGTTGTTGAAAAAATATTGAAAAGAATGCATTGTGAAGATGCTCAACGAGTTAAGGAGAAAGAGGACGATATTATTTTAAAAATAAAAGCAGAAATGAAATCAAAGAAACATGCATCTCTGCAAGACGGTAAAACAGACAAAATGGAATCAGAGGGTAATATGAGAAAGAATAAAAGTAATTTAAATAATGAAGACATTTCTCAGAAATCACAGAAAATCCCCAGCGGAGAGGAAAGACTGAAATCTGCTGAAAATAAGCGTCATATGTCCTCGTTGAAAAAGATTCATGATATAGAAAGGTGTAAGTGTTGGAAATGTCAACAAAAAGATCTTGCTATGACTGTGGCCGTAAACTGGAGAAACCATGGAATTTGTCATTTATTACAGTCTTATGGGGTATACTTCAAAATAGATCATCTTTTGCCTGCAGTGAGAGCTAACGATGTCGATAATGTTAAACAAATAGTAGCCTACCTTAAGAAACATTTTGAATGGGATCCAGAGAACGGGGATGCCAAAATGGCGCTTATCCTTGCCCGTTTTCATGACATGCAAGACATCGTTGCTATACTGGAGAGAGAAGGTGTTCAAGATGAAAGAGTTGTTCAATGTACATGTTTTGCGTGAACTGATGTTTAACCCTTTACCAACAAAATTTCAGACTTTAAAATTGAAAGCATTTGAATGTGACAAATGTGTCTCAAATGATTGTACTTGTCTTTGAAATAGTACCAAACTCTGTGGGCAAAGCCGTCTTTCTCAGGGTTGTTAAAACTCAGGATTATGTGGTATAGAGTTCAATCTTACAAAAAAATCCAGTGTTTTGAGTGGGAAAATGAGAAAATATGAGGGTTTCAAAAATAAAACAGTTGAGAACTTTAATACTTTCAGACATTTCCAAAGACAATGCAAACAATATACCTGCAAGCTGCAAATGAAAAATGAAAATAGATTTATTCCCTTTTTTCATTACACAGTGCAGAGATCATGTTCTGCAAATGTATTAGTTACTTCAAAAAGTGTGCAAATCACTGTAACTTGCTATCTGTTTTACAAATTCTGTAACAGGCTACTTTGAAAACATCCATATAATATAAAAATAATGGTTTAGTGCACAAATAAATCTGAAAACACCAAGGCAAAAAAAAAAGAATGTCACTTTTTGCTGGCAACTTCTCCTTTTGCAATACTGATTTGCTCTCAGCTTTCATAAGTGGTAATTGAGGAAATTGGTGAAATTGCTCATGAATTCAATTTCTCATCTCATCACAACCTTCACACATGTATGTGTAGATCGATAATGGTTCATCCTATTGAAAAAATAGACCTATAAATATATCTTACAGTAGTTGGAGATGACTTTCACATTTTTCACTTTATAAAGGAACATAGAAAAAACAATAAATTGCCAGATTGTTATGATATAAAATCTAACTCATATCAAATCTAAGTTTTTGGCACAACTATAGTACCCATCAATCCCAAAACTGCGTCTTTGTTATATATGTATCCCATTAACAAAACAACAACAAATACATAAATCTTTATAGAAAGTCTATTTCAAGTCAAAGCTAAGTTACTAGCACAACTGTAATATCCATCTGAACCAAAACTGTGTCTCTGTGATATATGAATCTCTTTCACTTGGCGTTCTCCAAATGTAAACTTTCCAAACTTCTAAAATCAGAGAAAAAGAAAAACAAGATGAGAAAATTATCAAAGCAAAAATGATAAATACAACTCTATATCTGATTTGTACGTATTAAGATAAGGATTTCTTTCTAAGCACAGGAGTCAGTAATCCTCTTCCCATAATGTCTTCAATGCAGAGACCTTTAGATTAAATTAAATTTTTTCGTGATAATCAATTAATGAGAAAAACCACTGAACTATTCATTAATTGTCTCACGAAACATTCTTACAGCAAAAACTTCAAAAGACATCCCTACAGAAGGAAGATTATAAACATGTATTAAGGTTGCAAATGAATTTCTCCATTGGCCACAATGTTTTCTAATGTATTTATGCATCAAACTGTAAATTATGTTGATTGACCATTTCTTTATTACCAGCAATTTCTCCTTTTGCCACTATATTTTCTTCGGGCTGTCTGCTGCAAGACACACACACAGAGACAAATTTGAAGAAGGGAGAGTATCAACCAATAAAGCCCCTCCTAAAATTATAATTACATTTATGGCCAGTGCATATCAAGATCAGAGACCTCAAAAAATGTGCAGTCTGATCTTTGATCTACACACCATTTGCTTTGCTGAGAAGCTGCAGCCAAACACAACTTTGAAATTGAACTAAATTGGGTTTTATTTTTAGACTGAAAATGTCTGTTGGGTTTATTTGGCGCTTTAACCCTTTACAATACAATCCAGAGTGTTAACAACCCTAAGAAAAAAGCCTTTTGAAAACATCATGGGAAAATGGAGAAAATGCTGGTAACCAGCACTTTCTCCTTTTCCCACGATGTTTTCAACCTATTGAAGACAAATTCCATCAATTTAGCCAAATTTCATTTGTCTTCTGCAAATGCATTGAATTTGGACAAGTCTAAAATTTTGTTGTTTGGTAAAGAGTTAAGGGATAAAAAGATAAGACTTTACCTTTAAAACATTATTTGCATTAAAGGATTCCCTGTCTTTTCTTCCTCTGGGCTGTCTCCTCTCTGGCTCAGTTGTGCCTGTGGGAACACAAGACGACAAATGAAATGTAGTTAAAATGATTGTAATTACCCTTTTGAGGGTAGAACAAATTGTCAGAAAACTGAATAACTGATTGACTGACTGATTGGTGTTTTACAATGCTTTCAACAATATTTTAGTCGTACCAAGGCGACAACTCATACGTTCATGTATCACCAGTACCAGGCTAGGGCTTTGACATGTCTATGTGGGTGAAAGTAAGAATTTTCAAAAATCCTGAAATTCTACAAATCTAGCAATTCTAAGAAGGAAAATGCAAAAAATGGGTTTTTGATGGCCTAATAAGTCCCGTATCAGGAATAGTCCTGAAAACTTTCACCCATGTGTCTTGCCCAAGTGCTTCCAGTGAGGTTTGAACTCTGGGCCTCCAGGTTATGACTCTTACACTTTATCACTGAGCTACTACCTATACTTTCCTGAGGTTTTTGTTACCAGTACTTTGCATAATTTTTTTTCCCCTTATAAACATTATTTAGTGGTGAGAGACGAATGACCCTAGTAGCAATGACTATTGTCAGTTATTGGAAAAAATTTTGTCAAGCTTGAAATCCAATCAGTGACTGCCCCTTTCTCCACTATGTCGTTACTGGCTGCTGTTGTAATTCCTCTTGGTTATAACATTATATCATGTGACTGTTTAGTTAAATGGTTAAATTCTTTTACCTGTTGGATCTCTGCGGAATATAGTGTTCATGACCGTTACGTGTAATTTTACACTGTCAAATTCTCTTTGCATGAGGCCAGAGCTTGTAAACTTGTCAACCAGCCTGTCTGCAAGTATTTGTAGCCTGAAAGGGAAATTTATTTGAACCATGCTTTGCACTGGCTGATTTAACTTAATCTGTGTGGGAAACAACAATCAACGCCAGTTATGGGCAAGTCAAATTACCTCCTTGTCTGAAATGCAGATGAGCCATGCTCTGGCAAAAGGGGGCTTAATGCATCTCCGTGATACATGGTACCAAACAAGCCATCAAATTATCATGGATTCATAATAGCCACTTCTTTTAACAACCCACTTAATCATGAGGTAGACCGTACTTCTGTATATAGAAAATTGACCAAAAGCAAAAGTTTCAGTCCAGGTCAGCTTGGGCGGACTGCACAGGCTAACCTGGGTTGATACTTTTCGTAGATGCATTAAGCCCCCTTTTCACAGAGCATAGCTCATACTGAATGAGCTGATCAAAGTGTCAGGGTGTTAACACTTTTCTAAATGGCAAAAAAATTATGTCAAAATTAAAAGCATTTTCTCCTTTACCCACAATTTTTTTCAAAAGCCCTTTTCATCAGTCACTTTAAAACTTGGTATTGTATGGTAGAGGGTTAATCTATAAGCTGAGGTTGAAATAATTTCTATTGAAATGTTTGATGCTTTGGTCTGTTTTTCTGCAGTTGTTGCCCCTATCTAGGAGCTTTTATTGCATTTGTTGAGTTTGTCTCTTTTGAACATTGTTGCATTTCAGAAGTGCAGTAAATGTCAAGTCTTTGGCCACTTGAGGGTATGGATTCAAACCTAAGGGCTGGCCATTTAAAATTAAAAAATAGCAATTAAACCAAGGTCCCATGTGACAGTGCTATACACAGAACATGCTATAGAACCAGATGTAGCTTAGGATGGGATTTGTCCTGTATCTCGCACTATCTCCTGTAACATAACTAATAGTCTTCTGTGGGCGTATGGGCAACAAGTGCCGATGATAAGTATTCAAAAAGCAATCAAAGATTCAAACATTCAAAGACAGAACAGGTATACAGTAAAACCTCGATAATTCAAAGTCCCAAGGGGACAAGCAAAGTATTCGAATTATCGCTGTTTTCGAATTATCCAAAATGTCCGTGAAAAAAATGAATTCCGTTCAAGATCGGCAAGTAAAGTTAACATTTACTAAACCCCCCCAGCAATAAAACCGAGTTTTCGTTCCCTTTTTTCATATTATTCAAAGAATATCCTATCAAAAGGGTTATTTTCTCTAAATGCAGCGGATCTGACCATGTGAGTTCTTGGAAATAAGTCACGTTAAAATTCCTTTCATTCTGGTTTTGGAAAGGTTGGTACTCTAGTTTTTCTTTCAAATTCGTAAAATTTGCCCTGTTGTATTCGCCCCCATTAACTGTCACCCCAAGGGAAAGAAAGCGCATTATTATTTTTTGACCTAAGAAAACAGTAGAAGGTAGGATATAATATGGTATCAAAAATATTTAGGCCTACACGTGTATGGATTTAAGTTCCTCGGATACCGATGTTTCAATGAAATATCTTTGAATATCACGATTTGAAAAGTGTTGAAAACGATCGAAGAATGAAGGCGGGAAAACCCGATGCTAAAAATAGATAGACACGAAAAATGATAAAAAATGAGACATCTTCCGATCACAAACACTTCAAACTGTCTTTTTAGCGTCAAAATTGACTTTGAACATGTGATGTACGCACATACGTCAAAAAAAAATGAAGTCGGGGATAAAATCAGTTGTCTAATAAGGAATGAAATACTTGAGTGATTTTATAGAATGAAATATCAAACAACATAATCGAAGGAAGGGGTGGTAGAAGCAAACATGTCAAACTTAAAATAGTTGACCTCTTATTATCAAATCAAGGTCAACTCCTTTTCAAAATCGTATTGCAGTATGAATCTCCGGTAGTAATTGTCACAGATTGTAAAACTTACACTACACCGTAGACGGGCCGACGCCAAAAATTCCTTTGCTGGGAAAGGTGTGAAAACAATTAATTGAGAGGTGAGAAAATAATGTGTTCGAATTAACAATCAATTTAAAGAGGCAAATTGATGACAGGGACCAGCACATGTGTTCGAATTTTCAGATTATCAAGACTCAAAATTACCAATCTGTTTTTGGTGCAATACAGTGGAGTTTTTGCCGGGACTGTGGAAATTCCTCCAAAAATACGGGGTCCTCGAATGTTCGAGATTGGAAATATCGAGGTTTTACTGTATTTATAATTTTCAGTATTACCTGTCTGAAACATCATCTATTTTAGCGTATAAAACATCCACTTCCGATGGATCATCGTTCATGTATTCAAGACCCTTTAAGTTGGCCATCAGCTTCTCATTTTTCAAAATGGGTCTGAAAACAGAGAGGGAAAGAAAATTGAGTCTAAGTTTAAGACAACTTACAACTTCAGCACGCTGTCCTCTTTACCACACAATCCCGACTTTTGAAGATCCAGAGAGAGAAGGCTTTGAAAACATGGTGGGAAAAGGAGAAAATGCTGGTAGCCAGCATTTTCTCCTTTTCTCACAATGTTTTCTACCTTATAAAAGACAAATTTCATCATTGGAGCCACATTTAAATTGTCGTCTGCAAATGCTTTCAATTTGGACAAGCCTACAATTTTGTAGTGTGTTAAAGATGTACGAGGGCTGTTCGATATGTAATGTGTATTGTACCACAGTGCGATAACGCTTTGCACGATTTCGTGGATGATGATACGCTTGAATAGCTCTATTCAATACCTTTCCAACGATATAAACACAAGCCTTCAGCTCCACATAGTTTTAAACTTATAGTCATTTCAATAGAGCTAGTCGTTGACCACTGTTGTAAAAATAGTTGGGAAACGGATTAAGAATATCAAAGAAATCAGAGCTTATATAAAACTTCACACAAAACTCCGTCATTCGGTAATACAGATTTTTACTGAATTGGAGGAAGTTTATGGGTCTGATAAGGTATCTTATGAGACAGTTCGTAGGTGGAGAAAGAAATTTCTGACTGGCACAGAGTCTGTCAAAGATGCAGCAAAATCTGGCCCACCTGTGACTGTAACAGGCAAGGCAAATGTCTCAAAAGTCAGGGAAATAATTGAAAGTGATGGCAGATACACGATTTGTGATATTGCCAATGCTGTTGGCATATCGCTATCGCGGGTGCATTTCATTTTGAAGCGTATTTTTAAAGTAACAAAGATTTCTGCCAGAAGGATACCGCACATATTGACAGATGACCAAAAACAGGTACGAGAACAAACCGCTAAGCAATTGCTCAAAATGTTTCCCAAATTCAATCAAAGACAATTTGCAAACATTGTTACTGGTGACGAAACATGGGTTCACTATTTCGAACAAGTAAGAAAAATTGGAAACAAAATATGGCTAACTAAACACGGTACAAGGCCTGTAGTTGCCAAAAGACGCATAAGCACAAAGAAGGTTCTTTATTGCATATTCTTCTCATGTGATGGTAGAGCCGTACAAATTCCGGAGCGAAGGGCAAAAGTGTTACAGGTCGGTATTACCGAGATGTTATACTAAAAAAGGTCAAGAAATATTATCTTAAACGACGCCCTGTGTCAGGATTTAGACATGTTCGTCTACTTCATGATAATGCTCCATCACATACATCTGAGCTTGTGAAGCAATTTTTGAAGTCGGAGAAGGTTACTGTCTTGCCACACCCACCATACTCTCCAGATCTAGCCCCATGCGACTTTTTCCTTTTTCCAAAACTTAAAAAGTTCTTATCTGGTTGTCGTTACAAGTCCCAACAAGCCCTTGGCTCAGCCATCAGTCAGTGCCTCAGAGGTCTACCTAAATCAGTGTACCGTGACCCATTTCAGAAATGGATTCAGAGATTGAAATTATGTATTCAAAACAGCGGAGAATACTTTGAAGGGATGTAATGTTCATTTCACTATTTGAGTCGAATGCTTTTGAGATATCGTACAATACACATTACATATCGAACAACCCTCGTAACATTAAGCCAGAACTCAAAAGACTATCTTAGCTTCTCTGCAAGGCAACAAAGTTTTATTCAAAATTTCTTCATTTCAAAAGCATTTGGTGGAGACCAATAAAATGTGACTCATATGTTCGGATTTGTCTAAGAGAGGAAGAAAACATAGTAGGAAAAGAAGAAAATACTGGTTACCAGCACTTTCTCCTTTTTCCACAATGTTTACAGAGTACATGTGTTTTAATTAGGGATGTCCATAACCCTTCCCAAATAATCCTGTGTTTTTGTAACCCTGAAGGAGAAAGCTTATGAAAACATTGAGAGGAAAGGAGAAAACGCTGATAACCACCCATTTTCTCCTTTTCCTACTTTGTTTCCTACCCTTTGAAATATAAATCACATAAATTGAGCCTCGTTCCATTTGGACAAGTCTAAAATTTGGTTGTCAGGTAAAGGTTTAAAAAAGTTCTATCTATCATTCATTCCTATGCAGTGAATTTGATCTATGACCAAGGTGACCTATATTTGATGGGTAAAAAATTAGCATCATATAAATTCTATTAGTATATGTAAGCTGTTTTGACCCTTAGGCTGCTAAGCGTGACACGGGGTGCTTTTGCAGACAGTGTATATCAAGATCAGACTGCACAAAACGTGCAGTCTGATCTGGGATCAACAATGTCCAATACATTTTTTTTTTGCGGTGAAATCAACTTTGAAGTCACAATAATTTAGTCAATCACTGTTGAATGGGAATTTTCGTATCACTTATTAGCAGCTCAAGGATTAACTCGAAGTGCCTCTGAGTATGTTTTTTCACCCACTTACCAAAAGATTCTGTGACTTAAAGACCTTGAGGAAGAAATCTTTACAAAACATTCAAGGTAACCAGTATTTTCTCCTTTTCCACAATAGTTTCTACCCTTTTCAAAGATAAATCTTTTCCTATTAAACCATAACTAAATTGTCAAATGTAAAAGTTTCAATTTGGACAAGCCTAGGTTTTTTGTCATCTGGTAAAGGCTGAAAGGAAAAATTTAAAAATTAAGTTAACCAGCATTTTCTCCTTTTCCACAATGTTTTCCTATCCTTTTCAAAGAAAAATCTATTCTTAAGAGCCATAATTAGTAATGCAAATGCAAGTTCTTTCAACTTGGACAGGCCTAGGATTTTTGTCACTTAGTATAAGGCCTATAGCACCTTAATTCTTTGTACTGCAATAATAAGTTGCTTCCCTTGTTGATATCCAAGACAGTTTTATCCAATTCTCTGACAAAGGACTCTGAGTTGAGTTATCCTTTACAAAATGTTTCTCTGTTAACAGCCATGAGGAAAAAATTTTTTAGAAAACCTTGTGGGAAAAGGAGAAAATGCTGGAAATCAGAAGGGTGAAACCATGAATCACCATTCTCTTTAACTCTGTAACCAAACAACCCAAAGTTTCAATAATCATGAAGAGGAAGGCTTTGGAAAACGTTGTGGGAACAGGAGAAAATGCTGGTAACTTGCAGAAACAATTTTCAGTTTTGGTATAATGCTAATTTTGTCTTTTCAATTGCTTTGAATTTGGACAAATATGAAATTTTGTGGTGCTTTAAAGACTTGATATTACAGCTGGTGGTATGTGAGTATGCATAATTAGCATTTTAAGTGCTAAGTAAAGAAGAAATTCTTTTTCATTTACTTGACAAAACCCACCATAATCAATATCAAGGCAATTTCAATCAAACTATCTCTCTGCATATTGTAAGTTGCAGGTTGTTGCAGTTTGATCTTGGTCTAAACTGTCCGCAATGCATTTTATGTTGAAAAAAAAATGTGGAAACATTGGCTAGCAAGATGTAAAAAATGGAATTGTTTTCATTGTAAAATTTTGCAGTAGCAGCATAAAAGTCACCAACATTTTAGCCTTGTTCTTACACCAGGGTAGAACTCTTTTAACTTATTTCAGACCAAATAATAAATTTTCTTTATCCCCTTTAACAGACAATAAAACTTTAGAATCCATCATTCTGAAAGCATTTACAAATTAAGTGTGGTTCAAATGATGGGATCTGTATATGAAAAGGAGAAAACATTGCAGGAAAGAGAAGAAAATGCTGGTTGCCAGCATTTTCTCCTTTTTCCACAATGTTTTCAAAAGGCCTATTTCCTGTAGGTCATGAAAAGATGGGATTACTTGGTACAGGGTTAAAATATATCATGAGGCTGTTTGCCAATGGGGAGGCACCAGCTTTCATTTACAGGGTAACTGCCAAAATGCAAGCTCATTCTGCAGATAAAGGTTCTTTTCTAAGTGCAAATACTTTGGACCAGTATTAGATGCCACGTTTTGCTGCACTTGTATGAATGAATATTATTCAACCTTGCATCATAGGCTTAGGTCATAAAGCACATGTTATTTTGTTGATACATTTAAAGCCATTTTAAAAATTATTTCAGTAATGTCTTGGCAGCCAGTGCACATACCCATGCTTTCCTGGAGATCTTTAACCAGTATTTCACATAGCAGTCTTTCCAAGACACTGGCTTCTTTCCTACATTAACACGTCATCCAAACAAAAAGCAGCTGTGAGAGAGCTATGAATTACTACCATCAATCTTTACCAACTCTTTACCAAACTTTAAAGACAAAAGTTTAGGCTTGTTCAAATCGAAAACCTTTGCAGATGACGAACCGAATGCAATTTTTTGTTGAAAGGGTAGGAAACATTGTGGTTAAAGGTAGATTTGCCAAAATATCGAACAGAGTGATTTAATTCATGAGTAACATTTAGAGTGGTTTAGACATATGGCATCCTGTACTTACTTCACTAAATCGCCCTTGCATTCCTGTAGAAGTTCCCCAGCCTTCTTGACTTCCTCATTATTCAACAAAACAAGACATCCTATAGTCAAATGAAGTTTGCAGGGATTTTGGAAAATGCTCTCATCTAATCCCCTGTCCTGGGGGAAAAAAAAAAAAAAGAAAAAGAGATTTTGCTCTATGTCAGAGTATGTATACTTCAGTAACAATCCTTAACAGAAAAAGGGGCATAACTGTGTCAAGAATATTTTGAGGGTTATTTGCCTTTCAGATACTGGCTCTCCTTTAACTCTTTACCATAAAAGAAAAATGTAGACTTGTTGCAGACAACAATTTAAATAGGACTCAAATGGGGGAAATTTGTCTCTGAGAGGTTAGAAAACATTGTGGGAAAAGGAGAAAATGCTGGTTGCCAGCATTTTCTCCTTTTCCCAAAATATTTTTCTAAAAGGCTTCTTCCTTGGGGCACTTAAAAGTTGGGATTGTGTGGTAAAGAGTTAAACAGTTAATAACTACCACAAGTTAAATGTCTTCATTTATGACAGAGATATCAGAAATTGAAGAGTTAAACATTTAATAACTACCACAAGTTAAATGTCTTCAGTTATGACAGAGATATCAGAAACTATACAAGTTTTTCCATGACAATGACAACAGGGACTATGACAGAGCTATGACAATACCTTCACATTTTTTTCTAAAAAAAACAGCCACACTAAAAGGTAGTGAGATGTGAAAGGTAAGCTTTACCCCATAGCACTCTCTCATCACATCAGTCCTAAATTCTGCAAAACTGTCCTGAATGTGTTTGGTATTAAAAGGGATAGAGAGAAAGTGTGTGAATGGTTGTTTCTGTCGTCCCGAGTCCAAGAGCACCTCAATCCTCGTCTTGGCCGAGATGACACCTGCTCTGTCGTGTCCCTGTATCACTGGAACAAATAATTGAATATTGAATACTGTAAACCCTAAAATCTGCAAAATTTACTTTGACAAAGTTCAAGACTGACAAAACCGGCGACTGAATTGGCATGAAAATACAATTTCAAAGAATAGCAGCCTACCAAATATCTAAAAAAAGGTAATACCTTCATCAAGACAGATCAAGGTTTGGAAAAAATTAAAAAAGCCCAAAAGATGGATTTGTTTTTGAAAGGGTAGAAATCACTGTGGGAAAAGGAAAAAATGCTGGTATACAGCAATCTTTTCAAAAGCGTGTTTTTTCTTAGAGTCATTTACACGCTGGATTGTATGGTAAAAGGATAAATGAGAATAATTTTGAACTGACTGATAGAATGGAGACATGCACTACACTAACCCTTTACCAAACAATCCAAAATCTTTTAACAACCATTTTGAAGAGTGCTTTTCAAATCATTGTGGAAAAAGGGGAAAATGCTGGTAGCCGGCATTTTGAAAAGGGGATAATGCCTTTTCCCATAATGGTTTCTACCTTTCCACAGACAAATCCCAACATTTGAGTAAATTATAATTTGGTGTCTTAAAATGTTTTCCATTTGGATGAGTAAAAATATTTGTGGCTTGCTAAAGAGATAAGGATACCCCTACCAATGTCCCCTTCCTGACCCTGTCTAGGGATTCGAACTTTGGTCCTAGTCTCTATCTCAAGCCTGTTCTTTGTCTCTCCCTTTTTGCCAATGATAAATTTAAACAGAGCACTAGGAGCTGATATGCTTGTCTTGTAACCATCAGCTGTTTCTGCTATACATGTTTGGTCTAACATACAGCTCTCATCATTCCATCCCCCAGAATCCATGGGAAAATCTTTAGATAAAAAGCAAAATGGAAAAAGTAAATAAAAGAAAAAAAAAACAATTAACTCTTTATCACACAATCCCGAGTTTTAACAATCCTGAGGAAAACCCCTTTGAAAACCATTAGGGAAAAGGAGAAAATACTGGTATACAGCATTTTCTCCTTTTCCCACAAGGTTTTCTACATTTCCATGACAATTATTATCATTTCAGCTAAATTTGATTTGTTGTCTGCAAATGCTTACAATTTGGACCAGTCTAAAATTTCATCACTTTGTAAGGTGTTAAGTAACTATCTCCTCACACAACTTCATAGCAAATACTTTTCAAAACACCCTTGCACAATTTAGATAAACAGTAAACAAGGTTTATCATAGCAACACATCAACAAATTATCATGGCAAAAGGAGACTCTTATTCTCCAGTTTTCCCTCCCTTTACTTAGAAGTAGTTTGTCCTAAGACAAATTTCTAAACAAAGTACAAAAATCAAACATGTAGATCCAATCATATGAGTAACATTAAACTGTATGTCATTTGTTATCTGCAAATGCTTTTCATTATTGAAAAGTGAATAATTTTGACTTCTTGTAAAGAGTTAAAACTGTATGTAAATAATACCTGAATATTCTTCTTCTTCAGCAGTGTTTGTGTCTCTTCTCTGTATTGGATTTTTTCTGTAACATCTTGTCCCAATCTTTATAATGGGTGGTCTTAGCACATCCATACTTCAAGAGCTCAAATGTATATACCGGTAAACCCAAAAATCTGAAAAATAAAACCTTATAAGGCACTACTGTTTGGCCAAAATGCTTTCAAACACTGTACATTGAAGGAACTTATCCTTTTACTAAACCATAAAATCTTAAACTGGACCAAACTGAAAGCATTTACAGACAATAAATTAAATGAGGCCAAAATTTTGGAATTTATCTTGGAAAGCATTTGCGGAGGACTTCTTGCTCAAATGATTGCATTGTCTTTGAAAGGGTACAAGACATTGAGTGAAAACAGGACATAATTCTGGTGACCCACATTTTCTCCTAAATGTTTTAAAGAGCTTTTTTTTTTAGAACTGTAAAACACTGGATAATTTGGTAAAGGGGCAGTTTTCAAAAAAATGAAGACAAAGCGTGACATGGAGGTCAAACTTAGAATCACTTTTTTGATCAAATTTTGTTCAAAATAGGTTGGTATTATACATGTACTTAATTTTGAAAAAATGAGTAAGGATTTTAGTGTATGGTTTAAGCTCAATTCAACTTTTAAGTACATGTATTTCTTTCAAAAAAAGTAACACTTTTTCAACAACAAGCTTTGAATTTCAAACTATCAACTCAACTTAACTGATAAAGTAATAACTGATTTTTTGGCCATATTTTGTAAAATACAAGTGGAAATGACTTTATGACACAAAAAAGCAAGTATATTATGACAAACTTACAAAAAAATTACATATTTATGACATTTTGAGCTTCATATTTTTAACATATACTTCAAAAAGATTTTACTGAGTAATTACCACTGAATATGCCAGCAATTAGACACTAGTTTATCAACAAAGAGGCATTAAAGAGACTATATGCCAAATTTTGTAAGCCTGGCAGTACTTTAAGGTAATTTAGAAATGCCATCAATACTCGTATATTTAACCAGGTTTTGCATTACACTCGGGACATGGTTCCCCAGTGTATGATTGTTTAAAAATAATATTCTAAAACACAGTTTTGAAATTTTCTATCTGTTCATCATACAACTATCTGTTTAACATTTTTTTTTTTTTTTTAAGAAATTGAGAATACCAGAAAACAGCATATACATTTCGAAATGTACTTTCAAAGTACAGTGCTTGTTTACAACATGTGCTTACCAGTATACTTTTACCAAATGTATTTTCCTATTCATTCCTTCAAAAACAGTTCTTGACAGATTCCAACTCCTTCAAATAAGTTCATGCAAATGTTTTCTATATATAAACAGAAGGAGAAACTGTCACACTCGAGACATATTTCCTTATGTTTACGATCTTAAAAAAATTTAAAGGACTGTTTTTCTCTACAGTTTATTCTGTTTTTCTAATGAAATACAAACATATTAATAAGCTATTTAATATGGATTTGATGACATTTATACTGCTGATAAACATTCCAGAAAATATTGAAGATACTTATTGATATGATAACCCTTGCTCAGTATGCCCTTGTCTTAAATAGAACAGTAGAAGTCCACAAATGGCATGTTGCCTCAGTATTATGCTCACGTCACTCATCCTTCCTTGGGTGCAGATACATAAACATGCCAGTTCCACCAGCTGTAGCAATGTAGCACCAAACCTTCAATAACCTATCTGTCCTGGCAACATTTGTATACCCCTTTCTGACAAGAAAAGGTTTATGCTTACATTCACCACAAAATGTCAGTGCATACTTAGTCATGCCACATAAAATAAGACTTCCTGCAATTTTAAAGGTTCCGTTGTCTGTGAAGTATGGACCAAGGTAGGGGTATTCTGTGGTACATGTATCCACAGGAATTTGACATTCTATAATCAAAATATATGATTAAATATGAAAAAAAATACTCCCCTATATATAAAGAAACATGTATAGAGGGGAGTATTTTTTTCATATTTAATCATATATTTTGATCATAGAATGTCAAATTCCTGTGATGTATCTAAGCTCTATGGGCAGTATGATATGACATCAAGCATTTAAGGCTTCCTGTTCTAAGTCGATTTCAGAAATTTGTGTATAGACTTGACTACACTAAACACAAGGAAGATTGTATAGAAAGGCCTGACATAATGATTTGTCACAAAACCCTTTTGATTGATAGGCTAATGATCTGGCGCTTGTGCTCTGAAGAGATTTTTTACATCCATTCCTTTTCCTGTCAATAGTTCAGTTGATTTGCTGAAATTTGACCAATGTTCTGTACCTACCAACAGCCATAAAATTTGCAGCTAGAACCTGGATTCTTCCTCTATGGAGCACAGCAGTGGCTTTCAAAACATTTCACTTAGAACTGTTTTAATTCGAAAGCAGATATTGGAGAGAACTAACAACTGTCTCTGCGTAAAACTATCAAGGTTTGGTCTATAAAGCAAACCAACATTTCCATGTGAAAAACAACATGCAAGCCTTCTTTAAGCGCTGAGCACTGGCTACCAATAGACCTTAAGGTTTCTGTTGTCATTATGTAGAAAGGGGTTCAATTTACAATTTTATGAACTGCATAGGCTTTTACATTTATTTTCCATCTACAAAGTAATGAAAAACAAACAAACTAAAGAAATCCTCTTTGTTTTGTGAACAGAACTCTATTACTTGAAATAATGCTATCTTAAATGCTTAGCACTTCTAATCAATTGGAAACAAAAATGTGATGTTTGAAGATCAACCATACAGGCAGTCTGATCTTTGATAAACATTTTCACTCCTTATATTAGCCTATTTGGACCAAAAACTAACCTATATGCTTGTAGTTGTATCATAAGTAAAGATGGAAGAATATATTTTGAAAAATCAGCATCAAAAGGACTAAAAATGAAACTCACAGATTAAGATTGTAGGCTGAATAACAAATTTAGTCGTTTAAAATGATATTAGTGATTTTCCTGTGTCTTCTTAGTGAATTCCTTCAAAAATAAATGAAATCTCTACACATATTGCAAATATACGGCTTTGTGTCCTGAGTGTAACATTGTGGACCATAAAATGTAGTATGGGTATTATTTCCAGAAATGATGGCTTAAAGTGACACCTTCTATCTCATTCTCCTCAGAGAAAGTGTCTCCATCAATTAAAATTGTTGTGAATGAGTTATTTTATTCATACTAAAAGATTTTAATTGTAATATTTGGATGAACTAATTTTCCCATGAAATTCTGAATTTTACTAGCAAATGCAAGGCTCCATTCAACAGTTTTACATTTGAAAGTATTTATACAATTCAGGTACATAATATAAATGTAAAGGAAAATGAATATGGACTAGTTTTCAAACAGATACATTTGATATTTAAACATGTAAAATGTGTGTTACACTCGGGACAACACTTTTGACCATGTAGACAAAACATTAATTGCACTACATTGAAACTTTTGCTTCTTGTGTATTTCTGTTGATGTGCTTGTCTTAAAAATAAAAGGAAATTAGAGTAAATGCAAAGAATGTATCAGTGATCCAGACGAAAAGGCAAAATGTTACACTCGGGACATTTCCAATCAGCTGAATTCAAGATGGTAAATTTAAAAAAAAAACAAACTTAACTTATACAAGTTTTGATATTCTAGCAAGAAGTAGAGACCTATATTAATGTTTCTGAAAAGTTATATTTACTGTAAAAGCGTCTGTCTACTCACAGCACTAGCTTTAATTTTAATTTTTAATTTTTCTGTCAGCAAATTTTTTTACAGATGCTCTTGGAAAGAGGTTCCAATTCATGCCTTGTTATTAAGATAGGCTAGCAAAACATGTCTCATTTTCAAGACAACACTTTGTTATTACATTAACAGAACAACATTACCTTCTATCCCAAAAACTGAATTAAACATTCAAGCTGGAAAAATGGTAAATGAAAAAATGTCACGAAAAAAGCGTTACACTTGGGACATTTTTAGGGGTTTTTCAGTCGTAACTTTTGAACGGAAAGCACAATTAAGCTGAAATTTTGCAGCAGTTTTCACAACATCAAAACACAACTTTAGAGTGTAAAATAAGATTCAGGTGTGAAATAATTTGCATTTTATCTGGAAAAAAAGAAATGTCTTCATTTTTTTGAAAACTGCCCAAAGGGTAAAAAAGTTGTCTGTATATGGTAATTGGCTCATTACCCATCTAAAAGATATTACCAAACAACAAATACTTAAACTTGCCCAAATAATTGAAAGCATTTCCAAACAACAAATTTCAAAAGCCCTCTATCTCGGAGGTCGTTCGAACACAGGATTGTTTGGTGAAGGGTTACATGATTGTTTACCTCGCTTTCAACATTATTTCAGTCATATCACTTATTCATGACTTGTTTGACCCAAGCTTTAAGCCCTGGGTCAGAGGTCTGATGTATTATACCAGTGTTCCCACTCGCGCAAATTATTGCAAAACTAACGTTTTAGAATTGAAATTCAAGTAACAAATTTTGGTTACACATGAGACCTCACGTAAGAAAATACATGGACAAAAAAGGCCATTATCAGCTTATCTTGCGTAAAATGACAGGTTTTGAAGTTATTTGTTACCCTTATTGATAATTCTTTTATCAAATCATGCTGGAATACCTATCCAAAAATTAACAGACATGAACGACTGATCAGTGCAAAAAAACGCAGAAACCCATGACACAACAAAATGTTTCTTTGACAATGACCGATCAGAATCACTTCAGACTGCCTTTTCAGCTTTTTAATGATTTATAGCAGTAAATTTACATATAAATCTTAATAAAACAGACTTTTTTGCTGCAAATCATCAGTATGGATTGCTTTACCTCTAGCTGGGAACCGTTGTGTAAAATGACAGGTTTTGAAATTATATGTTACCCTTATTGATAATTCTTTTATCAAATCATGCGGGAATACCTATCCAGAAATTAACAGACATGAACGACTGATCAGTGCAAAAAAACACAGAAACCCATGACACAACAAAATGTCTCTTTGACAATGACCGATCAGAGTCACTTCAGACTGCCTTTTCAGCTTTTTAATGACTTAAAGCAGTAAATTTACATATAAATCTTAATAAAACAGACTTTTTTTGCTGCAAATCATCAGTATGGATTGCTTTACCTCTAGTTGGGAACCATTATTGTCACACCCTCTAATATGAAATCTTACCCCAGATTTAGAGCTAATGGGGTACATGTAACTGTACCCTTGAAATAAAAAGCTAGTGGGAACACTGTTATGCCCAATGACTTTTCCAGGAAAAACCCTGCACCACAAGTAGGGATTGCACCCAGGAACATTTAATAATGAATCTTTCACTTCAGCACTGAGCCTGTGGCATATAATTTTTCCCATGGTGTACCTGTGGCATAAAATATAGCTGTGACATATTTTGGAGAAACCACCATGGTAGCTTTACGTGCCTGAGGGAGAAGGCTTTTGAAAACATTGTGGGAAAAGGAAAAATGCTGTAAACAAGCATTTTCTCCATTTCCCACAATGTTTTCTTCCCTCTGATTCAGGTTTCATATTTTAAGTTACATTTTATTTGTCCTCTGCAAGTGCTTCCAGTTTTGACAAGTCTAAACTAATGTTGTGTGGTAAAGGATTAACTTCTACTACATTCAATTTTTTTTTTTTTTTTTTGTCAGTTAACCCTTTACTGCACAATGCACACTTTTAACGACCCTTGAAAAGAAGCCTTTCGAAAACATTGTGGGAAAAGCAGATGTTTGTAACCATTCTTTTCCCACAATGTTTTCTAACCTATCAAAGAAAGATTGCACCATTTGAGCCGCATTAAAAATGTCGTCTGCAAATGCTTTCAAGTTGGACGTGGCTAAAATTTTGTCGTCTAGTATACGGTTAAGCACTAGCTGGGGCAAACGAGTCCAAGTACGAAAGCGTCTTGATTGAATTGTTATTAGGAGGAACAAGCCAAGAACCAAGTCAATAGTTTATTGTCTGAAACTACAAAAAAAAATAGATGAATGGCAGTATGAATGTTTGTTACACTCTTTTCTCGACAATCAATGAAACTTTTCCAGAAAATTGAAGTGAAACCTAAATGCTGACTTAGGATTAAGTACGATGACAGATACCTTAAACCCTGCTCAATACGATCTGGTCGAAAATGACAAAGGGCACGACGGGCACCAGTTGATACAATAGCCAAAGGTTTCGCTACTTTGCTATTCGTCACAAGAAGTTTCGTCACCTATATCGGAGAACCATAACATTTTACGAAACCGAAGCTTGGTTACCTTTATCGTAGTTAACTCTAACTTGCAAGATAAGAGATGGACATTTTAAGGGCCGTTTCTGAGGTGCGGGTAGCGTTTGTCCTTCCTTCCTCATACATTCGGGCGTTTCTAAGCCTAAAATAAAAGAAATGGCGAGTATCTTAAATTGCTCTTTTCGATCCATTTTACAAGAAGTCTATACTGCAAGGTACAAGAAGCTATTTACAATAGAGAATGGGCAAATCCAACCAGCAATGTCCTCCGTGTGTCGATGCTCTTGCTTAAGGAGTATGATTCGAAACACAAAAGTCAGAGTCCGACGTGCAAGTCGAGAAAGAATGTTGAGTATGAGTAACATTGGTCATTTGTAACTTGTGTCCATGGGCAAGACGTTGCAGACCCCCACCTGGAGAAACATGCGAAACACATAACTTGTGCGTTAGCGGTCACTGTGGCTTATTGCCAAACGACAAAATTTGAGACTTGTCCAATGTGATAACGCTCGAAGACGATGAATACAGTACAGCAAAAGGAAAATACCGGTTACCAGCATTTTTTCATTTTCTGACAATGTTTTTAGATGTCTTCATTCTCAGGGTATTAAAACACATGATTGTTTGGTGAGGAGTTGACTGTAATAGAATACTGTTGAAAACGTCGTAAAACAGGCTTAACCCTCAAGCGACCAAGCGATTTTACTGACTGAAATGACCAAGTGGGGTCATTTATGACCCCATTGTGCTCTGTACAGGGATCCTTATTATGAATGGATGGTTGGAGGTTTATCATACCGAAACTACTGACTGTATTTAAGACAGGTAATTTAATATGATCTAATGTAATATGTGTTTGCTAATAATACTTTTATTGCAAGAAATAACCAAACGCAAACAACATTACATTTATTTAGACAGTCCTTGTCAGTTCCCACTTGCAAAAATATATTTGAGCCGCGCTCTGGCAAAAGGGGGCTTAATGCATCTTGCTACCCTAGGTCTGTTAGCCATGGTTCACTGCAATACAATATAAAGTACTGATAGAAGTGGAACATTTGAATAAAATTTAAAAACCAATGTTTAAAAACTAATGCTTCTCTTCGGGGTCATAAATGACCCCACAAGAGTTTGTGATGTCTACGCCACACCAATTGGCTGATCCCTGCAAAAAACTATGAAAGTTTGTAGGATTAGTAGACTGACAAACTCATGCTAGGAAAGAAAATTCGGATAAAAAATAGAGATGGCACATTAAATTATATGACTAGGGTCGTAAATGACCCCACACGGTCGCTTGAAGGTTAACTATGATAACGTACTGATCGACGGGCCCTGCATGGCTCAGAGAAATACTCGGATCGATTCCCACTGGCAGTACTGGTTACGATTTATACATATAGTTCTGTGGCAATGAACTGATAATCGTTTCCATTAGAGTTACTGTCATTCTGAGAAAGTAACGTCCGAAAAAAAAAATGATCGGACTGGAACCCAGGCTAGCCCACACCTCGACTTCACCAGAAATACTGTTGAAAAATAACCCGTAGAAAATACTAAACTTATATAAGAACACACGGAGTCCTTCGTGGCTCAGTTTTGAAAGCGTCATCAGAAAATCCTGGAATCCTGTAGTTGTGAAATCTAGAAACTCATAATTAAGTGAACTGAAGTCGGGACTTTTGCAAATGGCAAATAAGGAAAATAAAGCAAAAAGTATGAGAATGAAGGTTCGTGGCTAATGGTTATCAAGGCGTCAATTCTAGGATTGATACCCGCTTGCGATGCTAGTCATTTTCGATTTCCCTTGGACAAGACATTACAGACGGCTAGAGGCTTGTGCCAGTAAAATCTTGGAATGACATGAACTGTCCCCGTGATATGACTTCAATATTGCTGACAACGTCGTAAAACATTCGAAAACAGGTCAGACATACGACAGTTGATTGACTGAATGAATGAATGAATGTGTATTACGTCGCTTTGAAAATTAATGCAGTTATTTCAAGGCGACAACTCGCTTCTTTGTATATTTTCCGGGTTTCTCAAGCACTGAGCCGAGGTTCTAAAGTGTTTTGTCCGAGGACATTCCTATCAAAGGGTCCGGTGCCTCGGGCGAAGCTCGAACTGTGGACTCCTTGTCGACTAATCCTGCACCTTCACGACCGAGCCACGCAGGACCCCCATGTTTACTACAGGGTACATTTTCTGGTAGAAAGACACTATCAATGTACGAGTGAGATGTGACAGTGCATAACATAACAGGTTAACCTCAATTAACACATCATACCTCCTGCAAACATACTGTTATTTCGTCTTGAATTAGATCATTTTTAATTACATTGTGACAAAAGGAGAAATTTCCTCTCTACGAGCAATTTCTCCTTTTGACACGTAATTCGCGTAAGTTGAGCCTTACTTTCTACGAGAATCTTTCCGAAGTCATCAACGGACTTATTTGTTTAAGGAGGTGACCGGTTTTACCCTTGACTGAACAATGCAGAGTTTTATCGACCCTGAAAAAAGAAGGCTTTTGAAAACATTGAGGGAAGAGAAGAAAATGCTGGTAACCAGCATTTTCTTCTTTACCCACATTTTTTTTCTATCCTGGTATAGACGAATCCCGTCATTTCAGATAAACATCTTTAATTTTCAAATAGGACAAGTCTACAGTTTTTTTCATGTGGTAAAAAATTAACGCATAGCCTAAGAGCGACTCAAGGACCTTTTGCGGACAGTGTAGATCGAGATCAGACTGCACAGAGCGTGCAGTCTGACCTTGGATCTACACTGTCCGATAAGGAGACATTTTCTCCCAAAGAACCTAGGAAATAGCAAAATTTAGGTGTTTACTATCGCCTTAAAAGTAAGTTTCCTTTCATTTTTTTAGTAGGTTAAGGGTTAAAATATTGACAATCACGACCACCCCTTTAATCATTACGTATAGGGGCGATTGAACAGTTGTATGTTCTAGTATATATCTCTCCCACCATTTCCTTCATAGATATCTTTTGTCAAAAATGGACTCAATCCATTTTGGAAAACAAAGTGGGAGAATAAGTCAGTGCTATATAAGACACTTAACTTCCTTTTATCATTTTGTTCCCTTGATATTTCATGCTCAATATTACGTAACCAAAAAATACAAAGAACTAAATACGATGCGCATAAAAATTGCTTGAAAAATAAGAATTTTTATCAGTCGAGAGAGTGCAGGGGTTTTATAGCAGAGCCGCAGTTTCTAACCGACCATTCTAATTTTCGCCCTCCACGGCAGGTTTGTAACAGTTGTCGTTCTTGAGGGACGGTTGGTCTCGGAAACGGCAGTAAAACAGGTAAATTATTGTTATCATCATCATTATTATTATCAAAAAAAAAAAAATCTGGCATAACTTTATTTAATGTGTATTGTATTGAACATTATTTCATGCTTTCTGGTAGGATATCGAGAAATAGCGGTGAAAATATTTTTCGATATTCAACGGGTACGACCAGTGAAAATACCGATTTTTATATTCTAGTTACCTAGGTAAAATGCGCGTGACTCACAACCAGATGGAAATATGACGTCATTTACCTTACATTTCTCGCGCTTGACGTAATATTGTAATGCGTTGCTATGCGGAGGGGGCACGCCACGGGGAATAACTGAAAAGACCGTACCGGATTTTGATAAAGTTCCTCCCAGAAAGGGTTAAAAGCATGAAATAAATAGAATATTTGGTTTTTTTTTTCGGTGAAAGATCGAAATTTATTTCATCTCGTGAACACCATCAGTAATATTTTCATTCGTGGCTGCGCCACTCGTGAAAATATTACCGATGATGTTCACTCGATGAAATAAATTTCGATCTTTCACCGAAAAAAACAAATGTCCTCTATGTATATAACTGAATGAATAACGTTACTTCTTAGTAAAAATAAAGAATAGTTTATAAGGCACATCTCCGTAACTTACTCCTCTTAGATTTCAACTATCAAAGTTTCTCCTTTTTCCTTATGAGGGTCGTACTTTTGTAATAAGCGAAGCACACTACAAAAACACAAATGTATATATTTTGCTTATTTAGTTATCTTAAGTTCACCTGAGCACGAAGTGCTTAAGGCGACTTTTGTGATCGTGCTGTGTCCGTTGTCCGTTGTCCGTCGTGCGGTCGTTAAATAATTAGTACCTTGTGTGCACTATAGAGGGCACATTTTCAGTCGGATACTCATGGAAACTTGTCAGAATTTTTGTATTCATAGTATCTCGGAAAGTTTGAAATTGGGTCATATCAGGTCTAATGGTAGGTCACTGAAACAAATCGTAGAAAACCTTGTATGCACTCTGGAGGACACATTTTCAGGCCGATACTCTTTGAAATTGGTTAGCAGGTTTGTCTTCATAACATCTCGGACACATTCGAAATTTGATCATGTCAGGTCTAAAAGTATTCCATTTGGACAAATCTTAGAAAAACCTTGTACGTGCACTCCAGAGGCCATATTTTCAGTCCAATACCTAGGAAAAATGATTGGATTGTTTGTCCTGATTATACCACCACGGAGTTCGAAAATGGGTAAAATTCTTTCCAAAATCAGCTCACAAGGACAATTAAAAGAATAAAGAAACCTCTGCACCCTCTGGTCTCATTTTCTGCTGTCCAATTCTCATGACTGTTGATCAGAATATTTGTTTCGATAATATCTCTGACGAGTATGAGAATGGGTCACATAGGGTCAAAAAAGTAGTTCGTTTGAACAAATCTTAGATGCGCTGTGGAGGGCAGATTTTTAGTCAAGTTCTCATGAAAGCTGGGGCTGCATGCGTGTCATTTCGTGTTTCACACACAATTGTTATGCTAAAAAAGTCATCCAATTGAAATATTGTCGCAAAACAACGTTTTCAAAAGTGGCCAATTGCGAAATAAAAGAAAACATATAAATCATGCTCTGGAAAAAGGGGGTTTAATGCATCTCAGTGATACACGATACCTAGCAAGTCATCACGCGTATAGTTATGGATCAATAAAATCAATTTTGTCTAACAACCAACTGAATCATGAGGTAAACTGGTCCTTGGACATGCAGACAATTGACCAACAGCAAAAAGTTTCGACCTTGACACATGTCAGCCTGCACAGAGCATGGCTCAAATCTATGTACATAAACTCATTTACTATTGGTAATTTGTCTAAATCTTTATATAAATACCATGCTTTTTTCTGTGGAGTTTGAGTATGTTCTAACCAAGAGGTTCCTAGTCGTATGATACGGTAGAGTCACTTCGTGATTCACAAGTTCAATCTTCTAGTATGATTTCGTATTCCAGGCAATATGGTATCCATACGCAATTCCTTCAGCGTACTTGACTACTGCATCTTCGGAGTGACAATCGTAGTTTCGCTAGGGATCGGAATATACTATGCATTGTCAGGCGGAAAGCAACGAACGACTTCGGAATACTTCGTTGGAAATCGGAGAATGGCGATTCTACCAGTGGCCATATCGCTAATGGTGTCGTTTGAGTCTTCTATAATGATGCTTGGTTACCCTGCAGAGGTATGGTACCCTGGAAAAATTAACTTTAACTCATACCACATGCATTATTTCATCGAAAGACAGAAAAGTTGAAGAAACGAAAAGAAATCTTCGACTTTTCAACTTTTCACCTAATTGTTTACATAATAAAGTCGCAACTAGACCTCACTTATTTCAATTTCTCAAGGTAGATCGCGTGTAACCATCAAATAGTTGTATTATTTAAATGTATGATAATGTATTTTGAACCAGATACCAACATGTACAATAAAGAATTTGACTCTTGAAATCTTGAATATAGAATCTCAGGTCGAAATTCGGAAGCCTGTTGCCAGTTTTATATTTTTTCGTTTACCTAGAAAAGTCTTTAGTAGGGTGAATAATTTCTAGTGTCCATTTTCTGCCTCGGTTGAAAAGTCGATGTGGGTGGGGAGGGTAACACGATTCCTTAATACTGGGATCTATCTTGAAGTTATGTCAGAGTTGCTGCAGCATATCATGACCTTACAGAGATGTCAAGAGAACACGAGTTTCGTACTTAATTCATTGTTTATAAAGTTTTATTCTGAGTGATGTGAAGATCAAACCACAAAGCGCATTGATCCTTCCTCTTTAAAATGTACAATTAAGATATAAACTTGTTCAGGTATATTTCTATGGTCTCTAGCTACTGACTGGCAATCTCAAGATTTTTATTTTACACGGATATCCAGCATTGTCATTTTTATAGCAGCAGCAGTACCATTTATTTACTGTTGACTTTCCACCATAAAATGTGCTATTATACCCGTCCTTGTTTCAGGTATACGTCTACGGTCTGCAGTTATTGATTGGTAACCTTGGGTTTTTCATATCCAACATTTTGTCTATCCTTATAGCCGTGCCTTTAATTCATCCTCTTAAAATTACCAGCGCTTATGAGGTGAGGAGCTTTTTATTTTCATTTTCTTCCGTGTGATATTTCATTTCATAAAGTTAAGACCTTTCTCATGTCTGAGCAACTGGGGCAAATATAACATTTCGAATATATTGCAATAGTTTCATGTACCAAAAAAGGTTTTACGCGTTGTCTTCCCTCATTTTAGGATCTCCATTTCTACACCTTTTCCAGTCGTGGAGATTTAATTGTAGAACGCTTGTTTTTAATCAATACTATCAAAAAGTAAAAAAAACACCACATTGTCTCTATTGAAAGCTTTTTAACGTATGGTTTAGCTGTGACGGTAATTTGATATTTTTTTTACACCAAGAAAATTCTCACTATACGTGCTTTGAAACAAGCCATTTGTCAAACGTTTCGTTAATGTTATTTCGGAACCTATCAAACGCTTCGTAACAACTTTCACAATTGATGTAAAATTATGATAATAATTTTTAACTAAAATTTTCTTTCTAACTTGTTACAGTACCTACATCTACGGTTTGACTCACAAGCGGTTCGAACTCTTGGCACTGTAATAGGAATGCTTGGCTATGTAAGTAAACTATTTCATTTTTACAATTTAGTCATAACTAACCCTTATCCTGCTAAATAAGTGAAATAAAATCCCAATCTTTGCTATTTCAAAGGTACCTCGTATCTCTGTGCAAACTATATCTCCTTATCTGTGCATTCTGATCTTGAACTACATTGTCCGCAAAAGGTCCTTGAGTGGCGCTTAGCAGCCTTAGGGTTGACTCTGTACCAGACGACAAAATTTTAGACTTGTTTTATTGAAAACATTTGCAAATAAGACATTCATTGTGGTTCAAATCGAATTTCTTTGAAACTGATAGAAATATTGTGGTAAAAAATAAGGCTGGTTGCCATTGTTTTCTACCATCTGAAAGACAATTCTTACCATTTGATCTTCTTGTAATACTTTCCAATATGTTCGAGTCTTAAATTTTGTTTTTGGTAAAGAGTTAACTCTTTCACTTCTGAATAAATAATTGCATTTTCTCAAAGGCTAAAAATACATGTCCTCCTCAAGATCAAGAGACAACTCTTCATAATCTAGAATATATCAGTGGACAGTGTAGATCTGAGATCAGACTGCACGTCCTGTACAGTCTGATCTTGATCTATAATGTCCACTAAAGCTTCTGGTGTCGTCTATGGTATGGAAAGAGTAAATGAAACGGCATGAACACCATGTCACATAAATTCAGAGCTCAATCATTCTGACCTTATTCTTTGTGGTGTATGAATAATATAAATCTAAAATCATAAAATATTAAATGCATGTTTTTCTTGAATGATGACAGATATTTTGGGATGCTCTTTACAAAGGTCTAAATTGATTTTAGTGTAACCTTTATTAAAGTAACAATAGCTGCCAAAAGCAAACAAAGCGGGTGTTGAAATGCATTTCAATTTAAATCAAACCATTTAAAAATGTGGAAATTATTGTGGAGATGACAGTCGGTCCCAGTGTTAGTCGCTGGCAGAAAAATTAATTTTCAAAACTAGGTTAAAACCTGCCAGGTCACTCTATGTTTTGTTTATCTTTTGTCTGATTTTAAAATTCATTTTTCTGCTAGCGACTAAAACTTGGACCGACCACACAATAACGGATTGTCATCTTCACAATATTTTCCATACTTCAAAATGGTATGATTTAAATTTAAATGCATTTTAACACCTGCTTTGATTTTTTTTAGCCGCTTTTGGGTCTTTAATGTATTCTAAAGTGCTAAGTCCTAACTTTCTTGTTGACAAAAACTTTGTAATTAAGTCAATGAAGTAGGCTTTGCTGATATGTTCAGTTCCTGTGTTTAGAGTTTGTATAATGTTGTCTTCGAATCCTCTAATAATTCATAAATCTCCTCCAGGCAGCCTATATGGGTATTGTATTATTTGGACCAGCAATCGCGTTAGAAGCAGGTAATGCAGACGCCGTGTAAGAGCCATGCTCTGAGAAAAGGGGCTTAATGCATCTGCAAAAAGTATCGAATCATGTCAGCCTGCGCAGTTCGCGCAGTCTGACCTGGGTCGAAACCTTTTGCTGTCGGTCAATTTTCTGCATGTCAAAGAACCAGTGTATCTCTTTATTTAGTCGGTTGTTATGCAAAATGGATTTTATGGATTTTATGGATCCATAATTATATGATGACTTGCCTGGTATAGTGAATCATGGAGATGCATTTAACCCCCTTTTGCCAATTATAAACAGAAACCAGAATCTTCACGTTTACTACCTATTTGTTGATAACAATTCCCGTGTTCACCTCGCCGATCCCTTGTTTGTCAAATACCTCAGATGTTTATCAGCAATTCGACAGAAGTCTTTATGGAAACCTTTTATTGTGTGAAAAATCGAAAATTACAGAATAAAAATTAATGTAACATTGGAATGGTATGCAAGTTTTGCTTTTATTTTAATTTTCTATTTAAATTCAAGTCACAAACATTTCCCAGGAACTAGAAAAATAGTAAGGCACAAATAACAGTGACTCTTAATTTAACTCTATAAAATTCTTTTCAGTCACTTTCCTTGCAATGATGACAGAACAAAGGTGTATAAATTAATGTTAAACCTTAACTTGCTAAATAAGTGAAATGAAGCTTTCAAGCTGATAGTAAGAAACCAAATTTTGCTATTTCACAGTTATTTTAGGTAAAAAATATCTCCTTATCGGACAGTGTAGATCTAAGAGCAGACTGCACGTTCTGTGCAGTCTGGTCTTGATCTACACTGTCTGCAAAACGTCAGTGAGTGGCGCCTAGCAGCCTAAGGGTTAAATGATATCGGAATGAGTATGATTGTAGCTTTTTCGGAAGCAGCAATTACACAGAAGAATAACGCACAAGATATAAGACACGCCATCGTCTTTTGTACAGGTATCTTCTGTCTAATTTTTATTATCTCCGATTTATCACATAAATGTAAGACAGTCATTACGAATTTTCCTGTCTCACACACATGTGAGATAAGAAAATAGCGCCGTATTTGGTCAACGTGCTGTAATTATACGCCTCATTTCTAAAACATTGCCAACCAAGATTCCTGTATGAACTTGACTGTCCAAACTCATGACTGTGACAAAGCTGCAAATTTTAGTATCTGTACCGGTAGATGTAAATGAAAACCGTTATATCAAGTTTCTTTGGAACTATTTTTTGTCCGTGATGTACACAGCTGTCAAAGAAAGAAATAGGCTTTATGTAAATTTCAATACACATGCACATGTAGGCATATGATTGAACACGTCATGAACTATAATTCCTTAAGATAAAGTTATGTGATAAAAAGAATCTGACATTCGTTGGCTTTTAAGGTAAAATTTTCTTAAACTCGTCAAAAAACCTACCTCCAAAAATGATACAATCTTTGCTGTATTTCTCGTTTTTTACCAACTTCATCGTTTCCGATTAGTAATCGTGTTATTCTGTTGCAGTTACCGGCCTCCCCCAATGGATATCTATAGTATCAGTGGCGCTAGCGTCTGTTATTTACACGTCTATTGTAAGTAGACACTTCAGCTTTACCCACGCTTTGACTTGGTACATTTTGTTGTGACATTATTTTCTGTATTTAGAAAGGTTGATTTCAAAATTTATCCAGTTTTTAATATGCCAGTTTCAACAGAGGTAGACCTCACCTGACGATGTTGATTTACCTTTTATTGTTAGTAATATTGACATCTTATCATGTGTCTTTAATGCCTTGTCAAGCAACATCTAATGCGTGTTGTTTCATTACAAAAACTCATGGCTGACTCTGTATCTCTTGTTTTGCACTGATTTTGGCATAAATTTTCAAATCCAAATATTCACCGTTTCGTCCTTCATTTTTATCTTTCTCTGTCGCAGATTCCTGTGCTAAACTGTCAATAGGTGAAAGTTAATAACTGTCGTCTTTCGCACTTCTTTTTCTCACCGAATGACATTGCGTAACATTTTCCGGTTTTAACTTTAAAAAAAAAACCAGACGATGTAAATGGGCAAATCTATTAGATCAATCTCAGCTCTTAACAACTTCTGTTAATTTTAGGGTGGATTAAAAGCTGTGATATGGACAGATGTTTTCCAAGCCCTCGTTATGTTTATGGGGTTTTTCGCTGTGCTGATAAAGGTAATGTTTTGAAAAACATTCTTAATAAATAGCATAAAATGAGATTACCCATATTCGACGCAGACAATCATCTAATTAGTTAAATTTAATACTGATGCTTCATTCACACCCTAAACACCACTCTACATGATTTTAGATTTAAATGATGTTGATTTTTCTGATGTTTTCTAGGTGTTTGATGTTTTCGAGGCTATTAGCATCATCGTGCCGAGCCGCAGTAGCTCAGGCGGTAGCGTACAGGACTTGAGAACAGGGGGCGCAAGTTCGACCCCCAGCTCGGCCAATTTCTTTCCGAGGATTGATGATAGTCATGGCGACAGGATTCATTCCTTTCTCACCACTGACCATTGTTTCGAAGATGTTATGTGGGAAAGCAGCCAGCGGCTTGGAAAGAATATTGTGCAGAGTATTGGTAAAAGAAACTCTAGGAAAGCATTGATAGGTGCACTGGCCGCTGCGATATAACTGAAATAATGTTAAAAACGGCGTTAAACACCATACAACCTATCACATTAGCATCATCATTAGTTTAATCGAAGGATGATTTTTTGTTGTCCAAGTGATTGTCATCAACTCTTGAGATAAGATCAAAGTCCGTATTTACGAACCATTCTCAATTGAATTTTGATTCCAATTTCCAAAACTCACTATCTGATTGGTTGAGAAGTTTTGTCTCGACCAGTCCAATAGCTAGTTTCGGAGTTTAGAATTAAGATAATTGGGCCTATGATGTACCTGGTATACAATGTTTGATACCAACTAACATCTATCAAAGTTGTTGGACAATCAATCATCTTTGCAAACATCTGCTCAAGGCCATAGGTAGGAACCATATGCAAGTTTTCAGCTCTTTTAAATTTGAATTTAAGGGCACAATGCAAATTGGTGGCGTCAAGAAGACATGGGAAATAGCTTACGCGAAAGGCCGAGTAAACATGTTTAAGTAAGTGGACTCATTGCAGTTTATTCATCTTTACATTTCTTAGAACTCGTTCTAATTGTATATTGGCTTACAAAGACTTAGACAACGGGAGCCACAATGGACCTCCGCTTTTGAGAGGATATTTTCACACAAGCACACACACATACACATAAAAACAGCTATATGACAAAGAACAATGCATGTGTATCGGCTTTTGAAAAAATTGAGAAACAGCATCATGAAAATGACATATTAAAGATACATCGACACACGTTTTCAGGCTGTTTTCTGGTAGTTTGTAACCCGTTTCATCGTTATTTCATGAAACTATAACTATTTTCGTACCTTCATGCCAAATATTGCCCCTGATGGCCGCAAGGTTGCGCAGATTACGAAGGATAGAAAATACATGTCATGTTTTGAAGGCCATCCAAGCAATCGCTGTTGTCGTTTCCGGTTGTAAATGAGGACAAATCCCTAGTGTTTTTCTATCTCTTACACCATATATATTGGTAAAAAAATCTTTGTTTACACAACTAAACTGTTATAAACACTTTCAAGTTTCAACAGCGTTTTTTTCTCTCTAGTTGTGAGAGTGTACCTTTAAGAAACACTTTTACAGATATCTTGTTTCGACAAACATTATGTAATATTATCTGCACAAACATGGATTCCAATGACGAACAAGTTTTCTGATAGCACTTCAAAATTTTCAAATGACTTGCCTGTCTTTAACTTTGTAGTTTCGATCCTGATCCCACCGTACGTCACACCTTCTGGAACCTATTCTTTGGAAGTATCATTCGTGGATTTGGTCTTGTCTTCAACCAGTCATCTGTACAGAGAATAAGTTCAACACCGACAGTTAGAGACGCCAGGAAGTAAGTTGAACCAAAGATTGAAAGATCCATCCTTATTCCCATTTCCTCTCTCATTTTTCGTTCTTCTATCAACGACAATTACAGTAAAAGTGGATACTATTGCGGGTCTAAAACTTCAAAAATTACCAAATTTTGACCTTACGCGTGTTTTGATGTCCGCAAAAACTGCAAAACACGATTTTGCATGTGAAATGAATTTCTATTTTTACCACAAAGAAACGTGTTTAACTGGCAGTATTAACCGCCACTATAATAGATATTCAGGTCGACTTCGATGATGTCGACAAGGGCCCCAGTTAATCGTTCCCACATGATCCGGTGTCTAAAAGGATACTGTTAAACCGGAAATGTTCGCGTAGCGGATATCTTCGCGATTTTTATCAATACGCGAAAGTCGCGAAGAATTCCACTACGCGAACATTTCCGGTTTTACAGTATCTAATCGCCGATGAAATAGTTAAATTCAGAAAACAAGTCCTGCAAAGAAGGATTCTTTGAATAGTTTTACCCAGGCCTTGCCTGCCATGGCGCGAAATCATTCTCCAGTCCTGCTTACGAGATATCATTTGAGTCGTGCTTAAAATAAAGGGGACTTAATGCATGTACGCGATGCATTATTCCTAGCAAGTCATCACAGTATACCTTGAATCCATAAACTACACTTTGTTTATCAACCGACTGAATTATGAGGTACTCTGGTCCTTTGAGTTGCAGAAAATTGACGAATAGCAAAAAGTTTCGATCAAGGTCAGCCTGCGCGGACTGCGCAGGCTGACCTGGGTCGATACTTTTTGCAGATGCATTAAGCCCCCTTGTCACAGAGCATGGCTCATTTGTTTTACCTTGTAGAGTGTTACTTCTTGTGGCCCCAGGATTTTTCCTGTCTCTATCATTTGCCGGTATCGAGGGTGTGATTGCCTACGCCTATTATGATACACTTGGCTGTGACCCGCTTGCTTCGAAACAGGTCACCAATCCTAATCAGGTATGAATTCTTTTGATGTCTTTAATGTTTTGTTACGTTCAGAGTATTGAATTAAAATGTCAGTAGCTGCCAAAAGTAAAAAAAAAAGCAGGTGTTAAAAATCCATTTAAATTTACATGTATATCATACCATTTAAAAGAATGAAAATTATTGTGAAGATGACAATCTGTTATTGTACGGTCAGTTCTGGACAGTGTTATATTGTAATTTCAAAACTAGGTTAAAACCTGCCAGGTCACTCTGTCTTTTGTTTACTTTTTGCCTGATAGTAAAATCCAGCCACTGATACTTGGACCAACCACACAATAACAGATTGTCATCTTCACAATAGCTATATTATCTAATTATCACCAAACCGTGTTGTTAAGAAATTCATGTCGCCAGAGTGGTCTCAATCGCACTAATTTAAATGAGGCATGCTCTGGGAAAAAAGGTTTCATGAATCTTCCAGGAACATTGTACCAAGCAAGTCATCACATAATTATGGATACGTAGAATCTATTTTGTTGAACAAACGACTGAATTATTAGGTTCTTTGACATGCAGATAATTCATTAACAGCAACATTTTCGACCCGTATCAGCCCGTACGGACAACGCAGGCTGACAAAGGATGATAGCTTTGCAGATGCTTTAACTCATTACCAAACGACAAAATTTTAGGTTTGTCCAAATCGAAAGCATTTGCAGACGACAAAATAGAAGTGACTGAAAATTTGAAATTTGTTTTGTGAAGGGTAGAAAACATTGTGGGAAAAGGAGAAAATTCTCAGGGTCGTCAAAAGTAGGGATTGTGTGGTAATGGGTTAAACCCCTTTTCACAGAGATTTACTCATATGTTTTTCTTCGTTGTTCTTTTAAAGTTTTAAATAATCATAATATATGTACATGTTTATGGTTGTATTCTGTTGAATAAACAACTTAAGTGCTCAAGCATTTTTTACTTTCTATATTTCTTTTGTATGTGGATAATTATCTCATTGTCAAATTGTTTCTCGTCAAGGTACTTTAGATATTTTCACTCTCATAGCTTTATTATAATGGTTTGAAAAAAGTTGCTTGATCGAACCAAATTCACAGCCGCTTATCTCCTGAGTCACATCACTCTGTTGTGAAAAGAAAAATATTCAGGGAACATCCGGTTGAACTTCAGGGGACCATAAATCGGGCAATACGAATGTGAGTGTAACGATTGAAAAATGACATATTTTTGATCACCCTGGCTCCGGAAAAATATATTTCTGCTCTATCATTCGGAATCTGGCTTCAAATGAGCCTCATATTTATAGGAAAATGATTAAAAGGTTGCACGACATTCTCCGACTTTTGATAAATTGACTCTGGAAGAAAAAAATCCCGATTCAAACGAAACACTCTCACGTGAAATTGTGCAAAACAACATTTTTGCTATTTCATATAATTAGATAATTCCACTGATGGTGATGGACATATTTGAAGGTGTCCGGGGCATGCCTGGTTTGTTTATGGCATCGTTGTTCAGCGCATCTCTCAGGTACATATAAACCATGCAATGTGAAAAAGGGGCCTTAATGCATCGGCAAAAAGTATCGAGCCAGGTCAGCCTGCGCAGTCGGTATAGGCTGACCTGAATCGTAACTTTTTGCGAGTCAAACAACAGTGTATCGCACGATTCAGATGGTTGTTAGACAAAATGGCTTGCATCACGCGAAAAGGGGCATTCGGACATTTGCGTAAAGTGTCGTCTCGGATCAGCCTGCGCAGTCCGCGCAGGCTAATCCGAGACGGCACTTTATGACTGCTTTAGATTTTGTTTATCAGTAGGTTTGCGCAAAACAGAAAATTACATAAAAACGGAAAGTGTCACTTCGGATAAGCCTGCGCGGACTGCGCAGGCTGATCCGAGACGACACTTTACTCAAATGTCCGAATGCCCCTTTTCGCGTGTTGCAAGCCAAATAGATTTTATGGATCTGTAATTGTGTGATGTCTTGTTTGTTATAATGCTTCACGGAGATCCATTAAATCCCCTTTTTCCAGGGTATGGATCATATAGTTTTGCTTTTCTTACCCTCTTCAGTTCAATTTGGTCTTTTATTATACTTGTAATGTGTTTCTTCTTTCATTACATTTCAACGGAGTTGTACAACAGCTCTGACAAACATTTGCTTCTTCAAAATGATACTAGAAAGTATATCATAATCATCAACATCATCGTTATCGTCATCATCGTCATCGTCATCATCATCATCATCATCATCATCGTCGTCGTCGTCATCATCATCATCATCATCATCATCATCATCATCATCAACACCTTTTTCATTGTCGTAGTCATCATTAACGTCATTGTATTAATAATAATAATAATAACAATAGTAATACTACTACTACTACTACTACTACTACAACTAATAATAATAATAACAATCATCATCATCATCATCACCATTTCCCGTTTCCTTCCAGCACCCTGTCCTCGGGCTTGAGTAGTTTATCCGCCTTGTTTTGGGTCGACCTCATCAAACCACACACGAAACCCATGTCAGAACTGAAGGCTACAATTATATCCAAATTTTCAGGTTTGCATGGTTACTTCTTTTTGATCTTGTCGGAAATTAATCAGTTGGTTTCTAGCAAACACCTTTCACTATTAACTATTTCATTGCATCAAATGGTTTTGTGTTCGAGGACAAAACATTTGAACTATGCTCTGTTAAAAGGGGGCTTAATGCATCTGCAAAAAGTATCGATCCATGTCAGCCTACACAGTCTGCGCAGGCTGACAAGGGCCGAAACATTTTGCTATCATTAAATTTTCTGCAAGTCAAGGGACCAGTGTACCCTATGATTCAGTCGCTTTTTAAACAAAAGAAAAAAAATGGATTTTAGGGGCGTCCATAATTATATGATGACTGATTGGTATCATGCATCTTGCAGATCGATTAAGCTCCGATATCACAGAGCGTAGCTCATATAAATAGTTATGAATAAAATAAATAAATAAATAAATAAATAGACCGCTATATTGCTGTCTTTGTCAAATAACTCTGATACAAAGCATTTTTGTTAAATTTCTCATTGCAGTTTTCGTATTTGGGGGCATGGCCGTGTTCGTGGCTTTTATGATTGCTTTGATCGGTGGTACTTTGATCCAGGTAGGCTTTAAATGGCGTTTCTTTCAGTATTTGGTCTAATATCAAATTAGTGGCTTACATTAATAATAACATTAAAGCTGAGATAACTCTTTTACTACTACATCTGACGGCAAGTCTTTTTATGAGATTGACATAGCACTCATTCACAATTGACCAGCCGGCATAGCTCAATAGGTAGAGCGTTTGGACTCGTAAACGTGATGTTTCGGGTCACTTGAGGGTGTGGGTTCGATCCCCTCGGCTGGCCATCAAATATTACTAATAGTCTTTCGAATGAAACTTTAAACCGAGGTCCATTGTGACGGTGCTATACACCGAGTACGTTAAAGAACCAGGCGTAACTTCAAATGGGTTTCATCTAGTATTCGCACTATCTCTCGTAACAATATTAACAGCCCTTCGGAGGGGGGGGGGGCGTCGCCCATATCAGCAACCGGTGGCGACGATAGATAAACGCAGATTCAATCAATTCATTAACAATAACATAATGAACCGGCTTTCCTTCACTTTTAAAAATGTACTTTTATTATCATTAGACTATTTTATTGCGCAATGATTCATTAATGTCATTTATGGCATTTAAGCGGCTTTTCAATAATTGCATATTAATTTACGAATGTTTTTTTTAAATAAAATACGAGGTTTAAGCTGTAAGAATAAGAAAAAGATCGCTATTTGAAGAAACAAACCATAAAAGCCATGCTTTTGCAAAAGGGGATTTAATGCATCAGCATAAAGTATCGACTCATCTCAAACTATGCAGTCCGCTTTTTTGCTATTTGTCAATTTTCTGTATGTCCAAGGACCATTCTACCTCCAGGTCGAGTCGGTTGTTAGACAGAATTGATTTTATGGATCCATGATTAACCCTTAACCAGACGAAAACAATTTAGCCTTGTCCAAATTGAAAGCATTTGCAGACGACAATTTCAATGTGGCTCATATGGTACAATTTTTCCTTGATAGGGTAGAAAACATTGTGGAAAAAGGAGAAAATGCTGGTTATCAGTATTTTCTCCTTTTCCCACAATGTTTTCATAAGGCTTCTATTCCCAGGGGCGTTAAAAGTCGTCATTGTGTGGTAAGGGGTTAAATGATGACTTGCATGGTATAATTCATCACGGAGATGCATTAAATCTCCTTCTGCCAGAGCACATGGCTTACAAAATTTATATGCGTTGTGCCTTTTGTTGCATATTTCAGATCACCGGAAGTTTGCTGTCTGCATTTGGAGGACCTTTGACAGGATTGTTTATGTTCGGTGCTTTCTGTCCATGGGGAAATTCTATTGTAATTATGGACCTATTTTAACCCCTAAAGCGCTTTTCACCACTGTAGTTGCCCTTTCGGCCAGTGTAGCTCAAGATCACACTGCACAAAACATGCAGTCTGATCTCTAATCTACCCTGTCCGTCATGCTGAGACATTCTGGAAAAAAGACCTTATGATTGAGCCATGCTCTGTGAAAAAGGGGCATTTACAAAAAGTATCGACCCTAGTCAGCCAGCGCAGTCCGGGCAGGCTGACCTTGGCCAAAACCTTTTGCTATAGATCAATTTTCTACAAGTCAAAGGACCAGTCTACCTCACGATTCGGTCGGTTGTTAAGCAAAATGGATTTAAGGGATCCATAGCTTTGCGATGACTTACTCTGTACAATGCATCTCGGAGATGCATTAAGCCCCCTTTTGCCAAAGCATCCTCAATTGCAACTTTATAGGTCTTACTTCTAGATTATAATTGTCTCCAGGGTTTATTCGGCGCTCTAGGGGTTATGTTTCTTTATAAGAAAAACAGCAAAAGAGAAACAGTCTCTCTATTTTAATCCTTTACCATACAATCCCAAGGTATTTTTTACGACTCTGAGAAAACAATCGTTTAAAAGCATTGTGGGGGGAAAAGGAGAAAATGCTGGTAACCAGCGTTTTCTCTTTATTCCAACAATGTTTTCTACTCTTCCAATTTTTTATTTTTTTAGTTTCTATGGTAAATTATATCGAGGCCCCTAAAGTTCCGTAAATGTTTTAGTCACTTGTTTTTCGTTTTTAAGAGTCTGATGAGTAAAGTATGCATTGATAAAAAGGTTTTAAAGAACGTAATATAATTGGGAGAAAAATGCGTTAAGTTTTCAAAGACGAATCTTACAGTTGTTTTTTCTATAAGTCAACGTTTGAATAGAGTTAAACCTTGATGGCCCTTAAAGGATTTCATATTTTTTCATTTTTGTAATACTCCATCTACCTCGCTTTATTCCAGGGTGCATTCTGGGGAACCATCCTGTCGGTTATAGTGACCTTCACATTTTCAATAGGTCAAATGACGACCAAAGGCTCGGTCAAAAACACTAGATTACCCCCAGCCCCGACAGATTTCTGTCCTGCAAACCTGGCAATCCAAGCAGCATCGTTTATAAATGGTACAATATTGGATGGCATTTCACTTCAGAACGGAACCGCTTACAATGAAACAATTTACGATGGAACATCGGCGTATATTACGACAACAGAAACGATGGCGCCAACCGGATATCCGGAACCGTAAGTCTTGCTGTGTTGCTCTCGGAAATTGACTTGTAACCAACAAATGATGTTTTTTTTTAAATGAATACCATAGTACCTAGAATGCTTTAACTCATTACTTCTTGAAAAAAAAAAGTCGACTGGTGACGACTTTGAAAAACCCCATAAAATTAGGTAGATGTACAATCAACATGAACTTAGTTTCTACATATGATGAAAAAAACTGTGGTCCCAAAAAGTAGAATTGCTCATACCAGCACTTTCTCTTTTTTAAATCACAACTTTTTTCAAAGTATTCTGCAGCAAAGTGCAAAATGTCGTCTGTTCGGATTCTCACATCAATCAAAACTTTTGATTTGTAGAACTGGTATTCGTCGAATGTTTATGCTGTCCTATCAATGGTTCGGCGCTCTAGGTATTGTACAAGTACTACTGTTTGGAACAATCATCTCTTTCTGCACCGGTAAGTAAACTCCTTACTGTGAATTGATACCTTAAACATATTTATTTTACATCGATTGAGAAACAAGTTCTTGCAACTTATAGTAATTCCTCTCGATTCTGCTTCATGGAAACTCCACCGGTACTCGAATGTGTGGGCCAATGAACGGTCCCAAAGTTGACACCCACTCCCGGGAATCGAACTCGGAACCTTATGCTTACCTCTCGACCACGGACACCACACAAATTTATATCTTGATGTTCTAAGTATGTTTTTAAGGCCTACTAGCTGCCAAAAGTAATTACTTCGGGCTCAAATTGAAGGAAAGTTTAATCTATACCATTGAAAAGTGTGGATAGTATTATGAGTCAAACAATGTGTTATAGTGCAGTCTGTCAAAGTTACAATGATAAATTTAATAATATCAGTAGCTTAAACTCTTTACCAACAGGCAACATTTTGGACAAGACAAAGTTTAAAGCATTTGTAGACGACAGAATGCTGATTTCTGTCTTTGTTAGGATAGAAAACAATGTGGGAAAAGAAGAAAATGTTGAATCTGTATTGTTCGATCAAGAGATATTTCCCCCAAAAATTATATTCAAAAGAGCAAATCTGGGGTCTTACTATCACCTTAAAAGTTTTATTTCACTTATTTAGCAGGATAAGGGTTAATTGACGACATGGAAAACATTAACAACTTCTGCAGCAACATGTATTTAAATATTTGCTGAACGATTGCCTCGAAATACGAGATAATTTAATTCTATAAATTCTTAATATATAAAATCGTAAATCAAATTCTATTTTCAAGGTTACAAGAGGCCAGGTGAAGTTGACCGGAAGTATCTCATTCCATTCTGGGATAGCCTGACGCCATTCCTACCGGAAAGTATCAAAAAGGTTTTAAGATGTGGTTACTTGGAACCTATTGTTGATGAGGTAAGTATCATTCTGTGAACAAGTCACACATATCCCTCAAACATAAGGTTAGCGAAGATTATTTTGGTGTCCAATGTCCCATTCCATTAATCACTACTATGCACTGTTTACTTACCTGATGTCTTTCCAATGGACTCTGTATTCTACTTGTACCAACGCAATCTAAATTTCTTACGGACATGAAAATTCGCAACAAATGCAGAGCTCAAATACAAACCGACCCGGCCGGGATTCGAACCCGTGTGGCAAAGGTTCTCAGTTTTTGAGTTTTAAAAGACCAATACACCCACTGAGCTAAATACTTGGGTATATAACACTTTTTATAGCTGTATATCGTGTCATTATGTATCAAATAACTTTAAATCAATCAGTTTTTCAATATGACCGCTATTGCCTTTTTCAAGAGTTTTAAAAAGTTTCAATACTCTTGAACAGGCAATAGCCGAAAAATTGAAAAAACAGATTGATTGAATACATAATGTTTTATATATTCTCTGAAGAATTTATAGAGTCACTGTGTAGCATTTCGTTTTCCCAAATGTTTTGATGATCCCTTTCTTTTCCAGAAAACGGGCGAGGTTCAATACACTAAGATTGCAAATGAAAGACACGACGTTTACAATACCGAGGTGACGATCGAAGCGACAAAAAACAACTCACACGTCGTGGACGAGATTAACAACCTCAAACTAGATCTTAATGGAACAGTTCCTGTTCCAAACAACCATGTTATTAAATCTGTCGATGATCTAAGAGTCTCCAGTGTTCCTGTAAAAGATATGGAACTTGAGGTGATCAGAAATAAGTATAAAGACAAAAACGAGTCACTGTTTGTTGTCCTTGATAAAGAAACCTTGGCTCTGAAGATAAAAGCTCAAAGTATGGAGTTTGATTTTATTCCGGCATTACCAGCAATTACTGTAAATGAAGCGGAGAACGATACAGAAAGTCAAGAACAGGATGGTGCAAATAACGATTCAGAAAATGTACCAGCTTCGATTGAAACTGGAATGGACTCTTCCACTGTTGAAAATGAAACTGGAATGGACTGTTCTACTGTTGAAAATTTCTCCGGAGATGACGTAGAAGAAGCAAAGACAGAGAATGGTATGTCTGAGGATGTAGAAAATGATGCATCTGGTGATGATAATATCGACCTTAATGCCGAAACTGATATACGTGTGAATGATCAACAACAAATGTGGACAGAAAAAGAGATTCTTATTAGTCCTGACAAAGATAACCAAATATGATAATTTCATAACCATAGTTTAATTTCAAGGTTGGTCTTGTTACAGTTCTACACAGAATAGCGGACGGTGTAGATTCATGATCAAGATTGTCTGTTCTACATGGTCCTCAAAAGGCAGTGTGATCTTTATCTCCACTGTCCGAAAAAACAATCCAAGTTGTGCCTAGGGCTTCAAGATTAAATATGTATATAATTGGTTATTATTACATTAAAGAACATCTTTTTAGACGGGCATTTTGCATTCTTTATTATTATTCTTGATTCCGAACCCAGATGTTCCGATGCTACAAGTTTACTACATGCACTTAGAAATAGTACAAATATTATTACATTAAAGAACATCTGTTTAGGATTACATTCTGAATTTTTGTTTTGTATTTGACTCCGAACCCAGATGTTCCGATGCTACAAGTTTACTACATGCACTTAGAATATAGTACCAATATTGTTACATTAAAGAACATCTGTTTAGGCTTGCATTCTGGCTTTTTGTTTTGTCTTGACTCCGAACTCAGTTTCTGCGATGCTACAAGTTTGATATGTGCGGTTAGAAACTATACAAGTACCAATATTGGTTTATAAAAGAACATCTGACTCGGCTTGCGTTCTGGCTTTTTTCTTTCAATAGTAATAATAATAATAATAATTATAATTATTAATTTCTGTTTTGTTTGTTTTTTGTTTGTTTTTTTTTTACTCCGACTTCAGTCGTTGCGATGCCTGAGGTTTGCTATGTGAAGTTACAAATCAATGTTGTTGACAAAAGATACAGGAGTACAAGATGACCATGAATCAGCTTCAATGACTATTGTAGTGGTACCTATACGAGGGTTGTCCAAGAAAATCGCGAATATTGCTAATATTTACGGGAAAAGAACAATTAACACCAGTAGTTTTTTTTTTTGATAGATTGAAAGTTGAATATATACCAATGTACATGTATAAATATCAAGTTTCTATGATTACAAATAACAATCAAGGTACTCAAAGTACCAACAGAAGGTGATAGTAGAAATTTGCGAGCAAATAGGTTTGATCAGAGGAACATTCCATTAAAAATTAACTCATGTGACGGTTGACAACATTTTTTTCCTAGGATTGATAGCATAATTTCACTACTATTGTCCTTAAAATTGTATATCTGAGCGTTTTGTTTGCGGTTTAAGGTGTAAAGGCAATGGGTGGGTCGTAATGACAGTGGTTTGGGGTGTTTTTCGATTAGTTTGGGGTGTTTTTGTGTTGTTTCTCTTACTTACTCATTCGCAATGTAGACTTAATAAACTAGGCCATGTCAAAGCCTCGAAACGAGGCCGCTTTCAAATCTAGAGCTAATTCTATGACATTTAACTCTGAAGTTCATTGTTTGTGTAATTGGTTATTCAATGCATATCTTATTTTCAATATAAATGACACAGACGTGTCTATTATTGGATCTATATTTCTTGAGACAGAGTACCTAGTGATTCGTCGTCACGGATGACAGTTGGCATAAGAAGGTGAGACCTGAAAGGTCGTCGCCTTCTAAAAATATCTAGGTGTAAACAAAACAACACCGGGTGAAAGGGGTCGGCGCTAACTGCCGACGTAACAACGGTGAGACAGTAACAAACTTACACAAGAATGTCATACCTTTTCTATGGTGGCATATTTCTGCCACGAGATACGAGATAGCTATCATGATAATTTTAGAAAATTATCGCGATAACTTAAAGTTTCCTGGAAATTTTATCGAGATAGTGAAAAGTTTCCTGAAAAAAATATCACGATAAACTTAATATTTTAACTCAAAAAATTTCCCAATCGTGCACGAAGCTGACATTCGCGATAAAATTATCGTGATAGTTCTATCTGTGTCTCGATATCTATAAATAGAAAATTTACCATTTGGATGAGCTCGGTAGTTTTTGACTTCACAAGATTGCTGTAAGTAAAAATTCGAATTATAAACAGTTGTAGATTAATTGGTAAATTTTAACAAGACTCGAAATGAAAAGAAATTTGTAAAATCACAAAGACGACTCGAAATGCCTCCTACGAACAATTTAAACCATTCAGAGAAAAGGAAAATTCATAAGGTTATAGACGAAGATGTTCCAAAACCGTATCTAATTATAGATACCGTGAATGTCAGTTGTGGGCACGAAAGCAAAAAAATCATGATAACAGCTAGAATTATCGCGAAATTTTTATCGTGAAAATTTTTATTATCTAGATAATATTTCCAGGAAACTTTGTTTTATCACGATAGTTCTCTTAAATTGTCGCAACAGCTATCTCATATGTCGCGGCAGACATATGCCACCATACTTTTCAAAGTATTTTCCGTCATGATTCACGCACTTTCTATGGCAGCGAACCCATTGCTGGAAAATATCGGCAAAGCACTGCTGACCGAGGCTAAAGTTAACCCTTATCCTGCTAAATAAGTAAAATGAAACTTTGAAACCGATAGTAAAAACCCAAGTTTTGCTACTTCAAAGGGTTTTTTTTTTTTAATATGTGTCCTCATCGGACAGTGTAGATCAAAGATCACACTGCACGTTCTGTGCAGTCTGATCTTGATCTGCGCTGTCCGCCAAAGGTCAGTAAGGTCACGCTCAGCAGCCTAAGGGTTAAAGCGCTCCACTTCTTACTGTATCTTGTATACCTGTATTAACCTATTTACCAAACTATAAAATTTTGCACAACTCCAAATTGAATGCATTTTCAGACCAGAAATAAAATGGAATTCAGATAATTGGGTTGTCTATGAAGGGTAATAAACATTTGCCAGCATTTTCTCGTTTTCCCACAATGTTTTCAAAGGGCTTCTTCCCTAGGGTCGTCAAAATATGGGATTGTTTAGTGAAGGGTTAAATTGTCTCTCCTCTGATGCATGTAAGAAAAGCAGTCCGTGGCTTGGAAAGAAAGTTGTGTAAGCACTGGTGTGAAAGAGCCAGAAAACACATGCGTAGGTGCACTGACCGTCATAGTATGACCTAAGCTGTTGAAACTGCGTTAGAGACCAATACAAAGACAAAGACAAAAATTATTGTTAATATTTCCATCATTATTTGGATCAGGCATAAATTTTCTTATCCGGTAAAGGATAAAAATGGACAACAATTAACTTTATTGAGCGGCAAGTGAAAAGTCTTAAGAAATCACCTAATCTGCTGCATTAGATACTGCGGTATGTTGCATTCTATAGGAATTGTCCTGTTAATAAATTGATAATAAATGTGACACGATCTATTGTTGATTCTTATCGTCACACAAAGAGAAATAATTTCACACACCCCCACATCGATAGAAACATTATGACAAAAAGAAAAATTCGTCCAAGAATAGCAAATTTTTCACTACTTTTTCTTGATTGTTTCTATACCAGGTTTATTTTTCTTTTTTTTTTTTATCAAATTCTTACACAATTTAAAGACATTGGATTCATTACAAATTATATATCCATTCTTTACAAAAACATATAAGCCATGTTCTGTGAAAAGGGGGCTTATTGCATCTGCGAAAAGTATCGACCCAGGTCAGCCTGCGCAGTACGCGCAGGTTGACGTGGGCCGAAACTTTTCGCTTTTGGTCAATTTTCTGCATGTCCAGGACCAGTCTACCTCATGATTAAGTCAACTGTTAAAAAAGAAGGCTATTATAGATCCATAATTATGTGATAGCTTGATTGGTATAATGCATTACGGAGATCCATTAAAGCCCCTCTTGTCAGAGCAAGGCTCATATGATTCTTTACAAAGAAATACATGTATATATCTTTGAGACCTATTCGTCCTAAGCCTATACCAAACGACAACATTTTAGACTTGTCAATATTGAAGTTTTTTCAGACGACAAATTAAATGTGACTTATAAAACTGAAATTTCTCTTTGGAAGTGTAGAAAACATTGTGGAAAAAGGAGAAAATGCTGGTTACCAGCATTTTCTCCTTTTCCCACGATGTTTTCAAAGGCTTTCTTCCATAGGTCTTTTAAACTCTTGATTATGTGGTAAAGAGTAGACCCTTTACCATGCAAACCTGTGCTTAAACGACTTTCTAGAGAATAGTTTTGAAAACATGGTGGGAAAAGTTCAAAAAGCTGACAATTGCTGTTTTCTCCTTTCCTAATACTGGTATGTCGTCAGCCATTCCAACGACAATTCTATCATTTAAGGCCATATTTTATTTGTTGTCTGCAAATGCTTTTAATATGGACTGTTCTAAAAATTTGTCGGTGGGTAAAAGATTATTAGGAAACATATAAACATATAAACCTTATTATTATAACTTGTCACGAGATAACAACTAGCAGCACTATTACCAGTGAACAAAGTCATCATGACTTTATGTACTTATTTTCATAGTGTTAAAGCTTCTCGGATTATAACAGAATAAAGTGTTGTAACTGGAACACTCAATATTTCCAATGGTAATGGACGCAATACTGTTGCTTAATGATAACACTTTGAAAAGTAAATGCTGATAGCGTGTGCAACGAAATGAAAATCTATCAAATGATACTACTAATCTATATAACGATCACTCTGGCTATGGTATACGGCCAAACAGCGCCAACGGGATGTAAGTTCGATCCTGGTCTTAGTATTGCAGAATGTGATTTTGCCACTTGGAATCCTCCGTTACTCGATTCCCAGTTTAGTCCGGGAAATGTTTATGACGTCACTATTAAAAATATAAAAGGAATTATGCCAGGGGAGGTAAGTGACTTTGTCAATGGGAGTTTCTAAATATCAATGAATGTAAGTAACAAATTATGTAACATTTTTCTAAACGATTCATTTAGTCAGGCACTATAACTTTTTTGAAAGTTATTTAGGATTTAGTACTTTTAAGGAATACCCGCATGTTTGCATTGTATTGTTTTGATTTTCTGTGGTAATTTTGGATTTAATGTAAATTTAGAGATTGGTGGGAAAAAGGTTTTCATGAGAGATGTGTAAGTAAGAAAAAAAAGCTTTCATGAAAAAAATGTATCTCGTAAGGCGGTGCAATTTTCATTTTTATACAGGCATAAAGTCTGTCAACTACAGATTTGGGACATTCGTCTTATATAAGCCATACCATGTGAAAAAGGGGGTTAAACGTATCTGCAAAAAGTGTCGACCCATGTCAGCCTGCGCAGTCCGCGCAGGCTGACATGGATCGAAACTATTTGCTACTTGTAAATTTTCTGCATGGCAAAGGAACATTTGACTTACAGTTCAAGTCGAATGTTGGACTAAATGGAGTTTATACATCGATAATTACATGATGGCTTGCTTGGTATGGTGCATAACAGAGATGCACGAAAACCCCTTTTCACAGAACATGGCTCATATATAAAGATGCGGTCTGTAAAGTCGTGCAAATTGCATTATTTTAACTAAATATTTGTCAGCTTCAGATTTTAAGCATTCGCCATGAACAAACAAAAGCAAATATAATGCACTCTTCCGACTTCGGGTATCTACTTTAGTAATTAAATTATCTTATTTCATTTCGAAGGTACTGTTAAAGCTCGTGTTTTAAATTATTGTAGGCTCTGAGCGGGCTGGCGGGTCCAACTGGAAACGTAAATGGTCAAACAATGTCGATCAAATTTCAGTGTAACTTGGAAAATATTATATTGGAAACCGACACCTTTTCAAGCAATCTGAAATGGGTCCAAACCCTGACAATAGAAAACTGCTATGTCCAAGACGGTAAGAAAAAAATATGACAATTCTCATAACAAGTTTCATATTGCTTCAAATAACCCTTCGTGAATGAAAATGTTGCTGCCTTGGTCATCCAAACTACAGTAGTATTGGTATCAATATAATGAAATATTATATATCATGTGTCTATTTTTAGAAATGTTATGGGTAAAGAAATGTCGTAATTTAAGCTGGGGGGAATTATTTCCCCGTCACAGAGAATATTTTCCTCCTGCCGAAAATCTGGAACTACTTTTTTAAGTTTTTTAAGTTTTTAAGTTTTAAAAGTGGCATTCGTTGACAAAATAATCAGAGGAAATATATTATATAATTTATTTCATCAGCTTGTGGTTAATATGGGGAAATATTTGCCTCAAAAGGGAAAGATAACCCCATCATTTGGGCCACAGTGTATGTCGTTTGAAACTGATTTCAGTTTGTACAAGTCTAAAAATTTCGTCGTGCAGTAGCATAAACCGCAATAAAAGTGTAACTCGACTGGTCTAGTAATTTTTTGCATTCATTATCGCTTGTCAAAATTCATTTTTTTAATTAATATCAGTTTTTCTCATGGAACATGAAAAATAGTTCAAATACGACAAACGCATATTCATTTTTATATTTACGTAGGTATATCCGATAACATGCTGGCCAATCTAAGCGGACTTGAAACTTTGACCATCACCTCCGGTATTGTTGGACCTCTGACAGATTCAAGCTTTTCTGGCCTTTCTAACTTAAAGAGCATCGTCATCAACAGCGATTTTCTCGATAAAGTGCTCCCCCTTGGCTTATTCCATGGCCTCAAATCAGTGCAGAAAATAGATCTTAAAGCTTCCAGTATATCGTCACTAAGCACTGGATGTTTCCAAAGATTGAACAGGCTCCGGGTACTAGATCTGTCCGGAAATGCATTAACAACATTGCCACCCGGTTTGTTTACGTCATTATCACAACTGAGGACTGTCACACTCATATCCAATCCCTGGGATTGTAGCTGTCACTTATCTTGGTTGAGCACGTGGGCCTTGTATTCAGGTATTGTATTTTTCTTTTTTTTTTGTAACCATCTACTGTGGCTTTTTTTTCCGAAATAGGCATCCCTTTGATTGACAAGAATACGACATTAATTATTCATTCTTAAAATTGTGGACAAATTAAAAAGTAAAGAAATGTTTCAATATGATTATTTAATATGTGTCCTATTCATAGTACATTGAGAAGTCTCATAATTATCATTTAATTGATACAACAACTATTTGATATCACAACTATTTGCTCCAACAACTATTGGTGCAACAACTACTTGTTCAATTATAAAGCTTTAATCCAAAGCTTATTTTATTAATAAAGAAGCATCATGTTGTTTAGCAACTGCTAAGCAACAAGATCTTCCATTTAAACCACTGCCAACCCACCGGCCAACCCTTAGGACAAAGAAACAAAATGTATATTAATAAAAAGATATTGATAAATATACAAATCAAACAAATTTAGAACAGTAAACAAACCAAATGAAGCAAAATTACAGTATTTTTAACCATACTTCATACTCTACTTCAATTAATATTCAGCTTTTATATTCTACTGAATGAGTCAGGCAAATTTGTCAAGCAAAGCCGTGTTATTTGGGCAAGCATGCATTAAATCAAAAGACAAGTTCATAAATAACAACAGATGTTTTGAGTTAAAAAGCACAAAAATAAGCATTTCTTCTTCGATCTTAATCTACTCTTATGATTAAGAAGCTTAAATTAATAATGCACAAAATAAAATTGATTAAAGTTTTAACAATTTTCTTTCTTACCTTATCTGTTTTGCAGAAAAATGTTTTTGACTCTTTATCCATACAATGAACTGTACTTGTTGATTAACAAAAAAAAAAAATTAGATTATGTATACATAATTATATACAAATTGTTACATGAATAACATTTGAAACTATATTAGTTACAAGTGAGTTATTACATTTAAAAAGAACTGTTTCAGTCTGTTGGTACCCGAGGAATTCAGATGTAAACCCCCATCTCTTTTTGCAAAAAGCTCGACCTTCACCTCTCCTGCACGCATAAATGGTTTATATGTGCTGACAAATTTGAAATTCATTTCTTTACTCATCTTCCTATGCAAGTAGTTATTGACTTGTCTAATAATAGGATCAGAAGTCAAATGATCCACTGGCCTAGGAAGTACTGCAGAAATTACAATGTTTATTGTATCTTTCACATTGCGACAAACACCAATTAAATTCCCATAATCTGATAGAATTTGTTTTACAGTACATTTATTACCTATGTCGTTTGTACCAACATGAAAAATAACATGATCAAATTGTTCTAATTTTGCTTCTTTTACTTGTAACCGTCTTGTCATTCTTGCTAATGTATCTCCCCTAAATGATTGAATGGTACACCCATCAATCCCCGAAACATACTTTGCTATAGAATCACTGATGATAGTGACTTTTCTTAATTCTGTAAATAAAAGAAAAATGAAAATACTATCATAATAAATTAATTATATACAACAAACCAATACTCTACCTTTATTTTATCAAATGAGAAACGAATTACTGGAAGATAACTTTAAACTCAGTAATCAAAACCAGAAACTACACCACTTTAATGGCAAGTAGACATCACCTGTAAAATAAAGATAGAGATCTAGTGCAAAGTACAACTTAATTAAACATGTTACATAATTATATTATCCCTCATTTTTTCAGCCACTTTCACCTTGTCTTGTAAAGAAAATGCTAAATATCTTTTATATGCATCTGATTTCCAATCACCATGATGCTGAATTAAGTCTGCTGAAACACCAGATTCAAAAGCAAAGGAAGCTCCTCCCCTTCTAAAACTATGAGAAGAATATTCTGACGGATCTAAATTTAATTTACTAATGAGTTCTTTTAATTTTCTTTGATAGCTATTATAAGTAATAAATTTGGTACTAGATAAACTAAATAACGGGGCATCCCCTTTGACCTTGACTTTTTCGCACATCGACTTGTATGCTAAAATTGGACAAAGAATCGACCCATTTATTGGAATTAATGGTGTTAATAATTTTCTTTCTCCAAATTGAATAGTTTTGGTCCATAACATTTCCACAATTAAAATTTCTCCTTTAAAGTAAACATTTCTGTGCAAAAGATATTTTCCTTCTTTACTATCTGACGCAGAATTTGGTACCAAATTTGACTTTCTTGCAAATAAAAAAAATGCAAATAAAAATAAACACCAATAAACTGTATCTATCAGCTTAGAAAAATTAAGTAAACTATACATTCTTATTAAAATATTTGGAGTAATGGGTTTTGCTTGTTTTACACAATATGGATTTAGTCGGGAAATTCCTTTTATACATAAACTTAGCATGAAATCATTAATATTGACTGTAGTGTATCCCAAAATGTAGTGCATTGTTTTTACCCCACTCAAATTTATTTCAACTGTTTAAGACTTCTCTCCCATGTAGACTTTTCGAACTGTGAGATGCCGCGGGAAAGTGAACCTTTATAAATGACATATTTTCAGCCAATCAGAATGATTTGCATAATGAGCATCTCACAACTTAGCAACTATATTCATATAGGACCGGGCTAAATGTTTTGCGTTTTCATAATTAATAATTTTTTCAGCAAAAATTTTACAATTGTATACTATTTTGTAGAGTTTCTCCTGAGGGTTACAATACAATAAATATTTTGAATGTTTAGGCTTCGTAGATGTCTATTTTCATGAATATGTGCATCATTCCGATTAAAAAGTGGTATTTTCCATTTAATTACATATCTCATATGTTAGTAGTCTTACGACCTCATCCTGTAAGGTCGCTCATCGCAAAAGATAGCCTACAAAGTTTAGTGTTAAATTGTTTTAATTTTCGTTATTTTTTAACAAAGGAATCTTAATGGTTCTTTTTCTTGTAGTTTCTTAAATGTTTCCTTGGAAATCATACATATGTACTTTATAAGAATATTCACTGTCTGTAATCAAAGTCTCTTTTACGTATTTGTCACGTAAAGTTGTATTTCAGGAGTCACTATAGATGCAATTTGTGCAACACCTTCAAGTGTGGCTGGTCTAACTCTAAACAAAGCAGTAGTTTCCCTGGGATGTTCAACTATTTATTCAGTAAGCGTTGCCTTGTTAGTGAGATAAGCACCTTTCAACCTTTTATTACCCAACAAAATTCTGGACTTATCCAAATAGAAAAAAAGAAAATAATAATAATAATAACTAAAAAAAAAAAAAAAACGTGTAAATGACCAATGAAATGTTGCTGAAATGGCAGGATATGTCCTGGAGAGGCAAAAACACATTGTGAAAAAAGGCAAAAATGCTGGTGACCAGCATTGTCTCCTTTTTTACCCCCAATGCTTCAAAAGTCTTCTTCCTCATGGTCATTAACAGTCGGAAATGTGTGGTATGGGGTAAATGGAGACCGCACATTTCTTACCTAAAGTATGCAAACAATCTGAAATAGGAAATTCTTATATATATTTAACAGAGATTTAACAAGCATTACGAAAGAGAGTGTAATATATCTCCGTGATGCATGATACCAAGCCAATCATCATATAATTATGGATCTATAAAAAATCTATTTTCTCTTATAAATCGACTCAATTCCGAGGTAGAGTGTTCCTTGGACATGTAGAAATTTGACCAATAATAAAAAAATTTCGGCCAAGGTCAGCGCAGTCCTCTCAGGCAGATGCATAAAATCCCCTTTTCACAGAGCATATCTAATTTTCCATACATTGATTCGATGAATTTAGGCTTCATTCTGAATATCAGACGTTATTTTAGTACTGCCGTGATAAAGTCTAGTTTCCTTACCCTTTACACGTCTACAATTGACGAAATATCAATTTGTAGTTTATTTCAGTCGTTGTTTTCAGGATGCAGACGGCTCTAAGACGGCACCTAATCCAGGTATTGTTTTTATATAATATTCTTTTGTTTTCAACAATTTCAAACCTTCGTTCGTCTTTGTTACTCCTGTAAGTTACGCTTTACCTATTTAATAAGTCAAATGAAAATTCATCCTGTAGCAAAAAACTAAACAATACAATTTTCACAGTGTCAGTAGTTATATCGGTAAACCGGAGCTTGTTGTAGCAACAGCAAGAAAACTGGCCTAACCCTACGTTTACACCATATTCCCGGCAGCCACGGCAGCCCCGTTTCTGAAAACCATGGACAAAACGGGATTGACGTAATACAATGCAGAGAAACGGGATAAGCAACCTTAATCGCCTCAGAACTTACCTTCACGGCTTGTCACGGATACCGTGAGGTACCGTAAAGAGACTTAAGTATACTTGGTAAATGGAAAAAAAAGCAAACAAATCTCACGGCACACCACGTTTCGGACAAACGGGGCTGCCGTGGCTGCCGGGAACATGGTGTAAACGTAGGGTTAGACATTCCTTACAGTCGTACTGAAATAATCAAACTACCCTGTAAATTTCATTGTTTACATAAAAGACGAAGATACAAGACAGCATGCCTATATAGCACTTGGAATAGCGGGACTTGCCGTTGTTATAGCAGGAATCCTGGCTTGTGTTCTGTGTTACTGTCATAGAAACGGGAAAACCAGCTACCCAGTTACACCTAGAGATGAACGTCACCACAAAACCAAACAGCACAAGACAGCACGAGTGTGGACGGTACGTGTGCGTTTGTGCGTTGCTACGAATACATGTACATCTTATCCCATTAGGCTACTGGGCGTGACACAATTTGCGGACAGTGTAGATTAAGATCAGACTGCACAGAACGTGCAGTCTGATCTTGGATCTACATTGTCCGATATGGTGTGATTTACTTCTGCTAAAATAACTCCGAAATCGTTACATTTTGGACTTTGTTCAATCGGCAGTGAATTTTCATTGAAGATGATTATATTATTTAGCTTTTTTATTGTATTGAAGTTTGACGCCGTTTTAACAGCTTGTCATATCATAGCGGTCAGTGCACCTACGCATACGTTTCCTGGCTTTCTCACACCAATATACTGACACAACTTTCTATCCAAGTCACTGACTCCTTTATCACATGCATCAGAGGTGACAGGCGAAGAATCGCCGGAAAGAAAGGTTGCCTCAACTGGGATCGAACTCGCAACCACCAGGAAAGTGTATATTATATGGTTGTAAAAGGGGAATATACTGGCTACAAGGATATCTAACATATTTCAAAAAGGAAAGCGAAACGTGAATTTGTTAATACCCCAAGCTCAAGATACAAAACAGACACGAAAAATTTAAAGCCCGAATGAGCCGATCAGAAAAAAAATCCTGTATCCTGATTCTTTGTAACCCTTCACCACACAATCCCGAGTTTTTAACTATCCTGACAAAGAATGATTTTGAAAACATTGTGGGGAAAGGAGAACATGCTGGTAGCCCGCAGCATTTTCTCCTTTTCCCACAATGTTTTATACTTTATCAAATATAGAAGTTACCATTTAAGCAACATTTATTTGTCGTCTGTAAATGCATTCAATTTGGCCTAGTTAAAAATTTTGTCGTTTGGTAAAGAATTAAATAGCATAAGCACGCATTCCTACCCCAACCTTTTCTAGATCACTTAACTGTTCTCATCCTAAATTTTGAAAGCAACACAATTTTAATTGGCTAAATCATTTGGTTTAGTCGATTAGAAATTGCGTTACTTTTGAAATCTAGAAAATTGTAAAGTTAGAATTAGATTGTAATTTAGAATGACTGATATGCCCCTGAAATACTTATTTTACAGGTTTCAAGGAAGGACAAGCGGCCCCCTTCCTACAAGTCGGCAGACAGACTGTTTGTTCCCTCCCCTGCTGCAGGACGACAAACGAGAAACGATCCGTATTTTCAAGTCGAGTATCGCACAGAAAACCTCTGATACTTTGTTTAGTTACCTGACAAAAGCCCACTGTTGTTGTCAGTAAACCTGTAATCATTGTTTCACAACGTCTCACAAAGTCTTAGGTCACATCAACGGTAACGACAAGAAATATCTTTAAAAGAGATAAACGGCGTAAGTTTGCTTTCAAATAGGCAAGGGTCCTCAGAATAAACATGTACACATTTTTGAGTACAGGGGCCCTTAGAATACACATGTCTACATTTTTTACCAATAACGAATTTCTATTCATTCGTTTGTTATCAGTACCAAAAAGTAGGTCAAAAGCAAGCACATTCGGCTATGCCGAAAAAAAAAGAGACCAACACAGATGTACATGTTTAATGACAATTGCAACGTTACTGTCGACAAACCATTTTGAAAAAGTTTGTTAACTCACAAATTAAAGTACAGCTTTGCGTTTGCCCATGGTTTGTTAGTTATTTGGTGATGTACAGTCCTTTACCCTTCACCACACGATCACTAACGACCTTCGCTGGAGATGATTTTGAAAACCTTACTGGAAAAAGAGAAAATGCTGGTAACCAGCATTCTCTACTTTTCCCACAGTGTTATCTACTCTTTTACAAAGAAATTTAAAGTTTTGAATCACATTTATGTTGTCGTCTGCAAATGCTTTGAAATTGGACAAGTCAAAAACAGCACCATTTGAATTCTATTTGATTGAGAGCATTTGTAGAAAAGAAATAAACTGTAGCTCAAACGATAAATTATGTCCTTAATAGGTTCGAAAACATTGTAGGAAAAGTATAATACTCGTTACAAACTTTTGGACATGACCAAATTGAAAGCATTTGCAGAAGACGAATTAAATGAAGCTCAAGTAATGATTTCTGTCTTTTAAAAGGCAGAAAACTTTGTGTGAAAAGGAGACAGTGGTGGTTACCATCATCTTCTTCTTTTCCCACATCTTTCCTCTTCAGGGTCGTGAAAACTTGGGTTTGTGTGGCTCCATAAAAGTCGAGGAAATTAGAATTTTCTTTTTTTTAAATTCTATTTTGGACAATAATAATAATAATAATAATAATAATAATGCTGCTGCTGCTGCTGCTGATGATTTTTATTATATTAAAGCATGATAAAAATTGAACGAAAAATATAAATCTATATTCCTTGTATTCTAGTGTTTTCGAAAGTGAATTGATTTCTTGAAAAAAAAAAAGGAGGACCTCTGTCGATACTAACAGAATTTCGTATATGCCACAAGGAAGAAAGACAACCAGCATTTCCTCCCGGAAGTAGGATGTTTTTTTTAACCCACATGAATGATATGAAAATTTTCTGCCAATAATAGAAAGCCAAGATTTGCGAATTAAAAAGTCTTTGCATTTGAAAAGTCTCCCCGTATGGGAAATTCCAGATCCATGTCCTCAAAAAGAGCATTGAGTCGGGCTAATTAAGTAAAATAGTTTAGCTATGCTCTGTGAAAAGGGGGCTTAATGCATCTGCGAAAAGTTTCGACCCAGGTCAACCTGCGCAGTCCGCGCGGGCTGACCTGGGCCGAAACTTTTCGCTATTGGTCAATTTTCTGCATGCCCAAGGACCAGTCTATCTCATGATTAAGTTGGTTGTTAAAAGAAGTGGATATTATGGATGTATAAGTATGTGATGGCTTGCTTGGTACCATGGATAACGGAGATGCATTAAGCCCCCTTTTGTCAGAGCACGGCTCAGTTAATTCGTCTCTGTGATACATGACAGCAAGCAAGTCGTGCCATAATTGTCTATCCATAAAATCCATTTTGTCTAACAACCGGCTGAATCCTGAGGCAGAATGGTCCTTTTACATGCAGATAATTGACCAATAGAAAAAAGTGTCGATCCAGGCCAGCCTGCCAAGTCTGCGAAAGTTAAATGCATGATACATACTTTTTTTTTTTTCATTGGGAATATACGCTGACACGGTCATGAACTACCTAATAGATACATATAATTGGCCTGCAACATGCGAAAAGGGGCATTCGGACATTTGCGTAAAGTGTAGTCGCGGATCAGCCTGCGCACTCCGCGCAGACTGATCCGAGACGACACTTTACTACTACATTCGATTTTGTCTTACAGTAGATTTGTACAAAAAAGAAAATAACATAAGAACGGAAAGTGTTGTCTCGGATTAGCCTGCGCAGACTGCGCAGGCTGATCCGGGATAACACTTTACGCAAATGTCAGAATGCCCTTTTTCGCGTGTTGCAGGCCATATATGAACCATGCTTTGTCGAAAGAGAGTTTAATGTATCTTCGTCAAGCATGATACCAAGCAAGTCATCATACATAATTATGGATCCATAAAACCTGATTTGACGAAAAACCGACTGAATCATGAGGTAGAATGGTCGTTGAACATGCAGAAAATTTGCAAATAGCAAAATGTTTCGACTCGGGTCAGCCTGCGCGGACTGCGCAGGCTGACCTGTGTCGATACTTTTTGCAGCTGCATTGACATCCTTATAATATCTCATTGAGACTGAAATACGACACCGTAAAATCAATGATTTACAACTTACAAATAACACACCAATGATCATTTTTATACTCGTCATTAAGTTTTATGTGAGACAAAATTCTTCCTTTTAGAGTTAGAAACAAAGATAATTATATAAGCCGTGCTCTGCGAAGAGGGGATTTTATGCATATACAAAAAGTATCTACCCAGGTCGATACGTTTTGCTATTGGTCAATTTTCTGCCTGTCAATGGACTAGTCTACCTCGTGACACTGTCTTTTGTTAGACAAATTGTATTTTATCGATCCGTGATATTGTGACTACTTGCTCGGTATAATGGATCATGGAGGTGCATTAAACACCCTTTTGCCAGAGTGTGGCTCATAAAATATCATTGATTCACAAATATTTCCTTGCCTAATCATTTGCGTAGAAAATTGATGAGACGGAAATATTCTGTCTGCCAAACAACAAAATTTTAGTCTTTCCTAAATTAGAAACTTTTGCAGACGATAAATAGTCTGATTCATGTGATAGGATCTGTCTTTCAAAGAGTTTGAAAACATTGTGGGAAAAGGAGCAGATGCTGGTTACCACCAATGATCATTTCACACTTGTAATTTATATTCATATGAAACAAAATTCTTCGTTAGTTAAAAAGCATTGTGGGAAAAGGAGAAGATGCTGGTTACCATCAATGATCAGTTCATACTTGTAATTTGTTTTCATATGAGACAATTGTTTACCTTTTAGAATTAGAAAAAAAAATATACATATAGATGAATATGATTGTTTAGCAAATTTTTCCTTGCCTGATCATTTTAGCTTTAAATAGATAGAATAGAAATATCCACTTTTTACCAAACGACAAAAGTTTAGAATTTTCCAAACTGGAAACCTTTGCAGAGGGCATAATAAATCTGGCTCATAAATTAGGATCTGTCTTTGAATGAGTTTGAAAACATAGTCGGAAATGGAGGAAATGCAAGTTACAAACAGTGATCATTTTATACTCATCATTAATTTCTTTATGTGAAACAAAATTCTTCCTTTTAGAGGTAGAAAAAGGTATATATAAATGATCCATGTTCTAGGAAAAGAGGGCTAAATGAATCTGCAAAAATTATCGACCCAGGTCAGCCTGCGCAGTCCGCGCAGGCTGACCTGGGCCGAAAATTTTTGCTATTGGTCAATCTTCTCCATATCCAAGGACCAGTTTACCGCATGATTCAGTCCGTTGTTAAACAAAATGATCTTTATGGCGCCATAATAATGTGAAGACTTAGCTTGGTATTATGGATTAAGGAGATGCATTAAGCCCCCTTTTGCCAGAGCATGGCTCTAATATACTGGTAGTTTACTCGCAAATGTTTCTTTGCCTCATCATTTGAGCGAGAAATGGAAAAAGCGGAAATCTTCTGTCTTTGTCATATGACAAAATTTTAGATTTTTCCGAATTAGAAATTTTTACAGACGATAAATTGAATCTGGCTCATATAACACGAGCTGTCTTTGAAAACATTGAGAGGGAAAAAGAGAAAATGCTGGTAACCAGCATTTTCTCCTTTTCCCTCAATGTTTTCTATCCAATTAACCCTTTCAACGCCATAGGCGAAAATGAGGACTTTTGCGGACGGCATAGAACAAGATCAGACTGCATAGAACGTGCAGTCTGATCTGTGATCTATGCCATCCGCTTGTTTAGTCAAGTCTATACGTTAAAAAAAAAATATTTGTGGGTTTCAGTGGACTGTATTTTAAGTCGTCAAAAGAAGTCGAATTTATTTATTCGGCGCCAAAAGAGTTAAAAACAAATCCTATGGATTGAGTCATATCTAATATGTGGTCTGCAAATGGTTTGAATTTGGACGAGTGGATTTGTTTGTTTTTTTCCGTCCGGTAAAGATAAACAATGAATTTTACACGGACGTCCGGGTGCAATGGTCTTCAGTGAATAGACTTCGTTTATAGTTGTTCTCTAATGGGCCCACTGTAAAGCACTGGTACATGTGAGGTTACGTCTGCCTTCCATAAAGATATATCATTATAGTCAGAGCGAGAGCGAGAGCGAGGCGTGGAAAAGAGAGAGAGAGAGAGAGAGAGAGAGAGAGAGAGAGAGAAAGAGAGGGAGAGAGAGAGAGAGAGAAAGAAAGAGAGGGAGAGACAGGGACAGACAGAGAGACCGTGAGAGAGAGAGAGAAACAGAGAGAGTGAGAGAAAGAAAGAGAGAGAGAGACACAGAGAGAGAGAGAGAGAGAGAGAGAGAGAGAGAAAGAGAGAGAGGGGGGGAGAGGGAGAGGGAGAGACAGGGACAGACAGAGAGACAGAGAGAGAGAGAGGGGGGGACGGAGAGATAGAGAGAAATACAGAGACAGAGACAGTGACATAAAGAGATTTAAAACCGAAAACGAAAACATTTATTGCGTAGAAGGAGAGACATGGACAGACAGAGAGACAGTGAGAGAGAGAGAGAGAAGAGAGAGAGAGAGACAGAGAGAGAGAGAGAGAGAGAGAGACACACACACACACACACACACACATACAGAGAGAGAGAGAGACAGGGACAGACAGAGAGACAGTGAAAGAGAGAGGGGGGGCGGAGAGATAGAGAGAAATACAGAGACAGAGACAGTGACACAAAGAGATTAAAAACCGAAAACGAAAACATGTATTGCGTTGATGGTCTCCAGAAAACGAAATGCATTGTCTATCGGTTGTAATCTAGTCAATCTTGTAACCGACAGGGGCAACATTTGGCAAGAAGATACAAAAATGATTATAGTTTGATTACAAAAAAAAGATTAAATGGGTTAAAACTGACTGACAAAAAAAAAAGGAAAAAATGTGTCTTTAAAGGGGCTTATTTAGTTTTTACTCCGTGAATAGAAAAATCTTCTTAAACACCGATAGATATAGCTATATATATTTCTCTTTGCAATCATGCTAACCGTGAATAAATCTAAAAATACCTTAAATGTAGCCCATTCAGGAAATAATACTGAAAAATATTTTTTCTTACTTATGTCTTTCTTCTATTTTTTTTGTAAACTTTATTAGCCACGTATATTGGATAGGGGAGGTCGTGGCCATCCTCCCTCTATCCTTACAACAATCGTTATTTACATCCAATAACATTTCTGACCCCTGCGAACAGTGCAGACCAAGATTCGAGTGTAGATTGATTTTGGAATTCACTGCTCGCAAAGGTGACAAATTGCAGAATGAGAGTTAATAAAAATACATGTACTATTCAGAGATCCAGATAAAGTTATGTGTTTAAACAAACTAGTTGAAATATGATAATAAATTATTGATTTTATGGAAGAACACTGCGGGAAAATGTCTTTCTTCTTTACTAATAATCAAACAGCCAAGGTTCTACTGAATTCAATAATAATTCATTTTCTTTTTAAGTTTGTTGAGTTTATAAAGATATGAATAACTCCCTTTAATATTTCACCTTCAGTTGGATAGGAAACAGAAAATGTCGTGTTATTGACCCAGGAATATATCACAAGAATATTATAGGGGCAGTTTACATGGATATGATGTCATGTTTACGGAAAGAGGAATAAAGAACAATGAATTTTGTCTTATGACCGAACTAAATAGAGGGTATTTGTATTTTTCGGTGAAAGATCGAAATTTATTTCATCGAGTGAACATCATCGGTAATATTTTCACTCGTGGCTGCGCCACTCGTGAAAATATTACCGATGGTGTTCACGAGATGAAATAAATTTCGATCTTTCACCGAAAAATACAAATATTCTATTTATTTCATGCTTTTAACCCTTTCTGGGAAAAACTTTATCAAGATCCAGTACAGTTCTTTTCAGTTATTCCCCGTGGCGTACCCCCTCCACATAGCAACGCATTACAATATTACGTCAAGCGCGAGAAATGTAAGGTAAATGACGTCATATTTCAATCTCGGTTGTGAGTCACGCGCATTTTACCTAGGTAACTAGAATATAAAAATCCGTATTTTCACTGGTCGTACCCGTGGAATATCGAAAAATATTTTCACTGCTATTTCTCGATATCCTACCGGAAAACATGAAATAAACTATACCATACAGCAACTGCCGCATTTATTGGTTGCTCTGAAAAAAATGTATTTTCAATATCGGTGATAACATCCGGCCAATCAGGGAAGTCGTTTTAAAGGGCGTTCGGTTCATCGGTCAAAATGGCGGGCATGTAAAGCGATAGATTCTGTATTGAAGTCAAAGATATTTTGTATGTAAAGCGTTTATACTGTAGGACCAATCTGACTAAACCATAGGGCAACGCTGCTTTTATTTGTTGTCCTCTTCTATGTCTTGAATTTAAATCAAGCCATTTAAAAGTATGGAAATTATTGTGAAGATGACAATCTATTATTGTGTGGTCGGTCCAATTGTTAGTCGCTGGCAGAACTTTGAATTCTAAGATTAGGTAAAAAGTAATTAAAGATAGAGTGACCTGGCAACTTTTGACCTAATTTTAAAATTTATTTTTCTGGCAGCTACTAATACATAGACCAACCGTACAGTAACAGATTGTCATCTTTAAATTAATTTTCCATACCTTTAAATTGTATGATTTATATCCAAATATATTTGTTTACGGCCAGTTTGATCACAGTAAGAGTGGATTTGCTATACAAAACAGTTCGTTGAAGCTAAAGAGCGCAGTATAATATGTTTAATCATAATGCACAATCTGTAACTTACACAAATAATTTTTAGCTTTTCTTAGGGAAAAGGGTTTAGTACATCAAAGTGATACATTATGCCAAACAAATTATCACATAATCATGGATGCATAAAATCCAATTCGTCTAATAACCGATTAAAATCATGAGGTAGAATGGTCCTTTGACATGCAGAAAATTTACCCGTGCAGAAAATTTAACCTGTCAGCCTGTGCGGACTATGCATATCTCAATTATATAGGAGAACTTTTAAGCTGACAAAACAGAACGTGTTGCAAGTTTGAATCATACTGAACATTCTTGAAGGAGCAATATATATCCCAAGAATAATTCTCCTCACAACATCGAACGTTGATTGCTTACATATATTTTTTTTCATATATCATGTTCTATAAATGCAATTCTTATTCTCAAGACCGATCTAAATTTTGAAGTAAGCCAATTTCTGATTGACTATAGCAAACGATTTAGCCAATAAGAAGTTGTGTTACTTTCTGAATTTAGAATTAGACAAAGATTGCTGTTAAGGGAGCTGGGGCCATATTGACAGACCATTCTATTTTGAACTCTTAGTCTAATTCCGGTTTTAGAAAGTAACAAGATTTCTGATTGGCGAAACCATTTGCTTAAGCCGCTCAACCATTTGGTTTATCCAATCAAAAATTGCGTTACTTTCAAATTTAGAAAATTTCTGAGAATGAGACCTTCTTAAGAATTGTTTGTGAATAAGTGCACAGAACGTGCAGTCTGATTTTGGATCTACACTGTCCGATATGGACATTTTTTTCTCCAAAATGTAAGTTTGAAATATTATTATTTGGGTGTTTACTATTGGCCTGAAATTTTAATGCAACTTACGTAGCACGACAAGAGTTAACATTCAGGTGAGTTGTTGTACACTGTGGTTTACATTTTCAGGAGGACTAGACACGATACGTGTTGACGAGGTATTCATACAAGCAATGTTTTGCACTCCAGCACCATTATTAGAATGTCCTGTATTGGACGAACCATTAGTAGTATAATTAGCGCCATCATCTGTCTCATCACGAGTCTCTATGCTATGTGTATTTACGTTTATTGAACTATTTCTCTCAGCTAGAGCAGCCACAGCAACAAGATAAGGTGGCGGATCGTCACAGTCTCGCATGATATCTTCATATTTTGGTGGCGACAATGTTACACTGTTATAGGAAGGAGGTAGCGCAGAGGTATCGTGAAGCAACGGTGTTCTCTCGTTGTCGCTATAACCGGCAAAGCTTGTGTTATTGTAAGAATGATATCGTTCTTTACACATGTTTTGTATGAGGATAGTACATGTTATTCCAATTACAATGATCCCTAGCCCATGTATAAGAAAGTAAGCCCAAACTCGTGGAACACATTTTGTTGTGAACTTTGAATGGTCTAATTCACCAATATCGTACCCATCATTAACATGATACACCGCAGTAATATCAGGTTCGTCCAGGTTAACTTGGCAGTTTGTCACATCAGTACACACTCGTGCTGCATTTCGTAGATCGTAGACAGTGCGATTTATATTCAGTATTAAATTCACCCATGCCGATTCTAAGTCTTCATTTGCATACACGAAAAACACTTCACCTTCATTTGTTACGTTTAGATCGAATTCCTGGTAGCCCGTGTCCCATCCACAATCGCCTGTGTCCTTTAGGTAAATTTTGGCATCGTAGCAGAACTCACAATACGGGTCATCTTGCCATTGTTTGAAATGTTTATAACCACTGAACACATAAAAAACTACAAGTGCCTTAGTACAGTGTTGAATCCTAACTGTAGACCCTGGTAATAAGTACAATGTGAAGAAATTATAATTGTCAACACTGCTGTATATTGCAGTCCTTTGATTGATATTTTCTTTCTTTAAGTGGTCGATCTTCACCGGGCCCGTGAAAGAGTAAACATCCATTGGGGTACCAGGCGACTCTATGGAAATGGCCTCGCAAAACAGAAAGTTAATGTTGTTGGTTACTGGTCGCATGTCTGACGGTGACGCGTAGGGATAATCTGGCTTGTAAAGATAACACGACAAAAACACGCAGGATGAAATTCCAATAATGATGAGCCATACCCACAAAATTTTAATTCGTGTTGACTTTTTAATGTTGTGCAAACAACATAAGCAACAAAATGTAGCGCAACAGCAATTCATGCAACAGTCACCGTCATTTTCAGTGTATATCCGGTCTCTCGCGACTGTGGAAGACATCGTGTGACGTAAGCGTCTACCGTCTCTCCGGAAATTACGTAAGAAATCTTGTTCGATCCTGGAAAATTCAATGACACTCTCGTATGAGTCTGAAAGGACAAAATGACAAATGGAATAAGTCAGTTAGCCACTATCTCTACGTATTACTTTTAACTTCTTACCTGATGACAAACTTTTAGACTGGTCCACACTGAAAGCATTTGCAGACGACAAATTAAATGTTGCTCGAATTATGAAATCTGCCTTTGATGGAAAGAAAACATTCTTCTTTTTTCCACTATTTTTTCAAAAGTGATTTTCCTTGTGGTCGTTTTTTTTTTTTTACCTCGGTAAAAGTTAACCCCACAGAACACATTAACAAATTGATTAAAGGGCTGATGTTTGAAAAAAAAATGGCGTGAAAATTACCTTTTTCGAAACTAATGGAAAACTCTGGGAGAGATATAAATCTAGTGCAATGGCTTTTTTTCCCACAATGTTTGCTAGCAAAGGTAAGAGATTGTACATATTGGCAATGTTCTGGCAAAAACGGTTTCAATGCATCTCCGTGATGCATTATACCAAGCAAGTCATCACAAAATTATGGATCCATTTAGTGTAACGATCCACTGACTGGTGAAGTAGACTGGTCCTTCGACTTGCAGAGAATAGTAGTAGTAGTAGTACTTGTAGTAGTAGTAGAAGTAGAAGTAGTAGTAAAAGTAGTAAAAGTAGTAGTAGTAGTAGCGGTAGTAGTAGTAGTTATAAAAGTAGTAGTTGTATCATTTTCCCCTGATTATCCACATAAAGTTAAAAACAATCTTATCTGTTAAATTTAAGATCAACTCTTCCTCTTTGGTTAACCAATGTTGATGCAAGAATTCTCCTTAAAAGTAACTTAATTGGTCACAATTTTATTTGAGCCGTGCTTTGGCAAAAGGAGGCTTAATGCATCTCCACGGTGCATTATACCAAGCATGACATCACCAAATTATGGATCCATAAAATCCATTTTGTCAAACATCAGACTGAATCACGAGGTAGAATTATCCTTTAACATGCAGAAAATTCAAAGATAGCGAAAAGTTTCGGCCCATGTCAGCCTGCGCGGACTGCGCAGGCTGACATGGGTCGATATTTTTCGCAAATGCATTAAGCCCCTTTTTCACGGAGCATGGCTCATTTGGTTTTGATAGAAAAAAAAAATGATCCAATCAGAAACTTAACTTCCTATTTGATAACATCTACGAATCGTGATTTTGTAAAACATATTGCCACAGGCATGTTTGAAAATATACTTGTTCAATGTGGATTATCAAACTGAATCAAACTTTTTTTTTTCTAAATACATGTAAATAAAAGCTATTCTTTGAGAAAGGGAGATCTCATGCATCTCTGTGATACATTAAACCAAGCAAGGTCATCACATAATAATGGATCCATCAAATCCATTTTATTTAACAAATGACTGAATCATGGGGTAGAATGGTTCTTGGACATGCAGAAAATTTACAAATATCAAAAAGGTTCGACCCATGTCACCCTGCGCGGACTGCGACACTTTTATACTGTTACATTTGCATCAAACCCCCCCCCCCCCCTATGTCTCATATACATGAATGATGAAAAGATTGTGGCATAAGGGAAAAAATGCTCGTAACTTAAGGAGCAGTTTCCCTTTTTTTTCCATTTTATTTTCAAAAACTTTTGAAATGCAATGTTTTCTTTTGTTGCAATTTTTTAACATTTTTAAAATTTGCTGTAGATTAACTCAGGATAAGCCTCTTGGTCAAATTGAAAGCCTTTGTAGAGTGAAAATCAATTTTGACTCGAATGATAAGAAATTTGTCTTCCAAATGGTAGAAAACATTTTGGGAAAAGGAGAAAATGCTGGTACAGCATTTTCTCCTTTTCCCGAAATGTTTTCAAATGCTATCTTTCGCCAGGATCGTTAAAACATAGCATTGTTTGGCAGAAGGTTAACTCTTTACTAAACGACAAAAATCTAGACTAGTCCAAATTGAAGGCATTTACAAACAACAAAATAAATGCGATTGAAAGAATTAAAATTGTATTTGGAAAGGTAGAAAACATTGTTTAAAAAACAGAAATTGCTGGTAACCAGCATTTTCTCCTTTTCCCACAATGTCTTCAAAAACATACTATCTCCCTTCAGGGTCGTTAAAACATGGGATTGATTGAAAAAGGGTTTTCTTAATACACTGTAAATGCAACATCCTAATTTCGACAAACTTCTTTTTTTATTTGTTGTTTTAAAGTACCTTTTAAGTGCCATCACAAGTGTTCTATACACATTTCCTTGTATATATCCGTTTTTCAATTCCTCGTGAATTTTCATTTAGATGCTATTAAAAAGATACGACAGCTTTTTATTTTCTTTCACAATTTTTTATCCTTTTTTATTTGTTTTTCTATCTCTTTAACGTTTGGCACAAAAGATATGAACTCTATACACACACTCTAAAAATCGAAATACGGACAATAAAAAAAACACACACATTTTTTTCGGGGCGGGGAGATGGGGGGACAAGGTCAATTCTCGAGGAATTGGAGTGAAAAAAAAATGAAAGAAGGAAATGGGAATTCCACTTTTTTTTTTTTAAACTGATTTATTATATGTAAACGCCTCGTGTTTCTTTTTACCATCTGTTTATTCGTCAAGATGGCCTGTTTCAAACAACCAATCAAATCAAAGGTCAATTAAGGACCTGACCAATAGATACATTGTAAGATAACTTTTTTTTTTTCCCACGTCACTCGTAATGATTTCTTTTTTTTTTGCGGAAGTGGAGGGGGTTGGAGTAAAGCGGTTTATTGGTTCACATTGTGTTTAAGAGAACAGAATCTAAACAGACTAATCCTTTGCAAAACAATCCGTTTCTTTTTTCAAACGATCCTGCTGATGATTTTAAAAAATTAGCCAAAAAAAGGAGAAAAATGCTTATAATTTTTTCTTGCAACCCTTTCAAAGTGTCTTTGTTTGTTTATTTGTTTGTATGTTTAACACCGTTTTTTCAACATTGTTTCCGTTACATCGCTGAGGTCAGTGCACATATCCATATTTTCCTGGTGTTTCTTCTTAGCATTACTTCGCGCAATATTCTTTCGAAGCCACTGGTTGCTTTTCCACATAACCTTTGTCGAAACATTGATCAGCTTTGAAAGAGGAATAAATCCTATTGCTGTGCCTATCATCAATCCCCAAAAAGAAATCGGTCGAACTGAAGATTTGAACCAACGACCCCCTGTTTTCAAACCTCGTACGTTACCGACTGCGCAACCGGGCTCGGCTCCCCTTTCAAAGACAAATCCCACCATTCAAACATGCATCTTTTCTTTTTCCTCCATGTTTTTCAAAGCCCTTCTCCAACAAGGTGTATTTGGTAAAAATTGTAAGGTAAATATTTCTATTTTTGCTGATAAAAGTTTATAAATTCATCTGTATATGGCCTGCAACACGCGAAAAGGGACAGTCGGACATTTGCGTAAAGTGTCGTCTCGGATCAGCCTGCGCGGACTGCGCAGGCTAATCCGAAATGACACTTTCCGTTTTTATGTAATTTTCTGTTTTGCGAAAGTCTACTGTAGCACAAAATGTAATGTAGTCTTAAAGTGCCGTCTCGGATTAGCCTGCGCGGACTGCGCAGGCTGATCCGAGACGACACTTTACGCAAATGTCCGAATGCCCCTTTTCGCGTGTTGCAAGCCATATATGTTTATCTACATGTGGAGCCCGGTAGCGTAGTTGGTAACCTACAGGACTTGAGACTAGGGTTTCACTGGTTCGAATCCCAAACTCTGCGAGGATTTATGAGTTATGAACTGCCTCAGGATTCATTCCTCTTTCACCGCTGATCAGTTTCGACGACGAATAATACGCGAAGAACTGGTAAAATAAACTCCAGGAAAGCATGGACAGGTGCACTGGGCGCAGCGATATAACTGAAATCATGTTGAAAACAGCGTTTAACCCGATACATTCATCCATCCATCCATACATACATATACATGTACATTACAAACAAACAAACAAACACACAAACAAAGAAAACATACAAATACAAGGGTGTCTGTCCACATGTCTGTCAAATTTATCATAACCCATGACTAAGTATAACGATCGTTCATGGTCACATGATGTAACCTGTCTGGTTATCTAGGCTTTTGTCTATACCATTACCGCACTATCCCGTGTTTTAAGGGCCTTGGAAAATGGGCTTTTGAAAACATTGTGGGAAAAGGAGAAAATGCTGGTAACCAGCATTTTCTCATTTTCCCACAATGCTTTCAAAGGATTACTTCCTAAGCTTCGTAAAAACGTGGGATTGTTTGGTAAAACGTAAACGCTGTCTGCAATATTATATCAGTCCTATTATGGGTGCCCAACGCACTTATACATGCTAACAAAAATTTTCTTCTTTTCTCACAATGTTTTCTGTCCTTTCAGAGACAAATATGATCATTTGGGCCACATCAAATTCTATCGTCTGCAACTTCTTTGGATTTGGGTCAGTTCAAATTTTGTCGTCTAGTACAGAGGTAATTGTTTTCTCAGTCTCTATTTACGGCTAAAAAGACATTCCACTCAAACCCATAAGTTTTTTTTTCTCTTCTCATTTTATATGCTTGACTAAACAAGCGGACGGTATAGATCCAAGATCAGACTGCACGTTCTGTGCACCTTTTTTTCGCATATGGTACTAAATGGCATTAAAGCGATAATCCAAACAATTTTATAGTTTAAAACAACAACAACAAAAAAAAAAGGCATGCTCTGGCAAAAGGGGGCTTGATGCATCTCCGAGGTGCATTTTACCACGCAAGTCATCATATAATTATGGATCCATAAAATTCATTTTCTCTAATATTCTAGTTCAATCACGAGATAGATTAGTCCTTGGACATAAAGAAAATTGACCAATAGCGAAAAGTTTCGGCCCAGGTCAGCCTGCGCAGATTGCGCAGGCTGACCTGGGTCGGTACTTTTTGCAGATGTATTAAGGCCCCTTCTCACAGAGCATGAACAATCAACAGAATACAACAAAACCAAAATTAATATAAATCTAACCAACCTGTATTTTCGGTAACAATTCAGTTGGTAATATTACACCGGTACAAAATATTTGTAACGAAAGCACAAATCTTTACGACACTGTTTCGCTAAATTATCAAAATCTTGTATGTTTGTCCGTCTGTCTATATATGTATATCTGATTATTTACTTTGTCTATCCAAACAACTTCAACCATTTCCTTCATGTTGTCATATTTTGATTCGGAAAAATGAAACCCGATTTGCAACACGAATAGTTGCGCTCAACTAGGGACCCTGGAGAAAGCATGGTGACTTAAATCTTATGAAAGAATTGCGCATTCAGGTTCCGCAATTTCTTCTCTCTATTAGTCACAATGTTTCTTCTAAAACGTATTACTATTGTAGATAGCCAAATGGAAACCATGTGACAGAAAGCGTTAATTATTCTATTATCTCAGACAACAAATGTCGGTCTTTCGTCACGTGATATCCTGTATGTCCGTGTTTATGTCCGTGTGCTGTATATATAATATACATGTAAGGGCGACACTCTGGCAAAAGGGTGTTTCAAGCATTTCCGTGATGCATTATACCAAGCAAGTCATCATATAATTATGGATCGGTAAAATCCACTTTGTCAAACAACCGACTGGATCATCGGGTAGAAAGGGTCCTTTGACATGTAGAAAGTCGACCAATTAAAAAAAAGTTTTGACCCAGGTCAGCCTGCGCAGTCCGCGCAGGCTGACCTGGGTCGATACTTTTTGCAGATTCATTAAACACCCATTTCACAGAGCATGACTCATATATAGATGTGTCTATTATCAGATATAGGTAGTAGATATCCGTCTTAAGTAGCGTATATGAAAGTAGAAACTTTACTCTTCTCAGCGTCAAATATAACGCTTGAGCTCTTTGGACGGCTCAAAGTACAAAGTAAGATTATCAAGAAAGCAAAATCTCGCCCCTTTTGTCTCGGGAAAATTGTAAAACCGTGTATGTATGTCAGTTGCGTGACATGCAAAATACCATTCGGCAAACCTCGGGTGATCGGTTGATCAAGTCCCTCGGCTGTATCATGTAGCTTGATATGCACCTAAACGGTACATTTCTTCGCCGGAAGTACACCGCTTCACCGTTCTTAAAATTGTAACACTCCACTCGGAAAGCTTACACTAGTCACAATTTTCCGTTGGAATCTTTCTAAACACATTTCTCATGACAAACAATTTGTACATTTATTTTCTAACTCGATCGTTCAATTACGTTTGCATTTTTGCGCGATAGGTTGCTTATCACAGTGGCGGTTGTTGCTGTTGCTATAACATTTACAGGGCGCCGCCATGTTTAAGATCATATGGCTGGCAGTATTTCAAAATGGAAACCCATTTGATACGGAAGAGGTCAGATGTAGGTACGGAATTGGCTGAGTTGTGACGCGTATTGAGTAACCGTGCAAAAATACATACTGGCAAGCCAAGTGTGACGAGCACTACGTTGTTCTATCCATCCTTGACTGATTTAAACCACATTATAATCCCTGTCGCTACTGGATTTTGATAGTTATCGCCCTTAGAACTACATCGTCGAAACCAATCAAACGTCGCATAACCCTCCCGGTAAAATCCACGCACGTATTTTGACATTCCATCATTCGGTGTTTAGTTTATCCCTAAACTTCATTTAATGACGTATATGACAAATTTTTCTAACGGACAGATTTTTTTAAAACTTTGCACATACAAAGTTCATCATGTCTCTAGGAGATTACAGTAAGAGATATTGGTCACCGTGCTCGTTTCAGAGATATTCGCCTCTGAAAAAGGTATATACAGTTCCAAAATTCAGCTTATATTGGATTTAAAGCGCCTTTCTTTAATAGTCAGTTAAACAGGAAAATTACAGGAAAAATATACAAATATACATCATTTTAATGAAAAATCATATAAAAGTCTGGTTTTGAGCATGGTATATGTACAAATATGCATGTTATATATAGACCATTGAGTTAAAAGGGAGATAATTTGATCGAATTAAGGGTTAATCTTAAAAAAATACATACTTTCTAAAGGACAGATTTTTCTTAAACTTTGCACACTTATGGTATTTATAATTCTAAACAATACGAAAAAATAAAAACGGCACCTATCCGTGCTTATTTCGTCAGAAAACAAGGTTGAAGGTCACTGTGGAAGTTATTTTTTCAGGGAAAAAATGGGATAAAAGCTTAGCAGACATAGTGGGAAAAGGAGAAATTGCTCAAAAGGAGTGATTTCTCCTTTTCCAACAATAATTTTCAAAGAGGAAACAGCTTTGCTTCCACAGATTTAATTTCCTGCCTTTGTTTCCTTGTTTGGTGTGTAACGCCGTGTCAGCAGCATTTTAATCATTTCAAGGTGACAGTTCAAAGATCCATTTTTTTCTCTTCACCAATACTACCCGAAGAAAGGGCTACTTGTTTCAGTGCACCAATAGAATTACCATTATGCACAAAAAATACATAGGTGCACTTATGATTTAATATCCACGACAAAAATACATGCGCAGTAGAATGCGCGCAAATATTTGTCATATACGTCGTTAACTAATTCACGGGTGGTAATCAGGGGAACTAGCTCTCAAAAACAGTCAATGGAATTTTGTGGCCCCAACATATCCAGGGACTCCCGAAGGCTCTAGCTCTCGAGTTCCCGTATGTGTTTTGGAGCTAGTTCCCCAGATTACCACCTGTGTAATTTGTTACAGTGAATGTTAAATGTTTTTCTTCTACATTTTTGGCAATAATTCTCAGACGATTCTCGCCTGCGGTCGCTATTTTTTATTCACGTTTTGCTGGTTATGGATAGCAAATGTAAAACCCGATTTCATTGGTGTTTTTAGAAAAGGCTGCAGCCGATGATGAAGCATATCTCGGGGATTACAAATTTAGACTCGATCAGCCAAGGATAAATAGAACAATGTAGTGGTAGTTTCCCTTAGCTTGCGAAGATGGCGAGAACACGACAAAGTCTCGTGTTGGCAAATGTCGAGATATGCGAGCTTTTTAGTGGCCTCAATTCTATTCCGTACAAATCCACTGAAATCCAGAGATATTTTTATCATAAAAGCTTGACTAAACGAGTCGATGGCATAGATCCAAGACTCATTGACAGTGCAGTCTGGTCTTGATTTATGCCGTTGAGAGGGTAAACTCTTTCAAATAAGCATCCGCCCTCAAAAAAAAAATCTTTAACTTTTTCTATGTCTGAAAATACAGTTTTTCTGAAGTTAAAAATCGATTTGGTCACAGTTTAGCATCAGGAGAGGACGTTGTGGATCCAAGATCCTGCCAGTATTATCTCCTTTTCCCACACTGTTTCCAAAAGATCATTTTTTCAAGGTTGTAAAAACTCGACATTGAGTGGCAAAGGGTTAAAATATGTAGGAAGCAAGGTGAACACAAACTTGCGTCTGTGGACGGAGTGACAGACGGAAAGAAAGAAAGAAAGGAAATGAGTGTCTGACAGACAGACTGACTGACTGACTAACTAAATAACTAAATAACTAACTAATTGAGAGAAAAAGCGAAGACTAAAGCTATAAGAAGACAACTTTCATATAAAGACCTGAGTATTGTGTAGAAGTTTCCATCGTAAGTTCATTGGAGCAGTTTTCATTGTTGTTTGCCATAGTTTCTTTCTATTTTTCTAAAAATCGCAAACTCTCGAAGTATTTATAACAGCATATTGAGCTATATATATTTAGATAGAAATCTCTCTGGGCTTTCCCATATGATATGACTAAAAATAATAAAGCGCTCGTCCAATCACAGATAAGGAAGTACATGTAAAATTAACCTACTTAAACAAAATTTTAGACTTGCCCCACTATTGAAGAAATTCGCAGGTGACAAATTAGGTGTTTATAAAATAACTGGATTTTTCCCAGGAAGTACAAAAAAAAACATTGTGGGAAAAGGAGAAAAATGCTGGATACCAGCATTTTCTCCTTTTCCATGATATTTTCAAGAGCCCTTCTACATCGGAATTGTTAAAACACGGTTTTTTTGGGGGTACCAGATTAATACAAAGGATTAAGTAGTAAAGGATTAACCCTTTCTCTGCCATCTTAATAAATTCGACATTTTTCTTGATGTCTAAAAATAGATTCCTCTGCATCTGGAGATAATTTTGGTCATAGTTTAGCAACAGGCAGCGGATGATGTAGATCTAATATCAGACTGCACGTTTTTTTGCCGTCTGTTCTTGATTTACGTTGTCCGCAAATCTTATAATTATTGGTTGTAATGGAGCTAAGGGTAACTCATACATCCTTCTCTCCTGTCTGTTCCGCATAGATAGGCCTTATTGAGTCATTCTCTGGCAAAAAGGGGTTTAATGTGTCGCCATGATGCATGATACCAAGCAAGTTATTACATTATGGCGGATCCATAGAATAATCATGAGGTAGACTGGTCCTTTGACTTGCAGAAAATTTACCAAAAGCAAACAGTTTCGACCCAGGTCAGCCTGCGCAGACTGCTCAGGCTGACCTGGGTCGATACTTTTTGTAGATGCATTAAACCCCCTTTTCACAGAGCGTGACTCGAATGTATAAGTAATAGACGAGAAACCTAGTAGTTCAAGTCAGAGAGTGAAACTATAGAACTGAACTGAATATTGAAATGAATTGTTTCATAAACAAACGAACAGTGCAGGAAAAGTAGTGAAAGTAAGTCGCGGTTCGATACAAGCTATTGTTTTACCCACCCCCACCCCCCGTTTCCCCCCTCCCCCTTGACCACTCCGAATAGCCCAACTAGTAAAGAGGTAAGAGCGTAAGACTTATAAACATCAAGTCTCTGCTTCTTTAGGGTGTGGGTGCGAGCCCCACTGCTGGCCATCTAAAGTTACCTATAGTCTTTCGTGTCAGACGTTCAACCGAGGTCCCTATATATACGATTCCTGTGTACAGTGACCACATAAAAGGACAGTGCGAAACTTAGGATGGGTTTCGTCCTGTATCTTGCACTATTCCACCTGACATAACCAAAAAGCCGTCCGGGGCGTCGCCCATATGGGCAACAGGTAGCGACTATGAATAAAAGAAAAACCAATCAACCCTCCCCCTTGCAAACTCGTTACCTCGTTAAACTCGTTAACCCTTCACCAGTCGACAAAATTTTAGAATTTTAGCAATTTTTGGCTGAAATTATGTAATTTGTTTCTGAAAGGATGGAAAACATTGTGGAAAAAAATAGGAGAAAATGTCGGTTACTTGCATTTTTTCGTTTACCTACAATGTTTTCAAAAACCATCTTTCTCAGAATCTTTAAAACTTAATTGGCAAGGTGTTAAAACAAATAAAAAGCCATGGACTTTTTCAATCATCCTTCATAGATGGATAGCCCCTGTAGCTCAGTCGGTAGCGTACAGGACTTGAGAACACGGGGCGTGGGTTCGATCCCTGGCTCAGCCAACTTCTTTCCGAGAAAACAGCCTTCTGAAAACATTGTGGGAAGAGGAGAAAATGCTGGTTACCAGCATTTTCCCCTCTTCCCACAATGTTTTCTATCCTATCAAAGACAGAAATCATCATTTAGGCTACCTTTAATTTATGGTCTGAAAGTGCTTTCAATTTGGTCGAGTATAAAATTATGTTGTTTGGTAAAGGGTTAAAAGTTTAAATAAGCAACTTGCTTTTAATACAAACGTAGTGAAAAAAAATCCTTTTTGGGCTTAAGAAGGAATTTCTTCGTTACTAGCATTTTCACCTTTCACCACAGTATATTCAAACTCTGCTATCGTAAAGGAGGAAATTGTCCATTACGAGATTTATTTTTGTTTTGCCACAAAATTTTTAGAATTAGTCCGATGAAAGACGAAAAGTAAAGATTATTTGCAGAAGTCAGCGTATCATCCAATTGTCTTGGTTATTACATTATTTATAATCTTTCATCCGATTGATTTAAGAATAGAAAATGAAACTAGACACTCCTCTAGTGCTCTGTGTTCTATTTATATATTTTGATATGAAGCATCAGTCTATAAATCTGGGTTAGCCAATCAGAAGTTGTGTTACTTTCTAAATCTAAATTTAGACTATGATTGATATTAAGAAAGTTTGAGGAATACGGACTCAGACTGATTTTATTTGATATTCTTATATTCAAAGTTTTGTTGTTGTTTAAAACAAAACAAGCATCACGTATTTTAACAACAATGGGAAAGAAAACTTATGACAACATTGTTGGAAAAAGAGAAAATACTGGTAACCAGCGTTTTCTCCTTTACCCACAATAATTTCAAGCCTTCGAAGATAAATCCATCTCATCATTTGGTATTAGGAAAGAAAATGAAACAAGAAATTCAACATGCTTGTTAGCGTATAAAAATATTTATCGTCAGTCTATAAATCTTAATTTTCATCCTACGTCCCAAAATGAAATATCTATTTTTTTTTTTCATTATGATCTATAATCGTTTCGCAGTCCCTTGCAACATTTGAAAGACAGAATCGAGCCCCGGTAGCGCATTCGGCAGCGTACAGGACTTTAGAACAAAGGGTCGCTGGTTCAAATCCCCAGCTCGGCTGATTGCTTTTCGAGGATTCAAGACAGTCATTCCGACAAGATTCATTCCTTTCTCACCCTTGCTCATTTTTTTCGACAACTGTTATGTGGGAAAGCAGTCAGTGGCTTGGAAAGAATTTTGTGGTATAAATGATAACGCAGGAAACCATCGACCGGAGCTCTGGCCACCAATGTATAACTTATATAATGTTGAAAGTGGCGTTAATCATCATACAATTAACTGAAAGACAGAAAACAAGGAAGAGATAAGAAAAGAAAGAAGACGGAATTAGAAAGAAAGAACGGCTCGTTCGGTTTGGTGTGTATGTTATCTAACGCTGTTTTCGACATCTTTTATGTTATATCACGGCGGTCAGCTGACTTTTTTTTCTCTAATACTTCGCCACAATTTGTTATATCAAACGTGTTAGCGGCCAAAAGTAAACAATTCGGCTGTTAAAATGCATCTAAATTTAAACCATACCATTTGAAAGGGAAATTATGGTCAAGATAACAATTTGTTATTTTACGGTCAGTCCAAATATTAGTCGATTATACGGTAGAAAAAATGATTTTAAAATTGGTTCAAAAGTTGCCAAGTGGCTCTTTCTTTTGTTTACTTTTATCTTGGTCTTAAATGCATTTTAACACCCACATTGTTTACCTTTGGCCGCTATTAGATTAGGACATTAACTTTTTACGCAAATGACAAAATTTTACACTGGTCCAAATTGAAAGCATTTGCAGACGACAAACTCAATCTTGCTCAAATGATGATTTTAATTTCTTTTTAAAGTAGAAAACTAGGAAAAGGTAAGCAGTATTTTCTCCTTTTCCTACAATTGTTTTCAAAACCCTTCTTCTTCAAGATCGTTAACCCTTTATCCTGCTGCATAACTAACATGAAACTTTCAAGCCGATAGTAAAAACCCAAATTCTGCTATTTCAAAGGTATTTTTGAGAGAAAGATATCTCCTTATCGGACTGTGTAGATCCAAGATCAGACTGCACGTTCTGTGCAGTCTGATCTTGATCTACACAGTCCGCAAAAGGTCAGTGAGTCTCGCTTAGCAGCTTAAAGGTTAATACTTGGCATTGTGTGGAAAATAAAAAAGTTAATTTCCTTTTCTTTTAGGATTAAACTAGCTTTATCTTTTTGAAACGTATACAAACTATATTAAGTTTCAGGGTTAAGTTGGTTGATTGAATGGTGTTTTACGCCGCTTTCAACAATATTTCAGTTAAATAACGGCGGCAGCTAGCTTATTCATGCATGTCCGGGATTTCACAAGTACTAGGCTAGGGCCCTGAAGTGTCTTACTCAAGGACATTACCAATGAAAATCCAGTGCTTCCAGTGAACATGCCCTTGTGATGACGATCATGAGGGAAAAGGCTTTTAAAAACATTGTGCAAAAAGGAGAAAAAGTTGATTTTAGGCTTTTGAAAACATTGTGGGAAAAGGAGAAAATGCTGGTAACCAGCATTTTCTCCTTTTCTCACAATGTTTTCTACTCTTTCGAAGACTATCATTCCCATGATTTGAGCCGCTTGAATTAAAGTGATTTCAAATGTGCAAGGTTCAAACAAAAATAGTTGAACCAGGCTCTGTGAAAAGGGGCTTCATGCAACTGCAAAAAATATCGACCTATGTGAGCATGCGCAGTCCGCGCAGGCTGACCTGGCTCGAACCTTTTCGCTGTCAGCTTTCTGCATGTAGAGGAACCTGTCGTCTATCTGGTCAATTTTCTGTATATCAAAGGATCATGTTACGCATTAATTCAGTCGGTTGTTAAAGAAAATGTATTTTATGGGTCAATAAATATGTGATGACTTGCTTGGTATAATGTATCACGAAAATGAATAAAAATAAACCTTTTGCCAGAGCATGGTTCACTTCGAATAGACAGTTTTTAATAATAACCTACACATTTTGTCTCGACCAGTCAGATTACAAACCTTTGATTACAAAATTGGACTTAAATTTAGGGGGAAAATTTGACTTTAAATCTATGTCATATTTAGGCACTTTGACGTTTTATCTTCCCGAAAGAATTACAAAACCATAAAAAAGCGAATATTAGATATAGGGAAAAGATTATTGAAATTTGTTTCAGAAATACATATAGTACAGAAAAAAAAAACTTCGCAAGAACAGGGGAGTTTTCTGCTTTTTTCATCGTTTTTTGCTGTTGTTGGTTGGTTGTGTTTATTGTTGTTTGTGTTTGTTCTTGGCTGTGGTTGTTGTTGGTTGAGTTTGTTGTTGTCTGTTTTTGTGTTTGTTGTTGTTGTTTGTTGTTGTTTGTGTTTGTTATTTGTTGTGGTTGTTGTTGGTTGTGTTTGTTCTTCTTTGTGTTTATGATTGTAGTTGTATGTGTTTATTGTTGTTTGTGGTTGTTGGTTGTAATTGTTGTTGCTTGGGTTTGTTGTTGGTTGTGATTGTTGTTGGTTGGTTGTTGTTTGTTTTTGTTGTTGTTTGCGATTGTCGTTGGTTGTGGTTTTTGTTGGTTGGTTGTGGTTGATGATACTTTAAGAAATCTAATGCAAGTATTTTGAAGCGTATATCAGCGCGAGAAAAAGATCAACCCATTGCTAAATAAGGAAATTTTATTCTTCCCCAGTTATACAGCGTTTGCAAGCAACAAGCTGGCCCTTTACCAAATACTATCCCGTGTTTTAACGACCCTGGGAAATAAAGCTTTTGAAAACATCGTGGAAAAAGAAGAAAATACTGGTTACCAGCATTTTCTCCTTTTCTCACGATCTTTTCTACTCTTTCTCAGACAAATTTTAAGATTCGGACCACATTTTGTTTGTTGTGTACAAATGCTTTCAATCTGAACAAGTGTAAAAATTGTCGTTTGGTGGACGGACATTATGGATAAGGAAAAAAAAGCTAGTCACCAGTATTTCCTCCTTTTCTAATAACGTTTTCTACCCTTTAGAAGACAATCATTCCCTTGGTATAAGCCTTCTTTGTTTTAACGTCAATGAGGAAAAAAAAGCCTTGTAACAAATCACAATGAAAAGTAGTTCAGTATGCAACTGAAGTACAATCTATCATTTTAAAGTAAAACACTTTTTTTTCTCAATAGGAAAAAAAAAATGTTTTATTTTTATGTGATACATTTGCCTGTTAAAAACACTGTGGGAAAAGGAGATAATGCTGGGTACAATTCGAAGAAGAACTGGGATGTTGTACCCGGACTTTCGTGGTTCTTAGTCGTTCTCCCTAAAGGTCCACAGCATACTTAGTACAGTCAGTTTATTGATTGATTGTATGTTTTTTTTTTACTCCGTTTTCAACATTATTTCAGTTATATCGCTTCGGCCGGTGCACGTATCCATGCTTGCCTTTAGTTTCTTTAAACCTCCCACAACTTTCTAGCTCCTTTTCCCCATTACTATCGTCGAAACAGTGAGCAGAGGTTAGAGAGGAATTAATTTTGTCGCAGTTTCTATCATCCATCCTCGCCTGAGAGAAATTGGCCGAGCTGAGGGTTTGAAACAGCGACCCCCCTGTACCCAAGTCCAGCAGGCTACTGCTTCTTTTTCCACAATGTTTTCAAAAGCTACCATCTAAAATAGGTTTACATATACAGCAATAACCTTACACGATCTTCAACAGACCATTTTCAAAAATAATGTAAAAATTTAACACATTAATCAGTACAGGCTAAACACAGAGGGCTTTTATGGACAGCATAGATCAAGATCAGACTGCACAGAACGTGCAGTCTGATCTTGGGTGTATACCTTCCGCTTAATTGGTCAAGCCTTCAAAATGAAAATATTTCTGGGTTTCAATAGATTGTATTTTCAGCCTTAGAAAGAAGTCCCGAGCTCAATCAACCCCGAGACAGAAGGCTGTTGAAAACATCGTGGGAAAAGGAGAAAATGCTGGTAACCAGCATTTTCTCCTTTTCCCACAATGTTTTATACCATTCTAAATCCAAAGCTGATCATATCAACCAAACCTAGTTTGTCGTCTGCAAATGCTATCAATTTGAACAAGTCTCAAATTTCGTCGTTTGGTAAAAAGTTAAATGGTATTTTTCTTCCGACTACCTGAACTAGTTTATTATGCAAAAATCCCCAATAAGTCATGGCTGACCAATAACCAATTTCTTGAATTTGTATAGATTTTATCTATGTCCTTCTTTCTGTCCCATTTTCTTCCTCTACCGAAAGTAATGTATTAGCACGATGTAAACGATGCAATAATTGTCCTGCATTTATAGTCTCGGTGTCCCTTATCAACATGGAAGCCGTGGCGATCCCAGTTCGTTGATCCGAAAATACGGCTTATCCGGAAACTTTAGTAGGAAACAGAAGTCTTCGGATAAACGAGGCTCGACAGTGACTTATTTAATATCAACGTAATAAGCTTTTCAATGAGATTAATTGTTAGTTAAGCTTGATTTTTTTTTTTTTTCGTCTGTCCGAATGTCTGGGAAGAAAGCGCGGACTATGTAGATCCAAGATCAGTCTGCACGTTTTGTGCAGTCTGATCTTGATCTACACTGTCCGCAAAAGCAATGAAGTCTGGGCTCAGCGCTACAAAGGTAATAAAAAATCAAAGTACTGAAAGTACTGACATTCCGGTTATTAAATCCAATCCGGTCTCATTCAGATCCAGTTCAATCCATTGACTTTACCCGACGCTCTTGATTATTTACTTCTCAAAACAAGAAATATCATGAAAAAACTTCAGTTTGTTAACTTTTAATTTAAAACAGGTTATTTCGTTGAAATGATATCTCCCGCCTAAAAAGACCTCTTTAGATAGAAACAAGTAAGAGGTATTGTGTTTTGCATGTACGCGTGGCCTTTTTGTTATTGGTCCATAATGAAATGATCTATTAAGCCCCCTTTTTCCACAGCATAGCATTTCATTAGATAAAAACAAATAATGATTGTCTGTGGCTTATGATAAACAAGATGAATATGAAGTTTCATAAAATTTTGTCCATTGTTAAAGCACTGCTGTGTAGGAATCAGTGATATGAGCCTGATTTGCATAGGTCACTCAATTTACATAATTTTTTATAAGCAAACATCATGCACCTTATCAATGACATCTTGTACAGTCTATTACTTTTTAAGTAGACATGTTCAAATCGGGATGGTAGAGGGTCTGTGCTTTTTGTCAAAATTCTCATATATGACACAATTAAGATTCCTAGCAGTAAGGAGTTATTTTTCTGTGAGGAAGTATGTGGCAACTGTGGGGTTTTTTGTTTACATTGAGTCTGGCTCAATCTAGATGCCTATAGACTAGCTTCGCTAGTCTAAAAAACAGAGTATAACATCTTTTCCTAGTATCTCCCTTGATATCGAATTATATATTCACCAGATTTACTTCCCTTTGAGTGTTACTAAATCACCGTGAAGCGATACATATCCTCGTATCTGGCTGTGCTTGCCAAACGTTCGTTTCAAAAGAGCTTTCACCTTTTCAAAATCAATCCAACGGACTGGCACAGCATAGCACAAAGTAACATGTCTAACTAAAAGGGTTGCAAGAGTGCTCATTAGCAGTATTCCTCCGCTAATTGAGCCATGCTCCGTGTAAAGGGGGCTTAATGCATGTCCGTGATGCATTGTACCAGGCAAGAAATAATTATGGAGCCCTAAAATCCACTTTATCTAACAACCCACTGAATCCTGGGGTAGACTGGTCCTTTGACAAGCACAAAAATGACCAATAGCGGACTGGGCAGGCTGACCCGAGTCGAAACTTTTTGCAGATACAGCAAGCCCCCTTTTCACAGAGCATGGTTTATTTGTTTAGAAAGGTCATTCCATATCTATAGGAGAAATTGCAAGCATAACAAGCAGCCAGTAGTTTTAATAAACTTAGCAAGCGACATCCCGAATGCAGTTGTTTTATTCACATATTGTTCCAAATCTAAGCCAACACATCAAAATTAAATACAGATTTTAATTCAGTTCAGTCGAACAGCAAAATGACACCGAAAATCTATAACTCTCAGAACGTGATATTAATTTTTTTTCTCTTTTTTAAATGAATCTTCCAAAAACTGAAACCAAAATTAAGTCTTTACAACCATTCATTGTCCCTTGAAATCATGGCATTCTAAATAGATTTTGCAGGAGAAAGCTTTGAAAACTTTATAGCTAAGGATTGGGGTTTAATACATATAAAACATTGTGGCTAAAGATAAAATGGCTCGTTACGAGCAATCTATTGTTTTTCAACAAAGATTTTTTTCTAAAGAAAAAGCGGTTTGTTGCAAATCACAAACAGTCGTGTACAAGACCTATCAACTCATTAACCCTTTACTCCACAATGCCGACTTTTAACGCCCCTGGAAAAGAAGGCTTTTGAAAACTTCGTGGGAAAAGGAGATAATGCTGGTAAGCAGCATTTTCTCCTTTTCCCACAATGTTCTCTACGCCATCAAAGAAATATTGCACTATTTGAGCCAACTTGAAATTGTCGTCTGCAAATGCTTTCAATTTGGACAAGACTAAAATTTTGTCGTCTGGTAAAGGGTTAATGACAAATATATTTTAGGCTTGTCCAAATCCAAAGCATTTGCAGACGACAAATTCAAATTGACTTAAACGGCAGACCGTTTTTTTAAAAAAAAGAGAAAACTATGTGAGAAAAGGAAACAAATGCTAGTTACCGGCATTTTTTCGTTTTCGTACAATGTTCATCTCAGGGTCGATAAATCTCAGGATTGTGAGGTAACGACAAATTGTTTAGACTTATACAAAATGAAAGAACCTGCAGACGATTATGTTAAATCGAAGGGATTTGTCCTGGGATGGTTATAAACAACTAGAGGCGCTTGAGCGCCTGTATCGCTCCACAGGCCTGATATTTCTATAATGGCGAAAGGAAGTTTTTAACAATTATCATTCAATCCTGCATTTTAGCTCACTGAAGAAACAATTTGGTAGACAACCACCATAGGAACTTACCTGCAAAACAACAATGAAATCCAATGAATAGTTTTAGAGAAGAAATTTTTCAAAGATTTTACTTTATACCATAAAAGGAAAATGAGTCTCCCACAAAAGCCATGTTTTTTGACAGATCTTTTTTTTTTTAAGGAATTCTGTAAACCTGCATCTAAGGGACATTCCTGTAAAATAATAATGCTATCCAAATAGCGGTTTGGGAGGAGAAGATTTTTAAAGGTTTTTTACTTTGGTTGCCATGGCAACCAGAATTCTTCATGGAACACAATTATTTGAAGGAATTTGAAAGAGGACCACCAAAGGAACATTCCTGTGAAATTTGGTAAAAATCCAGTCAATAGTTTCTGAGGAGAAGTTTTTTAAAGAAAAAGTTTACGGACGCACGCACGGACGAACGGACGAACGAACGGACGGACGGACGGACGGACGGACGGACGGACGCACGACGGACACAACGCCATGACAATAGCTCGCTGGCCTTCGGCCAGTGGAGCTAATGATTGAAAGGCAGAAAACACTGTTTTCCGGTATTTTCTCCTGTTCCTGCAATGTTTTAAGAAGCCTTTGTTCGTCAGAGTCACGAAAACAAGGGATTTGTTAAACGGTAAGATAGTCACGTGTGTGATGTGAACTGTTCGATGTCTGTAATAAGAAGAGTCCACATAAATGTAGCTTCCGTAAGAATAACCAAAAGATCTTGTCGAATAAACGGTAGGGAGTAGATATTTGTGTAAACATTCTATGTCTCCTTAATTGGTTAGGTAGTTAGCAATATTTCTCGGCATTTCTTCAATCTGAGTGTTGTAAAACTGTTCGATGTCCTTCAAGGTTCTGACGTCATTAAACGTCAGAAAGTTGATAGCCACGCCTTTTCTTCCAAAGCGACCGCTTCGACCAATCCTGTAAGTTATAAAAATAATTCAAATTCGTCTAATTTTAGCCGTCAGTTTAAGAATTCAAGTTTCTGATTTCATTAAACGCCAGGCATTTAATGGTTACACCTATCGTGCCTAAACATCCGCTTCTACAAAGTTAGGTAAACTGATGAATAAACAAATTTCTACTGCAGCGACAACGCTTAGAGAAACTATACAAGAAACAACCTTAACCTTTTGAAATTACTATATGACATGCCAAATCCAAGGAGCTCAGCGCTGGTAATTCAGGAGTTCCAAGTCCGAACGCCGACACGGCTTAAACCCTATCAGGACATGAATCAAGACAGTAAGACTATTTCCTCTCTCACTTTAGAATATAGTCGTTATATAACGGAAAGCATCCAGTGACTTTGAAAGCTTGTTGTGCGTAGTACTGGTTTGAGAAACTAAAGAACGAATGAAATAGTTCATTTTGGTGGTACTAACATAACTGAAAATCTGTCGAAAACGGCTACAAACCGCATGTGCACTAAAAACTACCTGTAACTAAATGATACCTGTGTATATAATTTTCCCTGTTATACGGGAGGTCATAGTTGATGACCAAGGACACTTGCTGGACGTCAATACCACGTGCAAGGAGGTCAGTTGTTATCAGGACACGGCTGGACCCGGTCCGGAATTCCAGCATGATCACCTCCCGCTCTTTCTGGTCAAAATCACCATGCTAAAATAAAACAACACCCCTATTTCATTCATCGTCTCTTAGCCAAGGTTACCTGCGGAACATTGACATCTTAAAAAATACCTATATAATTTCGAACGATGGATATACAAAATTACGTTTTAATGAAATATCTTTTTTTCATCAAAATTCAGTAACCAAATACTAGTAAGCAAGTATTCAACTTAATGTAGGAAATTCCATCAGGATGATCAACCTATCATTTGTTTTGTTTTGGAACGGGATCGAGTAACCGGTTTATGAGTAAAGGAATACTGAAATAATTATTTAACCGATATTCGGACGTTCCAACTATTAACCCGTTAAACGTTTACTTGTTTGAACGTCCGAATATCGCTCACTCATTTCAAAATTCAGTTAATCGAAAAAAATCACTTTTGTCTTTTATCAGGATGTTGCTGTACCTAATCGGAAAACGACAAAAGCTTAAATTCCCTTACTAATTAGATTATTATAACTGAGTTTGGGTAGTGGAACAAACAAACAAAAATGGTTTAAAATAATGTATTTCTCACCAATGAGGAGACAGTAAAGTCTCGGTCATTCAGCTGCTTGTGAAGCAGTTCTACCTTCCTACGACTGTTACAGAATATAACCGCCTGGTTGACACAGACCGTCTCGTAAATGTCGCACAGTGTTTCAAGCTTCCATTCCTATACTGGAAATAAAAGAAGAAATAAACTACATGTACTTAAGATCTAACATGGGCTACTTTACTGTACATAATTGTCCTAATCAAGCAATCGGTCGGTCGATCGGTCGGTCAGTCAACCAATCAGTCAACCATTCAGTCAGTCCACCTACTTACCTACCTACCTAACTACCTACCTACCTACCTACCTACCTACCTAAAGTGATGCAATGGGCCAGAGTTCTTTGACAGGGTAGAAAACATTGTTGAAAAAAGAGGAAAATGCTGGTTACCAGCATTTTCTCCTTTTCCAACAATGTTTCCAATAGCTGTCTACTTCAGGGTCGTCTTACTTCGGGATTTTGTAGTAAAAGATTTAGTGTACTATTAAAGATATACCTCCTTTTCGCACTGCACATAGAACTGGTCAATTCCATCCAGGGTCAGTTCTTCTTTATTGACCAGTATCTTGACTGGGTCTCTCATAAACCTTGTAGTAACGTCAAGTACCTCTGATGGCATGGTCGCTGAGACTAATACAACCTGTGGAAAACAGGAAAAGAAAATATGACTACACAGCGATGGTTGCTGTTTTAAATCAGCGATTGTTAGAGAGAGTGAGAGAGAGAGAGAGAGAGTGACAGAGAGAGAGAGAGAGAGACAGAGAGAGAGAGAGAGAGAGAGAGGGAGGGAGAGGGAGAGAGGGAGGGAGAGGGACGGACGGACAGACAGAAAAAACGTCTCGACGAAACATCTGGAAGAGCATTTGGGAGATACCTGTTCAGAACGGAAGCATTGTAAAACTTAAATATTAAATATACCCAAGGATACTGATGCTTTCTTACAAACCATTCACGAAAATTGAGACTGCACGATAGCGACGAAGATGAGAGAAGGGAGATAACCAAGCAGGAAAAGGTATTACTTTTAATCAGTCATTAGGAAATTTGAGTTACCTCCCCTACACCAAACCACACTCAAAGTACTTTGTACAAGAGCAAAGACATTTTGATCATTTTCAGTCAAATTTGCGAAATCAAAATATTGCATTTCGAGGCTGGTTTTGGTCACAGGACCTAACGAAATATCGGCCGGTGTAGATCCAAGATCAGACTGCAAGTTCTAAGCAGTCTGATCTTCATCTACATTGTCTGCAAAGGGCACTCTGATTCTAATCGACAATACCTGCAAAAACAACTTAAGTTTTACTCAACGCTCTAAGATTTAGGTCATTTATAAAAGTAGCTCGAAAATGATCTGATTTGCTATAAATAGAATTCTGAATATTTAAAAGATACCATGAAAGAAACAAATTGATTATAAAACTAGTCTACTTTGTAATTGAAATTCCTTTTGCTTGACAACGCTTACATCTTTACATTAAATATGTAGAAACCCTTTTCTATTTTCAAACAGGAGAAAACATGTCCAGCACCATCCATATTAAAACTATTAGCAGACAACAGATTTAGTGTGGCTCGAATAAAGGAATTTGCCTGCGTTAGTTTTGAAAACGTCGTGGGAAAAGGAGCAAATGCTGATTACCAGCATTTGCTATTTGTTCTATAATGTTTGCAAACGTCTTAACTCGTAACAAACGACAAAATTTTAGACTGGCCTAAATTAAAAGCATTTGCAGACAACAATTTCAAATTTACTCAAAAACTGAAAAATTGCCTTTCGAACAGAAGAAAACATTGTTTGAAAAGAAGAAAATGCTGGATACCAGCATTTTCTTCTTTTCCCACAATGTTTTCTAAAGCCTTTTTCCTCAAGGTCAAACTCGAGAGTGGTAAAGTATTAAATTAGATCTGTAAAATTTCCTTTCAATTTTCTACTTGTACGGACCATTCATTAAAAAAGAAAACCCGATTGCAGACGGCAAATTAGACGTGCCTGAAATGTTAGAAATTGGTCGTTAAAAAAGGGCAGGAAATATCGTGGGAAAAGATAAAATGCTGCTGTTCTGCCTGTTCTCATTTTCCCATGATGTTAGCAAACGCCCTTTAAACACTCGCTGAGCTCCCAAATATACTAACCCAGCCTCTTTAAACGGCTGTAAATACAATTCACTGAATCTCTGAACGATTTTCAACTTACATACTTATCAAAACTAGGCGACGGTATAGATCAAAGATCAGACTGCACGTTCTGTGCAGTCTGATCTTGATCTATACCGTCTGCAAAAGCCATTGTTTTCACCTGTAGCACTGAAAAGGTTAATGCCCGGATTCGCTAAAGCACAGGAACGTTTGGTTAAGGATTGGGTCACGCCTGTTTTGCAAATCAATACTTTCTTGAATTTAATGTGAGGTAGTCACGGAAACGTTTTGTATGGGAAGGTTGATTGCTTGCTTGATTGATTGCTTGCTTGATTGATCGATTGATTGATTGATAGACAGATTGATTGGTTGGTTGGTTGGTTGATTGATCGATTGACTGTATCGTGTTTGATAACGCTTTAAACATAATTTCAATTGTATCGCGGTAGTCAGTGCACCTATCAATGCTTTCCTGGAGTTCTTTTTTTTTACACAGGAATTCGCACAATTTTCTCTTCAAGCCACCGTTTCCTTTCCAACATTACCATCTTCGAAACAATGATCTGCGGTGAGAGAAGAATGAACCCTGTCAAAGTAATTTTCATCAATCCTCGGAAAGAAATTGCCCGAGCATGGGATTCAATCCAGCGACCTCTTGTATTCATGTCCTGTACGCTACCAGGGCTCGGGTTTACATGAGAAGGAAAGCTGCCTAACTCGTTTCTAGATCTTTAGCACTTATTATTTGTAAAACATTGTTTTACATAAATGTCTGACAGTGTTGATCCGAGATCAATCTGCACGTTTTGCGGACTCTGATCTTAATCAATACACTCAACAAAAGCGTCTGCTGATAGAATAGGCTGAGCCGAAGTTATAACCTTTTACCTTTAGCGGCTGCTAAGCGCGACTCACGGTTCTTTTGCAGACAGTGCAGATCAAGATCAGACTGCACAGTCTGATCTTGATCTACACTGTCCGTTTAGGAGATCTTTACCCCCAAATTACCTCTGAAATAGCAAAGTTTTGGGTTTATTCTATCGGCTTGAAATTTTCATTTTAGTTATTTAGCGAGATATGGGTTAATCAATCATAATTGTATGTTGTGGTATCCACTTATTTTTTAAAGTATCTCACGGGACAGGGTTTCCTGTCTCATGACCAGTGTACCACAGGCCTTTGAAGTTCCATTTGTTTCTCAAGAAACACCGAAATTTTCATTGTCCGATCATCGGTCACTGTTTCTAAAATAGCACATTTTCGCATCGCCTCTATATCGTATACCTTGTACGATATACGTAGAGGCGATGGGCCAGTGTACTATTTTTAGCAACGTTGTTTGATGATGGAGCAATGGAAATTCCGTAATAGATCAATATGGGGCTTCAGTAACTAAACATGTTTTTCTTTGCAATTCACATAACGTTTACTGTTACATTCAGTGAAAATGTGCAATGTTGGGCGTTTTAAGTAACGGGATAGTCGTATTGCAATCGGTTACCAGTTTTTTTTTCATTACATCAGATATGATGTCATCATACTGATTTGAATACAAATCCTAGTAATCGACGAGTGTCATTGATCACGTGACATTCCCATAAGTCTTTGCGAACCTCCGGCGCGAAATCTAAATTACCTTAATAGGCTAAGTAGACCATTAAAGAAATGTCACCCCAAAAGATTTTTTTTATACCATTGTCTTTCTACTTTTCTGATAATTTGCCTGATATTGTCCTACTTAATTCGGAGATAGATTATTTTTTAAGACTCGATGTGGTGAGAATATAAATTTTGTATAGCTCCCATTCAAGATAAGGGTGTTGTCCGTGGTTGTGAGGTAGAGGGTCGGCCTCGTAATATTAAGATCCCGAGTTCAATACCCGGGAATGGGTGTCGACTTTAGGACTGTTCATTGGCCCACACATTCGGCGCGAGTACTGGTGTAGTTTCCAGGCAGAATCGAGAGAGATTAGTATGTATATAAGATGCAAGAATTTGTTTCTCAATCGATAAGTTTAAACTAAACTAAACTCAAGACAAGGGTTCAGGTGTTAATTAATGCCGAAAGATACGCATGCTCTATACATGTATCGTCTGTGTTAATTAATTACCAACAGGAAAGAAAACTATTGTGTCTTTGCATATTATGTCTTTTAATTTAATCCCTACGAGAAATACAATTCTTACAACGGTTATTCTTGTGTCAAACGGTCCCATGTTTTTTTCTTTTCAGCCCCGAGGAAGATAGCTTATGGAAACATTGTGGAGAAAGTTGAAAAAGCTGGTCATCACCATTCTCTCCTCTTATAACGATGTTTTTAAGCTTTCAAAGACAAATCTCATCTTTTTAGCAACTTTCATCTGTAAATGCCTACGATACGGACGAGTTTAGATTTTTGTTGTCTGGAAAAGGGTTAACTCTTTACCAAACAACCTCAAACCAAGTTAACGACCTCCAACAGAGATGGCTTTTGAAAACATTATGGGAAAAGGAGAAAATGCTGGTAACCAGCATTTTCTCCTTTTCCCACAATGTTTTCTACCCTTTCACAAACATATCTCATAGTTTGAGTCACATTTCATTTGTCGTCTGCAAGTACTTTAAATGCAAACGGGTCTTGATTTATATCGCCTGGAAACGGCTTAAGGCTTGTTGTTGTTGGTGCTATTATTGTTGTTGTTTCGGTTGTTTATCAAGCTCAGTTTTATTAATTAAAATTTTCTCCTTCCCCAGACTGTTTTGTTTTCTTCGAAAAACAAATTGCATTTTTTGAACCACATTCAGTTTGTCGTCATGAAATGATTTGATATTGGACCAGTCTAAAATCATGTCATCTAGTTGAAAATTTAAGCAAAAATCCCTTTCCACACATATGGTTTAATCTTTGCGTTTTACAAGCGTTAATCTCTCCCATTATGTTTTATTCACATTTACAGACAAATTGCTTCAATTAAACCATATTTGATATGTCGTCTGCGGTTGCTTTCGATCTGGTCAAATCTAATATCATGTCGTCTCTGCATTAATGAGATAAAATGATTTACGTTGCTGAGATATGGTTTAGTTTTTGAGTTTCACAAAATCTAAAAATCTTAATGTTTCATATTTGCAGTTCCATTTTACAAAGCATGTAGAATACATAGGGCAAAAATATGCTAATTCGGTGTGTGAAGTGTACTTTCAACTCTTTACCATGAGGCAAAATTTTAAACTTATCCATTTTAAAAGCATTTGTAGAAGACAGAATCAAGCTAGCTTGAAGTATAGGATTTTACCTTGAAAGGATAGAAAACATTGTGGGAAAAGGAGAAAATGCTGGTAGCCAGCATTTTCTCCTTTTCCCAAAATGTTTTCAAAATCTTTCGCCCTCAGAGTCGTTAAAACCTGGGACCGTTCGGTACAGTGTACTTTTTAATGGTTTCATACTACGATATATGACGTTTTTGGCGTTTGTTTGCCGGAGGAAAAATACATCTGACATAATGTATATTTCATCAACGTCGCTACGTAACAAAACGTACATTTGTCATTTTAATAAATCGTTTTCGGTACAGTTTAACCCATTTTCAGTACAAAACGATCTTTTCACGCCACCGCAGTTGAAGGCGACAGAAATATTGCCGGAAAAGGGGCGATTGCTAGCGACACTATTATATTGTAATACTTGCTGAAATCATAAAAATATCATACTGCTGAATTCTTTCCACAAATGTAGATCTATGCCTTTAGTCCGCACAGAATGATCGAAACTTTTTGCTGTTGGTCAATTTTCTGCAGCTCAAAGGACCAGTCTACCTCATGATTCAGTTGTTTGTTAGACAAAAAGGATTTTACGGATCCATAATTATGTGATGACTTGCTCGGTATAATGCATTCATTAATCCACCTTTTACCAAAGCATGGCTGATATATACTAGTACATGTTGAAAGAACAAATTCATACTGCTTAATCCTTTCCGCGCCATAGGCGAAAGCAGTGACTTTTGCGGATGGCATAGATCAAGATCAGACTGCACAGAACATGCAGTCTGATCTTTGATCTATACCATCCGCTTGTGTAGTCAAGCCTATACAATCAAAATCTTTGTAAGTTTCAATGGACTGTATTTAGAGCCGTCGAAAGAGGTCGAGAGTTAAAAATTTTCTTCAACTGTATGTGTATTTAATGCATTTAAAAAAGACACGTATCGTAAAGGGTTAAAATCAGAGAAGGAGAGATGAGAGAATTTTAATTGTGTTGAAACCACAAGTTTTCTCCTTTTATTTTCACTTCATTTGTATTTTAAAATTGTTATGTATCAAGTAGATCTAAAAAAAAGTCATTAAGTTTGTGTTATAATAAGTTCAGATTTACGAAAAAAAAAAAGACAGAAATACTACTTGTTGAAACATCAAATTAATGCGTGGTTCCGCACACGTTTGCTCTCTTATATGTTTCCTATTTGGTATTAACCCTAAGGCTGCTTACCGCGACCGTGACCTTTTGCGGACAGCGTAGATCAAGATCAGACTGCACAGAACGTGCAGTCTGATCTTGGATCTACACTGTCCGCTAAGGAGATATTATTCCCCAAAACATACCTATGAAAGAGCAATATTTGTGTTTTTACTTTCGAATTAAAAATTTCATTTTAGTTATTTAGCAGGATACGGGTTGAAAAAAAAAAAAAACACTTCTAATTTCTAAATTCGTATTATATATGAACGTTTGTTCGCAATTACGCTTAACGTAGGGTTATGTATTCATTAATCTTATTTCATGAATTTATTCATTTTATCACGTGACTTCAAGGCACGTGTTGAGTGTATTTGAAGGAAAAATTTAGAATCACGGAAGTATTCTTATACACAAATTTTCAATTGATGCATGTACTCGTAGACCAAGAAACGGACAATGTAATAATCACTGTGGAAAAAGCAATCTCTTGGTCTGCATAATAAAAAAATAAGTCGATACATGTAGTAAAAGTAGCCATAATAAACTTCAAGATCAAACTGCGGGTTCTGTGCTGTCTGATGTTGTATCTACACTGTCCGTAGATGCAATGAAAGTCAAGCTAAGCAGGTGCTAACATCACCTTGATTTCTTTACAAACGTTGAAAGAAGATAAAGAAAAAAATGTCGTCAGTTGATAAAAAAGATTTGGATACTTAACCCTTAGGCTGCTATGCGCGACTCAAGCACCTTTTGCGGACAGTGTAGGTCAAGATCAGACTGCACAGAAAGTGCAGTCTGATCTTAGATCTACACTGTCCGATGAGTAAATATTTTCCCCTAAAAAAAAAATTAAACTAGCGATATTTGGGTTTTTACTATCGGCTATAAGGTATCATTTTACTTATTCAACAGAATAGGGTTTTATGCAATATATCGTGAACTTTACAAATCCAGCAGTGCGACTTATTTAAAAGATTCTAATGAAGTGTGCGTAATTATTTCAGCCCCAAATATATAAGCCGTGCTCTGTGAAAAGGGGGCTTGATGCATCTGCGAAAAGTATCGACCCAGGTCAGCCTGCGCAGTCCGCGCAGGCTGACCTGGGCCGAAACTTTTCGATAACGGTCAATTTTCTGTTTGTCAAAGGACCAGTCTACCACATGATTAGGTCGGTTATTTAAAAAAAGTGGCTATTATTGATCCATAATTATGTGATGACTTGGGTCGATATCATGTACCACGGTGATGCATTAAGCCCCATTTTGCCAGAGCATGGCTCATATTACAAAATCAACCTCTTTTCGACAGGTGAAAATACAGTTCAATAAAACGCACAAATTTTTATCTTAAAGGCTCGACTAACCAAGCGGACAGTATAGATCCAAGATCAGACTGCACGTTCTGTGCAGTCTGATCTTGATCTATGCCGTCCGCAAAAGCTCCTGTGTTTCGAGTCTCAGCACTAAAAAGTTTATCTCCATACCAAACGACAAAAATAAGGACTTGTCCAAACTGAAAGTATTCCCAGATGACATTTTAAATGTTACTCAAAACATAAATTTGTCCTTCAAAGGTCAAACAACATTGTGCGAAAAGAAGAAAGTGCTGGTTACTAGCATTTTCTTCTATTTCCACAATGTTTTCAAAAGCCTTCTTTTTCAGGTACGTTGAAATTCGGGACTGTATGGTAAACGGTTAAGGATAGGTAGCAAAGAAGGAAATATATTTCGCGTGAATTAAATTAAGTCTATATGCAGATGAATAAAATGCAAATGAATTGAGAAGCAAATTAGCGCATTGAAGCGTTAAACTCACGTATCTTGGAAAAAAACTTGCGGCAGATGCCTTTGAAAAAAGCCTTATAAAATAATGTAGAAATTACAAATGGTACAAAAGTTTAAAACATATAGGTAAAGACGTGTGCAAGCATTGTGGTAGTAGGAGAAAAACATACTCTTGCAAAAATGTATTTGAACGTGGTCGAAAACAAGTCTCTGCAGGATGCAAAGAGTTGATTAAACAAATTTATAGTTACACGCATATTAAACCTCTATTACACAACCCAGAGCTTTAACGACCCATGAGAAAGAAGCATATTTAAAACATTGTGGGAAAAGGAGAAAATGCTGGTAACCAGCATTTTCTTCTTTTTCCACAGTGTTTTCTGCCATATTAGAGATAAATTCCATCATTTTAGCCACATTTAAATTGCCGTCTGCAAATGCTTTTAAGTTGAAAAAGTCTAGACTTTTGTCGTGTGGTAAAGGGTTGACCATCAACATAAAGAAGGTGTCTTTTGAATTTGATTTATTTTGAAGATGTACGTCCCGTCACTACAAGCAGACGACATTATTCAAAAATCGAAAAAAAAAAAAAATCCGTCTTCATTGAACTATCTGTGATGCATTCATTGCAATTCAATAGCATTATTTTGACCGATAATACTAAAACATGATCTTCACTGATATGTACCTAAGAATTTTTCGGATTTTTTTTAATCACTAGATCTAGCAATCTCATATTTTGTAATGTTCAAATTTTTCTTTGATCGTTATTATATTTGTCACAAGGGACGTTGGAGGTTCTCTCTCTTACTTCTCTCTAATTCCCGCGTCTTTCTCTGCGAGTTATCTGAGCAGTGCTGATATTATTTTTATCTTAGTGTCCAACGCTAGTAATCTGATTGGTTGAGAGAGATCAGATGGCTTGAGTTAGAATTTAGAATCGGATTCTAACTTAGAATGGTTGAATATACAGATTGGAAACATAGGTTTCTTTTTTAATTTTTCTATTGTCTATAAAGAACTATGTATAGATCCCATTTCTTACTTTTCAATTATTTTTACAAAGCTTTAATTGCCGCAGTTGCAGTCTTAAATATTTATCAAAGAGTTTTCCCCATTTATTAACCGTTAAAGTGACAAATAAACTTAACATGCATTTTAGTCTAGAAATAAGGCCTAGATACGTGCAATATTAAGGTGGCTTTTTTCCTGGATGACTTAGTAAAGCGGACAGTGTTGATCAAAGGTCAGACTGCACGTTCTGTGCAGTCTGACCTTGATCTACACTGGCCGCAGAGGCAACTATACTTACGAAAGGCGCTTTGTGGGTTGTAAAAAATAAGGGTAAAAAAAACGCACAGAACGTTAACGTTATGGTTTGACCGACTTTCCTATAAATCACGTGTCAAGCCATGATGGTTATGACGTCATTGACGTGTCTAACGTACCTGAACGTCCTCCGGCATGAGTCTGAAGATGTCGTAAATCGAATCCTTGAAACCACGTGACAGTAATTCGTCGGCCTCGTCCAGGACGAACATCTTGATATGGCGTGGATCTATAAATAAAACAGAATAATGTTATGACATTTTCTTAAATGTTGTGTAAATTATGTGTGTAGAGTGTGACAACATGACGTGCGTCTTCATGTACTTACGTGAGAAAGTTACATACAGAGATGCATAACTTTGCGTTCACGAAATTATTTTTTGGAAAACCATGTTTGTTTCTCCGGTGTTTAACACAGTTTCAAACGTTGTTTCAGCTATATTGCGACCGCCAGTGCACCTTTCCCCGAACTTTCCCGATGTAGTTTTTCTAGCAAATACTTTGCACAACATTCTTTTCATGCCACTGTCTGTTTTTCCATATAAACGTTGTCGAAACAATAATTAGCTGTGAGAGGAATGAACCCCCATCGCAATGACTATTATCAATCCTCGGAAAGAAAATGGCTACGCTAGGAATCGAACCAGGGTTTTAAGCCTAGTACTTTTCCGGCTAGTATACCGTAATCGGCGCAGGCATTCAACGCTGTTCAAAGCTATCTCGCCTTTAACTCCATGTTTTAAGCAGAAGATAAATAGAATATTTCTCAAATATAGAGACGTGTCTACGGGTAGAAAATATTGCCGGAAAAAGAATAATCTAAACTTTTCCGACTATGTTATCAAAAGCTTTATTCCCCGAGGTCTTTAAAATACGGAATCGTTCAGTATAGAGTTAAGCCTAGGTTTGAGCAATTTAAACGAAGCTTCTCTCCCTGTCAGCAGTAAATTACATGAAATAGGCCTAGGTTACCGTGGAGTGTAGATTACCTAGTATCCCTTGGTTGATCATGTGATACACACGGCCCGGCGTTCCAACAACCACGTGAGTCTTACCACTACGGAGTCTTCTGACGTCATCACTGACGGTATGCCCACCAACAAGAGACAGCACCTCTGCTCGCATGTAATCTCCCAGAGCGAGGACATGGCGGTATGACTGCTGGGCCAGTTCCCTTGTAGGGGCCAGAATAAGGGCCTGACATTGTCCGTGCTGGGTGTCGATACGTTGGAGGACTGCAGTGGAAAATGTAGCCGTCTTTCCGGTACCCGACTGAGCCTGTGCGATGACGTCATATCCTGTTTCGAACAGAAAATAATTTTTTTTTTAGATTTATTGCCATAATCTAGCCATCCAACGTCTACTTTTTTTTAAATCTCGCGCAAAAAAAATGTTGATGTAACATGATACCAAATTTCTTACTGTTTCTATCAGTATATAATATATGTATATTCTAACATGACACGTGAATTCGGCTCTATAAACACAGTGCAACGAAATCGTGGTAAAATCTACGTCATTCCATATAGAGTGACGTCATTCTGTATTTATAAAGTAAGTAAGTTATTCAATGGAATATATTCTGCATCCGCGTTTTTACTCAGAGTATGAACTTGCTTTCCTTCTATTAAGAGTTGGACATGTTAGAATCGAAATAATCTTCTTTCTATCGTGGTTTATCGTTCAATAAACCACGTTGTGAGTTATGAGGCGCAATGAATAAACCACTCGGGCTATCGCCCTCGTGGATTATTTATTGTGCCTCATAACTCACAACTGTGGTTTATTGAACGATAAACCACGATAGAAAGAAGATTATTTCTTAATCATTCCATATTCAGTTTCGTTAACTTACTGCAGCTTATATTTCCCTCATCTGAATAGCGATTACATGACAAAGTAGAGGGTTAGTGCAGTATTCAGTCCTCGAACTGCTGAATAAATTTCCAAGATTTCCAACCAATAGTCAATATTCAAACTATTGCGATTTCAAGGGTCTTTTCATTGAAAAAATCTCACCGTATCGGACAGTGTAGACTCATGATCAGACCGCACGTCCGTACAGTCTGATCTTGACTAATACTGTCCACAAAGGCGTATTTAGCCATGCTTGATTGATTGAATTTGCGTTTATTTATCGTCGCCACCGGTTTCCCATATGGGCGACGCCCCCTGAAGGCTGTTAGTATTGTTACGGGGGATAGTGTAGATACAGGACGAAACCCATCCTAAGTTTCGCCTGGTTCTTTAACGTGCTCGGTGTATAGCACCGTCACACCGGACCTCGGTTTAACGTCTCATCCGAAAGACTATTAGTAATTTTAGATGGCCAACCGTGGGGATCGAACCCACACCCTCATGATCACGAGTCCTACGCTCTACCAACTGAGCTATGCTCGCTGGTCATTAGCTATGCTTAGAAGCCTAAGACTTAATTAAAGAAACATGTCTAGACTAATTCCTTTTCTGAAGTAGACACGGCCTATAAATCACCTTGTCCTTTAGTGCATTTCTGTATCTGTACATTGCTCTGTGACCTCTATCCTGCTAAGTATGCGATAGCGAAACCCATAATTGTGTTATTTCAAAGGTTTTTTTTTTTCTGGAGGGGGGAGGGGAGAGGGATATGTCCTTATCGGACAATGTAGATCCAAGATAGGACTGCACGCTCTGTGCAGTCTGATCTTGATCTACATTGTCCGCAAAAGGTCCTTGTGTCGCGAAACCCATAATTGTGCTATTTCAAAGTCTTTTTTCCGGGGGGGGGGAAGAAATGTCCTTATCGGACAGTGTAAATCTAAGATCAGACTGCACGTTCTGTGCAGTCTGATCTTTGGTTTACACTGTCCGTAAAAGGTCCTTGTGTCGCGCTTGGCAGCCTAAGGGTTAAATGAATTTCCCTTTGTGGGTGTAATTCATCCATGAGATTATAGAAAAAAAAAAATGCATCTTTTTGGGTGTTCGACACACAAATATATGAGCCGTGTTCTGGCAAAAGGGGGTTTAATGCACCTCTGTGATGCATCATAGCAAGCCAGTCTTTCCATGATTATGGATTCATAAAACCGATTTAGTCTATCAATCGACTGGATCTGGAAAAAGATTGATCCTTTGCCACGCAGATAGTTTACAAATAGCAAAAAAGTTCGACCCTTGTAAGCCTGCGAGGACTGCACAGGCTGATAGGGGTCATTACTTTTTGCTGATGCATGAAGTCCCCTTTCCACAGGGCATGGCTTATTTGTTTCTAAATAAAGCCCGAGACATGTGGAATAGGGCCTTCATTTTATTTTTATGACTTGTTTCTACCCGTGGAAAAGAAGCCAACTGGTGTGACTCAGTCTTACCTTTGATACACGGAACGATCGCCTTCTGCTGTATGACAGACGGTTTTTCAAACCCGAATGCGTAGATTCCTCTCAGAAGTTCATCTTTGAGGTTCATGTCATCGAAACTATCCACTGCACCCGACCATCCTTCCTGTAAATAAATATGGCGTCTATTACATCGTCACATTGGAAACCTCGAAAACAGCATTCACTTTTTGACGTCATCGAAACTGGGCACTGCACTCGGCCGACCTTATTGTAAATAGACATAGCGTTGTTAATATTGAATATCATTTCATTTAGAAATCTCAAATAAAAAGTTTAAGTTCTTTAGATGCATGCATGTTATCAAATTTATCAACTACACCCGGCAAACCTTCGTGTATATAGACATGACATTCTTATATACTGAATATAATTGCTTGATAAACATCGAATAACCAATTTAGTTCTTCATTTTTACCATCATAACTGCTAAACAAGTAAAATTAAAATTACAAGCCGATATCAAAGGCTCAGAATCAAGTGATCTCAATTTTCTTTTTATCGCCGGAAAAAAAATACTGTGTTGGGCAGTATATATCAAACATCAGACGACAGGTCCCGTGCTGTCTGATGAGCTTTAATCTGCACTGTCCTCGAAACGGCTTGAGTAGCTATAAGCAGCTTAATGGTTAAAGAGCATTTGTGAACTTACCAGACTGTCTCCTTTTCCAGCGGCTTTGTCTGTCGAACTCTCACCACTGAAAAGAAAGCGTTTGTGAAATTGAGCTATGATCTTGCATAAAGGGGGTACAATGCTCTTCCGTGATGCTTTCAGTGATACCAAGCAAGTCACCACATAATACTGGATCCATAGAATCAGTTTTGTTTCATAACCGGTCTATTTATGAGGTAGAATGGTCCTTGGCAATGCAGAAAATTGACCATTGGCATAAAGTTTTGACTCATGTCAGCCTGAGCGGGACTGCACAGGCTGACATGGGTCGAAACTTTTTGCAGATGTATTAAACCCTCTTTTCATAGAGTATGGCACAATTCAATTATTGGAAAAGATGAAATATTGTATATTAAAGTTTACCATTCTTTTTCTTGAATATTTTCGACACGTTTTCAAACAGAAAAAATTTTGTTTAGATCTATACTGTAAACATTTCGTGTCTGTGGTAGCTGTTACCTATTACTTTGCCATGTTAAAGTAATAATAGCTGCCAGAAGTAAACAAGGCGGATTTTAAAATGTATTTAAATACCACCTAAAAGTATGGAAATTCTTGTGAAGATGACAATCTGTTATTATGCAGTCGGTTCAAGTGTTAGTCGCTAGTCGCTGACAGAAAAAATAATTTCAAAACTAGGTTAAAAGTTGCAGGTTCGCTATGTAGATTTTTTTTTTTGTTTATTTTTTGCCAGATTTTGAAATTCATTTTAACTGCCAGCGACTAGGACTTGGACAGACCACATAATAAGAGATTGTCATATTCACAATTTTAATCAAATAAATCTAAATGTATTTTAACACCAGCTTTGTTTACTTCTGGCAGCTGTTGGGGCTTTAACTCTTAACCATAAAGCAAAATTTTAGAGTCGTCCATATTTAAGTAATTTACAGATGACAATTCTAATGTTTTTCATATGACTGGATTTGTCCTTGAATATGTTTACTTTTGGCTGCTACTGGGACTTTATGGTTAATTACAGTAAGAACTGTTGGTCAGAAAGGGTGTATATACTCGTACAGCTCTTTACCAAACGACTAAAGTTTAAATTCTTCCATAATGACACCTTTTGCAGACGACATTGAAACTCGTTCAAATTATGGAGTTTGCATCTGATAGTACAAAAAGCATTCTTTGAAAAGGAGAAAATACTTGTGACCAGCATTTTCTCCTTTTCCAACAATATTTTTAAACGCCTTCTTCTTCAAGGTCGTTAAAACTTTGGACTGAGTGATAAAGAGTTAGACTAGTTATGGTGGAAGATCGGCCTGTACGCTAATTCAGTCTGATCTGTGTCTACTCCTTTTGACATTCGTTTCACTGTATAGACTATATGGGTATAGTCACGTGATATCGGCATGGTTGATAATAATACACGAGGTGGATCTATTGCGCAATACTAAATACCGAACAACAAACCCGTTCACAAATCTTCAATAACTCTTTCACTAATAAAGACGACTTAAATGGCTTTGGCTGATGGTGTAGATCAAGATTAGACTGCACAGAACGTGCAATCTGATCTTGGATCTACATCATCCGTTACCTGACGCTGGTTTATGACCCAATTTACCTTCAGTGGCAGTTGAAATCTTCTTGAAGACTTCGAAAAAAAAAAGTCGAATTTCGTGAGTTGGTAGAGAAAGAGACTACTTACCTTTCTTTCTCTCCGACTTCATTTTTCCTGAAATTCGATTCCTTCCCTCTCGTAGAACAGTTCTCAAAGTTGTCAAATTCCGGCGAAGTGTCCTCGAGTGTAAGGTTCGAACCCTTATTGGTTGTATCGGCCCAGAGTCTGGGGGATGAAGACCCGCCGGATAGGCTGTCGCTGTTGCGCCTGTTGAGCTGGGAATTCGCCGATATCTCAGTGGTTGGACTGCAAGATCTGCTCATCAGATTTTAGCAGAATTAGAAATAAAATACGTAAATAACACGATTTCTCGTTTGAATTGTTTGAGCTTTGTGTGGTAGTTAAGGCCCAATAATCGTTTTATACCCAGTCAGTATTGGATTTCGAAATTTTCAGGTCATAGATAAAAATAGCGTGGATTTCATTGGCTATTGATTACGCTATCTTTGTACCAAAATATTCGTTACATCGATCTACTACTATTTATTGAAAAATATTAAAATATTTCATTCCTAAACACTGCAAGACGACAAAATAGGCTAGTTCAAATCGAAAACAATTGAAGATGTATCATTCATATATAGCTGAAATGAAGGAATTTATCATTAACAGAGTAGAAAACACATTGTGGAAAGAGGGAGAAATTATTGTGGAACAACACCCCTCAACAATGTTTTCAAAGTATTCTTTTTTTCAGGGTCGTTGAAATTCGGGGTCGTGTGGTTTAGGGTTAATTTAATATTCTTGTCTACAGCAATGACGTAACTCTTTGCCAGACGAAGAAATTTTAGACTGGTCGAAACTGAAAGTAATCGCAGACGACAAGAAATAACTGCACAAAATGATAAGATATAATGAAAACATTGTGGGAAATGGAGAAAATGCTGCTGATCAGCATTTTCTCCATTTGCCACGATGTTTTCAAAGAGCTTCTTTCTCCGCGTCATTTTCAACACGGGATTATTTGGTAAAGGGTTAAAACAATTTATTTTTCTATCTTTTAACCCTTAACCATACAATCCCGTGTTTTCTACGAAGGCTTTTGAAAACATTATTGGGAAAATATTGATTGATTGATTGATTGATTGATTGGTGTTTAACGCCGTTTTCGACAATATTTCAGTTATATCGCGGCGGCATGTGCACTTATCCATGCTTTCCTGGAGTTTCTGTTACCAGTACTCCGCACCATTTTTTCCCAACCCCTGCCTGCTTTCCCATAACCATCGTCAAAACAATGGTCAGTGGTCAGAGAGGAATTAATTTATTGACCTTTTGCGGACAATGTAGATCAGGATCAGACTGCACAGAACATGCAGTCTGATCTTTGATCCTTGATCTACACTGTCCGAAAAGGAGACGTTTCTTCCCCCCCAAATAACTTTGAAATTACAACATTTGAGTTTTTAGTGTCTTACAAGTATCATTTAACGTATTCAGCACGTTCTGTACAGTCTGATCTTGGTCTACACTGTCCGATAGGGAGATATTTCTTCCCACCAAAATAACTTTGAAATGACAGCATTTCGGTTTTTACTATCAACTTGAAGGTATCATTTATCTTCTTCAGAAGGAAAAGGTTTGATTAAATCATGGAACATGGTCACTGTATAATACATCATGTTGTAGCTGTAACTAATTCATTTAACCCTTCACCACACAATGACGCCTTTTAACACCCCTGAAGAAGAGGCCTTTTGAAAACATTGTGGGAAAAGGAGAAAATGCTGGTAACCAGCATTTTCTCCTTTTCCCACAAAGTTTTCTACCCTATCAAAGAAAAGTTGCGTCATTTAGGCCACTATGAAAATGTCTTCCGCAAATGCTTTCAATTTGGATAGGTCTTAAATTTTGCCGTGTGGTTAAGGGTTAAAGCTTAAACAGAAACCTTCCAATTAGATCTAATCTTTTACCAACAATTCCCGTCTTTTAACGATCATGGGAAAGAAGGCTCAGTTTTGAAAACATTGTGCGAAAAGGAAAAAATGCTAGTAACCAGCATTTTTTTCCTTTCCAACAATGTTTTCTATCCTTACAGAGACAAAGCCCATAATTAGAACCACACTGTAAATTGTCGTCTGCAAATGCTTACGAGATACGTCAAAAAAAGTTCACGGCCTCTTGTACCTTGGAATACCCAGGCATGAACAGTTGGCTATTACTTTTCAATATAAGCTTCCTTCATCTTGATGCACTTTGTCCATCGCTGTTCTAGTTTGCTTATCCCTTCAAAATACAAGTCTTTATCCTCGTCCTCCAAGTACTCATTTACTGCATCTATAGTAAATCAAGGGAGAACGGTAGGCCTGAAGTGACACTTGAAACATAGGTCTCTGAAACTCCGTTGTTCTATCAAGTGATAACGAAATTTTCATTATCGGACACCGTTACTATAAATAGCACATTGGCGATTCCCTCTTTATCACATTTAGTAAGACTATATACGATATAGATGGAGTCGCCAATGTGCTATTTTTAAGAAACGGTGTTAATGAAAACTTGAGTATATTCCGTAATATACAGGCGATATGTGCTAGAAGTGTTCGATGATCGATAAAGAAAAATCTTAGTGTTCCGTGATAGACCAATAGAGCTTCAAAGGCCTGTGCTTAAACCCACGATCCCCGGAACACTAGCACAGAAGCTCTACCAACTGAGCTAGCCCTGCAACTGGTTGTGAGTCCACACAACGCACAACGTCAACTACAACACTCCCTCCCCCCCCCCCTTGATTTTCTGGGAGTCACCAATTCCCTCCCCCCTTCCCCACGGTCCGTCGGTGCCGCCTACCCACGCTCACAAATCCCAGCTTCATCGCCATTATAGTAAATCAAGGGAAAAAAGTACCCGACGTAGGACACGAACCCACGACCCCCGGAACACTAGTATCGCAGTTCTACGAACTGAGCCAGCCGGTGCCGCCTACCTACGCTCACCAATCCCAGCTTCATCGCCATTATAATAAATCAAGGGAGAAAAGTGCCCGACGTAGGACACGAACCCACGACCCCCGGAACACTAGTATCGCAGCTCTACCAACTGAGCTAGCCGGGCAACTGGTCGTGAGTCCACCCAATGTCAATTACAACACATCTATGAAACCGTATTACTTCATCTATGAAACCATATTACTTCCGAATTGTCTACCTCGAAGGATACTTTTCAGCTTTGGGAACATAGAGCAGTCACAATGGCCATAGCAACAGTAACGACTTGTATGCAGGTGCATTTTCCTGCAAGAGCAGAGCGTCACGGGTCAATTTTGTGTTTGACACATCCTTCTCCTCCTTACACCGACTTTCTGGTGTAATCAAAAGCGTCGGAATCTTATTCTGTCTACCTATGACCTTCAATAAGATAAAATTATCGACTAATCAATGGGGATTTTGTATCAATGTATTGAATCTGAAAATACATGTGTTTTGCTGAGAACTTTTTTCATCTAACGACGTCGAATATGATGTGTCAAAAATTTGTTCGTCTGTTAAAGATTGAATGAACAAAATCACATTTTCAAGATACATTTTTTTTTTACTTTGAGGGGCAGGATTCCTGCATTGCCATTTAGTAAGGTTCAGGATTCGAAAGCTATGGGCTACGGGCTGGATCCTCAAAGGGCTGGGTTCGTTTGGCAAGACAGTTCAGAGTTGAGGTCACATATGCCGTCATTAACATGACGTTTTGCCATAAAATTACTTTTTTTCCTCAAAGAAATACACCGATTCTGTACCAAAATATTGGTCTTGTCCAATTTGAAAGTATTTGGAGCCGAAAAATTGAATAAGAATAAATTGCAAGGATTTGTCATCCAATGGGTAGAAAACGGTCTGGAAAAAGGAGAGAATTCTGGCTACTAGTATTGTCTCCCTTTCTCGCAATGTTTTCAAAAACACTTTCATCTAACAGGTCATTAAAAATCTGGATTACGTGGTCACGGTTTTAGGTTAGGCATAGGCCTCTGAAACTCCATTGGTCAATAAAGGGAAAGCGAAATGTTCATTATCGGACACCATTACTATAAATAGCACATTGGCGATTCCCTCTTTATCGTATACACTGTATAGAGGGAGTCGGCAATGTGCTATTTGTAGAAACGTTGTTAATGAAAATTTGACTATATTCCGTGATATATAGGCGATGCACCAATGTGCTATAAGTGTTCGATGATCAACCATGGAAAATTTTAGTGTTCCGTGATAGACCAACCGAGCTTCAAAGGCCTGTGGGTTAGGAAGGAGAATGGGGAATAGCAAGTCTGTTATTTCACTCGCGCTTTCTCCACTCTTGAAAAAAGCAATTTTGATTCTACACCAAAACAAAAGATAACCCTCTATATGTTCTGGGTGGTTTCTAAAAATTCAAATCCACTCTTCTCCATTTTTATTGGTTTTTATTTGTCTAAAAAATCATGAGTATACATACAAGTCTGTGAGAGAATGCGATTATAAACATATACTTTATTTTCATGCACACAGTAAACTAAGTTCAAAGGCAACACAAAGTGTTAAGTATGGATTTTGTACCCAGCCAATATTTTTTTTTGATGAAATGAATACTTAAATTCGACAGCAACTAGGCAAGTCCAAAAGGCAGTATGTTATATACCTGTATAAACATTATTAAAGCAGTTATCAAAAAAAAAAAGAGTTCTGAATCATCTGATGAACAAACAGCTTGTCTGTATCTTTTCTGTACCTGTTTTTGAGCTTTTCAAATTCCTCTGCATTTTCTTTTTTTCAAAACCATTATCAATTAAATCATCTCTTAAGGAAACTAGACTGTCATAAATTACACCATTCCTTGAAGAAACATCGGCTATCATAAATTAAATTATACATTGATAAAAAATAGATGGCCATCCATTTACCTACTCTTAGAAGAAAACTAGATTAAATTATTCTTTATTTAAACGAAAATGGACTGTCGTAAGTTACATTTAAAACTATTCAATGATAAGAATTTGCTATCATCAATATTAAATCATTCACTAATGGAAAATTGACTGTCATAAACTAAACCATTCATTGATGAAAAAATATTCTGAAAATGTACGATGCAAAGTTCTTCTTGCCTCACATTTAGCATGCACACTGATTATGAGTAATACAACTTTTGTTGTTACTGAGAACTTGGTTTACCATGTACATGTTTTTTATCAATATAACTTTGTGCAAATATTTAAGAGATCGATAAAAATTAACCTGTTTAAGCCAATGATCTATTAACCGATCCCAATTTGATTGAACAATTTGCGTATACAAATGAAGTCAGTGTGAAAAAAGCGTTTTCCTATTTAGCTAAATTTCTCGTGTACATAAATATTTTTAGCCATTAAAAGACTCAACATTTTAAATAAAACTTTGCAAAATCCATTTTGTTCTCTTTACAAGTGTCTAAAAAACAAAGAGTTATTAAGACATGCAATATTTTTTCCATATTAAGTCCAACACATAATTTTCTTCTAATGAACAATAATCAAACAACTAAATGAAATCTAATTCGGAGTTCCAAGCCTAACCATCTGAGTGGCCGAAATATTTCCTCTTGGCCAATCAGATGTTTAGTCTAAGAATCTAGAATTTAAACAATATTCCGAACTGGTGATGATCACTGCCTTTAGTCTGGGCCAGAACAGGAATTTGATGCAGTTCAATGTTTTCAATACTTGGATATCGTTTGGCACGGCGACATGAAGCATTTTGATACCATACTGAAGTCTGCACTAAGACTTCCATGTTTATGCTCAAGTTAGATATTAGAGTTGTACAAGAATAATTCAAGAATCGGTCTTTGTCCCCAATAAAAAGCTACCGTATACAAAAATCTCCTAATAATTCTAATCTGATAAAATTCTTTCTATTTCCTACTTTAAAATATCCCAACACCAAAAAAAATTATCTATTTTGAACATAAAACTACTACAACAATGACACAGGAGAACAAAAGAGCATGATTTCATATGCTGTATTTTAAAAAAAAAGTGAAAAAAAAAAATAATGGGAAAGAATTTAGAGCTTTGTTTAACTTCTATATATTTCTATGTTGATTTTAATCTAAGCTTGAAATAATTCTTTGTTATGATACAGTTTTGCTAAAATCTTGTCACGCTTGGTGAAAAGCTTTCTAAACATATTGTAAAGTGAGTCTGTTTATATCCGTTGAGTCCATATGTCCATTTTCATCCACACTATACGGTCATTTCAGAAAGCAGCTCACAGTGACCTTGACCTTGTGCATATCACATGATCTTTACTAGCCAATGAATTGGTTTCTTTTCTAAATCGTTACGAAAATGAGTTATTTTAGTCTTTTCATACCAGGTTGGTCCATTTACTACATGTACTTGTTTTATGTGATTTTAAAAGTGAAAGTAATAGAAAGATGGTCCAATTAGAATTTAAGTCTCACATACATCTTGAAATCAAGATACAGGGGTAAGAATCACAGATAAATAATGCGTATGCTGATTAAAGCAACTAGGAAAAAAAATAGATTATATAGGGTTTTAGGATTTAGACAGCCTTATTGTCGAAACATTTTGATCAGATAGTTTAAGCAAGATCTAAAACGTGCACAGCCATATCGATACCCAGTGGCAAAATAGATTAAAATTTTATTAAGTTGGTGATAATTTTGTCATTTCTCAGGGCTTTGAAGGTTTCCAATTACAAGTTTACCAAAGAGAAAAATTAACAGATAAGGTATACTATGGTTACTGACACAAATATTTCTGAATACTAGTCTCCTTTACATGTGATACTTGCATAATCATATTAGATAAAATAAGATCTGTTTATATACTACAAGCTTTGACAAAGACCGATTCTAAAATAACATGGACAGTCTTGATAACTTAAGCGCTAAATTAGTAAGAAAGAAATTCTTACTGAGTATGAAAGATGCAGAAGATATTTCTCTCTGAATATCTTGCTAAAAGGCAGACAGAGCAGATCGAAGATCTGAATACACATTCTGTGCAGTCTGATCTTGTATCTACCTTGTCTGCAAAAGCAATTTCTGCCAGGTATTTTTCAAGTACCTACATGTCTTTATACGAACTTCAAAATTGCCTTTGTTCCAGTTCAAAGCTGCTACAAGTTTTTCTTCTCTGTCCCCGATTAAAAATTCATAGGGGTAGGGCAGAGGTATTTTGCAATTTATTTACATTTTCCAATGAGCTATAGAATACACAAACTTCAAACATTTCTTATCTTTAGTTACAATAGGTTTTAATTACATGTGAACACACCAGAGTTAGACATTTATATGTATGGAAATGATGAAGTATGTTAGCAAAAACTGTTAATTTTTTCTTTCAGAATTCTCTTTCATTGTTGAGTTAATAATTCTACTCTTTCATAAAAATTTTACAGCTACATAACTGGTTGATATGTACATTGAAATACAAAAAAACTGTTTTCTTTGTGCAAAATCTTTCAGCTTTCAATCAAGTCCTTGTGTTTCAGTGATAAAGAAAACTAATTTTCTGGTTAATTTGAAACAAAGTACACCATTTCATTCCTTCCGTTGTTTTCAGTCTTATTGCTGTTTACAACTTTCCATGAAGCTATCTTTATTATTATTTCTACTCAATAAAAGAGGATAAATAAAATACCTCCATCTACAGAAGTCACACGTGGTGACATACTTCTTGTTTTAAAATTATTATGGCAATCAATTCAGAACTTGACGATTGATTTCAATATCTACATTTCCACGAGATTCTCAGTGAATTCAAAAGCAAGTGAATGCTAAATGTGTGAGTGAAGTATGAGCCCGATACATGAATATGTTCCATACAAAACTTTTGAGGTAAACAAACAAACAAAACACATGGAAAAAGTTTCCAATGGAAACTCTCTACTATCTACACAGGAATGTACAAGGATCGTTAAAAGCTTACTCGTATAACATACCCTTCTGATCAAATGACTGGTTCAAACAAACAAGTTACCTTCACAGTACCAACATACACTACTAACCAAAGCAACAGTGAAAGTCAAGATCAGAGTGCATGCACATTTTTGCAGTCTTATTTTAACCTAAACTGGCTGCAATGGCAACAGTGACAGTGAAAGGCTCCTTTAGCATACTAAAGTACACACAGAATGCCATGATGTGAAAACAAAGTGACAATACCTGACAAAGAAATTTGCTGTGGGGAAAAAAATGCACCCTTGACTATAAAATGTTGTTATTCCTGGCTTTTGTACTCTTTTGTACAGGTTACCAAGTTCAACAATACTTAATATCCTTTTAATATTTACCAACGATACTAAATGTTTAATTTGAAAGTTTAATACTAGCCAATGAATATTGGAAGCATGTCTCAACCAATCAGATGACGAGTTATAGAAATTAAAATTCAAACCGAATTTAGAACAGTTTAGTCATTATTACCATAGTACCAGCTTATAGTTGATTAAATAGTGTTTTATGCATTATTTCAGTCATATCACAGCGACAGATCATTGATTCAGGTATTTCATGGGTTTAACCAGTACTAGGCTGGAGCTCTAAAGTGACTTTCCCAAGTACACTCCTGTACCTCCAGTGAGGCTCGAAGCCATGGCCTCCAGGTTGTGAGTCCTACACTTAACAACTGAGCTATGCGGGACCCCTGGCTGATGGTTCCAGATTTGTTTAAAGATTAACATGATCAAGAAGAACTCTCACACAAGCCTCTCACATCATATCTGCTACCAATCTCTCTGTCCACACTCACAGCTCTACAAATGATTAACAAAAGGAGTTCAATCCAAAGCTCTGTTCTTTATGATACTATCCACTGACCAAAAAATGAACAAGTCTAGTTATTTACAAACAGCTGAATGACATAACCATGTTCATTTAAATAACTGACGGCTATTGCAATAAAAAAAAAATTATCAGTAAAACAAAGAACTAATGTTATATTTTAAATCTTTCCAATTTGTTGATGCATTTTAATGACCATGCAAACCATAGTAATCAAATCCAGGAAGTGATCACAACGAGCTTTATCTCTTTTTATTTAAATGTAATTGAGACATGCTCTGTGAAAAAAGGGGCTTAATGCATCTGCGAAAAGTATCGACCCATGTCAGCCTTTGCAGTCCGCGCAGGCTGACCTGGGCCGAAACTTTTCGCTACTGGTCAATTTTTTGTTTGTCAAAGGACCAGTCTACTTCATAATTAGGTCGATTATTTAAAAAAGTGGCTCTTTGGTATCATGTATCAAGGAGATGCATTAAGCCCCCTTTTGCCAGAGCATGGCTCAATTATAATACATTTGAGCCACGCTCTGGCAAAAGCAAGTTTAATGCATCCCTGTGATCCAGTATACCAACGTATCGCCATGATGCATTATACCAAGCAAGTCATCACTTAATTATGGATCCATAAAAATCCATTTTGTGTACCAACCTTCCCAATTTCTGAATGCAGAAGATTGACCAAGACCAAATGTTTCAACACAGACTATGCAGGCTGACCTGAATCAATTCTTTTTTGCAGATGCACTAACCCCCCTTTTCACAGAGCATGGCTCATTTCAATTGGAAACCCTTAGCTTTATTCCACAACTTCACCATCACAGATTCCATAAAAATTTTTGTTTCATTCAAAAGTTTTTTAGTCTTCTTCACACGACATGTCCAAAATAAAAATTTTCCTCTAAAATTTACAAATAATAATCTGTTTAAAAATGTAAAATATATTTTAGCTTTCGATACAACATCAAGTTAACTTCTATATAAAACACAAAGAAAGTAAACAGCCTATCACATGCACATCTTGGACGTATTTCCCGCAGCAAAATCATTCACAACACCACTTGTGGAAATATTGCAGGTACAGTACTTCCATTGAAAAATTCCTCAAAAGGAATGCTCTGCAGCGTTCACCCTTGTAGTTTAAAATAAATGAGACAGACAATCTTTGTCAGAATAATAGATGCAAATATTGCAATTTCAAGACTGTCTATGTCTGAATACCTGGCAAAGTGGCAGACAATGAAGATCAAAGATCAGGCTGCACATTCTATGCAGTCTGATCTTGATCTAGTCTGTCTGCATAAGCAATAAAATCCAGATTCAGCTCCCCAAGGGTTAATTATGTATCTAACTTGGTTATAACTCCAACTGCCATGGAAGTTTAGACATCAATCATCAGTACAACTTTGATGTTGAGATACAATCAACTTTTCACTGACACGTTGGTCTTATGTTATCCTCACTGTTTTTCACATTCAGTAATTTGAGTTTGTACACTTTTCACAAATTCTGCAGTTCCTTGCTGTATAATTACAATTCTGACATATAGTAGACTTCAAAACATCCTAAAATACTGTTTATTGATTGCAGTTTGTAGAATTTATGCCAAAATATTCAATGCAAATAAAACTGAGATTCTAACCATCAACACAGAGCTTTTTTTTTTTTTATAAATTTTGACTTAATCATTCCCTTGTTCCCTTCTTCCACAATTCCCTGAATGTTATCTAATAACAAAATTCACAGCATGCACAAACTGAAAAAAAATAACACTTATTGACTTGTTTTAAACTATTTTATCATTTTATATTAACTACAGGTGAACCCAAAAACCAAGTCATACTATGGCATCTAGTAGAAATATTCAAAAATACTTTACACTGATCTAAACATGTGAGGTAACGTCTATTACTAACAAGTATCACAATATATATTGTATTTGTGTTCTCTTGTAACATGTACATTTTCTTTTGTTTCAAAGATGGAAATCTTTTCAGGTGTTGAACCCATTCTGTATTTTTAACATACCAGTTTGAATGTTTAGCATACACAACCAGCTCTATTAACTCTTAAAGTGCCTTTTACAAGTATAATTGCCACAGCCAGTGTAGAAAGAGATAAGACTACAATTGTATAGTTTTGAGAGGCACTTTACAGGTAAATAAAAGCAAGCCAGTGTGTATCGAGATTTGTTGGAAATTTTAAAACTGACATCTACTTGTTCACCAACCAGACCCAGTCAAGGTATAATACGAGGTCTTTCATACCAGTCTTTCTTCTTCTTCAGAATTTTCAAATAGATGGATTCCATATCAGAAATTGTTATCAACTACTTTGTGCAATCTTTTTAAACAACAATCTTACCAAACAAACCGAAGTGCATAGAAAGAACAACAAAGAGTGTCTGTACGACACATTTGATACACATCAAAGCCTCAACAAATATCTACTGTCTATTTTACTGCTTTTATTTCTACAGAAAATGGTTGTGGAGGTTGCATATTTCATTATTTTAATATCTATTAAACTTATTGTCAACTTATCCTTTTTTTTTTTATTTCTCAAATACACTGTTATGATTGCACTTAATCAGACACATTATGACTAATTTATGATGTTCTGAGCTCAAATAGAGTCATTCTATTTCATGTTTTATCAACTCCAGGGTAGTGTAGACAAATCAGTGTCAATAGTGGCCAACCTAGACTCATACAACAGCTCAAAATAGACAGTAAAAATGTGTAAGGTTTTGCGATTAGTTTAACACAACAAATGTTACACAGACTTTCTGAATCACAGAAAGGGGTCGAGTCCCAAGCCCTTTTCTCAACATTTTGGACAACGGTAACACCGCAAAAATGACATAGATGCACAATGACTATGTACCTCCACATGATTTTGTGCAAACCATGTACATGTACCTAACTGATTACTCTGAAGTATCGAGTCTAATTTTCTAATGTTCAATAAAGCTATCGTATAAGTGGTTCTTTTCTGCTGATTCCATATTTTGCAATTTTTTCCAAAAAGAGGGGTGTTTAAATTTCTGCGAACCTTATTTATGCAGTATCCAGTCTGAGCATTTTTGGTATTTAATATCTGCTGCAGTTGAATTACAAGAACTAGAGTTGACAATAATATACTTCTGTTTCTAGAGACTTCCTGCCATGTATTAATATTGGATAGATATTCTCACCTTGTCTTAAGATACTATCCTATTGAAGATCGATAGTTTCAAAATACGCTATGTTGGTCACCTGCTAATTTTTTTTTTTTGTGAAAGGATTAATGGTATACATGTTTTTGAAATAGTCTGTAGTCTACACAACTGTGACGTCAAATCCTAATGTCTGTAGTAGAACATTCTCATTGATAACTAGAACTTGTGCTTGCTCTTAATAAGCCTCTGACTTCATATCTGATGCTGGGATGTTATCTCTGTGAAGGCAGGAATGAGCTACTTTTATCTCATGTTCAAGCTTTCTAGGTTGCTCCTCCACTGCAGCTAGGAACAAACAGACTGGGGCCATTTCATTACTTGGAAATCTAGTGAATGTCTGGAACATGTATATAAACTCTGTACATGTACACATTGCTGTATTTATACAGAGCTGTGTAACTGAGAGCCTTTGACCCAAGAGAGCCTCTCATATCAAAGTAGCTGCTTGCTGACGATATGACAACTCCTTGTCGGCATCTATCCCATGCTTTGGACTTGGGATGTTTGCAAGTTGCTCTTTTTTATATATCCCTAGTGAAAACGCCATTGCCCAACACTGAGATTATGTATTACATGTATAAATACAATTACTAGTTTCCCAAAGTTGTTAATCTATGGTAGATAACAACACCGTAATTTGGCATAAGTAAAATGATACATGTTGACCTATTGTCATGTTTGAAATGTGGGAATTTGACTCGTTGATTGAGATTTACCGGTATTAAGAAGTCATATTTGATCGACATTTCCTGAGGATCAATGTAATTCAATGAATATCACCATGTGACTACACTAGTATATTATACATAACCCTTTAACATGAAGTCATCCGTGTTTTTGATGCTATTTTGTTAAAAGGCAAAACTAGATGTTATAATCTGCGTGTTTAACTTCTGCTGCCTTGAGTTGGTCCGCAGAAATAGCAAAAACTAAATACCAGCAGAAAAAAACACTTATACGGTATTTTGTGCTAAGGAATTTTTGTACTTTTTCTATTCTTAGAATATTGCTTGATTATTGAATCTTCCTAAGGAGGGGTCTTCAAAAACTTGCTAATGTCTCCATAGACTTTTGGGACAGCAATATTGAATACAACCCCCTTTTTTATTTAACATTCATATTTTAAATTCATATTTTTTTCATATTTTCAGACAGCTTTATAATCTATTTATAGAAAATTTTTTGAACACCTTAAAAGTCAACTTAAAATATTTTTTTGATTGCATTTAAACCAAATGAAATGCCTCAAGTCTGTATAAAGAGTGGATGTATTTTTTTTTCAAGATTAAAAACACCAGAGACTAATTTGAAAAAAGCTCTGCTTCTTGAAGACATGTTTGCATCTTATTACACCAGTATTAAACAAATTCTTTGTACTTTTCATTTTAAATCAATAAAAAATCCTAAATTGCAGCCAACACTAGTCTACCATCAACTCAAAATGTACCAAACCAGCTCTCTCAAGAACGTCGTGGCGGATATTTTTAGCGTAAATCTTACAGGTGACCATGAGGAGGACGGCAGGTTTGGGGTTATCAAAGCGTACGAAAACAAGAGGGGAACGATAACCCTGCTGGTTCCTGTATGGGAAATACTTGAAATGGAAACCATTCTTTGGGTAGTAGATAATATCTCCAATATTGTCCTTGTCAGCTGGGTTCTGCAAAAAAGAATAAAACCAACTGACATATTTCAATCTGGAAAAAAGGCTTTTATAAATAAAACATAATCTGGCAAAAGGAGGCTTAATGCATCTCCATGATGTATTCCACCAAGCAAGTCATTACATAATTATGGATCAATAAAACCCCTTTTGTCTTAAAACCTACTCAATCATGAGGTAGACTTGTCCTTGAGCATTCATAAAATTGATTAATAGCAAGAAGTTTCGATTCTGGTCAGCCTGTGCAGGCTGACAATAGTTTGATACTTTATTTACATGCATTACATCCAGTTTTCCCACAGCATGGCCCATATGTAATATTGATGCTGCTTTGGTTCAGATTGTCTTGGCAAATCAGACAGTGTAGTTCAAAGATCAGACTGCATGTTTTGAGCAGTCTGATCTTGATCAACACTGGCAGCAATAGTTTTGAAAGGTACTACAATATATGAGCCAAGTTGAACATTGTTTCAGTCATATCATGGCAATAGCTTATCTATTGATATATTTTTTTCTGGAAAAAAGAGATCGAAGTCAAACTTCCTGTACAGCAGTCTGATCTTGGATCCACACTGTCAGGAAATATAAGAGGAAAAACAACCTTTAAACTGAAAGAAAAAAAAATAAGTTTTTTTTTTTTTTTTACCCCACTGAAAAAAAAAAAAAGAAAAAAAAAAAAACCTTGTCCATGTAGCATTTCATAGGCAACTTTAAGCTAACTCTTTATCACACAATCCCAAGTTTTAACGACCCTGCAGAAGAAGCCTTTTGAAAACCTTGTGGAAAAGGAGAAAATGCTGGTAACCAGCATTTTCTCCTTTTCCCACAAGAATTTCATCACTTTCACAGACAAGTACTATCATTTCAACTACAATATAACTGGAAGCTAATTTGTCATCGGCAAATGCTTTGAAAATAGACAAGTCCGAAATTTTGTTGTGTGGTAAAGAGTTAGGCACATTCAAGTGTAATGCAGGAAGGCTGTTGGTACATGACCAAATTAAACTTACCTCTCCTTCACATTTTACAGTGACGGCATATTCTGTCCATAGGTCCCTAGCTTCAGCAGGAACTGTATCATTGCTGTATGGCTCAGGCAGCCAGTCAAAAATCTGCAAGAAAAAAAAATGTACAGAAAAACATTTCAGTATCTACACATAAATGACCAAGCTATGCCAGTATCACACAAACCAAACAGCTAGAGAGGTAACTCCCTTACGTCCTACACGTGTAATACTTTTCACCAGAGCCATGCTTCATGACAAGGGGCTTTAATGCATCTACAAAAACTATCAACCCAGGTCAGCCTGCGCAGGATGACCTGGGTTGATACTTTTTGCTTTTTGTCAATTTTCTGCATATCCAAGGACCATTATACCTCAGAATTCAGCCTGTCATTAGACATAATGGATTTTATGCATCCAATAAGTCTATCATGACTTGTTTTGTATAATGAACCATAGAGATGCATAAAACCCAGACTATGTCTCATCCTTGACGCTGTGTCAAACAATCCAAGGCTTTAACCCTTTACCACACTATCCCGACTTTTAACGACCCTTAGGACAGGCCTCCAGAAAACATTGTGGGAAAGTACAGTGCTCTCAATAAGCGGACGTCGACGTATATTACGTCCAAATTTTTAGAAAAAAATAAAAAACGTAGGCATTTTGAAAGTCGGGCGTTTTTTTTTTTTTCATGTCCAGAATTTGACAAAAACGTCCGAGAATTTCAACCAGGACGTTTTTTCAAAAAACAATGCACAAAGGGTTTGACGCGTGTAAAAAAACTTCAATATCGTCTATTCAATACATGGATCCGTGGTGACAAGATAAACCGACTTCCTTTGTTACTGTTGCCAAGGGCTCCCAAACAACCACAGTAAACACAGTTAATACATGGATCCGTGCTGACAAGATAAACCAACTTCCTTGGTTACTGTTGCCAAGGGCTCCCTAACAACCACAGTAAATACATATACAGTATAGCAGATAGGCTACTTAAATTGTGCTGTCATGACTGTTTCTCTCAATAAAATTCAGGAAAAAAAAAATTAATCATACGTTTCTGCCTATGATAAATTCTCGGTAAGTAATTTAAAGATGCTTGAAATAAATTACACAAGGATATGTACCAAAAGGGTGAATTATGGGGGCTACGGGCAATGTAACAGATCTACTTGGTTAAACAAAGTTTTGAACTTCAATGAGAAAGAATAAAAGACATCAACAAAACTCTGTTTTACCACAGAATACTAGTATTAAAGATACTCGCTGTTTTCGTAGGGCTTGTAAAGTCGTCTCAACATCATACCCAATTAAGTAACACTGTATTACAAGCATTTCGATAAATTTATAGATTGTCTGATTCTACAGAGAGGTGTAGGTTTATGAAAAATTTCAATATCAGGTTAAGAGAAAAAGGGTTGTCCGCTGATTTTATAATGCGTTAAGCGTGTCGTCAATTAGCAAACTTGTAAATATCATTGACGGTATTTTATCTTTTGATATACTGAAGACAACGGATGGTCAAGTTGATTATAGCAGCAAACTGGTTTGCAATCAAACACACTTTCTATCAATTAACAGTTTACCGACACATCCTTTGACATGGCAGATGTGCTAATCCACTTGAACTCTTCACCACATGACAAAATTTTAGAACAATCCAAACTCAAAGCAATTGCAGACAACAAAATAAATTACTCAACAATTAAAAATTGTTTTTTTTTAAAGAGCACAAAACACTGTGATAAAAGGAGAAAATGAATGTTACCGGCATTTTCTCCTTTTTTCGCAAGGCTTCAAATGCTGTCTTTCTCAGGGTCATTAAAACTCGGGCTTTTGTGGTAAATGGTTAAAACGGCTAAGTCAAAAGAAAAATTTACAAGTTGCCTATTGAGCTGAACTTTCCACCAGTACAGAAGTTAGACTTTTTGTGGTATTTGTCGAAGACAATACCACTATGAGTTCAATATTGAATTTTGAAGACCATGTATCGTATTTTGTCCAAAGCCGAAGGAAATGAACCCAATTAAACTCAATTTTTCTAAGGCAAATGAGTTTTTCGGTAGCATTCAGATATGTAATTGGAAATGGCATGTTAAAATACACTAGGTGAGGCCATCGATCGTGGAAATAGTAATTTTTGATTGAAAATAGCTTCACTCGCTCATAGCCTTCTATTGGCGCAATGATACAAAATTTGTCTACCGATCACTTGGTCCTGGGATTTTTCGTTCCAAAACCAATTCGTCCCATGGCTTGTTCATCCAATGATTGCGCGCTACTCTATTGATTGGGCATGAATATTTATAGATCGAAATAATTGATTGTAATGTTAGGAATTAAATATTGATGGCCAAAGATATTTCAAAATCATAGTTTTCAGGTTCAAACTTAATTTTATTCGATATATTCACATGGTTTTTCTCTCTCTATCCATCATGCATCCTACTGTCAAGGGACATTACTCATGACTCCTCCTGAATGATCAAAGGGAGACCACCAATACACAAATAATCCTAACTTTGTCATGAGTACTCTCCCTTCAACCAAAAAAAAGGTATTCATTTGCTTAGTAGGTTGACTTTCAAGCCAATATTTGAATAATATTTGTCTTTTTCTTTCAAATTATCAATTCCACACAATGGCTTCCTTGACAAATACCACTTCAGGGTTCTCAACGCTTTGATTTATAATTGAAATCTACGCCGATTGAGAAAGACAGTAACAGCTACACATCAATGTGCTTATTGTATACTCAGTTCCATAAATAAGTGTGCACTTAATTTTCTTTTATTTCTCGTCGCATGTTTTACCAAAAAATGTGGTATCATACTTTCCTGGTGCAATGATTTTACGTTATGTAAGGTCTATGCGACGTCGAATAATTGCCTGTATCAACAGCAGAGGTGGCCATACAAGACATTGATTGAAAAATTACAAGAACTTTAAGAAAAACCTAACTTTAATGTTACCTTAGTCTTTGATTAATGAAATGATAAAGAAATTATATTGGCTTGTCACAGGGACTACAATACTTCAAATTATATCCTTACAATTAGTTTGAATCAATGTTTTTATGATCATGGGCCAAGAAGATCTAGAAAACATATAAGCATAAAAAGCAGATGCTGGTGGTCCTTTAGTAACTTTAACCCCTCACCACACAACAGAATCTCAGGATTGTTATAACTGAAAGTACTTACAAGTGGGAATTTTAATGTCGCTGGAATGGTGGGATTGTCTTTGGATGGAAAGAAAAACATTGTTGGAAAAGGAGAAAATGTTGGTTACCAGCACTTTCTCCTTCCCCTCAATGCATTCAGTAAGCATAATTTTCAAGGTTCTTAATTAAACGTGGGGTTTGTTGGGTAAGGGATTAACCCTTAACCACATGGCAAAATTTTAGTCTAGCCCAAATTGAAAGCATTTACATATAACAAATATACATATATAACAATTTTAGTGTGGCTAAAATGATTTTTGGTCTGGCCCAGATCCAAAGCATTTCCATATAGCAGATATAATGTGACTAAAATATTTTTTTTTTTACGCTGGCCCAAATTGAAAGTATTTTGCATATAAAAAAATATAATGTGGCTGAAATGATTTTAGACTGGTCAAAATTGAAAACCATTTGCAAGACAGCAGATCAAATGTGGCCATAGGGATGAGGCCTGACCGTGGGACAGTGAGACGTAGGAAACATTGTGGGAGAAGGAGAAAATAATGGCCATCATCATTTTCTCTTTTGCCGCAAAGCTTTCAGAGGCTTTCTTTATCAACCAAATCTCTTCTGAAAATTCTGAAAACTGGGTAAAATAAGTGATAAGGTATTATGAATAATTTTAAGCTAATTTACAATTTTCCTGTGGAGGCAAGGATCTGCTTGTCTATATACTCTGGCTTGCAGAAGACAGTAATAAATAACAGTTATATATGCTTGACTCTTACAGACATGTGTTTGATAGCAAAAGGGAGATAGATTAGTATTTATAAAGAAGTATTTACATGACCAATACAAAATACAGCGAGAAAATAAGTATTTACAAATAAATATCTACATGATCAATAAAAAATACACATGTACATTGAGACACGTTAAGTATTTACAAATAAGAATTTACATGATAAATACAAAATACAAGTGAAGCATTGGCAAAAGTCAGCCTCTATGCGCTAGGCACTTGAAGGCATCTAACGAACCCTTAACCAGTTGTCCCTTTCCCGGATAACAGTTTGTGGACTTTTTCAAAATAATAAATAAAAAAATGGAGATAAATAATTCAAAATGACCCAGAAATGAGTATGAGCCCTCTGATAGGGTCAAGAAAGAAAAGTGTGGGAAAAGGAGAAAATGTATTCGCAAACCACAGGCTGTGCCACATGTACAAATATTCCGATGCAAGTGACAATCAATTATCGGTCTTTTGTTTGTCTATTGACCATTGATTGTAACATGATCATGTTAATTGATCAGATTGTTACATAACATAATCAAACAACCTGTGAATTGATATTTTTAAACCATCGATTCAGCTTTCACACCACACAGTAATCAAGCATTTATCACACATCGCTGACTTTCATGACAAACATGTCTACATCCGGGTAATCATGATTTATTGTTTATAGCATCTGATGTAATTTAAGACGCTTGGGTTTAGTGGTGATATCGTAACAAATATGCCATTGTGAACAAGTGACCATGACGACTGCGAGATCAACGATTATCAGGACTGTTCGAAAAATCAACTCGTATAAAAATGAAAAAAAAAGGGGGGGGATGGAGATTTTTCATAGACATCAAAAGTTCAAAGATCAGCACATATTCAGAAATCTTTTTTTTTAAATGAAAATCAACACTTGGAATATGAAATCTTGAGACTACACGAAGTAAAAAAGCAGATCATAAATGAGAATATGACATGTTCCATCAGTTACATTAGATTCTTTAGTTTTCAGATTCATTTAGTTAATTTATGTATGTACCTGGCTGTGAGTGTTTAAATAGGCAATTATGAATTGACATGCTTTTACAGAGTCAAAGTGGTAAATGTGTCAGAGGTAATATTGCCATAGGTAATAATGTCAGATGCATAACTATATTACATATACGGGAAAAAGGCAGTAGCCACTCACGACAGAAAAAAGACTGTTGTGCAATAGATAATGAAACATTGAAGCAAAAGGAGAATTTGCTCATCATGAGCAATTTCTTGTTTTGTCGCAATGTTCTTAAAATTTCTTCCGCTGCAGCAGAAACACAAAAAGCCATCTATAGGTATTAAGATGTCATAACTTGTATCACGAAAATATTTTCACAAAAGCAGCAAAAATATGAAACGAGAACTTTACACTAAGATTAGACTATTACACATATTGAGGGCTTTGAGAAAATTTAGGAGCAAAAAGAGGAATTGCTCATGAAAAATTTCTTGTTTTAGAATGGAAGATCATAGATGTAACATTCATATTCACATCCTTGCTTTTCTATTTATGTTTTATCATGTATTCCAATTAAATGTGAATGAAAACAATGAAGTATCTGTGCAATATTGTTTATGAATTGTAATAATTTAGTATTCAAGGAAGTTCTCCAAATTATACTGTTCTTTTGAAAACATTGCAATCCTGAAAAAAAACAGCGAAAAAGTATCTTAGACTAACATGCGATCTTAGTCAACACATTTCTTCTATTTGTCCATAAATAAATCTTGATTTTGACTGACTGCTTTCTCAGATGATTCGAAGGCCAGAAATAGATGAGCTCCAATCAGGTTTCAAACCTGTAACGCCTTGAGCAACAGAGCTGATACGGATGGCTACTGCTTTTTTCCCACATATATACATGTAGTATAGTAGTACATCTGACATTTTTACCTATGGCAATATTACCTCTGGCATATTTATGACTTGGACTCTGGCATTTTTACCTCTGACATTTTAGTATCTGGCAGTTTTACCTCTGGCATTTTTACATACATTCAGCTTGCCATCTGCAAATGCTTTTAAATTTGACAAGTCAAAAGTTTTTTTTTTTAATGTCAGAGAACTAACAAAATGTTAGACAGAGTCAATCAATGACTAAACTCCACTCTCTGGGACAATCTGATCTTGACCACATTGTTTTTGAAAGCAACTGCAGGTAATGTCTTTGCACCAAGAAAGTCTTCAGTAATCTTTTCAAGATCTGATGTCATCAGGGTACATTTTAACGCTTTACAAAACACAACTTTAAATTGATCTAAACTGAAAGCATTTGCAGACAACAAATCAAACGTGGCCTAAACGATAGGATTTGTCTCTGAAAGTGTAAACATCGTGGCAAAAGGAGAAAATGCTGGTCACCATCATTTTCCTCATTTCCTACAAGGTTTTTAACAGGCTTCTTCCTCAGGGTTGTTAAAACAGAGAAATGTTTGATAAAGGGGTAACCCTTTACCTGACATTCCCTGGTCTGACATCCCTTGACCCTTTACCACATAATCCCAAGTTTTAATGACCCTGAAGAAGATGGCTTTTAAAAACATAGTGGAAAAAGGAGAAAATGCTGGTCACCAGCATTCTCTCCTTTTCCCACAATGTTTACTACCCTATCAAAGACAGGAATCATCATCTGAACTACATTTAATTTGTCTGCAAATGCTTTCATTTTGGTTGAAGTCAAATTTTGTTGTCTGGTAAAGACTTATGGAAAAAGAAGAAAATGCTGCCTTCGTTACAAGCATTTTCTCTTACCCTCAAACTTTTTTTAACTCTATTGAAGAAAAATCCTATCATTTCACTAGTTGTCAGCACAACGCCTTCTATGTGAATAATTCTGAAACTTTTGTTGCTTGGTAAAGAGTAAACTGGGGGTACATGCACGTTAGTCAGTGCTTTTTGGCAAACAAATTTTGCATGTTGGATCTTGCATGTATATTGAGTAATATTAATCTTTTATTTTTTACCTTTTTTTATTGCACAAGTACCACAATCCCTGAAGAAAATACTGTTTAAAACATGGTGGGAAAAGGAGAAAATACTGGTAACTAGGACTTCCTTCTTTTCCCACAATGTTTTCTACCCTTTAGAGACAAATCCCACCATATGAGCCGTATCTAATTTGTCTTATACTTTTGAGTTCGGAGCAGTCTAAAATTTTGTCGTGTGGTAAAGGGTTAAAGTAACCAAAGGTGCTTGTACAGATAGCATAGATCAAAATTAGGCTGCCTTGAAGGTACAGTCTGATTTTTGATCTGCACTGCCAGAGGAATTGAATGGTTACAAATTATTTCTGGGTCATCCATGCAAATTGAAAAAAAAATGAGCATTTGATCAATTACCAGTCTAAAGGTTAGCTCTTTCAAATGCCAAATATTAGACACTTCTAAATTCAAAAAATCTGCAGACGACTAATATAAATACAAATGAGCCCAAGTTCTCTGGTAGGGTAGAAAACATTGTTAGAAAAGGAGAAAATAGTGGTTATCAGCATGTTTCAGTTTGACATTAATCTTAACCCATGGTGCATGAAAAATATGCTGAATGTGTAGATATAGATCAGATTGCAAATTACATGGAGTTAAGTCTTGGATTTAAACTACCTGCTATTTACAATAAGCACTTTGACATGTAGTTTTTACTGTCTTCCTTACTAAGAGTAGATTTCAATTGTAAAAAGGTCTAACTTCTGTACTGGTGGAAGTCAGTTCAATAGGCAACTTGTAAGTTTTTCTTTTGACTCAGCCGTTTTAACCCTTTACTACATAAGCCCGAGTTTCAACGACCCTGAGAAAGACAGCTTTTGAAAGCATTGCGGAAAAAGGAGAAAATGCTGGTAACATTCGTTTTCTCCTTGTCTCACAGTGTTTTGTGCTCTTTCAAAAAGAAATTTCTACTGTTGAGTCATTTATTTTGTTGTCTGCAAATGTTTGAGTTTTGGATTATTCTAAAATTTTGTCATTTGGTGAAGAGTTCAAGTGGATTAGCACATCTGCCATGTCAAAGGGCGTGTTGTAAACTGTTAATTGAAAGGAAGTGTGTTTGATTGCAAACCAATTTGCCGCTCTAATCATCTTGACCACCCGTTGTCGTCAGTATATCATAAGATAAAACAAAATACCGTCAATGATATTAACAAGTTTCTTAATTGACAACACACTTAACGCATTTTAAAATCATCAGACAACCCTTTTCCCCTTAACCTGAAATTGAAATTTTTCATTAACCTACACCTCTCTGTAGAATCAGACAATCTATAAATTTATCGAAATGCTTGTAGAACAGTGTTACTTAATTGGGTATGATGTTGAGACGACTTTACTAGCCCTACGAAAACAGCGAGTATCTTTAATTCTAGTATTCTGTGGTAAAACAGAGTTTTGTTGATGTCTTTTATTCTTTCTCATTGAAGTTCAAAACTTTGTTTAACCAAGTAGATCTGTTACATTGCCCGTAGCCCCCATAATTCGCCCTTTTGGTACATATCCTTGTGTAATTTCTTTCAAGCATCTTTAAATTACTTACTGAGAATTTATCATAGGCAGAAACATATGATTAAATTTTTTTTTTCCTGAATTTTATTGAGAGAAACAGTCATGACAGCACAATTTAAGTAGCCTATCTGCTATACTGTATATGTATTTACTGTGGTTGTTTGGGAGCCCTTGGCAACAGTATCCAAGGAAGTCGCTTTATCTTATCACCACAGATCCATGTATTAACTGTGTTTACTGTGGTTGTTTGGGAGCCCTTGGCAACAGTAACAAAGGAAGTCGGTTTATCTTATCACCACGGATCCATGTATTGAATAGACGATATCAAAGTTTTTTTACACGCGTCAAACCCTTTGTGCATTGTTTATTGAAAAAACGTCCGGGTTGAAATTCTCAGACTTTTTTGTCAAAATCTGGACGTAAAAAAAAAAAAAAAACGCCTGACTTTCAAAATGCCGACATTTTTTCTATAAATTTGGACGTAATATACGTCGACGTCTGCTTATTGAGAGCACTGAAATTAGAAAATGCTGGTAACCAGCATTTCCTACTTTTCCACCAATGTTTTCTTCCCTTTTAATGACATTAAATTATATTTTAAGTAACATTGTATTGGCTGCCTGCATATGCTTTCAATGTGGGCAAGGCATAAATTTTGTTGTGTGGTAAAGGGTTAATGACCCTGAGAAGAAGGCGTTTGAAAACTATTAGCAAAGGTTATCTGCATTTTCTTCTTTTCCTTCAAGGTTTTGGAGTCTTCGGAATCAGTAAAGGACTCAAGCCATCATTTTGAGCATCATTTACTTCTCTTTAAGTCTATTCCAAAAAGTTTTCAAAGCTCTTAGAAAACAATACATTCTGCTGAATTTCCCTTTCTAACATTTGTTTTCTGTTTTCAAATTGAGGTTACCAAATTCATCAATTCAATTGTGAGGTAGATTGAGACGTTTCTAACATACCCTGTTCATTTTCAGCAGGACACACGGCTGGCCATCCTCGTATCCAAATGACTGTTCCTTTACACAGTCAGGGCCAAGTTCAGAGCTGATATCAAACCGACAAGCCTTGTCCCAGTCGTCCTGAGATCTCATCTCTGTGATTGAGCCACAATCCACCAAACTTCCTGTCTCGGTCTGCTGGTACCTGTTCTCGTAGTCTGAATTGAAAAATAAACCACTGACTAAACCCTTTGCTAGATTATCCTGACATTTAACAATCCTTGAGAAAGTTTTTAGAAAATATTGTGGGAAAAGGAGAAAATGTGGGTACCAGCATTTTCTCCTTTTCCCACAATGTTTTCTGCCCTATTTAAGACAGAAGTCATCTTAAGCTATATTTATATGTCTGCTTATACTTTCAATTCTGCAGAGTCAAACCTTTTGTTGTTTGGTAAGGAATTAAACTCAATACAATTGCTGCAGAATCAGCATGTCATCTTTCGTAATCATAAGGCTTCATGCTTTACCTTCTGAATATAAACTTGGTATAAACAATTTGAAAATCATCCTTTTGAAAAGTATGTTAGAAAAGGAGACAATACCAGTAACAACTCCAGTATTTCCTCCTTTTATCATGATCTTTACCATCCTTTTAAAGCTTAAGCAAATCCCATTATAATGCTAAATTTATTTTGTTGTCAACAAGTACAAAGTGTCTTAAATTTTTTTTGTGAGAGTTAACTCTTTACAAAACAACAAAATTTTGATCAATCAAAATCCAAAGCATTTGCAGATGACCATTTCAATAAATGAACCTCAAAGGGTGGCATTCATTTTTGATAGCCCTGGCAGAATTGACTGATTGTATGGTGTTTAACCCTTTACCACACGACAAAATTTTAGACCTGTCAAAATTGAAAGCATTTGTAGATGAGTTTTAATGTGGCTCATATGAAATGATTTTTCTTTGATAGGGTAGAAAACATTGTGGGAAAAGAAGAAAATGCTGATTACCAGCATTTTCTCCTTTTCCCACAATGTTTTCAAAAGCCTTCTGTTTCAGGGGCGTTAAAAGTCGTCATTGTGTGGTAAAGGGTTAAACGCCATTTCCAACATAATTTCAGTTACATCATGGTGGCCAGTGCACCTATCCATGCTTTCCTGGAGTTTCTTATACCAGTACTCTGCACATTATTCTTGCCAAGCCACAGGCTGCTTTCCCATATAACCATCGCCACAGCAATAGCCAGCAGTGAGAGAGGAATGAATCCTGTCACAATGACTATCATCGACCCTCAGAGAGAAATCGGCTGAGCCGGGGATCGAAGCAGCGACCCCCTGTTCCCAAGTCCTGTATGCTACTAACTGAGCTACTGGGACTCGGCTGCTAGGACAGAAAGCACCTTATGGAAAATAAGCATTTTCTCCTTTATCCCCACTACCTCTTTCTACTTTTTCACACACACAAAAAAAAAGTTGTCATAATTTGCGCAAAGTTAAAATGATCACCTGTAAATGCTTCAAATTTAGGTTAAGTCCAAAATTTTAATGTTTGGTAAAGAGTTAACTCTTTACCACACAATCCCATGATTTAATGGTCTTGGTGGGATTAACTCTATACCACGCAATCTCAACTTTTATTGGTCTTAGTGGGATATGTTTGTTTTCTACTCTTTAAAAAAAAAAATCCATTTTTTGAGCCTCATATAATCTGTCGTCTACAAACACCTTCACAAATTTGGATCAGTTTAAAGTTTTGCTGTGTGGTAAAGAGTTAAGCCAGTTAGGTAAAGGGACACTGTGTAGATATGTACCTTAAACTGTGTAGTGCCTAGTCTCTATAGGTGTACATGGTCTCCTATCTGTATCACAAAACAGCTTAAACTAAACCCTTTACCAAAATGGTAATGTAATTTTAGGCCTCTGTAGGAAAAGGCTTAAAAAAAAAAAACATTGTGAAAAAAGGAGAAAATGCTGGTAAACAGCATTTTCTCCTTTTCCCACAATGTTTTTTATCCTCTTAGGGTAAATCCCTCAATTGAAATTTTGCCCGCAAATGCTGTCAATATTGTTAAACATCAAATTTAGATGTATGGGTACAGAGTTTATCTATCTGATAGATGATATCTGTTCTGTCAACCATATCCAGGTAAACACTCAAAGTTCTAAATCACGATACTATCACATAGTAAACATGAGTACAGCAGGTGTCCAGTTAAATGCCCAATAGCTGCCAAATGTAAACAATTCAGGAAGTCAATATGCAGACAAAATTCATTCGTGCCATTTAATCCTTTACTACAAAATCATGAATTTTTATGACCCTAAAGGAAGGAGGTTTTGGAAAACATTTTGGGAAAAGGAGAAAATGCTGATAACCAGCACTTTCTCCTTTTCCCAAAATGTTTTCTAACCCCTTCAAAGACAAACCCTATCATCTGAGCCACACCAAATTTGTCCTCTGCAAATGCTTTCAATATCAAAGCTTTTGATTTTGACAAGGCTAAAATTTTGCAGTTTAGAAAGGATTCAAAGGTATGGACTTTATTATGTGTGATAATGTGTTATTGTGGAATCTGTCAAAGTTCCAGTTGCTGGCAGAAAAATGTATGGCAAAAAAGGAGAAAATGCTGGTTATTACCATTTTCTCCTTTTCCTACAATGTTTTCAAGAGCTTTCTTACACTGATTGTTAAAACCTCAGGAAAGTGTGGTTAACCCTTTACCACACAACAAATTTTAGACCTGTCCGAATTGAAAGCATTTGCAGATGACAGTTTCAATGTGGCTCATATGAAATGATTTTTCTTTGATAGGGTAGAAAACATTGTGGGAAAAGGAGAAAATGCTGGTAACCATTATTTTCTCCTTTTCCCACAATGTTTTCAAAAGCCTTCTCTATCAGAGGTGTTAAAAGTCGTCATTGTGTGGTAAAGGGTTAAGGCTAAACAAATGGAATACAGATACTTACATTGAAGATACCCCTCTATATGGTCCACATAAGGTGTATATGTTGAGGCCCTAGCCTTGTTAAACCGTATAAGTGTGGACTCTACATTTGGCATGGGTCTGAAAGCTAATCCTGAAAAAATCAACAAAAGGTCTAATTTGAGCAATTGTCAATTTTCTAAAGTCCTGACGCAGAGTTCTTTTGAAAACAATGTGGCCAATGGAGAAAATAACACTTTCTTTTTTCCACAATGGTTTCATGTGTATTCATGTATTGCTCCTTGAATTATGTTTGTAAATCCCAATTTAACCCAAGTTGTTTTTTTAAAGGTGCCTACTGAAAGTTTTCATCTTAAGGTTCACTTTTGACCCATTAGTTACAAAACAACTTTGAGTTTAGACTAGCTACCCACTAGCTATTTAGGTAACAGTTGTTATGTCATAATATATCACTAAATTAGAATGAGGGGATGTAAATATGTCAGACAAAGATGCCTCATAAGTCAGTTAATGGCTATTAGCATGACACCAAGATAACTCTATACCAGACAACAAAATTTTGATACTTGCCAAAATTGAAAGCATTTGCAGATGACAAATCAAATGTGCTTCCAGTAATGGCAATGGTGTAGCACCCACTATGCACAATATGCACATGTGTATAATAATCTGCGGCTAAAAGTTGTAAATCACAATATCATATACATGTTTTGATTTTTCTCTTTTCTCTAGATCTACGCACTTTTTCAAACTAACTAGATGGGTTAAATTGATGCACTGATGAACATAAAAATTCCTGTATGCTTTACAATAAATGCCACCCTCCAGCTCCCTTTCCAATTGGTACTTCGTGCCTCACTGTGAATATAAATATTTTAATCCTGGCTACGCCTATCAATGGTTCTTGTCAATGGTAATACATGGTGGGCAAGGGAGAAAAATTTCTCCTTCTACTTCCTTGTTTCTTTTTCTTTGGGCCATTAAAACTCGGGTTTATATGGTAGAGCGTTCCGACGAAATACCACCGGAACACCGAAATACCCCTATTTTTTATTGTTGGGTTCAGATAACTGACATAAGTATGCAGAATTTTTTTCAGAAAACACTCTTTGTTTGTTTGTTTGAATGGTGTTTTACGCCGCTTTCAACATTATTTCAGTCAAGAAAACACTCTGAATCAAAGTATTAATTATTATGGAGAAGAATGATGTTGTTTGTATACACCGATCATTGATTTATGTGGAGAACAATCAACGAAACACTCCCATGTCTGACCTGTTACATACCGAAATACCCGATCTTGATTTTGACAATTTAGAATAAAGATTTATCAATATGATATCACAAATTACTTATATTTCCTTGAATGATAAACACACACAAAAGAGAGTGCTAATCCACTTCATTTGCGAAAGAAATAGACCCAAATCAGACATTAGATATGAAGGCCTCTGATCCGTCGAAACACACAAGTTCCTCGGCACATTCTGTTCTCTTCTGTTAAAGTGAAGTGATCATAATTGAAGATGTTCGGCTGACATAGTCCAATTTGTTTGAGGTGTAGGTTTGTGTTTGTTATTTTTAAAGCAATATAGTTATTTTTCATAATCTTATCGGCGGAATTTTTAAGTTTGTGATGTTTTAATTTCATATTCCCACTATAAAAAAGGAAAACTATTTTTCTAGCATACTTATGGATAAAGATCAGACACATCAACCTTGTACAAGGGCTACTGAAGTAAGATTGCGGAGGTATAATCCCTGAATTGACCAATTTTAGTACGTGGAGCGGGTATTTCCGTGGACATTTAAAGTATGGTAGGCTATTCCGGTGCACATTCTTCATGGCAGGCTTCAATGGCATTTTGCTGTTTTTACATTAGGTTTAATACTAACCGTCCTTTGTCAATATAATTACAGTTTGTGTCTAAAACCACTACTTCAGTTATCTAAAGCTTAATAATTAAAAAAAAAATGGTATTTCGGTGATTCGTTGGACCCTGGTAGAGAAATAAAACATTATTTACCTGGATTCTGTTTGAGCAGGGAATCAGATCCTTGTAAACGAGGCTCATTCCAGTTCAGTGTATGGTAGAAGACGGCTAACATTCCAGCAAAAAATCCGAACAGGCATAAGTAGTAGATGAGAAAAAATAGCAAGATTTCTCCTGAAAAGACAAATAAGAACAAGCTACAGTACTATCGACACATAACTTTACTTGATGACAGAATTTTTGTAGATAACAGAAAATGTGCATTAACATTTTAAAACAGTATTTTCTACCCCTAGTGACAGATCCCATCTTGTAACCCTTATCCACCTAAATAAGTTAACCCTTTACCAAACAATCCTTGGTTTTTACTACCCAGACGAAGAAGCCTTATGAAAATATTGTGGGAAAAGGAGAAAATGCTGGTTACCAGCATTTTCTCCTTTTCCCACAATGTTTTCTACTCTTCTAAAACCAAGTTTCAATTTTTGAGTCACATCTATTTTGTCGTCTGCAAATGCTTTCAATTTGGACAAGTCTAAAATTTTGTTGTTTGGTAAAAAGTCATATGAAACTTTCAAGGCAAAAGTAAATACCTGAATAATGCTATTTAAAAGTTTTATTTTTTTTGCGAAAAAAAAAAAAAAAAATCTTCTGTTCTTTGCAGTCTGAGCTGGATCTACACTGTCCGCAAAAGGTCAGTGAGTTGCACTTAGCAGCCCAAGGGTTAAACCACATTTAACTCTTTTCCAAATGACAAAATTTTAGATTCGTCCAAATGGCTGTAATAATTTTTCTAAATACATGTAGCTAATGATCAGACTCTCATAATTGCAGTCTTCTTTTGATCTTCGGCAATTTCCTGTTTATTGTATCCGTTATTATTACCGCCTGGGGACATTCCAGGGTTCCCCATTCTAGGATCTCCTCATCATTGTGTGGATAATCTAACAATATTTTGACTTGTTCATCATGTGACGTCATAACAAGTGCCATCTTATTTTACAGGAAAAAGTGGATGCTGGTGAGCGACCTATGACAAAAAATATGCCATGGCCAGTCGTTGGGATAACAAGACTGAAGAGGGCCATTATGATCCTGGAGTCGCTCACCTGAGCCTTTTGACAAAACATGATCCACTTCCAATCCCTTCTGAGATATTATGACAAACAGTCTAACAAGCTTTTATAAGTATTAAACTGATTTTGAAAATTTGGCTTCTAGCGTGCACAAAAGCTTTTTCTAGAATTTGTCTCATTAACCTACTTTTAAGCCAAACATAGCCCATTTTACAATTTGTTGTAGATATTATCAAAACAAAGATTCTGACCACCTCTCATGAGTAATGGACAGAAAATGTGGCTTCTAGGATGTACACAAGATTTTTCCAAGATTTGATATGGCTACCTACTTTTTGAACCAATGTGACCCATTTTCAATCTCATCTTATAAATTATCAATTAAAATATTCTGACTAACTTCGATAAGAATTGTACAGAAAATATGACTTCTGGAATGTATGCAATATTTTAAAAAAATTTGACATGGTGACCTGGTTTTTGACCCAACATAACCCATTTTCAATCTCATGCGAGATTTCAGCAAGACAAACATTCTGACCACGTTTTGTAAGTATTGGACTGAAAATGTGGCCCCTAGACTAGAGGGTACACAAGGTTTTGCCAAGATTTGATCTAGTGACCTAGTTTTTGACCCAACATGATGCATTTTCGATCTCATCCGAGATATCATCAAGACAAACATTCTGACCAACTTTCAAGAGTTTTGGACTGAAAATGTGGCCTCTAGAGGGTACACAAGGTTTTTATAAGATTTGACCTAGTGACCTAGTTTTTGACCCAACATGATCCATTTTCGAACTCATCCGAGATATCATCAAGACAAACATTCTGACCAACTTTCAAGAGTTTTGGATTGAAAACGTGGCCTCTAGAGCGTACACAAGGTTTTTAAGATTTGACCTAGTGACCTAGTTTTTGACCCAACATGACCCATTTTCAAACTCGTCCGAGATATCATCAAGACAAACATTCTGACAAAGTTTCATGAGTTTTGGACTAAAAATGTGGCCTCTAGAGCATACACAAGGTAAAAGTTGACCATGGATGACGGATGACGCACACCGCACGACGGACGACAGATGACAGACACAGCACAATCGCAAAAGCTCAGCTTGAGCACTTTGTGCTCAGGTGAGCTAAAAAAATACACCACAGCCTTCAGCAACTCTTGTTCCAGCATCACTTTTAAAAGCTTCAGCTATTGTTAATCCATCCTCCAGTCACTGTAAATGATTTGTTTGAAATTTTGTTTTCAAAGATGGCACACAAACAGGAAGTGATTAAACCAAGGCTATTTGAATTTCATTTTCTATTTTTAGTCATTTACATTAATTTTGAAATTTGACTGAAATGAAATCTCTGTTGCCCCACTGTGAGATTGGGTAAAGTAGATGTTGCTGTGATCGGCTTTCGGACGTCCCCAGGCTGACATTTTTGACAAATTAAGGTCTGAATGATAGAAAAGGAAAAAAAAAAATGGACTGGAACCCAGGCTAGAGGCAGCTAAATGGTAAGTCTTCCATCACACTATAATGGTCCTCATTGATAAAGATATTTACCTGTAAACAATTTGACCTATTTAGGTCAGTCTACTTACTCTAGATTAGGTAGAGACACTTTAATCCTTTATCAAAAATCCTGTGTTTCAATTAACGATGTATATAACAAATGTTCGCGCGCATCCTACTACGCATGTACTTTTGTCGTGGATATTGGTAATACTATTGGTGCACAGAAACAAGTAGCACTTTCTTCGGGTAATATTGGTGAAGAGAAAAAAAAAAATGGATCTTCGAACTGTCACCGTGAAATAATTAAAATGCTGTCGACACGGCGTTACACACCAAACAAGGAAACAAAGGCAGAATTTAAAGCTGTGGAAGTATAGCTGTTGCCACTTTGAAAATTATTGTTGGAAAAGGAGAAATCGCTCCTATTGAGCAATTTCTCTTTTTCCCACTATGTCTGGTGAGCTTTTATCCTATTTTTTCCTTGAAAAAATTGACTTCCACAGTGACCTTCAACCTTGTTTTCTGACGAAATAAGCACGGATAGTTGCCATTTTTATTTTTTCTTATTGTTCAGAATTATAAACATTATAAGTGTGGAAATTTTAAGAAAAATCTGTCCGTTAGAGAGTATGTATTTATTTAAGATTAACCCTTAATTTGGTCAAATTATCTCCCTTTTTAACTCAATAGTCTATATATAACATGCATATTTGTACATTTACCATGCTCTAAACCAGGCTTTTATACCTTTTTTGTGCAAAAATATATTAATTTTCATTTTAATGGACAATTCAATTTTTTGTTGTCTGGTAAAGGGTTAAATCTTATAATTGTTTTCACTCTCTTAAAACCCAATACATGCACCATTTACCTTTAACTCTATACCAAACAACAAAATTATAGACTGGTCTAAATTGAAAGCATTTGCAGACAACAAATTAGATGTGGCTCAAAAACTGAAATTTGCCTTAGAAAGGGTAGAAAACATTTGGTATTTCAAAACATTGTGGGAGAAGGAGAAAATGCTGGTCACCAGCATTTTCTCCTTATCCTGCTATGTTTTCAAACACCATCTTCCGAAGGTGGTTAAAACTTCAGAATGTGTGGCACAGGGTTATATGCTTTTCTTGCATAAAAAATTCGTTTTCAATTACATCTGGCAACTTTACGATTATTTTGGGGAGAGTCAGTCCTGGAGGTAATATGTCTCATTATTTTTATAATTTATCACAATCATAAAAAATAAAACTTAATACAAACAAAACTGCAAGGATCTCTGGCTATTGTTCAAGTTTACAGAATCAATTGTAACAGCAAAACTAATCCTATGCAAGACCCTTTACCTCCACTTTTTTTTTCTTTTGTACTGCCCCAAACTCTTTACCAAATGACAACATTTTACACTGGTGTAACTTGGAAAGATTTGCAGAAAACAACTTAGCATAAAAGTAGCACAATTTATGAAATTTGGCTTTGAAAGGGTAGAAAAAATTGTGGGGAAAGAAGAAAATGCTGGTAGACAGCATTTTCTCCTTTTCAGACAATGTTCTAAAAGTTCTTTTCCTCGCGGTAGTTAAAACTTGGGATAGTGCTGTAAAGGGTTAACCCTTTATAATACAATCTCAAGTTTTAATGACCCTGAGAAAGAAGGCTATTGAAAACACTGTGGGAAAAGGAGAAATGCTGTAAACTCAAAAATCATCATTAAGCTACATTTCATTGTTGTCTGTAGATACTTTTAATCTGGACAAGTCTAAATGTTTTGATTGATAAAGGATTAAAGCAAATTTTCATAAAACATTCAGGGATCCAAGCACAATAATCAATTTCACCCTCTTCCACACAATCTGTGTTTAACAGAATATATGAGAGAAGACTTTTGAAAACATTTAAAATACAAGCATCTTCTCATTTTCTCCTAAAACAAGGTAAGACTAAACAGAATGAGAAGTCTGATCAAAGAGAGCAGTGTGACCTTGGATCTTAAATCAATGCTGTAATTTTCTTTTTTTGTAAGAAAATATAACATCAAATTTGGCCTTGCTATAAATATATCACAGACTAAAATGTCATTTCATTTATTTCATAGTCTATGATTTGTCCCCCCCCCCCCTTTTTTTTTTCCATTATGCTTTCAAGTCCTTTCCTTTTCAGTGTAAACACAATATGGAATCCCTAGGTAAAGGATTTACAGGTAGACATAACCCTTTACCAAACTGTCCTGTTTAAAACCCTGATGAAAAGGGCCTTTGAAAATATGTGTTCCCATGATTACTTTCTACCCTTTCATAGAAAACCATCATATTCAAAGCCACATTAAATTTGCTATTTGGAAATACTTCAACGTTGGGAGGGTTTATTTTTTTCTGTCCAGTGAAGACGAATAGAGTAAAACTTTTCTGACAAAATGTTAAACTTGTCTCCACTGAAAGCATTTGTGGATGAAAAAATTAACCTACTCCCAGTTATGAGACATCCCTTTTTTTTTTTAAAGTGTAAAAAACATTTGTTTTCAACAGGTTTTCCTTCAGGGTCATTAAAACACAGAACTGGTCAGTGCAGAGTTAAGGGACTGTCTGCCATTTCAGTATACACATATTAACAAGCCACAGGTGACCTTAGGGGGTCAAGGGATACCAATCACCTTTATCAATAAATCATGTAACCTTGTGTTGACATGAGGGTCTCTTTACACAGACAAGAGGCTAAGCCCCATACAGGGAAACCTGGGTTGTAAACTTGACATTTCTTTGTGACATAATATTGCAGGGATATTATGCATTCCCAGTAACAGTTTACTGCTCTATTGCATATATGCTTTTAAGCAATTGGTAATAAGTTTAATAGAATGGTTGCCTGTCAGTTTAAATCTTAGATGAAAAAATTAAACAACTTTTAAATAACTTTACAAAAATGCATATTTTTTTTTAGTTAGGAGAAAACAAAAATCTGTGTTAGTTATCCAGGTCAAAAATTTGAGTATCATCTAGAGAGTAGTAACAAAAAAAAAATTCTTAGTATACAACAAAGAACAAAATTTTAATGCAAAATCCAAGATGGTTCTTGACCTTAAATTTTAATTCAGGGTTGTCAAAATGTTTTTAAGTAACAGATCAAAACTGAATTCTAACAGATCAGGCCGGGGGTCAAGGGGGCCACCTAGACCCCCATGTGGGACCAAGGCAACGCCCTGGTAGGGGGACCAGGGGAGGCAAAGCCCCCCCCCCCAGCCGAAATTGAATTTCAGCAATTCTAAACACCTTGGAAGCCATCTCCTTGCATGCAAATCCCCTCAATCTTCTTTCTCATTATTTGCCAAAACACATTATATTTGCACTTTGGAGAAAATAATATTAAACTTTTTTAATAAAATAGATCATTTCTAATATATTCTTAAGTTTTTTGCACTGGGAAAAAGTGGATTTTTAGAGAAAAATACTGCTATTAGATATAAAATACAAGTTAAAGAATTTTTATAATAGAGTGTTGTTTAAAAATTATCTGTTTATAGGCTCTAGTTTTGTCATTCATTTAATTTGCATTTCTGGTTTGTAGTGCCTTTCATCTTTGTTGTTATAAATGCATATTCTCATGCCTACATTGTATGTATAGAATAGAATCAATCGGAATCACCCTTGAGGTTATAAAATATACATGTACTTGGTCAAGCTTTACTGCGCCAAGATCTAACTGGGTAAGAAATGTATTGGTGTAGTTGTATGCCTTGGAACAAGTTTTATATTTGTGCAATTTATTCCTATTTTTTTTTTGCATCTGATTGTGAAAAAATTAGGCAACCTTTAAATTTCTGACAACATACCCGAGTCATAACAATCCAATGTAAAGCCGAAATTCAGCAAATTCATCGGCTTTCCAGGGTTCGACACTAATTTTTTTTCTTTAGGATCCAGCAGGAATCCCTAACTTTATTATCTGGGTGCCCTCCTGATTATTAGGGATCCCTCTGAAGTTACAAAAAAGTAAGTTTTGATTGATCAACTTCTTTTTATTGTTTCATTTGATTTTTATTGAATAAGTTAGATTCATCAGCATTTTGTATGCTTTGTTTTGTAGAATGGCTACATCATGAGCCAAAAGATCATCATGCTGCTGCTCCGCATCAATAATCTATTGCACTTTTGAAAAATTTGGATACAGATCATACAAATCCTGCGAATACGACCCAGATAATTATGGACTTTTTTTGTGTGATACAATCAAAAATGACTAAATACAGATGAGCTATCAGCAAAGTATTATGTATATATGTGAAAAGAAAATAGATATAGGCCTGTGTCACAAGAAATTTAGTGCTGACAACTGTATAAGTACCATGTAGTGCAATGGCCACCATTCCTACAAAGCGCTAAAAACATCTGCCAAGCATGTAAGACATATTATAGGGATCTGAAAATCAGAAATATGGGATATGAGTGTCCCAAGAGTGTCACAATAAATTGGAAAAAAAAGTGGGGTCTAAATGGTCAGGGGTCTAAAGTCTCAATATTTCTCCCATCTCTAATACGCCAAAATTTATGACAAAAGTAACAACTGAGCTGGGCCTAATGGTTCAAAATTCATCATAAAGTATCCTTTTGAAATCATCCTTCCAATTTTGCTGATAGGGGCCCTGGCGCTTTGTTTCATATACGCTTTGCGTTTCTAGGCGCTCTTTGGGTGTATTCTTTCTTTTTTCAGCAGGCTGTTCTATAGATAAAAAAAAATCCGCACCGCGAAAACTCAAGACAATTATCGGCCAAAACCGTAACAACTGGACGCTTGACAAAGCAATTTGATTTTAAAGAGTGTCTCAATGACTTAGTAGTTTACAAGATGTTGCGATTGTGATACAAGCAACATCTATTTTTAGACTTTTTTCCGAATATTTTTCAAGGACACGACGTGTAAAGGAGGTTTCTTCATAAGCTTGCATTTACTATAAAACATCTTAAAAATTCAAGGATCCTAACGGAATCTAAATGAATATAAACAAAAAACCAGGCGGTCAAATAAAAAACTCGCATCGACAGCCAAACTAACCGATCCAAATGCGATTTTAAGCGATGATTTCGATTGCCAATCGGCTTATTTTGACAACACTGTAATTATGCAATTTTATCTTTATCTACACTGTCCACTTGTATTATATTAATCCTGAATCGTAATAACAGTTGAACATTGTTGTGGTCTACTTTTATCTCCTGACACAAGTGAGCATGAGTGAGCAGTCTAAAACTGTTATGTTCTAAGTATTCAATCCTTCTCTGAAATGCTCAGCATCAAAAATGCAATTAAATTGTCAGATAACCACATTTTTTTTCTTTGTGTTTATATTCTAACAATCAAATCTTTGTCCTCTGAAATGCAATCAGTTTTATATTCAAAGATCTATAGCATGATTTTCTGTTTTGTCCAACTGTAGGAAAATGTGGAGTAAAGGGATGTGGCATTTGAGAGAGCACTTGAGTTATAGGAACACAGCCATGTTATCTATTACAATTTGATCAACAAACTATTCTAAAGGTTACAGATTTCAATTAATTGTTTAAGAAGTAAGAAGCAACTCTGTAATTCACAAATAAAAAAAAAATAAAAAACAAAAAACCAGACATCAACCTGAAGTTATTAACTCTTTACCAAACAACATTTAAGACTTAGAATAAAAAAAACCCTATAAATGGGCAGAAAACATTGTGGGAAAAGGAGAAAATGCTGGTAACCAGCATTTTCTCCTTTTCCCACAATGTTTCTATGGACATTCCAGCTTATGGTTGTTGAACTCCAAATTGTGAAGTAAAGGGTTAAACCATTGTCCAAATTTCCAGTCATATTGTCAATGTCATACTCCCAGGTAGATGTCATTTAAGCTGTCTGGACTGTTTATTAATGAATTTAACAGCCTCAGGCACATTTACTATACATGGCTTATTCAAGGTGACCTACGCGTTCTCACGCTGCAAAATTGATGCCGAGTAGAATTTCAGGCAAATTAGAAGTCCTCTACAAGAAGTAGCTCCTGATTATTTGGTAGAAAAGTATTGTTCTAAATGTTTAACATTTAGAACTTCGCAAATATTATGTAAAAAAAAAAGTTTATCTTCCATCATTTCACGCCGGTGACGATGAAAAATTGATCAGCAAATTCGGACGTAAAATCCGGTAAAATTGAACCCGACAAAAATTCTTGAATGCAACATTTAAAAACTTTCAGTTTATGTCAATCTATCAAGGTTTCCTTCAAAAACATGACTCTCATACATTCCAATGAATCCAAGCTCATGGAATTTGGAAAAGAGGTGAATTACACATAAAATGAGAACAATTCAACCTCAATTGAACGATGAAGTAAATGATATGAGAAGTATGACTTACCCCAGCTTTTCGCAGTACGACCTAGTACAGTTCCTTCTTCAGAATTGTATAAAAATGTACAAAAGTCTTGTAATCTGGCTTGAATACCAGAGTTTTGGGGCCCTGATACGGTAGTATCTACAGCCGTGCTGCCTGCCGTGGACGCCATCTTTCTTGCAAGGATATTACTGAATGCCCGGATGAAGAGTTGTATTCAAGACGTAACTAATTCATAAGTAAAAGTCAGTGCACGTGACGTCATTACAAATGTGTACCTCAACGAGGCCAACAAAGGTAATGTGCCTGAGGGAAATACATACAAGAAACCAATGTCGATTTATTAACATGATAGATCGATTAAAAGATGCACAAAAATATGTTTTCGTTAGGAATTTCATTTTTCTAAATTTGAAAAGTAAAAAGTTTATTTTTCCTAATCCTGCTTGAAACCTCTCGGTATCTGCATTTCGAAATAGATGACCTGCGAAGCCCTGCTCCTCATCATTTCAAAATCCGTTTCCTTCTACTGCAGTGCTTTTGCGAAAGGACCAGAGCTTTCAAAATCCCAGGCATAATTATGCTCTGTTCTAAAAAGAAAAGAACATTTCTCTATAATATTCTAGCAGAAGGTAAATTTGTGTAGACCTAGATCAGATTATTTTTTTAAACCCTTTTCCTCGGGATCAGTATCTGTGTTTCTTGAATGTAGATCTATACACAAATTATTTCAAATGGTGTCTTCAGCAGAGCAGATTTAGTTTACCACATTTTATATTCAGGCTGAAATTAACTTCGCAATCATTTGAAAAGAAACTTTACATTTACAGAGTTAATTCGTGCATTGACCAATCTCAAAATAAGGGAGGTAACCATAAATTGGAATGCCTCTCTCCCTTACGAGTCATCTTTCTTGGACATACACACTGGTTACGTACCGTGGGGACAGAGAGAGGCAAAGACGATGAAATGATTTCTTTTCGATCTGTCATTGAAAACGGATGTTTTTTTTTTAAAACAAACGCTATTTCTATAACACTGGCCATTATATCATTAACTGAGATTATTTCGGAAGAGAAGAAATGCGCTTTTTGCCGACAGTGTATAGTAAGATCAGACTGCACAAATGTACTATATGGCCAGATATTTGATCTACAGAGCAATATTTCATCTACAGAGCAATCTACTTACGAGATTTGTATTAAGAGAGAGCTCGAGAGAGAGAGAGAGAGAGAGAGAGCTCTGAATGAGTTGTATGATCCAGTTCTCTATCAAGTACCTCATGAGATTTACCCCTAGGAGAGCCCCTTCTTTCAGTGGCGAAGTATGACGTAACATTATGTTATCATTTTGACAGCTAATATCTTTTTGTACCATTTATCTTTCGAACTTATCAAGCTGGTAAACGTCATCCCTTTACTTTTCTTGTTTTTTCTCTCAAATCTATTCGATTACGGCGTTAACCCTTAGGCTGCTAAGCGCGTTTTTACTGACCTTTTGCAGACAGTGCAGATCAAGATCAGACTGCACAAAACGTGCAGTCTGATCTTTGATCTACACTGTCTGATAAGGCAATATTTTCCCCCAAAGTCACCTTCTAAATAGCAAAGTTTGGGCTTTTACTATCGGCCTAAAAGTTTCATTTCATTTACTTAGCAGGATAAGGGTTAATTTGGACGAACCTTATTTTTCCATTTCATTTAATGATCCTACTCTGTTGCGGAAAAAAAAAAACCACTAAACCCATCTCCACACTAAAATAGGCCTATTGACCTTCCTTTCAGCCACTTCTTTCTCCACAATATTTGGAAATGTTCATCCTCGAGAGTAACACTTTTATAGGGATATCCAAAGAGTAACGTGGCAAACTTCTTCCAGCCTGAAATATAAAACTTCTAACCCATTAACACATGATCCCGAGTCTTAACGATCCAAAGGAAAAGGACTTTTGGAAGCATTGTGGGAACAGTAGAAATGCTAGTAACCAGCATGATTTCTACTATTTCAAGGACAAATTAATGATTTGTATAACATTTAACTTGTTGTCTGCAAGAGCTTTGAATTTGGACCAGTCTAAAGTTTTGTCGTCTGGTAAAGAGTTAAAAGAAGCCGCCTTTTTACCCTTACCACAAGATCCCCATTTTTTTTACCCTTGGGAACAACGCAATGTTTTCAAAAGCTTTCTTCCTCAGGGTAGTTAAAATTCAGGATTGTGTGGTAAAGTGTAAAAAAAAAAATCGATGCAAATATAGGTATACAGGTGCAAAATTTGTACTTTCCCTCGTAACATAACTAACAGCCTTAAGGGGGCGTCGCCCATATGGGCATCCGGTGGCAACGATGAATAAACGCAAAATCAATTAAAAAAACGGGTTTAAAAGAATTATGCAATTATACAGGTGCAACATTTTGCACGCGGGGGGGGGGGGGTGTTATCATTTTTTTTTTTACGTCGAACCTGAATTTCACCCTTTTCCCCTCTCCAACTTGAATATATGAAAAGGCCTGACTGTATGACTATATGGTGTTTAACGCCGTGTTCAACATTATTTCAGTTATATCACGGTGGCCGGTGCACATATCCATGCTTTCTTGGAGTTTCTCACGGTTACCAGTACTACTCACAATATTCTTCCCAAGTCACTGGATGCTTTCCCACATAACCATTGTCGAAACAATGATCAGCGGTGAGAGAGGAATGATATGAAACGGCATTGAAACGGTTTTATACCCAAACAAATAAATAAAAACCGATATTCACTCTGTTTATAAAAGCAAACTATTCACACTGGGGATGTATTTACAAAAATAATGATAATCGACGAGCCTCTTCAACGAGTTTGAATGAATAAAATCCACCGTCCAATCTTTTGATAAAAACTCAAGCGTTGCAGATTTATTTTTACTTACTCTTCGTTTTCAATCATAAACCTGTGCAAATACAAGTACTTAGAGAAACCAGCTTCTTACTACATTGGTAAAGATATGGGGATTATTTCGTGGTTTCAAAGGATTTTTTGTTCTTTAACTTTGTACTAAAACGATAATTTTTTAAACCTTGTCAAAATTGAAAGCATTTGCAGACGGCAAATAAATGTAGCTGAAATGATGGTGATTGCGTGTGAAGTGTACAAAACCTTGTGGAAAAAGGAGAAAATGCTGTTTCCCAGCATTTTCTCCTTTTCCCACGAAGTTTTCAAACGGCTTTTTCCTCAGGGTCGTTTTTTCTCAGGATTGTGTCGTACAGTGTTAATAATTCACCAGAACCGATATTTTTGGTACACAAAAAATTCTCTGGACTCTTGTAACATTGTCATTTTTTACAGAGTGACCAAGAGGAGATATTCTTTAAGATCGGAAATATTTCGATATTTGTGCATGTAGAATAACAGGAATGGATATTGGGTCATATTTGAGGATTTAGGTATACAGTTTAAAGTTAGTCATGCTTTGTGAAATGGGGGTTTAATACATCTACAAAAAGTGTCGACCTAGGTCAACCTACGCAGTCCGCGCAGGCTTACCTAGGTCGAAAACTTTTTGCTATAGGTCAATTTTATGCATGTCAAAGGACCAGTTTACATAATGATTCAGTTGATTGTAAGACAAATGACAAATTGATTTTATTGATCCATAGTTATATAGTGACTTGCTTGGTATAATGCATCGCAGAAATGCATTTAACCCCCTTTTGCCAGCGTATGGCTCAAGTTACCGCCCCTCTCACTGCTTCCCCCTTTACCTGACGATAAAATCTTAGACTAGTCCAAATTGAAAGCATTTGCAGACGACAAATTAAGTATGACTCAAATGAAGAGATTTTCTTTTGAAAGGGCAGAAAAACATTGTTGGAAAAGGAGAAAATGCTGGTTAACAGCATTTTCTCCTTTTCCCACCATGTTTTTAGAAGCTTTTCTTTCTCATCGTAGTTAAAACTCTGGATTGTTAGTTTTGATAAAAGGTGAAACCTTTTCTCTTTTTTTTTTTTTTCAAGGGATAGCTCATTGCAGAATTAACATCTGAAATAAAACCCAGTTCAGAGTTCAAAGTTCGAGAAGCCGAAAGCTGGAGGTTCGAGCTCACGATGAAGGCACTTACAAGACGTTTGTTTCGACAAAAATGGCTGTTGACAACGGTCTTGATCGGACTGGGTTACTTCTTGATGGTACAGTATCAACAAATTAACCAGTATCAAGAGAAATATACTAACAAAAAGAAAACATATAGTTTTCTGAAAGAAAAACCAGCTGTGGTAGATATTCGGCGCTTTAATCTTCGAGAAAATACCACGTTCGACGAATCGCTGCTGGAAAAGATAAGAACATTGCTGGAAAAACCTAAAAGCTACGAAAGAGTTGATTCGAAACGGAAGAACTCGTCCGTAAATGCACCTAATGGAATAGCGGAGAAAGTGGACGTACTTCTCGGACATAAGGTAGAGTGAAAAGTTAATTGATTGATTTAACGTTTCTTTATCATCGTCACCGATTGCCCATATGGGTAATGGAGGCTGTTTTGTTACGGGAGACAGTACAAAATACAGGACAAAACCCATTCTAAGCCACGCCTGTATATAGGTCTTTAACATGCTCGGCATATGGCACCGTCAAACGGGACATCGTCTCGTGCAAAAAGACTACTGATAATTTTAAATGGCGGGCTGTTGGTCTCGAACCCACCCCCTAAAGTGACCCGAGACCTGACGTTTACATGTCCTACGCTCTACTACTTGAGCTGTTCGGGCTGGTAAAGAGACAAGTGTATATAAACTGATACCTCATTACACGACAAACTTTTTTATTGGCGCGTGCAATTAGATTGGCGATAAATCTCTTATTTGGCGATTTTATCTGTTTTCGTCAATAGCATGCTAGCATGACAGTAATTGAAATAATCATAATAATAACTACCGTATTTTCATAATGATAATGCATGCCAGAATTAGCGTTTTTTTCTTTTTTTAAGTCTAATTCATATTTCAGGGTGAGTGAGGAAAGAGCTAAAAGAGCACCTTTCAATCTCGCTTTTGTTTGTATCGGGATTTAACGCTTAGTTCATATCACGGCGGTCAATGCACCTACGCATGTGTTTCCTAACGTTCTCACATCGGTATTGACACAACTTTCTTTCCTAGCCACTGACTACTTTTCTCACACGTATCATTTCAGTTTTATAATAATGAGAAGACAGCCGGTATCCATTACTTTAAAGCTTGCACAAACTCATCCTTCATCCAAAGCGAAGTACTTGGTATCGTCGAATTCGAAAATAAATTTTTTGCTTTGGATTTTTCGCTATCTGAGGGACATCCAATCGATAAAAAAAATCAAGTTCGTCATTTTATTGGTCTGGGTCCTGCATGGCTCAGTGGTAAAGTGTAGGGCTCGTGACCTGGAGGCCCCGGGTTTGAGCTCCACTGGATCTACTGGGGGGTGGGGGTGTCCTTGGGCAAGGCACTTCAGAGCCCTAGCCTAGTACTGGTGAAACCCAGGAAATACATGAATATGTGAGCTGTCGCCGTGATATGACTGAAATAACGATAAAAGTGGCGTAAAACACCATTTAATTCAGTTAATTAATTTTCAGAGCTAAGAGAAATGCTCATATAAATGATATGCATCCGTAATGTATTTCGTGGTAGAAAGCATCACGAGAAAAGGCAAAATTGCCGAATATGAACAATTTCAATTGTTATCACAATGTTTTCAAAACCTGACGGTACTCAGCTATCGGTGATTTTTTTTTAACAAATCAAAAAGGAAAAAGAACGACATAATCGTATTTAACCCTTAGGCTGCTAAGCTCGACTCACTGACCTTTTGCGGACAGTGTAGATCAAGATCAGACTGCACAGAACGTGCAGTCTGATCTTGGATCTACACTGTCCGATAACGAGATATTTTTTTCATCAAAAGTAAATTTGAAGTAGCACTACTCGGGTTTGTACTATCGCCTATAGAAAGTTTAATCTTACTTATGTAGCAAGATAAGAGTGAGTATGTATGGGCTATGAAGGTATAATATGGTCTGCAACACGCGAAAAGGAACTTTCGGACATTTGCGTAAAGTGTCGTCCCGGATCAGCCTGCGCAGTCTGTGCAGGCTGATCCAAAACGACACTTTCCGATCGCATGTGATTTTTTGTTTCACGCAAGTCTACCGTAGAACAATTTCGAATGTGGACGTAAAGTGCCGTCTCGGATCAGCCTGCGCGGACTGCGCAGGCTGATACGAGACGACACTTTAAGCAAATGTCCGAAAGCGCCTTTTCGCATGTTGCAGGCCTTATGTAAACGGTTTGTTTGTATACGTGGTCGACTTCATTTTATGGAAGCCCTTGATGCGCAATTTCAGAATAAATCTTTAACAGACGACAAATTTTGTACTTGCGCAAATTGAAAGCACTTGCAGACGACAAGTTAGAAGTGGCTTTTATATAAAATTAATGTGAATTGCTTGTGAAAGGTTATAATAGGTTAGCTTGAGAAAACATTGTGGGATAAGGAGAACATGCTGGTAACCAGCATGTTCTCCTTATCCCACAATGTTTTCTAACCACATTTAAAGTCTCTCTATTCGATGTACAACTGTTGTTGCCATTCATTTAGTGACTAAAAAGTTACAAGCCATTTCATTCCACAGAAGACTTTAAATTTTTTTAACAGATTAACATACAAGCTCAATATTCAAAATACATGAAATACATTTCCTAGCTTACAACAGAAATAGCATTCATACTTTGAACAAAATATTGGATGGGTGGATATGCACTGTTCATGAATCTTGTCCACAAGTGCATGTGTGAAAGTGTTTACAATACATTTGATCCATGCTCTGTGAAAAGAGGGTTTAATGCACCAGCTTTGTGATGCATTATACCAAACAAGGTATCGCAGAAATGCTCTGAGAAGATGGTATGCATCTCCGTGATGCATTATACCACAGCTGGTCCATTAAATCCATTTTGTTTGACAACCATTTGGATCCTGATGTAGAATGGTCCTTTGACATACAGAAAAACCAACCAAAAGGTTAGTATCGACACAGGTCAGCGTGCACAGTGCGCAGCAGGCAGACCTGGGTCAAAACTTCTGCATTCCAGAGAGAAAAGAGAGAGAGAGAGAGAGAGAGCAATAAATTTTACTCCTTGGATCAGTTTGGTTTGATTACTGCCCAACACACTGTATTACATGCTTGCATACATTTAGCACCAAAGCTTTGTTACTCTTTAGGTAGGACGCCATTCTAATACACTTATATATATCTAGCACTTTTTCAGTTTAAACAGTTCTATTCCAGTGCTTAAATAACGGGCCGAACCTCGATAGAGCAGCCGTAGCGCGCAAGAGGGTCATTGGTTCGAATCCCCAGCTTGACAACCTCCTTCTGAGGATAGATGATAGTCATTGCGACATGATCTATTCCTCTTTCACCACAGATCAATATTTCGACGATGGTTATGTAGGAAAATAGCCAGTGGCTTAGGAAGAATGTTGTGCATAGTACTGGTAAAACAATTCCAGGAAAGCATTGACAGGTGCACTAGCCGCTGAAATAATGCTGACAACAGCGTTAAACACCGTACAATCAATCAATCAATCCAACGTTTCATGCATCTGTGGACGGGAGGCCATCATATGTTTGCACTCATCTTACACGGAGTTTAGTCCGTTTTATCCCAAAGTTTCCTGACACCTTGGCATTTGGCAATTGCCATTATGTTCTCGCTTTATAAATCTAGCATGAATGTTTGCCTTTTTTTTTTACAGACAGGTGGAATTTATATAGAGATCGGTGTTGGCAACGACAACGAAGACGGTCTGATTCACTGGCTTGAGAGTGTCCTGGATTGGTCCGGGCTTATACTAGAACCCAACGTAAACGTATACAACCTGGGTATGAGTGGCAGATCAAATGCTAGAGTGCTGCGATCCTGCTTAGAGGTGTGTATGCTCTTTATTAATTGTGGAGAATATATATATATATACGAGCCATGCACTGTGAAAAGGGGGTTTAATGCATCTGCGAGAAGTATCGACCCAGGTCAGCCTGCGCAGTCCCTGCAGGCTGACCTGGGCCGAAACTTTTCGCTATTGGTTAATTTTCTGTATATCAAAGGAGGAGTTTAACTCGTGGTTAAGTCGTTTGTTACAAAAAGTGGATAATATGCATCCATAAGTATGTGATAGCTTATTTGGTACCATGAATCACGGAGATGCATTAAGCCCCCTTTTCACAGAGCATGGCTCACACACACACACACACACACACACACACACACACACACATATATATATATATGTGTAAGCCATGCTCTGGCAAAAGGGGGTTTATTGCATCTCTTGGATTCATTATACCAAGCTAGTCATCACATAAATACAGATCCTAAAAATCCATTTTGTCTAACAACCGACTGAATCTGAGCGAAGAATAGTCCTTGGACATGCAGCAAACTGTAGCGGACTGCAGGCTGACCTTGGTCGATACTTTGTACAGATACACTAAATCTCCTGTCCACACAGCATGGATCATATAGGTATTACAGCAAGTATGGTGTTAGGATCAGCTATTGCCATACACTTTCAATGCTTTACGAGTCGTATATGTTAATTTAAGCCTTTGTAGCACAATCCAGTTTTAACCACACTTAAAAGAAAGCCATTTGAAAACATTGTGGGAAAAGGAGAAAATGCTGGTAATCAGCATTTTCTCCTTTCTCTACAATGTTTTCATGATTGTTTCAAGCGAATGCCATTATTGAGTTTTTTTTTTTTTTGTCGTCTGCAAAAGCTTTCAGTTTGGACAAGTCTGAAATTTTGTCGTGTTTTACAGGGTTAAATGGATTTACGCCGCTGGCAGCATTTTCAGTGATATCATGGAGACGATACACCGTTTCAAGTCTTTACTCCGTTCACCAGTACTAGGCTTGGGTTCCCAAGCATGACCAGCGCCATCTGTACAGTGGGATTGATTTGTTTGACTTTTCGTTTGAAAAGTAACGCCTGGTTCTTTAAAGTGCTCGGTGTATAGAACCGTCACACGGGACCTCGGTTGAACGTCTCATCCGAAAGACTACATATATGTATTTGTAATTTTAGATGGCAAGCCGTGGGGCTCGAACCCACACCCTGAAGTGACCCAAGGCTTGATGTTTGCAAGTCCCACACTCTACCACTTTAGCTGTGCGGGCTGGTCGCAGTGGGATTGAACCAGGATTTCGTAATTTATACAGTGAGGGACATAACCCTTTTTCAAATGACAAAATTTTAAAAGCGATCCAAAATGAAAGCATTTGCAGACGACAATTAAAAGGAGTCTCAAATGATGGGACCTGCCTTTGATATGGAAGAAGTCATTGTGGGAAATAGAGAAAATGCTGGTTATTAGCATTTCTTCTTTTTTTTTTTATCCATTCTGTTTTCAAAAGCCTAGTTCATTATGGTCGTCAACATACCATGTTGTTTTGTAAAGGGTTAATTGACTCGCACCTGCTGGGACTTTGTCCAAATGTCCAAGTACAATTTAATCCTTGCTGATACTATAAAAATGTGATCTCTTTTGTTAAAATGTTCGAATACAACAGTCGGGGTTCTCGTTATTAAGCTAAAAAGAAAGTGAGAATGCTCTGGCAAAATGGGGTTTAATGCATCTCCGTGATGCATTTTATTGAGCAATTCATTACATAAGTATGGATCTATGAAATTGATTTGGTCTAACAACCGGCCGAATCATGATCTACACTGATACTTTGACATGCAGAAAATTTACCAAAAGCTAAAAGTTTCGACACAGGTCAGCCTGTGCGGACTGCGCAGGCTGACCTGGTCGATAATTTTCGCAGATGCATTAAACCCCTTTTCGATAGAGCATGGTTCAAATATATTTACTCCTTTTCAAACGGACTTGCCTTCAAAGTCTGTTATGACGCCATGAATAAAGAATGTTGCGGGCCAAATGCTGTAACGAAGCCCGCTATGGGACATAATCTAATCATTCTACGATTTGTTTGGTGTATAATGCGCTTTTCGACTTTATCTTAGTAACATCAGGGCGGCTAGCGCACTTGCCCATGCGTATCTCGAGTTCTTTTATCATCAAGACAGTCTTTCCAGGTCACTGGCTGCTTTCCCACATTGTCAAAGTAATATTGAAGCGGTCGCATCGTAAAACAGAGAAATACCTATGTATATATAATCCCGTTTGACCGTATACGAATTTCAATCAAGAATGTTTCCAACATCCTTTTGCAGGTTAACAAAAAGCCTTGGTATCATTCGTCAAATCCAGTAACACAACGAGATTGCTTTCCTATCGCAGCAGTGATGAAAGCAGCATTTAGCAACGAATCCAGAGAACCCGACTTACTTGCTATAAATAGTAACGGAAAAGAGTTGGAAATCCTCGGATCTTTTCCTTTTAATACATGCAAAGTGAAAGTAGTTCTTGTGTCCCTTGGTGGTGCTATTGCGGACACGACTGACGTACATAAACTCATGGATATGAAAGGTTTTAAAGGCCGACTGATATCGAATAACCATTCCTTAGGGCGGACTTATATTATTATGGAAAGGAGGACAGTCGATACACAAAGATGAAGCAAAAATGAAATAAGTGACGGTTTTCTTTTTCATCAATAACAACATATTTACATTTTATCATTTAAGAAAGAAAATAACTAATGTTTGAATAATATTATGCTAAAAAATTACATACAAAAAATAATAATAAATGATGGTATGATTATATCACGAAGAAAGAAAAACGTATAGGCCTACTGGAAGAAAAATTTTCAGACTCGCTCAAATTGAAAGCATTCAGTATGCCGACACCTTAAATATCCAGTTTTGAAGGTGTAGAACACATTGTAGACAAAAAAGAAAAAGCTGGTAAACTGTATTTTCATAATTTCGCACAATATTTTCAAAAGCCGTATTAATTATAGATGTATATATGAATTTGACAGTATGAAAGGCAGTCACTTATAAGAAATACAAAGACTAAAATGAAATCAGTAATAATGAAAACTAATTCAACTATATGATACATGGCTGCAATGCTGGTAAGCAGCATTTTTCTCCTTTTTTCACATTTTTTATCAAAAGAATCTACCCCAGGGCTGCACAAACATGCGATTTCGTTAAAGGGATAGGGGCAAAAGGTAAAACGGAAGTGATACAGAATAAAAACCAAACATTAGAAAAAGTATCGCCTTAATTTCTCCTGAAACAAATTGCAACATACTACTATGAAAAAATACTTGCAAACTTTGTACAATCTACATGAGCCTAGCTTTGATAAACGAATAGACGTTAAAACATTGCGACAAAGGGAGAAATTGCTCGTAACGAGCAATTTCTCTCTTTTACTACAATGTTCTCAAAAGTGGTATTCTGCAAGGTTAAAAAAAAAAGAAAGAAAATGATAATGAACAATTTCTCTCTTTTGCTACAATGTTTTCAAAAGTGGTATTCTGCAAGGTTTAAAAAAAAATAATGATAATGAATAATTTCTCTCTTTTGCTACAATGTTTTCAAAAGTGGTATTCTGCAAGGTTTAAAAAAAATAATAATAATGAATAATTTCTCTCTTTTGCTACAATGTTTTCAAAAGTGGTATTCTGCAAGGTCTAAAAAAGAGGAATCTCTTGGGTATGATGAGTTAATCTCGCTTGAATGAGCAGTTGATAAACATGGGATTAGGTTGAAACAAATAAACGAATAGATATGAAAACATTGCGACACAAGGAGAAAATGCTCATTTGGAACAATTTCTCTTTTGTCACAGTGTTTTCAACGGTGGTCTGCTGCATGACGCAAAAAAGTTGTTTGCTTGCAATGGTGTCCTAATCTAGTTTGAATACGCAATCAATCAACTTGGGATTAGACTGAAGCCAGTAAAGTGCTAGTTAAATATACTCAAGCAGACCGACATCCTATAGGGTTAATTTGTGTGTGTTCTGTTGAATTAATCTTATCTTTTGACTTGACGAAAATAAACTTTGGTTCTTCTATTGAAAACCTAAGCAGATGAAAAAGCAAATGTCGACCAAATGATCAGGTTTATCTTTTGAAAGTTAAGAAAACATTGTGGGAAAAGGAGAAAATGCTGGTAACCAGCATTTTCTCCTTTTTCCACAATTTTTTTCCAAATACTTTTTCTATAGGGTCGTAAGAAGCATATCTATGTTTTTCTTGGTTTTGTTTTTATCAGTACTTCGCATAGTATTATTTTCAAGCCACTGACTGCTTTCTCACACAAAATGCGCCAAAAACAATGGTCACTGGTTGGAGAGGAACCCAACCTGTCACCATGACCGTCACTAATCCTCAGAAAGAATTTAGCCAAGCTGGAAATCGAACGTGTAATCCTTGGGTGGCAAGCCTTGTACGTTACCAACTGAGCTACCGAGGTAAACATCTTAGTCTAATAAACTAGTTGCGCACCAGAATCAAAGCACTGAAAACATTGTTTTTGTTCGCATTAGGAAACTCGACAAAGTTGTCAAATATTTACTATTTGAGACAATATGAATGATTTCTTTTCACAATCATATAATGCTATATCTTCACTAATTCATGCTTTACACTTTACACAAATTCATTTTTTTTTTTTCTCTTTATTGCGAAAGTTAATACATTTACACACTTCTCGTTGATTTCTTTTCTATTGAGCAAAATTGAATATGTCAAGTGATCAACCCCGGTGAACATCAGTATTCATGTAATTTGAACACGTTATGTACGTAAGTTTTTCAGAAATCTTGTAGGTTACACCAACAAGTCTAAAGATAGTTCAAGACTCTGAACTGACTATTTAACTCTTTTTCACCAAATAAATGACTTACATTTTGTCAATGGCTACATATACAGTTCCGCTGCAAGATCAACAGACAGTCGGTCATAACCTAGAATAAAGTAACTGACAGTATAGTTCAGAGAGCAGTACTGTCTGAACTTAATCTATACTGTCCACAAAAGCTTCTGGCGTCGCCTATGGTATAGAAAGAGTTAACACTGGCTGTTTAACACTGTATCACAATGACAGTTTGAAACTGACTGTTTAACACTGGTATTTAAACGCTGGTTGGATGCGTATTTCACTGTCCTGTTTGTGAACTTCAAATGGTTCCAGTCTTCTGCGTTGGGGTTTACAGACACTCCTGTAGTTTTTCGATAAAACACGTTCCTATAGGACATTGTTGTACCACTAGATCTCCGGGTAAACACCAGACAAACTTTTCACACGTTGTATAGGGGTGAGGTATTGACATTTCTTTGGACCCGTTCTGACAATAATTTACTGAAAAACATATGGAAATGATTATCACCAGAGCTCCAGACAGAGGCAGTGATTTTGATTTCAAAATTGAAAATATTAATTATTCTCCACTGAAACCCTGTGTCGTGGGTACTCATTAGAATCGTCTCATCGAGACGATTCCAACGAGTACCCACAACATAGAGTTTCGAAGAGAAATAATGGATTTAGAATACCATCACTCCCTCTTATCCGAAGCTCTGATCACCGTGATATCCAGCGTTTTGTACAACATTTGTGAGAAATGTTACTCTTGGTACCTTTATTTTAGAGTTTCAAATAATTCTTTTCAACTCTTTTATAGACAACATTTTAGACTTGTTCTTTTTTACAGCTTTTGTAGACGACATATTAATTGTAGCTGAAATGACCGGATTTGTTTTATAAACACTGGAAAAAGGGAGACTTTGCTGGTTACGAACAAGTTCTGATTTTCTCAATGTATTTTAAAAACCTTCTTTATTTGAGTCATAACATAAATGAATCGTTTAGTAGAGGTTTATTAGCTTTTTGCATCATCACTTGCAGAACGCAGAGTGGTTTTTATCGATATTTGAAGCTGTGAACTATCAAATAGAAAATCTGTTACCATTGAACAGAAACGAGCTTTGAATTTTTGCTATCCCGGATTAATTAATTGTTCTGTAATGTCAAAGAAAGGCCCATTTAGGGTTGTTAAATTCCTGCAAGGCGTTCTCTTCATATGAATAAGAATCTGACTAAGATAAATTAGTGTGATTTATAGCTTTTTAAAATATTCAAATAAATTATAATTTGTCATCAAATAAATCTGATAAAAAATGTTAAATGTATTTTGATAAGAAACATTACTGAAAATTATAGTTATATAGATTATATAAATGTCGACGAAATATTTAACAATACTTTACACGGAAATATTTAAATCTTTTCGAGGCCATTTACCATTTTAAGTTTTTCAGGTACTCTGTCTTTTGCTTCTGAAGAAAAAGTATTATGTAGTGAGGTTTGGATTTACAACGTCTTACCGAAATGAACAGAGATGGATAAATAATTAAAGAAAAAAAAAAAAAAAAACAATATACAACGATAACTTACATGGAATTACTAAAATCTTTTCAACCGCATATTTTACAGTTTTCAGATACTCTATCATTGGTTCTTCTAAGAAAAACCGCGTTGTAACGAGGTTTGGTTTTATTATGACTGTCGTATCATTCAGATGAACTTTTGGGAATATAACTATAGATGTTTCAAGAAAAGTTCGGCATTGAAAATGATCTTCTTTGAGTTCGTAGTCTCTGTATTCGCCATAGTCTGCTAGGTTATATCTGAAAAAAAAAATCCTTATTATGTCACCGTTAAAAACATCAGAACCATTTTGATCTAGAAAAATTTCTACCGGTATCTCAATTTTCCTGCATTACTTGGATCGGCCTAGCGCGAAACGACCATTTAATGTGCCATTTGCTGCTTTTCTTTTTCTTTTCTTGTTCACTATTATAAACATTTAGAATTCAGAAATAGTCATCGCGACAGGATTCATTCTTCTCTCACTGCTGATCATTGTTTCAACATTTCCAATCGGGTACTGTGAGAAAGCAGCCAGTAGCTTGGGAAGAATATTGTGCGAAGCACTGATAAAAAGAAACTCCAGGAAAACATAGATAGATGCACTGTACGTCACAAAATATCTGAAGCAATGGTGAAAACGGCGTTAAACACCATATAAACGAACAAAACTGTTAACATAGATTATTGTGTGCGCCTTTCCATCCCTACTTCTCTCCAACATTACTTATACTTAGTTGACAGAATACTTTTTGGCCCTTAGCCAGCCGAATTTTAAATTGCTAACGAAAATAAAGATACAGTTGTATCATTATTTGACATTGAATGGGGTTTAAAAGCAACGGAGAGTGTGAAGTAAGATCAGACCGCACGTATGTGCAGGCTGATCTTGCTTTTCACTCTCTGCAAAGTACATCTTTGGGTCGCGAACGGTTGGAAAAGAATTAGCAGTTGTGAAAAAAGGCTTACGTCTGGTTGTCAGCATCCAGTGCAGTCCACGACATGTTTGTCCACGGTATTGGGTAACCAGCCTGCCAGATAGCAGTTATACGTAAAGCCCTGTCTTCTATAATAGCAGGTCCAATTTCTAGTTCGATCTTGTCATCAGGTCGACCTGGAAATAGGGTTATAATTTCTTCCTTCAAACAAAACAACAACAACAATAACAACAACAACAACGACGACGACAACAACGACGACGACGACGAAGGAAAAAATACAAATACACAGTTAAGGTCTACGATGCCTAACTTATCGGTAAGTATCGTGTAACATCGACGTTTTCATAAAGGCTATTCGGCCAATCTCGGCAGTTTCCGTCTTTTAATATGAGAGTTAGGGGCTGTAGACTCACTAACTCATCGGTAAATATCCTGTAACATCGACGCTTTCGTAAAGGCTATTCGGCCAATCTCGGCAGCTTCCGTCTTTTAATATGAGAGTTAGGGGCCGTAGACCTTAAAGCATGATGGAGGTATGATCATCATAAAGAGGACGTAGATGAAATGAACAATAATGCAAGATGACGGCAATTACAGTTTGAGACATGTAAGAAAGTTATAAAATCATTTTAAGCAACTTTACTTGGCTAGATTACCAGCGACGAGTGCCCTCCCGGGTAGCTCAGTGATTAGCGTATCGGACTCGTGACCTGGTGGTTGTGAGTTCGATACCCGGTTGAGGGCTTTTCTTTCCGGCCTTTTTTCGCCTCTCACCTCTGATGCATGTGAGAAAAGCAGTCATTGATATGGAAAGAAAGTTGTGTCTGTACTTGTGTGAGAAAACCAGGAAACCCATGTGTGGGTGCACTGACCGCAGTGATATGACCTAAGCTGTTAAAACGGCGTTAAACTCCAATTCAATCAATCAATCATTCAGCGACGAGCTGCTGTGCATTATGGGAAACTGATAAAGATGATGATAATGATGATAAAAATACTACTAATTATAATTCTTATAATATCAATGATGATAATAGCTTACCAACTACGAACAAACGTGTGGTTTCGGACACTTCGTGAGATTCAGTGTTCACGACACATTTAAACGTCCCAGAATCTTGACACTCGACGTTTTTAATGAAGAACGTAAAGGTCAGCTGTTTAAGGTCACTTCCGGTTATATTTTTGTATTCATACGCAGCATCATGACGTTCTGTTCTCGTGTAAGACCAAAATATCGATCCATTTTCGTATAAAGTTACTGTGACTGGTTCCCAATCTTTCAGTTCGCTAATAGACATGGATTTAACGCGTCCAAGATCAGTGACAGTGCACGTGACTGTCGCCATTTCCGACTTGTACGTTGTTGACCCATTTAAGTTTATTTCTGAAAGAAAAAAAAAAAAGAAAATAATTGAAGGAAAAAATGAGCATTTAGTTAGAATAGCGATCCAATGATGTTCAGTATAATTTCAAGCGGCGCAACCTTAAACGTAAATGTTTAAGTATAATTTGTGCGAGTTGTCTCCCTTGATTTCTAAAGACTGAAACGTGACAGCCCTACCGAACTTAAGGTTTAATTACTTTTGTGATCTTTGATATTGTGTTTATATTCCTCTTTGATTTACAGGCTGCACCCCGAAATATTTCAAAATGTAAACCTAGTACCTGGGCGGACAGAAAAGTAGCAGTTAAACAAAAAGCGTGATACAGTATACTGTCGTACCACCAAGTTATTAACCTGCTAAATAAGAGAAAGGAAACTTTCAAGCCGAAAGTAAAACCCGTAATTCTGCTATTTCAAAGTTAATTTTTGGAGAAAAAAATATTTCCCTATCGGACAGAGTAGATCTAAGATCAGACTGCACGTTCTATGCAGTCTGATCTTGATCTACACTGTCCGCATAAGGTCCTTGAGTCGCGTTTGGCAGCCTAAAGGTTAAAATGGAGGTACATTTATTACTATGGAAATAATAAATACAAAATATGTACCATGTATAATTATATTTTATCTAGAATACAGGTATCTCTTGCCTTATATAAGTATTTAGCCTACAGCAGTACTAAAGAACAACAAATACACATAATATTTTTGGCAGAGAGTATGCAAAGCATGTTTTTTTTTTTCATTTTGCTAAGAATATTATCATGCTAAGGACCTGCAGGTCATAAATAATATTGTTTAACTACAGCTATATATATTTAGCTGCCATTACATCATCGATACAAAAGACTACTATAAACATGACCCACTTCCATAATTTCCGGATACTTTACGTACAAATTACTTAACATCGCAAATTCTGAATAGCATACCGATTAAATAAGTTTTACATTAAGGTGCATACATGTTCACATATACAGTAAAATTGCAGGTGCGTTTACTATATACGAGATATACACCTCGATTAATTACAACATAAGATAAAGATGTGCATTCCCTGTTACTCAGGTGTGAGACGTAATTTGCTAATTTTTCAACCAGACGACACAATTTTAGACTGATCCAAACTGAAATAACTAGCAGACAACAATTCAATTGTGCCTCAAATGACTGTCATTGTTTTTGATAGGGTAGAATACATTGTTGAAATTGCAGAAAGTAATGGTTACCAGCATTTTCTTCCAACAATGTTTTCAAAAGGTCTTTTGTCGTAAAAACACGTGATTGTCTGGTACAAGGTTATATTTGATTAATTCTACTAGACAAATGACCTGCAACACTTCTTCATGGCGCCGGGAAATACCTCAACGGCCAAACGATATATATAAGGTCAACTTGTAAAGCATTGGATCTAACTTTATTAGCATTTGCGGACAGTACAGATAAAGATCAGACTGCACAGAACGTGCAGTCTGATCTTAGATCTATACTGTCCGCTACTTTGAAACATATTTTGGCAAAAACCGCCTTGAAATTGCAATAATTTGGCCGGATTTTGTCTGACTGAAAGGTCCAGTTCACTAATTCAGCGTTCTTTGCTACTACTTTGTTAGAATCATATACTATGATCAAAATAACTTTGAATACAGCAATATTAAGACTGACTTGTTCCTAATTGATTACGTCCATTCATTAATTCAGCTCGCCAACGTTGAAGCAATAAGCTATGTGCTACAAAGAACTGTAAACGCGTTGAATTAAAGTAATATTAGTTTGATTAATACTTCATGTATGGCTCGCTCTAAGCCAACCATCATTTACATTAGAGAGTTCACTTACGAGGCGTAACCTCTGTGGTTGTCTCAGGTATTGTTGTTGTTGCTGCTTGAGTTGTTGTTGTCGTTGTTGTTGCTTGAGTTGTTGTCGTTGTTGTTTGTGATGTCATCTTTGTTGTTGTTTGTGTAGTAGCTGCTTGTGTTGTTGTTGTGCTAGCAGCAGCAGTGCTTGTTTCTAGTATGGTTTGCAAAGGGGGATCAGCAGTAGTTGTTGTCACCATGGGTGTAGCTGGTGTACTTGTTGTCGTGTTACTTGGCATTGTTGATGTTGTTGCTGGTAACTCCGATTTTGTAGACAGCACTGGCGTCATCGTCATAGTTTGCGTTGTGGGGTTAGTTATGCTGTGTTGTGGGGTTGACATTACTTCCTGCACTCGCTCGGTCGTGGGTTCGTTTGTTGTAAATGACTCTGTAATATTCTGAACCTTTGTTGCAGTTGCAGTGGACATGCTAGATGTTGTTTTTGGAGGTTTGGGTGTACCAACTGCTGTTGTTGTTTCCTGTAAAACAGAGCTAACTGTCTCTGTTGAAGTGACTGATGTTGTCTTCACAGCTTCTGTTGTTGTCAAACTTAGAGTCTCAGTTGATAGCGTTGGTTTTATGGGCGTTTTAGTTTTAAATACTTTAACTGTGGTCACTGGAACTTTGATTGGAAGTTCAGATGTTGTGAAACTGTCGTCCATTCCGAAAAAGTCCATGGCATTGAAAGTCCCAGTGTCTATAGGTAGTTCCGGGGTAGTGGATTCTGTGCTGACTGTTTTCGTACGTGAAGGAGATGTGGAAGCACTGGTTGCTGCAAAATGAAGAAATATAGAAGAAAGTATTTCGTGTGCCCCTGTATCAAAAACTTCTTATTGAAATTTACATGAAACTATTTGCTTTCTTGACAGGTGTGTAAATCACGGACGAAAATCGTCTCGATGAAAGTTGCAAACAAGGCTTTTTGTTTCAAAAAAAATCTACCGGTGATAAAATTCCGGGCTTTTTAATGATCATCAATTCTGGCAGTTAATTTCACAGAGAATTCTTCATCAGCAATGTTTTCGGCACCATTGCTTATCTCAGACGTGTGTAAGATAAAAGAGAAATCATAGGGCTGTATTACATTGAAAATAAGGTTAGCTATGTTGTAAAATTATATCTCAGTCAAGGCTCTTTATCTCTATGGAAACAGTAAGGATGATGATGATGGTAATTATGATGATGATTACGACTACAACTTCGACGAAAATGACAATGACGATGGTAATGATGAGGAAAATGATAATGTCGACGACGACGAAGATGATGATCTGAACCGTGACCACTTGTTCTACTTGCGAGTGCTCCGAGGGCATGCCCAATGTCGATTTGAATTTGAGTCTTGCTCCGTGAGGAAGAGGGTTTAATGCATCTGCAAATACATGTAGTATTGACCCAGCAGTCCGCGCAGGCTGACCTGGATCGAAACTTTTTGCTATTGATCAATTTTCTGCATTTCTAAGGACCATTCTACATCATGATTCATTCAGTTGTTAGATTGACAACTGGCTTGGTTAGTATACTGCATCATGGATAGACATTAAACCTCCTTTTGTCAGAGCATGGCTTATTTATTGGAAGAATAGATAAATCAAGACAGTTCCTAGTCAGCTTACACGATGTGGTAGATGACGACGTCGAGGTTGTCGAGGCTGTAGATGAAACACGGACAATTTCAACCAATGGAGGTTGATTAGTCTGTAGCAAAATTGCACCCAAGTCTTCTTTACGAGGTTTGTCAGGCACCGCGATAGTTTTGTCTGCTTCAAAAGTGTTCAAAAGGTCGTGAATGGACGATGTCTTGTCCGGTATATCTTCTTCCACTTTCATCTTATCTGAAAATAATTTATTTAATAGCTCTCTACCAAACGGCAACATTTTAGACTGCTCACTATCGAAAGCAGTGGGAGACAAAAGACAGTTACTTCCCTTGATAGCTCTCCACTACTTATTTGGTCCTGAATAAGAAATTACTTGGTCTTTATCCTTACTATCCTTTGCACAATTTAAGAAAATTAAAAAAATATCAAACCACAAATTGGATCAATCTGGTGCATTTTAATGGTAATTCGATTTTCAAATATTATGAAGACCTTTCAAATACATCACAAGTCAAATAATAATAATCGCAACATCTTCTTGTAGAGCATGGATAAAAACAAAGGAAATCAAATAAAAGGACCCAGTTGCAATTTGATTACCTTGGTTTCTATCTAATAAGGGAGGTTATTTGAATTTCAATTTTTTTTTCTTCCATTTCAGACGACAATTTAAATGTAGTTCATATAATAGTATTTGTCCCTGGATAGATTGAAAACGTTGTGGGAAAAGGAGAAAATGCTGGTTACCAGCATTTTCTCCTTTTCCCAAAAAGTTTTCAAAAGCCTTCCTTCTCAAGGGTCTTAAAACTCCAGATTGTGTGGTAACGAGTTCGTTAAGGGCACTAGAACATTTAGTGGTATGGTTGCACTAAATGACAAGTTTTAGTTCAGACTTAAAATAACAAAGCAGACTGGGACCACATTGATCAACCAATCTGAATTGCATTTTAATCCTCTGAAGAATTTCATTTTCTGATTGGCTAAACCAAATGGTTAAGTAAATTAGTGTTTTCTTTTCCTAAGTTTAGCACTACATAAAGGATATGCAGTACGCTCTGGCAAAACGGGGTTTAATGTATCTCTGTGATGCAGTATAACATGCAAATTATCATTTAATTATGGATCCATTTAATCCATTCTGTCTGGCAACCGACTGACTGTACCATGAGGTACAATGGTCCTTAGACACACAGAAAATCGACTGATAGCAAAAAGTTTCGGCCCATGTCAGTCTGCGCGGACTGCGTAGGCTGACATGGGTCGATACTTTTTGCAAATGTATTAAACCCCTTTTCACAGAGCATGGCTCAAATTATTTGGAATGGTCAGTGAATATGTGGCCAGAGGTGTAGACATCAATACTAGCGTGTATTGATGCTCTATTGCCCAACGTTCTTTCATTTGTGATACTTTTTAATATGCCTCTTAACTTTTTGAATAACCGAATGAATATTTATCAACTTAATTATAAATGTAAAGCACATACTGGTTTTTTATTTTACGAGTTACACACCGTCCTAGTTCAAACATTTGAGTAGACGTTTATTGGCCAAAGTTTATGTATGCTGTTGAAACAATCTATTGGTACCATATACAAATGAGCCTTGCTCTGTGAAATAATCATATGATGGCTTAATTGGTATGGTGCATCACGCACATGCATTTAGCCCTCTTTTCACAGAGCACAGCTCAAATGTACTTGTATACTAGCATAAACGAACCTGTAGTCATGCCGAAAATAGAAGTATTTCCGCTGAAGGAGATGTTTACTTGAGCCGGAACCTGGTTTTCGTCTGAAATAAAATAAAAATGAAGTGCTACGCTGTGAAAAAAAATGCATTTATTGATTAATCAATTAACTAACTGAAATAATACAAATACATTATCACTTAAAATTGTACACACCATTTATTCATAATATTCATTTGGGTTATACAGTCAAATGTTCCAAAGAAACCATCCAAAAATTTTGCAATCAGAGCTGGACTTAAGCAAGACAATTCAGAGCCCTAGCCTAGTACTTGTGAAACCCAGGAAATGCATGAATATGTGAACTGTCGCCGAACGGAACTACTGTTGAAAGCGGCGTAAAACACCATTCAATCATTTAAGTTCTTTCTGGGATTATTTTATTTCCTTCTTTTCATACTTCATGGCGTTGGGAAGTCAATTCCAAAGAAAATGAAAGAATCACAGAATCTTTTCTATCCTTCAAAAGACAAGTTCCATCGATTGACGAAAATCTATACAGTATGCCGTATCAAATGACTGGAACATGGTCAATACCAAAATTTGTCTTCGGATAAAAGAAAAGTTAAAAAGACGCATCACGTGACGTTTCTGATGACCTACCTGTTGGAACAAAGAAATAATGTATAATCAAGGCGGTTCCTAACGACACACCAAGTAGCACCAGAATGATCAGTAGTATTATTGCGCGTGTTCGCCGTGTTCGACGTTTCTCCTCTCTCTTTCCTCGAGTAAACTTTCTGTAGAAGTCATCGGATACGCTGTTATACCTAAAATGGATTTAAAGACAAACATGGGTTAAATAGAGTTAATTTGCGAATTGTCATAGGACTTCTAATGCAGAAGTACACCAATAGCAATAAAATTAATTCGCATGAATTTCAATCAAGCTTGGTAGCAATATTAAATTTTGTTCATTCTGCAGATAAGCAAACACACTTCTCTTTCTGCAAAGGATTTTTTTTACATTCTTGTCCAAGGCTAGCTTTTGAAAGAAATGTTGCAAAGAAAGAAATAGCTAACGTTACACTGCTTGTGTAAGAATCTTCATCTTTGTACAAAGAATATGACTTCTGTTAAAAAAAAAAAGATAAAGGAATTGATTGACTCCGCTATGGCACTATGGCGGAACATTCGACCAATGAAATGGCGGGTTACAAATCACCTTTATACCATGAATTATGACTCGAATACTTTTTACGGACGGCTTACATCAAGGCCAGACTGCAGAAAATGTGCAGACTGATCTTGATTCACATTGTTTGTCCTTTAAGTTTTAGCTATGGCCTAAAACATTCGACCCATATTCGGTCTGAAAATGTATTCCAGTCGTCGAAAAGTGATTATTATTTTATGGCTACGAACGAATTTTAATCTTTAAAGCGCTGAATAAGTGCAACGGATTTTCTTTACCGGGAATACAGACCAAATTATGGTAAATTCAAGTGTGTTTTAGTTGGAAAAATGTACAAAATAGTGAACCGTATAGGTCAAACAACAGACAGCATTTTACTACGTGTTCTTTGAAGTCCTATCTTTTACAACTCTGTTCGAGCTCGTGGAGTTGCACTCCACAGCTTAAGATTTAAAGAGCTGAATGAATAATAAGACATTTTATCAGTCAAGAATAATACACTACAGCATACTAGTTTAACCCTTAGGCTGCTAAGCGCGACTCACTGACCTCTTGCGGACATTTTAGATAAAGATCAGACTGCACAGAACGTGCAGTCTGATCTTTGATCTTCACTGTCCGATAAGGAGAAATTATTCCCCAAAACATACCTTTGAAATAGCAATATTTGGGTTTTTAATATCGAATTGAAATTTTAATTTTAGTTATTTAGCAGGATATGGCTTCAGAGTGATTTTACAGACATATTTGACAAAATGGCGAACATTGTAGATCCAAGATGGGGGTCTGTGTTCACTAACCATTGTTAAGAACACCCTCAGTCTTGTTCTTCAAAATTTTCTAAATTGGAAAGTAACATAACTTCTGATTGGCTAAACCATTTGGTTTAGCCAATCAGAAGTTGTGTTACTTTCTAATTTAGAAATCTTAGAGAATAAGACAAAGAATATTAATAAGAATGGTTGGTGAATACGGGCCCAGACTGTACATTCGGTGCAGTCTGATCTTGATCAACGCGGCCAACAAAAAGCAGTCTGATCTTGATCTGTATTGTTTAAAAAATAATTGAAAATGTGCGTAAGACTCTAAGGGTTGAAATGTGACAGGTAAGACATATTTATTCGAACCTCTTTCGTTAACTTACTACTTCCTGAAACAAACTTTTGGTAGACGACATGAAAAAAGAACCCCATCCTTACGACAGACATCATAAAATAACATCTTTTGGAAATAGGAACAATCAACATGAATTCATACAGATAATTTATCAATCGATTATATGGTATTTAACGCCGTTTTCAACATTGTCTCAGTTATAACACGGCGGCCAGTGCACATATCCATGCTTTCTAGGAGTTTCTTTTACCAGTACTCCGCACAATATTCTTTCCATGCCACTGGCTGCTTTCCGACATAACTATCTTCGAAACAATGGTCAGCGGTGAGAGAGGAATGAATCCTGTCGCAATGACTATCATCAATCATATAAATGAGCCAGGCCATGTGAATAGAGGGTTTGATGCATCTGCAAAAAGTATCGACCCATACCAGCCTTCATTGGTTATTTTGAAATTAATCAACCATGCTCTGTGAAAAGGAGGTTTAATGCACCAGCAAAAAGTATCGACCAGGTCAGCCTGCGCAATCCGCGCAGGCTGATCTGTGTCGATACTTTTTTTGTTCTCGGTAAACTTTCTGCATGTCCAAGGACTTTTCTATCTCAGGATTCAGCCGGTTGTTTGACAAAATGGCTTTGATGGGTCTATGATCATGAGTTGACTTCTTTGGTATTGTACATCAAGAAGATGCATTGAACTCCTTTCTGCAGGAGCATGGTTTATATACATTGCTGCGAAAAAAAAAAAAGAAAGATGTTTCTATTTAGCAATTGCTTTTTTTCTTCTCCTTTCGCCAGGGTCCCGCGTGGCTCAGTGGTGAAGTGTGGGACTCGTAAGTAACCTGGAGGCCCATGGTTCGAGCCGCACTAGATCCACTGGGTTTTTCGTGGGAGTGTCCCTGGGCAAGACACTTCAGAGCCCTAGCCTAGAACTGGCGATACCCAGGAAAACATGAATATTTGCCGTGATATGAATGAAATGATGTTGAAAGCGGCGTAAAACACCATTCAATCAATCTCCTTTTGCCAAAAAGGTTTCCAAATGATAGGTTTCCAAATGATCTGCTGCAATGCGGTCTACAGGGAGGTTACGCCCTTTACATATAATACGGTGATTGTTAAATATGACAGGTAAAACATGCAACATTCCACTTTTTGCGTGTAGTATAGAACAATATCCTTCATTTTAATAAAACCTTTACCAAACTGGATGAGGCTGTAGAAAACATTGTGGGAAAAGGAGAAAATGCTGGTAACCAGCATTTTCTCCTTTTCCCACAATGTTTTCTATTCTACTGGAACTAAATGATTAATTTGTACCAATTCTGAATTTGTTGTCTGCAGATTCTCTCAGTTTGAAAGAGTAAAAAGATTATCGTGGGGTAAAGGGTTAGAGAATTGACGTGACTTGTGCTTGACGTTAAACTTTTTCGACGTCAAAAGTGTTTGACAACGGAATCAAAATTTATACATATACATTTACTATAGAGCTTCTTCCTTTATATTAAAGCTTTGTAAATTGTAGACATATACTTGTATGTCAATTTGCAGTTTTTATATTCAAAGTCTTCTTCGTCAAATTCTAAATCTAACAAGAGACACAATCTCTGATTGGCTACAATGAATGAGCCATGTTCTGTGAAAAGGGGGTTTAGTGCATCAGCAAAAAGTACTCACCTATGTCAGCCTGAGCAGTCCGCAAAGCCTGACATGGGTCGAAACATTGTGCTTTTTTTAAATTTTCTGCATGTCCAAAGAGCAGTCTACCTCAGGATTCAGCCACAAAATGGACTTTATGGCTCCATATTAATATGATGAATTGCTTGGAATAATGCATCACGGAGATGTATTAAATTCTGTTTTGTCAGGGCATGGCTCAAATGGTTTGCGTTTTTTTTTTATCGATTTTAGAAAATTTTTGAGATAAAAATTCAATTAAAAATGATTGAGGAACGAACCCATCACTCAACTGGTCTTTTTGTTTTACGGGAGTTGTCTTTTTTTACGCTAATAGTATAAAACAAATGATATCATGGTGACCAGTGTTTGCGCCTGTTCTTGATGTACAGGGTGTTTCATAATATGTGATACACTTTAAACCAAATGTCTCTTTTATGTTAGAATGTCCGTAACAGTGAAAAACGTACCATATTAAAGGGAAATGCTGTCCAATTTTATAAGTGTAGTTTTACCCATTACACTTACCTATAAAATATTTAAGCAACGTTTGAAAACAGGGTCCGTTTACATCATGTACTCAAAATGACGTCTATTATGGCGTCGTACCATCTCCACTCGTTTCATGAAATTTACCATCATATTATTGCACATGTCACTGGTTATCTTTCTGATTTCACGTCTGATGGACAGTTTAAGCTCCTCTGTTGATTTCGGCTGCACTTTGTAAGCTCTGTCCTTGAGATGACCCCAAAGAAAGAAATCCAAAGGACTGAGATCCGGAGAGTGGGGTGGCCAAGGGCGTTCCGTCTTCAGAAGATGAATCGTGTGTCAAATGTTTTTCTAAGCCATTCAAGAACTCTCTGTGCGGTGTGTGGAGCGGCACCGCCTGGTTGGAACCATGTTTGTGTCATATCAACCCCTTTCCGACGGAGTGCAGGCAGGAACTTGTATTTCAGAAAAGACAAATAGCGTTCACTGTTGATGGTCTCGGTGTTTCCGTCTTGATCTTGGAAAAAGAATGGCCCAGTTATTCCTGTAGAGCTAACGGCTGCCCATACCGTTACTTTCTCAGCATGACATGGTTTCTCTACAAAAATGCCTGGTCTGACATCTGACCAGTGGCGATGGTTCTGTTTGTTTAACTGTTGATCCAAGAAGAAGCGAGACTCATCACTGAACCATACATCTTCAAGAACCTTAGCATTGTCTGTCATCCAAATGGAAAAATCAAGACGCTGGTTGACATCAGTGTCTTTCAGATGTTGGAGCACTGGTATTGTATGGGGTGTTAGTTTTAGATCGAACCTTAGAGCCCTGTACACACTTGTCACACTGGAGGGATTTGTAACATCAGAAAGAACCCTTCTTACCGACCTCTTTGGTGTTTCACTAATCACCTGCTTCACCTCTGCAACATTCTCGTCACTCCTGCTCGTCCTAGGGCGACCCTGATTATTGTGTCTCTGGTCCAGTACAGTTCCATGCTGCTCAAACCTTTTTACTACTCTGCTTACTTGTAGCCTGGTCACCCTCCTATCGCCAGGGTAGAGTTGCCTCATTCTTCTGGTTACAGCTATGGTAGAACGGTGTTCATAGTACAATTTTATGATATCCTGACACTTTTCCACGGACAACGCCATCTTGAAAATAACAGTTAATAATGACGTCATATATGACGTCATGACGTCAATGTCTTCCCGTAATTTACGTTGCATACAAAATGGTGAAGTGTCTAGTTTATTATAGTACAAGCATTGTGTTTATAACTATAGTATCAGTGAAGCAACAATTATTTGAAAGTGTATCACATATTATGAAACACCCTGTACTTTCAAGGGGCTTCTTCATCAGGGCCTTAAAATCAACATGCTTCTTTTGGGAACTATTAAAGCCCCAGTAAAGCCCAAAACATAGGTAATTTTCACCGTTTACAACTCGGAAATATATCGGATAACCCATCACAACACACAAATATAAGATCGGAGAAAACTCGAACGTGTCAGTTACTGCATTGGTTGCCATGATATACGTGTGCGAAAATGCATGGAGAAGCCCGTCGATTTCAGGGACGCCAATGATCGAGACAATCTTCGTTATCGTTCGTGTATATTCGAACTAGGTCTTCGAAAACGTCACGTGATAACATTGCATCTCATTAGTGCTATGACATAGTACACAGGACTATTGTTTACAATTCCAATAATATGTCATCGGAGAGTAAGATTGCTCATTCTGAATCTGTTTTCTTATTTAGATGTAGTAAACTCTTCCTATATTGATGATAAATGAATAAGCGATGATCAGCCTGTGTCGTCGTTTCTGTTTACGATGCCGATAAACTTATGTTTTTCAAGTCTATAATGGGGACAAAATGATCAAGAGAATGAAGGGTTTGTTTCGACGCCTTGAATGATCACGTGGTGTTTACGTCACTAACACGTCACTGCGGACATTTACGACGAAAAGTCGGCTAATCGTCGGCGATCATCGATGTAAACAAACAGATAATGCGGCATAGTAGGATCTGTTCTAGTTTCAATATTCTTTTTTCTGCCATTGACTGGAACTTTTGCGAACTGCACCTTTACATATCGTGAAAGTCATAATAATCGCCATATATTTACATGGTAAAATGAAGTTTACTTTTATTTCATAAACAGTTTTTTTTATTCAGTTGGGCTTTACTGAGACTTTAAATATTTCCATCTATGTGTTATCATGTGAGCCATGTTCTGGCATAAGGGACTTTAATACATCTCCGTGATCCATGATACCAAGTAAGTCATTACATAATTATGGATCCATAAAATCCATTTTGTCTAACAACTTACTGAATCCTGAAGTAGAGTTATCCTTGGACATGTAGAAAATTGACCAAAAGCAAAAAGTTTCGACCAAGGTCAGCCTGCGCGGACTGCGCAGGCTGACCTGGGTCGATACTTTTTGCATATGCATTAAACCCCAAAGCTTAGCTCTTTTATTTCCAATCTACCCACGTGTCGCTTGCAAACTGTTTCTCCGATTTCCCAGTTACGTCCTGGTCTACAGACCACCAATCTATACCGTCTACAGCATCAGGAACCTCGGGTACTGTGCTGCTCTGGTGTGCGATCTTTAACTTGTTTTTCAACAATATCTGAAATAGATCAGAAGCAGATTAGCTTGTTCGACTTGCAACAGCTTGTAATATCTTCATAATACAAATTCTAGAGTATATTTGTTTTTCTCGGTGAAAGAAATGTATTTCATCGAGTGAACATCATCAGTAATATTTCTATTTCATGCGTCCAACCCCTTTTTTGTTGGGACTTTCGTCAAAATCCAGTAAAGTTGTTTTTGGAAATTCCCCGTGGTGTACCCGCCTCCACATAAGAACGCATCACAATATTAGGTAAAGCGCGAGAAAAGTAGGGTAGATGATCGTAAATTAGATCATATTTTCCTCTATTTGAATGGCATGCACTGTTTACCTAGGTAACTAGTACGCGGGAACTACTTTTTCTACCTTTAATTGAAGAGTTAGAAAATATGAAATCGGAATTTTTCACTGGTTGAAACCATAAAATATCAAACCATAATCCACCATCGTTCTCGATAAACTACCGAAAAACATAAAATACCTAAAGGTTAAAGTTATTTCTTGAGAGAATTTAGTGCGCTTACTGGACGATGCCGTCGTATATTGCCTAATGGTTTCTTGGCGTTTACATTTGGTGCGCAAGCTGGTCAGCATAAAACATACCAACAACGTCCTACGGATCGTCCTAAAGATTGTACTTGTTAATTAACTGCGATTGACTAGTGTATAAATTTGATAGGAAATGTCTAAATTGAATATAACTGTCCAGAATCATGGAGACAAATGAGCCATGCTCTGACAAAAAGGGGCTTAATGCATCTCCGTGATGAAGCTAGATTCATTTCTAATACCTACTAGACTTAATGAGTCCTTGAGGAACACATCATCAAGGCAAGTATAGTTAATGAAAGACGGATAAAACAGACTGTCATGCCTTCGTGGTTTTATTTTGGAACATATTGTTCTTGTTTTGTGATACTTAATCATTGTGGTTTGGAAGATGATAGAAACAACAACAACAATGACATCAACAACAAAAGGCAAAAAATATCTCGTTAATGAAGTATTTTATAGTGTGCGTAGTTAACGGAGGCTGGACGCAATTAAAATGTCAAATCATCATAGGTTAGCTGAAAGATGGATCACTGAGTATTTCTGACAATTGATTGACAGGCTCTATAATGTATTCCGTACGAGCCCTAATTGACCCTTGTTCAACCATAGAATTCATTGTTCTGCAAAACTAATTTAAAACAAAAGGAATGATTATTTTGTGTTTACAATTGTTTGTGTCGTGCTGGTGTTTATCGAATCGTTTAGTACTCTGATATCGACAACATTTATGTTACGTCATTGAAGAGATCATCAGACTTCTCCAACAGTAGTGAGTTTAAAAGGCAGACTGCCTCAGAAATTGCAGTCATTGAACGCCTTACTTGTTTGTTTACATGTACCAAAATATACTGGAATCAAAAGCAAATAAACTATTTGAAAACATTAATTTAAGATGAAAATCTGATTTGATAATGAAAATTGAAATCTAGGTTCTATTCACTTTTACGGCTTTTGATCTGCATCTAATTTTTGCCATCCACGGTAGGCATTGGTCAACTCTTGTAAAGAGACAGATCGACTGACTGGTCGCATTCCTGGTTGAAGTCGTTCTCTTCAAAATCGACTTGATTGATTCCCCGTTTACTTTAGTTTATTAACATCCGGTAGTCCATATGGGTGAGCCCCCGGAAGACTGTTATGTTACAGGGGAGAGTGCAAGATACATGAAATAACCCATTCTAAGTTTCGCCTGCTTCTTTAACGTGCTCGGTGTGTAGCACCGTCACACGGGACCTCGGTTTAACGTCTCATCCGAACGACTAATAGTAATTTTAGATGGCCAGCCATGGTGCTGGGACCGAAGCCTTCCCGTGACCCAAGACTTGACATTTATAAGTCCTATACTCTACACTTGAGTTATTTGGGCTGGACAAAAAACAGGTTTTTGTATGATAAATATTTTTATTGACCTAGTCACACCTGGTTCAAGAGAACACTTTACGGACATGTTCAGAAAATGCGCTGCTTTTGCGTCATGTAAATTTTGGCAGTTCAACTGTCGTCCGTTAAGGCGTTGAGGTAAAATCTCCATGTAACGATAAATTATATGCATAATTTACCGAATTTATGTAAGATTTTTTTTTGTGCGTACCAATAACCAGATTATTTTACCTTTTGTCCTATTGTGGGCCGAAACCTTTCGCTACTGGTCAATTTTCTGTATGTTCAAGGACCATTCTAACTTAGGATTCAGTCAGTCGTTAGAGAAAATGGCAAAAATGGCTCCAAAATTATGTGATAACCTGCACAGAATGATACATCATGGAGATGCAGTAAGACCCCTTTTGCCAGAGCATGGCTTATTTACACGTTGTTTGTACAGCATTTGTCAATAATACTTGTCATTTTAAACTAAATTTAGTAACTGTTGTGCTTATACAACGATTCTGTCTATTTTAAGAAATAGGCGGAGATGACCTCCGTAAACAAAACTAAATCAATAACATTAACATGTATTACGTTGTTGTTCAACTTCTTGTCTGCACTATTATACAAGTAAATGATCAATTAATCTTTTACCGCACAATCCGAGTTTTAACTACCCCGAGAAAGAAATGTTTTAAAAGCAATGTGGAAAAAGGGTAATGACTCGCTTTTTCTCCTATCTCACAATGCCTCTTAACCTTTTAAAGACATATTGATCATTTGAACTACACCGAATGTGGTGTCTGCAAGTACTTTCCATTTGGACAACTTTAAAAGTTTGTCCTGTCACAGACTTAATTCGTCTTAAACATACATCTTCACTCGTTTTCATCCAGTTTTTTAACCTTATTTTCCCTTTATTTTATGAAACTATAATCACTCTTGTATCTTCATGCCAAATATTGCCCCTGATGGTTGCAAGGTTGCACAGATTACGGCAGATAGAAAATGCATTTCATTCTATTGCTGCTAGCCGTAGACAAAACAACAACAGTTTCCGGTTTAAATCGAAGACAGATCCCTACAGTTTCTTTACCCCATACAACTTATATTGATTTTTTAATCTACGTTTACACAGCTGACTAGATTATAACACCGTCAAGTTTTAACAGCGTTTGTTTACTCTCTGGCTGTCAAGATGTCTCTTTAAAGGTATCAAAATGCATTGTCTTTCTTCTTGGACCAAATAGTATTTTAAAACATGATATTTATAGAATAAAAGCAAATTATGCTGTTGAAATGTAGATACAACATCAACGGAAAAAAACATTAAGAGAATACATTGCTTTCCATTGGAATACAGTCAAAAGTTTTGTAAAAGTCCAATCAAATCTTCATTGCAATATTCCCTCGCCCTCAGAGATCACTTGATATACAGATAGCAAAAGTAGTAAAAGTTCGTTTGTAAAATGGAAAAAAGGGTTGTACGACAGATACGAAAACGTTAAAGCCATGGTTACATTTACAGTCATGCACGCGGTTGTCCGTAGCTCATTTTAAACGTAGTCTGCCGTAGTGTTACTCCGGTCAACGAGGTTGAAGTACGGTCAAAAAAGATTCAAACTTGGCAATAAGAGGAAATACAGAAAGTATGAGTAGGTTGAACTACGTTTAAGTATGGTTAACTGCATTCAACTGCGTGCATAGTGCCTAGGGTTAACTAGGGTATTACTACGTCTAACTACGATTAACTACGTTAAACTACGTATGAACTACAACGTAAGTACGCACGACTACGGTAAATTACGGTCAACCGCGCAAGGCTACGGTAAAACGTGGTTGTGCCTGCTCAGTACGGATAAGCTGCAGTCATTGTACTTTAACGGCTGTCACATCTTACGTAGTTGACCGTCGTGGGAAATTACCGTAGTTGGCCGTAGTTGAACCTATTAAACACACTACGATTAAGTAGGGTCAATTACGGTTAACTACGGTCAACTACGTTCAACCTACGGCCACAGTAGGGTCACAACATCGTAGTTAACCATAACAAATTTTTGAACATGTTCAAAATTATGCGCTTACCAAAGGCAAATCATAAGTTCAAAGTACGTTCATTACCACGTTGAACTACATTATCTACGTGTAATTACGTTCAACTACGTTTAATACGTCCAACTACGGTCATCCACGGTCATTCCCCACTACGGTCAACTACGTAAGGTGTGACCACGGCTAAAGGACAGCTATAAAGACAAATTGAAAAAAAAAGCTGTTATGTAGGAAAGGAAAAACAGGTTGCAGACTCAGCACGATTACCTTTTTCAGCGATCAAAGTTTACCAGTAAGACCTATACCTGCCGTTAGTGGGCAAGTATCTGAATTATAGGTAGATATTGTCACGTGTTTAAAGGACATGCAGCCACTCTTAATTCATGATCAAAACATTAAGTGTGCTCCTTACTAGGAAACAGTGATGTAGGATAGATCAACAATTAAACAATCTCCAAAATAATCTGATAAAAATGATATAATTAAAAAGTTTTAACCTTTTACCGTATAATGCCGACTTTTAAAGACCCTGAAAAAAAAAAAGGTTGAGAAAAAAAGCTTCGGAAAACATTGTGGGAAAAGGAAAAAATGCTGGTTACCAGCATTTTCTCCTTTTCCCACAATGTTTTCTAACTCTTCAAGAACAAATGCAATAATTTGAGGCATTTATATGTTGTTGTCTGCAAAGACTTTCAATTTGGACCAGTCCAAAATTTTTGTCGTGTGGTAAAGCGTTAAGCCATTAGGTGCTTTTGTAATTCGAAAAAGCTCCAGCATTTATAGCATAGTCATGCGATTCGTTCATTTCATTTCAATATCACCTTTATTGAAACAATTCAGAGTCAGTTACATAAACTGTACCTCTTAGTTTAGTGTAGTTAGTTTAGTTTAAATATATTTTATTTAAGAACTGAATGGGGTCGGGCCACAAGTTCTTCCATTTTAGATTCGGACCTTCCCCTACAATTGAATTAACAATACAAGATGACAGATAATGGCAACAAAACATATAAAAGACAAGGTGTAAATAACTAAATGAAGAAAAAGAAAAGAGAAAAATGTACACAAAACAAAAACAGATAGAAGGAGAAATTGATGAAGAGAGGAGAAAAAAATGAACACAGGAGTAAAAAATAAACAAGGTAGAGTGGAAATAGAACTTAGAAGAATAGAAAAAGGGAAAATGAGAAATTGGATACCGATGCTCTGTGATGGATACCAGCTATTTTAGTAAAAGGCTGTATGTATTATTATCTTTTTTAACTAAATTTATAATGATTACTCAAAGCGGCCCTCTGTACCTCTTCTGACTGAAAATACAATTCGTTGACAGTCATAATGCAGCCCACTAAAGAAGTGTTACATTCTAAGCTAACAATACATCATTAGCTTGAACAGGCTGATTTCGTTCGAATACTTCGAATCTAATTGTATACATGATGCAGAGGTGTTGGCGATAACAAATCGTCGGTTTACTTCAAAAACCTCGTAACTACAGCTTGTAACAAGCTGTAGTTACGAGGTTTTTGAAGTAAACCGACGAAATGTAGGCATGTCGGTCAAAGCACGCTATATAATTGCTTATTGCAAATGAGAAAATCTTGAGAAATAAGACAAAACCGCCAAGCTGAGGTTCTGCATTACAGGTAAATTAACTGCTCAAAATATTCTTCATTTCGATAGCATTGATTGAATTTATGTTTATTTATCGTCGTTACCGGTTGGCCATATGGGCGACGCTTCCTGAGGAATGTTAGTTACGTTAAGGGGAATAGTGCAAAATACAGGCCAAAACCTATCTTAAGTAGACTATCTCATTTGCATTTATATTAAAGAGGAGTAACTTCACGAGCCATTGCAATATTATTGCAGTTCGATTGATTGATTGATTGATCGATTGGTGTTTTACGCCGCTTTCAACATTATTTCAGTCGTATAACGGCGACAGCTCACATATTCATGTTTTCCTGGGTTTTACCTGTACTAGGCCAGGGTTCTGAAGTGTCTTGCCCAAGGACACTCCCGAGGAAAACCCAGTGGATCCAGTGCGGCTGGAACCCAGGGCCTCTGGAAGGTTACGAGTCCCACACTTTACCACTGAGCCACGCAGGACCCCTTTATTGCAATTCGAATATGAAACACGCTTTTACAGTTTTTATCAATCACTTTTGATTTTTGCTTGCCGAAAACCGTAACCAGTGCTCGCGCCATGATGTAATGCTAATGAAGTCTAAAAAGTCTTTCAGCGCCAAATATAGAAACTCGACCTATATCAACGGCTTGAAATAACTCAGAAAGTTTGTTTTCTATCTTATAGGCATAACTCTGCAAGCGGACGGTATAGATCAAGATCAGACATCGCGGTCCATAGAAGTCCGTGTTATCGCCTATGACACTAAAGGGATAAGGAGATATTTTTACCCCAAAAGTAACTTTAAAATAGCAAATTATGGGTTTATAACTATCGGCTTCAAAATTTCAATTAATCGTTAACCTGCTAAAATAAATGATTTAAAACTTGTATGTGAATAGTAAAAATCCAAATCGTGCTATTGAAGTGGAATGGGGAATATCCCCTTATCGGACAGTGTAGATCCAAGATCAGACTGCACGTTCTGTGCAGTCTGCTCTCGAATCTATATTGTCTACAAAAGCCTGTGTTATCGCCTATGACGTTGAAAGAATTAACCTTCAGTCCGCTAAGCTCGACTCGCAGACCTTTTGCGGACAGTATAGATTAATATCAGACTGCACAGTATAGATTAATATTAGACTGCACAGAACGTGCAGTCTGATCTTGGATGTACACTGTCCGATAAGGAGATATTTTCACCCCAAAAGTGACCTTGAAATAGCATATTTTAGGTTTTTTAACAATCGACTTAAAAGTTTCATTTAACCCTTAACTTGCTAAATAAGTAAAATGAAACTTTCATGCGAACAGTTAAAACCCAAATTGTGCCAATCAAAAGGTATTTTGGGAAGAAGGATATTTCCTTATCGGACAGCGTAGATCCAAGATCAGACTGCGCGTTCTGTGCAGTCTGATCTTGGATCTACACTGTCCGCCAAAGGTAATTGAGTGGCACTTAGCAGCTTAAATGTTAACTTATTTAGAAATATAAGGTTTAAAATAGAAATTACACATACCTGTGAGAAATCTTTGGTCATCATGAAATCTTTATACTTCTCGTAGAGAGGTCCATCAAAGAACATGGTCCAGGGTGGATTTTCCGGGTACACGATTGGATCTTCGATATCATTCATGGTTGCTTTGGTGTCCGTAACCACAGGAATTCAGACAAAATGTTAAACGATTAATTATGGAATGTCATAAGAATGTCTAAATTAGAACTCCTATGCCCTGTTATAATTGAGGCACAAACTGGTGAAATTCACGCAATTTTCACTTTGTACTTATCTGCAATTTGTGATAAAAGCAATGGTTTTGCTACCAAAGAGTCGCCAGAATCCTTTGCATAACAAAGTTTACTATATAGTCCTTTCAATATGATCGTAGTTTCTTTGTAATCAGTACATAACACTTTGAAAAAGGAAACATACCTTTTAAAACAGTGCTCGAGAACACTAATGATTCACTGTTTAATTATGGGACGAATACTGACAGCATTACGGTTCCCCTCCTGTAGCAAACGTTGATTAATTAACATAACTGACAATGTTGGTCCTTCTTTTAAACAGGATTTTAAAGTCTCGTTACGGTCGGATGCGATCTTATCGTAATGTTACGTACTCACTGTTTACAGCACTGTATATAGAATGTCGTACAGAAGCCTAAAAGGGACGCCTGTCTTCTAGAATCTTCAGTGATTGATTGTATTTGAGTTTGACGCCGTTTTTACAGCTTAGGTCATATCATGGTGGCCAGTGCCTCCTGTCTTTCTTAAGCAGTACTGACACAACTTTCTTTCCAAGTCACTGACTACTTTTCTTACATGCATCAAAGGTGAGAGACGAAAAAATCGCAGGAAAGAAAGTTTACCTCAACTAGGTATCGAACCCCCAACCACTATTCAGATGAGTCATGAGTCAGATACGGTAACTAATGAGCTACCTGGGCGGGTTCAGAACTTTCAGCCTCACTTATATAGCTGAGCCATGCTCATGCAAAGGGAGTTAAATTCATTTCCAAGGTGCATTATACCAAGCAAGTCATTATAGTTCTCGACCAACAAAATCAATTTTGTCTTACAATCGACTGAATCGTGAGGTAGAATGGTCCATGCAGTTTCGACGGATGCATTAAACCACCTTTTCGCAGAGCATGACAAGTGGCTAGAGAAAGACGCTTGTATTAATGTGAAGTTTTGTACTTCGTCTATGTTTAGTCAGCGGTAGTATAAGTTGGCACTTGTTCTGCCTCGCTATAACGCCAAAGCTAGCCAAAGCTAGCTTAAGAAGCGACGTGGTAGGTTGTCTACTTATGGACCAGAAGGTTGTTGGTTCATTTCACGTCCTAGGCACGTCATACGTCTGTCCGCTGGCATATCGTCTTCCTGTCTGACCGTTTCTCCAAATCAAGATCCTGCTGGGAATTTCGGTTGAGAGGACAATGGTATCATATAGATGCTGCATCTAACTTTACTTTCAGGTCAAGGTCAAAGTCTCTGCCTCTAGAAAAGTAAATAAATCTGAAGTAACTATAACAGTCTCTAGGCTAGTGTTATGAAACGTTGCCTAGAAACAGATATGCAGGTAATTTACCTTCCAGCTACGTAATACCCCTGTCACACTAGGGCGGCGATCCCACCGCGTCCATGAAAAATGCAGAACGCCGATGTGCGCTCAGTATGATCGCAAGCATCGCCACAGCAACGCAATGGCATAGCGAGTAGACGTGTTGGGATCTTCCAGAACACCGAGCGACGGCGCGCACTTTGAGCATGCACAAAACAAAAGCCGTCGCTCGGCGTTCTGAAATGAGCGCAGTGGGATCACCGTAGTGTCGCCTTGGCAGCGCAGTAAGATTTCCCACAACACCACGGGAGCTCCGCCGTCGCGCACAGAGGTCGCAGTGCGAACGCTATGGTTGTTATTAGTGGCGCTTGCACGGAGACTGTACGGCGTTCCCGGGGATGGCACTGCGTCTCTACTGCGCTTAAACGGCACGTCGACGGCGCTTATCCGGCGCGTCAACGGCGCTTACACGGAGCCGTATTTATTTTACTGCACTCTTACAACGACTGTTCGAAACTGCTACAGCGATCGTTGCGCTTCTAAGCTAAGGCACTTCTACCGCGTTCATCGGTCTTTGCCTGACAAAAACGAACATACGTTAGACGAAGTATGCAAAAAATAAATGTTCAGTTTACCATGGCTGATTGGTCGCCGTGAGAACGCTGTGACATATCTATCTTAGCGAAAAATATCCGATTTTTCCTGCGATCTCATGGCGTTCTGGGAATTAAACAACGCCGTGCCAGCGCAGTGGAACCGCTTTCTAGTATGACTTTTAAAGCTGAAGGTTAGTACCATATAAGATAAAATAAAGACAAGTTTTAATTTCGTACTACCTTAATTCCTCGCACAAGTCAGGATCTTGTTCATGATGGTCTTTTGGAAGTGTTACTCTGTAGAAATTAACGAGAATATTAAAGTATGAGTCCTAGAAAGGACATTAGACTCAATCGGCATTATGTAAGACTTGCTTCAACCCACTTATCTATACATCGAAACACTACAGCACTTCAAAATGGTTGATCTAATTTGCATATTACGAATCTGTATTTATATTAAAGACAGTGTTGGACCATCATGGTCTCAGGTAAATGGCATTTATAAGGTTGACACTAGATACATAAGGTTTATATGTACTCATAAGAATGATCATAGAAACCTAATAATGATAATAAAGACATAATAGTGATAGTAAAGATATAATAGTGACAATAAAGACATAGACTAGTATTGATAATAAAGACATAGTAATGATAATAAAGACATAATAATGATAATAAAGACATTGTTATGATGATAAAGACAAGTAATGATAATTGCCATAGAAGCATAATAATGATAATAAAGACATAATAATGATAATAAAGACATAATAATGATAAAGATAGGGAATGATAATTGAGGCGATGTGTTGGATAAGACGATAAAGGGGTTAACGACGTTCATATGATGTTGATCATGATAATAACAAAATAAACAACAACGATAGTAATACGGCAGGCAATGACGGTAATGACGAAGACCACAAAACTGATGACGATGATAAAATAGGTATAGAAGCAGTTAATTAACTGCACTGTATATATCAATATAAACAGAAAAACATATCAATAAAGCATTGGCAACGTCTTTCGAATGATGCAGCCACCGAGGTATTTACAACAGACCCATTCATCTATACAATGTCGAAATAACATCATTATCATAAAGACACATATCATTCATAAAAAAAAAAGTAATAAAACTTAATTTACCTAAAGCTTATTCAAATTTGTATTAAGTAGGCAATCAGTCAATTATTTCCATAGATCCGGTTGAGAAACCACCAAGTACTTATTCTCCTCTTAACCTTTTTAACACACAATCCAGAGTTACAACGACCAGTAAAAAGAAGACTTGTTGAAAACATTGTGGGAAAAGGAGAAAATGCTGGTAACCAGCATTTTCTCCTTTTGCCACAATGTTTTCTATCCTTTCAGAGACAGATCCCATCATTTGAACCGTATTAACTTTTGTCGGCTACATTTGCTTTCAATATGGACGAATTCAAAATTTTTTCGACTGGTAAAATATATGAGCCATGCCGTGTGATAAGGGGGCTTAATGCATTAGCAGACTGATCTGGGCCGAATCTTTTCGCTACTGGTCAATTTTCTGTATGTCCAAGGACCACTCTTCCCTAAGATTCAGTCATTCACCAGAATAAGTGAATTTAATGGATCCCTAATTATCAGATGACTTACTTGGTATAGTGGATCATGGAGAAGCAATAAGCCCCCTTTTGCCAGAGCGAGGCTCATATAAACTCGACCTTTTTTGGTTCGACGGTTGAAGGTACTATCGACTGAACTCAGACATATTTTTATCTTATGAGTTTGATTAAACAAGTGGACGGTATAGATTCGAGATCAGACTGCACGTTCTGTGCAGTCTGATCTTGATCTATGCCGTCTGCAAACGCCTGATTTCGCCATTAACGCTGGAAAGGCTATAAACTAGTAATGTAACAACCGTTTTTTAACTGTAAGAGAACAGCGTTTTTGGTTTTTTTTTTATAATATTAAATGTATAATATAGAAATTCTGTATCCAAATCTTTAAATGACAATGTTATAAGATTGATTTACAAGAAAACATTCCTCTCTCACCACTGATCATTGTTTTCTACAACGATTATGTAGGAAAGCAGCCAGTGGCTTGAGAAGGATACTTCACGAAGCACTGGTTATAAAATAAACTCCAGGAAAGTATTGATATGTGCACTGGCCGCCGCGATATAACAGAAATGATATTGAAAACGACCGTAAACACAGTACAAACAATTAAACCGAACTGCCCATTACGGGTGTAACGTAGAGAAAATTCTGATGGGGGCAGAGTTAGTAGGGGATGGTACATGTAAATGTAACGAAGATTGACAAAACAAATTACAGGTGATGTGCAGGGGTCACCTACTGCAGTATGTTACGTAGCAAAAAACCAGCTAACTGCATAAATTATGAGACTGGACAGAAAAAAAAGGATTAGCCATGCTCTGTGAAAAGGGGGCTTTATGCATCTGCAAAAAGTATCGACCCATGTCAGCCCGCGCAGTTCGCGAACAAAACGAATTACTGGTGATTTACAGGGGTCACCTACTGCAGTATGTTACGTTGCAAAAAACTAGTTAACTGCATAAATTGTGAGACTGGACAGAAAAAAAAAGGATTAGCCATGCTCTGTGAAAAGGGGGCTTTATGCATCTGCAAAAAGTATAGACCCGTGTCAGCCCACGCAGTTCGCGAACAAAACGAATTACAGGTGATGTACATGGGTCACCTACTGCAGTATGTTACGTTGCAAAAAACTAGTTAACTGCATAAACTGTAAGACTGGACAAAAAAAAAAAAAAATGTGAAAAGGGGGCTTAATGCATCTGCAAAAAGGTATCGACCCATGTCAGCCTGCGCAGTCCGCGCAGGCTGACATGGGTCGAAACTTTTTGCTATTTTTTTTGTAGACTTTCTGCATTTCAAAGGACCATTCTAGCCCCGGATCTAGTTGATTGTAAGACAGAATGGATTTTATGGACCCCAAATTATGTGATGAATCGCTTGGTATGATGTGTAACGGACATGCATTAAGCCCCCTTTTGCCAGAGCATGGCTCAAATGTATCTTCATCTATTTGCCGTTATATCTCATGACATTTAAATCTTGCTTCCTGTCACTAGTGGTCCGCACGACATACACAGGCTTGCTGATAGAAACAATCTTGCAAAAGGAACTCTGTCCGTATCGTTTTCGTTGTTATCTCCTTTTTCTGTGTCTATCTGAAATAGTGTCGGTTTGAAATATGTATAAAGCGGTACAAATCTCTCTCTCTCTCTCTCTCTCTCTCACTCTCTCTCTCTCTCTCTCTCTCTCTCTCTCAGGGCCCGTTAGCTCATTTGGTAACGTTTAGGACTTGAAACCAGGGGGATGGGGATCGCTGGTTCTAATCCCAAGTTTGGCGAATTTCTTTCCGAAGATTGATGAATTCCTCTCTAATAGCTAATCATTGTCTCGAAAGTAGCCAGTAGCTTGGGTAGAATGTAATTCGAAGTACTGGTTGAAAAAAAAAAGTCTAGGAAAAAATAAATAGATGCACTCGCCGCTGAGATATAAATGAAATAAACCCTAAGCAAACAAACAAACAAACAAAAAAACCCTCTCTCACTCTATAAAAGTATGAGCTGACAATCGCAATTCCGGAGCCAACAAAGGTTGGACCCATACTCCAGCAAATGAGAGTCTGATTCATTTCTGTGATGCATTGTAGCAAGCAAGTCATCACGTAATGATGGCACAATAAAGTGCATTTTGTCTAACAACTGGCTGAGTCCTGGAGTAGACTGGTCCTATGAAATGCAGAAGAATGGCCAATTGCAAAAGATTTCCACCAGTACTGCGCAGGGTAAGCTAACTCAATACTTTATGCAAATGCATTAAACTCCCTTTTCACAGAGCAAGGCTCAAATATAAATAGCCCATGGCAGTAATGCAACAATTGACATTACTTGGTTTGGCCATTCAGAAATTGTGTTACATTTGAAGATACATCTATAGTCGTTCTTAGGCAGTTTTCAGCAGGTTTAAACCATTTCATCCTTATTTCATGAAACTATAATCGTTCTTGTATCTTCATGCCAAATGTTGCCCCTGATGGCTGCAAGATTGCACAGATTACGACGGATAGAAAAAGCATTCCATGTTTTGGAGGCCTTTAAAGAAATAGCTGTTGTCGTTTCCGGTTTTACATGAAGACAAATACCTCGTGCTTTCCTATCCCTTACGCCATATATATTGGTAATTCATCCATGTTTACACAGCTGAGCCATTATATACACTTTAAGGTTTTAACAGCGTTTTTTTCCCCCTCTAGCTGTAAGAGTGTATCTTTAAAACTCAGACAGCTTATGAGAAATTGGTGAACAAGGTCCCTGTATATAGTACTATTCATAATTAATGTTTGCTGGGGCCGAAGTAGTAGTAGTCATTATTTCTTACAAATAAACGACTCGTATCTTCACTTGAAATCTCAGTAGAAATATCCCAGAACAATTTGTTGCCAGTTCTCCTTCCGTTTTTGTATCAGTAACATTTGCCAAGCTTTTCTTTTTATGATGCCACTAGAAGTTAGGAAAGAACTCAATAAAGCTTTGTTAGAACCACTTTTTGGGCGTTGCTGAATGTGCTTGCTTTTGACCTACTTTTTGTTTCTTATAACAAATGAATAGACAAAAATTTGTTACTGGACAAAAATGCAGACATTTTTATTTCAAAGGCCCCTGCCTATTTCGGGCAAATTTACGCCGTCTATCTTTTTTTAAAGATATTTCTGGTTTTTGTAACGTTTATTTATCTTTTTTTTTTGCAAAAAACTGTTGCAATATAAGAATACTTTTAACAAAGATATGCTTTCGTTCAAATGCAGTTCTTCAACATTGTTCTTTGTTTCTTTCCCGTGTGTTGTAGTTCCGACGAATAAGATATGTTTAATTCTTTACCACACAACAAAACTTTAGAACTTCCAGACGACATAATAAATGTGGCAAGAATAATGGGATTTATCTGTGAAAGGTTAAAAAACCTTGTGAGTAAAGGAGAAAATGCTGGTTAACAGCATTTTCTCCTTTTCCAACAATGTTTTCAAAAGGTTTCTTCCTTATGGTCGTTAAAACTCGGGATTTAGAAGTAAAGGGATAATTTAAGAGTGTTCTAAATATATAGAGATATAAGGAAGCCAGCGGTAATGGCTGCATGTTGGCTTCAAAGCCAAGTGTAATATCTGGTGCAACGTTTTGTTTGATGTTCATGTCATAGCACCGTTTGTTCATCTAAATCTCGTTAAAGATGACAGAGAGTATGCCAGAGTATAATCTCCATAGTACCGTTTGTTCACCTAAATCTTGTAAAAACTTTCAGGGAGTGTTCCAGAGACTTGTCCCCATAGTACTGTTTGTTCATCTAAATCTCATAAAAGCTTTCAGGGAGTATGCCAGACACTGGTCTCAATGGCACCGATTGTTCATCTAAATCTCATAAAACTTTAAGGGAGTATGCCAGACACTGGTCTCTATAGTACCGATTGTTCATCTAAATCTCATAAAAGCTTCCGAGTATACCAGACACTGGTCTCAATAGCACCGTTTGTTCATCTAAATCTCATAAAAGCTTTCAGGGAGTATGTCAGACACTGGTTTCCATTGTACCGTTTGTTCATCTAAATCTCGTTAAAGCTTTCAAAATATGCCAGAGAATGATCCAGTAGCATCGTTTGTTCATCTAAATCTCGCTAAAGCTTTCAGGGAGGATGCCATAGACTGGTCCCCATAGTACCGTTTGTTCACCTAATTCCAGAAAAACCTTTCAGGGAGTATGCCAGAGACATGTCCCCATAGCACTGTTTGTTCATCTAAATCTCGTTAAAGCTCTCAGGGAGTATGCCAGAGGTTGACACACATAATACCGTTTGTTAATGTAAATCTCGTGAAAGCCTTCAGGAAGTATGCCAGAGAATGATATTCATAGTTCCGTTGTTCATCTGAATATCGTGAAAGCTTTCAGGGAGCATGCCAGAGACTGGCCCCCATAGTACCGTTTGTTAATCTAATTCCTGTAAAAGCTGTCAGGGAGTATGTCAGAGTAGCACTGTTTGCTCGTATAAATCCTGTAAAAGCTCTCAGAGAGTATGCTGGAGACTGGTCCCAAAAGTACGCTTTGTTCATTTTAATCTTGTAAAAGCTGTCAGGGCAGTTTAGTTCAGTTCATTGACAAAAGAAGCATTGTTCAACATCAACCATCATAATTTGACACATGCTTTGGCAAAAGGAGGTTTAATGCACCTCTGTGATGCATGATAAAAAATTTGAAATTTTTACATTAACTATACGATGTGCAGACTGATAAAGTGTTCAGCTATTCTTATATCCAACTGATAGCGTGATAGGTTATTTTTTGTAAGATGTACGTGAGAGATTGTGAGTGTGTCACGTGTCATTTACATTCTTTGTATTTATCATGTTGTATGACGAAAAACTTTGTTCAAGTCAAATAAATTCATTCATCATTCATGATACCTAGCAAACCTATTTTGTATAACAACCAACTTAATTTTGAGGTGCACTGGTCCTTTTAGGTGCAGAAAATTAAATTGACCAATGGCAAAAAGTTCCGACCCAGGTCAGCCTGCGCTGATTTTTATGCAGATGCATTAAGCCTCCTTTTCAAAGGGCATGGCTCATTTATTTCACATAGCAGCGAAAATTTATGCAGAACATTGTGAAAAACAGACACTGTAAACAAAAGAATTTATGGTGTTTAATCGAAATAAATTCACAGTTTACGTCAATAGTTTTATAATTCTTTGCAGTGATGAGTCACCGTGAATTATACAGAACAGACATTACAATATTGCGAAAAGTGATTGGAATAATTTAGAATTGTTTTGAAAGCATGGATTTATTTTTCGGAGAAATAAGCTTGGCTTTTGACCTTTTTCTTGGTATTAGTCTGAAATGAGTAAACTGCAATATGCGATTAGTAAAAAAAATGTGAGCACGTTCATTCTGCGATTCTTGCAGGCATATTTTAGGGGCCCATTTATGACAGCAAGTTACAAGGGTCGTTTTCCTTAATCGATACCACGTGGCGCCAATCTACATCTTAGCAAATTGATACGGGGCTAATCCTTTTCTTGTACTAATTTGTAATTTGATTTCTTTATGTGTTATTCTATGACCCATCACTGTGCAGTCCATCTGTATTTTCAGACATACCAATTTTAGCAACAAGTGATGTTAACATGGATTAACATGCACTCATGAAAAATACATGAGCAATGCTCTGTTAAAAGGAGGCAATATGTATCTGCAAAAAGTATCGTCCCATGTCAGCCTGCGCAATACGCGCAGGCTGATATGGGTCGATACTTTTGGAGTTTGGTAAATTTTCTGCATGTCAAAGGACCATTCTACCTATGAATTCAGCCGGTTGTTTAACAAAATGGATTTTATGGATCTATAAATATGTATTCTCTTGCTTGGTATAATGCATCACGAAAATGCCTTGAGCCCTCCTTTTGCCAGAGCATGGCTCATATCTAACTAAATATTTCATTTTTCAATAATATGCAAAACAATATGAAAAAGTGGAAATTGCTGGCGTGGTTATTTTTCATTATTTATCTTCATATTGATCCACAAAAGAGTTTCAATTCTTATATTTCAGTATCTCTTCCGCTATCTATCTTTTCTATGGGATTTTCTTTTTGTTCTTAATTGTCCCTCTCAGAAATGAATTCATGTATTTGAGAATGACGTCTGAAATTCTACACCGGAGAGGTAAAAAACACTGCCTTCTTTCGCTTCTAAAAACACAAAAAAATAAGCCATGCTCTGGCAAATGGGGATTAAGTGCATCTCCGTGATGCATTATGCCAAGCAAGTCATAATATAATTATGGATCCATAGAATCCGTTTTGTATAGAAACTAACTGAATTCTGAGGTAATATGGTCCTTGGACATACAGAAAATTGACCAAAAGCAAAAAGTTTCGACCCAGGTCAGCCTGCGCGGACTGCGCAGGCTGACCTGGGTCGATACTTTTTGTAGTTGCATAAAGCCCCCCTTTTCATAGATGAGCATGGCTCAAATACGACTGTCTTCGATACATAACGTACAGGATGATATAAATGATCTTAACTTTCGTCAACCATCTTTATTCTATCATAAATTTATCATTATAATCCTATTGACTTGACCTATCTTCACATAAGGAATATTTTACGACGTTATTTTGCATATTTGCTAAACGACAACAGCAGTGATTTTTTTTTGCAGTCTGTATTATCTTAAGTTTATGTGATAATAACTCGTTCCCAGACGACAAAGTTTTTGATTTGTTTAAATTAAATGAGCCTTGCTTTGTGAAATGGGGGTTTAATGCATCTGCAAAAAGCATCGAGAGCAGTCTGAGCAGGCTGACGTGGGTCGAAACGTTTTGCTATTTGTCAATTTTCTGCATGTACAGGGACCATTTTACTTCACGGTTTTGTCGATTGTTAGACAAAGTGGATTGTATGGATCTATAATTATGTGATGACTGGCTTGGTATGGTGCATCATGGAGTGTGGTGTCCGCAGTTGTGAGGTAGAACGTCGGCCTCGTAACCATAAGGTCCCGAATTCGATACCCGGGAGCGGGTGTAAATTTTGGGACTGTTCATTGGCCCACACGTTCGGCGCAAGTACTAATGTACTCCCGAGTGAAGCAGAATCGAGAGAGATAAGTATAAATTGTAAGAACTTGTTTCTCAGTCGATGTCAAGTAAATATGTTAAAACTAATACACCATGGAGATGCATCAATCCCTCTTTCACCAGAGCGCGGCATTTTTTGAAGATAGATTTGATGTGACTGGTTTGGGATGAGGAGAAAATGCTGTTCACCAAATTGCCTCCAAATTCAAACCGTCTTCACGGTCGTGTAAATTCGCAAGTGGTTTGCTGCAACATAAAAATGGAAGAAGGAAAAGTTGACCATTGAGCAACGGATAAGCCATGACCGTAAAGATAAAGATGCATAATAAAGTGAGCAATGTTCTGGAAAAAGGGGATTAGAAACATCTATGTGATGCATTATATTTAGCAAGTCATCATATAATTATCGATCCATAAAATCCATTTTGTATAGCAACCGACTGAATCCACAGGTAGAATTGTTCTTTGACCTGCAGGAAATTTACCAAAAGCAAAATGTTTCGATCCAGGTCAGTCTGCGCGGACTGTGGAGGCTGACCTGAATCGACACCATTTGCATATACACGAAACCCTCTTTTCACAGAGCAAGGCTTAAAGTTAAATCGTCATAGGTCATGGCCTTTGAACACACGTACGTTGAACAGGGGGGGCCAATACTTTTTTCAAAGAGGCTTAACCCCTTTTCCCAGAACATGGCATAGTTTTAAAAGTCCTATTGAATATACAGTTTCAGTACTGAAAATTGGCCTCACGTGTTCGCAGAAGAATATTTACGAGCTTATTTTTAATTCCCTCACCACCTACGTCTTTTATGCTTTCTTCATTGGTTACGTAAACACTCAGTGACTGCCAATCAAAGGCAATTAATCCTTAGGCTGCGAAGAGTAATCAAAGTGCTTTTGCGGCCAGAGTAGATCAAGATCAGACTGCACAGAACGTGCAGTCTGATCTTGGATGTAGACTGTCCGATTAGCAGATAATTTTCCTCAGAAAATAACTTTGAAATAGTAATATTTTGGTGTTTACTCTCGGCTTGAAGGTTTCATTTTACTTATTTAGCAGGTTAAGGGTTATGTAAACAAACAAAATAAGAAATGACATACAATACGTAGACTTGCTGAAGCATCACAGGAGGCATAGGAAGCTAAATCATTCAGTTATAAGTTATGATATATATGAGCCATGCCTGTGAAAAGGGTGTTTAATGCATCTGCAAAAAGTATCGACCCAGGTCAGCCTGCGCAGTCCGCGCAGGCTGACCTGGATCGAAACTTTTTGCTTTTTGTTAAATTTCTGCGTGTCAAAGGACCAGTCTACCATGCTATTCAGTTGGTTGTTAAACAAAATGGATTGTATGTATCCATAATTATGTGATGATTTGCTTAGTACAATGCATCACATGCATTAAACCCCCTTTTGCATGGCTCACGTTCTGTCATAAAGAGACGAATGGCTATGATTTCATAGGTTCTATAAGTACATTTCACAGCTTTGTATACATTTTACAACCGCTAGGAACATAAGCTACAGAATTATACGACTTTGTAGGTTGTGGCCGCCACTGTAGTCTTAAACAGTTAGGACAGATCGTGTCCGATTATGAACAGGTATTAGACTCTGGGACGACGGTATACGATCAAATTAGTCGCAAAAGGTCTCATCAACAATTGTATGAGTAACTTGCAGCTTTCAATTGTTTGAATACAGCTACTTTCAGGAAAAAATTCCTACAAACATAAATTGTCCTGAAGCGGTACACCTTCTATATTTTATTTCGGGAATGATATTATCAATTCTCTTTATCATCGATAATTTGAATCATGTCATTTTGGTTAGGAAGATAGATAAATTGCTATCTGTTTCAGAATAAATGAATTTATAAAGGTATATACCTACGCAATTTCTATGGCCTTAAGGGTGATCATTGTGTAACGGTTCTGACAAATAACCCCCCGAGGCCTGGATTGAACCTAAGACCCCTCGGTCCCGAGGCGAACGCTCTACCACATCGCTACAAAAGCTAGCTCTATAGCAAGACAGTATAAGTGTACTCTTATAACAAACAGAAGATATACATTTTTATCCACAAGGCGCCTCCGCTTTTATTTTCTCGAAGAATTCTCTTTTTTGAGCTCTAACCATTATATAAAGTCACTATTAAATCTAAATATGAATGAAATTACTACAAAAACACATAGTTTTATTATGACTTGTTATTGTTTATGGCTGTTCTCCAATATTCCCTCACTCCTCTGTGATTAAGACCCCAAAAAGCTAGTTTATTACTATAGAATTTAATAGTAAAAAGCATGAAATTGAAAATGAAATTTTGAAAAATTAGATTTCTGCATGGTTTTTGTAAATAACTAACACTGCAAAAAAAAAAAAGTTTTGGCATTTGAATGCATTTGATAAAAAAGTTAGTCTTTATAGAAACCAAGTGGACTTTTTTTCTCTTCCTCTTGATTCAGTCAGTAGTTAGACAAAATGGATTTTACGGATACATAAATATGTGATGACTGGTTTGTATGATGCATTACGGGGATTTAACCCCATTTTGCCAGAGCAGTTCTCATATGCACTTATTTGGCATCTATCACCTCCATTTGTTATTGTTAAGGTCTACGGCCCCTAACTCTCATATCAAAAGACGGAAGCTGCCGAGATTGGCCGAATAGCACTTACGAAGACGTCGATGTTACACGATATTTACCGATGAGTTAGGGGTCGTAATCGTTAACGACCGCTGCTGAAATTGTTAAAGCTTTTTTTTTTATTATCCACTGCAAGAGACGGCCGGTTACTTATTGGTTGATTGTGGCGCCGCATGAGCGGCGGCACTATATTTTTATTCACTTTTGAAAAGTGCCTGTTGAGGTAGCCATATTGTTTACTATATGGACTGGTTCAGTGTTAATTTTTTAACAAACATGTAAAAATATGGTACTTTCATTACCAGACTGAGCCCGTACCAACTTTGTTTTTCTATTTGGACTGATTTTTTTGTTTTTTAACATGTAAAACACCGTACTTTCATTGCCAGATCGATAAAAACCGGATCGTATTCCAGATGGCCCAGAGTTTAAATATTTGTCATGTAGTATCACCACGTAGACCTCTACGAAGTTGTTCAAGTGATGCCCTTGGTGTAAAAAAAAATAACCCGCTGTAATGTGCCCTATTTCAGAAAGAACTGATCTGCGGGGCCATTGATGTTATGCATCAATATTTTCTTGTATATAAACTTTGCAAGGATGTTTACAATATTGCAAATCGGTTAATGGAGCAATGAATTATTCTAGTTCTATTCGGAACATCACTTATTCGTTTCAACCATCAACTTCAAAGTTAGCCATCCTAGAGCATCAGGTACAGATCACCGAATATGGAAACAGAATACATATGAACCATGCCCTAAGAAAAGGGGGTTTAATGCATCTGCAAAAAGTATCGACCTGGGCCGATACTTTTTGCTAACGGTCAAATTTTTGCATGTCAATGGATCAGAGTGCCTCAGGATTCAAGTCAGTATTTTAAAAAAAGGACTTTTACGGATCCCTAATTACGTGATGACTTGCTTGGTATCATGCATCATGGAGATGCATTAAGCCCCCTTTTGTCAGAGCATGGCGCATATGCTCCGCCCTTGGCCTTTGTGGTTAAGTTGTTATTGTGCATCTGTAGTTACCTTAACCCTTAACGCCCAGCCCCGGTCCCTCAGTCTGTAGCGTACGGGACTCAAGAATAGGGGCTCGCTGGTTCGATCACCCGGCTCGGCTAATCTCTTTCCGAGGACTGATGATAGTCAGTGCTACAGGATTCATTTCTCTCTCACTCTGATCATTGTTTCAACGATGGTTCTGTGGGAAAGCAGCCAATGGCTTGGAAAGAATATTGTGTGGAGTACTGGTGAAAGAATCCTCAGGAAAGCATGGATAGGTGCTCTGACCACCGTGATATAACTGAAATAAAGTTGAAAACGGCGCTGCTCATATCTTCTTATTTGGTAATGACAGATATCATGCTAAAAAGATGGAAGTTGACTAAAGAAACTCGTTTGGAACGGCTTTGAATATGTTTGGAAGCGACAACAGGAATGCCTTTATGCTATTGGCAATATATGTTAGCCATGCTCTGGCAAAATGGGGCTTAATGCATCTCTGTGGTGCATGGTACCAAGCACGTCATCCTTTAATAATGGATCCATAAAATCCATTAAGTATATCAACCGATTGAATCGAGGCACACTGGTTCTTTGACATGCAGAAAATTGACCTTTAGCAAAAAGTTTCGGCCCAGGTCAGCCTGCGCGGACTGCGCAGGCTGACATGGGTCGATACTTTTTGCAGATGCATTAAACCCCCTTTTCAGAGAGCACGGTTCATTTATTTTATTCAAATACTGATGTTATAAAACTGACGATGAAAATGACTTGAAAATATACCATATTTATAGCAACGCCTATAACATAAATAATCCACACCTTGATCCCTCTTGCGCAATTGCAACATGGCGTTTACCATAACACCTTCACAAAAACTTCAAACTTGAAAAATGCTAATATCTGGTGAATTTTGCCATGCGGCCTTTACCACACAATCCCGAATTTTAGCGACCCTGAGGAAGAAGGCTTTTTGGAAAACATTATAGGAAAAGGAGAAAATGCTGCTTCCCAGCATTTTCTCCTTTTCCTATATTGTTTTCTACTCTATGAAAGATAAAGTACATGTTTTGAGTTGATATATACTATCGTCTTCAAATAATTTTATTTGGACAAGTCTAAAATGTTGTTTTTTAAAGAGTTAACATCGTCTGACTGGGGTTTTCTAATGTATCATGTACATTTATCTTTTTCCATAAGATTCACTAAAAAAAAATATCACTACATCTTGAAAGAGATTGGCCAGTGCGATGCATACAGATAAGCAGTGAATACCACGATGGCCAGCGCTTTGATTTCCCGTGTGATGTCCCTTTTACTGGTTTTACCACAATTTATACAAACTTAATTGCTGGTATGTAACTCTTTTTCCAAAAGTAACAAAAAGTAAAATGATTTCATCAAAGATTGCCAGAAATCAGATAGTTGATGCAGGTCAGAATACGACCCCAACATTTTGGTATATTTATTTATTGATTCGAAGAGGAGAGGCTGTAGTTACTCAAGCCATTTTGTGAAGGCGGAAACATTTACAGTAGCGGGATAACAGCTAACATAGAAAGTGTGAAATTGTGGATTAATTTTAGTCTTCACCAAACGACAAAATTTTGGACTGGACCAAATTGAAAGCCTTTGCAGACGACAAATTACATGTAGCTCAAATGATTTCTGTATTTGATAAAAAACATTTTCTCCTTTTCCCACATTGTTCTTCTCTTTCAGGATCGATAGAAGACGGAAATTTGTGGTAAAGTGTTAAGACAAACATTGTTATGGCTTCTCAAGATCTTTCCTCGGAACGTTTCGGTAGAGGAAGAGAAAACAAGAGAAGAAAGATACACTAAACATGGAAATTGGAGTCAGTTTGTAGGTAAAATCTGTGTCCTGGCCTTGATTGCATGATTCGTTTCGTTTATTTATTATCGCAACCGGTTACCTATATTGGCGTTGTACCCCACCCCCAAGGCCGTTAGTTACGTTACTGGAGATAGTGTAAAATACACGATACAGGGTATCCCAATATATGCTTGGTTCTTTAACGTCCTCGTCACACGGGACCTACATTCAAGGTCTTACCTACTAGTAACTAGTAATTCATTTTTGTTGGGCAGCCGTTGGGACCGAGCTCACACCCACAAGCGTCCCGAGATTTGTCGCTTACACGTCTCACACCTAACCACTTGAGGTATTCCGGCTGACTTACATTGGCATACCATAAAGAAGTTTATCATTTAAAGGGAGTTAATCATTGAAATTTTTTATGATCGCTACATGTTATTCTCCCTTTATAATTGTAAGAAGTTCTGCTTTGGGTTTAACTCTTTCGCTTCCACTCAAACGAAGCCGACTTTTCTCGAGATCCATAGGCATCTTTTTCATTTCATTTGCACCTGTCTTGGTTGATGATTAGCATCACATAGCGTACGGTGTAGATCCAAGATCAGACTACACGTTTAGTGCAGTCTGATCTTGATCTACGCCGTCCGCAAAAGCTATCCATTGCAACATTGATAGAGAAAGAGTTGAAGAGCGTTCACACTTTTCATTACCTTCTTACCTCCTCCATTTTTTTTTGGGGGGGGATATATTTTTTCACATGGTCTCGATAAGGATTCGGGCCCCGATACGCGCATGGAAGTGGGTAATTGCTGAAAGATGAACACGATGCAAGATGAATACTGTACGTTTTCCTATATCGATAGAGACCAGTCTAACTTATCCACTGTCTAGTAAGCCTGAAATCTATCCTCTTTATATTATTTGTGCAATATATGGCTGTTCCCAGCATCTGTGAATCTTGAAATCTTTTTACCTATCCTAAAGAGAAGATTAATGGATTTTTTCATAAACGATTGGCATATGGATATACAAAATAAAACTTCTCTGACACTTTTCAGGAGTTTAAAATCTGAAATAGAAATTTCCAACTACCTTATCAAAATGTATAATTATAGCTATAGAAACTGTCTTGCAAAAATAAGGTTATCCTCACATCAATTAAATATTGAAGTTGGAAAACACCAAAACATAGACAGATTAAATAGAATTTGCACGCTCTGTAACATGAACGAAATTGAGGATGAATACCATTTTATACTTATTTGCCCTTTCTACAAAACTTTAAGAGAGAATTATATAAAAAGATACTTTTTCTTTAGGCCTAGCACATATAAATTTACACAAATACTGGAAAATTCTAATGTTCAAACTCTAAATAACCTCGCCAACTTTTGTATCAAGGCTTTTGAACAGAGACGCGAGACCCTTAATTCTAACAACTAAATACTACACTAGCTAACCGTTTAACACACAACCCCGAATTTTAACTACCCTAGAGAAAATGGCTTTTTAAAACACTGTGGTAAAGGGAGAAGATGCTGGTTTTAAGCGTTTTCTCCCTTCTCTGCAATGTTTTCTACCCTACCAAAGACGGATATCCCCATCTGCAAATGTTTTCATTTTGTTTGAGTCAAAAATTACGTCGTTTTGCCGTTTATTGTACACTGTACACATGTACATTCCCTATTTTTTACTTCCGATATTTTGGACGGAAATGTTCCAGGATCAGACTGCGTGTTTTGTGCGGTCAGATATTGATCATCATCGTCCTTCTGAGCGGTAGCTTGAAAGGTTATTCCACTCAGAACATTTCTTTGCTTTTAACCAATTATATACAGTATCTATTCGCTTATCGTGATCTTGTCCACCGTGAGTTTTCGTATGTATTATGTTTCAATGATAGTTTCACCCTTTACGCTTTGGTACATATACTGTAACGTATATAAACTTTCGATTTTTCGAGTTATAATACAAATAATATGTTTTTCGATTTTTCGAGTTACAATACATATAATACGTATGCATGTATCGATTTTTTCCCATTTTGTTTGTTTTTATTACAAACAGCATCAGTATTATTATCGTTATCATTATTATTATCATTATTATTACTATGTAAAATGTCAATTTCTAGCATACTCTTCCTTCGAATCTGTTACTTGCTTTTATCTTCTTTCATTTATTTATATGTGTGATAAATGACAAGTGACAATACTGCTAATATCTTGCAAATGTTATTTTTACAAAGTTGTCAGATCTACACATCACATGTATAGAGAAACCCACGTTTTTTTTTTTTAAATATTTTTTAATATTTTTTTTTTAGAGTTTAGTCTAAATTGTAAAAAAAAACCTGCGATTATTCTCTCATACTATGCCCTTTTCCGAGACAGGTCTAAAATCAGCGCAAACAGTGAGGAAAAATAATTGTGTCACTATACAAATATTCATTACGTTTTCGGAGTGCATAGATCAAGATGAACATACACTAAGCTGTTTGTTGGTCTTGATCTATACAGACTGAACATTGTGACAAAATTATACTATTGCACCGAAGCGTGATTTCTGCAAATATATTATTATTATATTTAATTTTTTCAATGTCAACTATTGTTACATGTATGTACATCCTAATCTTATATTTGTATTAAGCTTTGTAATGACGATGAACATAGTTCAAGTCATTTGGAAATAAAGTTCTGTTCTGTTCTGTTCTATATAGGGCTCACTGTATTAGTCGATCGGTCGGTCAGTCAGTCGATCGGTCTGTCGGCAGCTTTTTTGTCCGATATTTCTCAATAACTAATGAACAGGTTCCAATCAAACTTCATGGGAAATTACGAAAAAGATGTGCAAATTATGATTTGGTTATAGTTGAATGTTATTCCAGTGAGGTACGGCCCTTTGATGAGTTTTTTTTTTATCCGAGCTAATTCTCAGAAACTTATTGACGGATTTCAATAAAACTTCATAAAAAGTTTTAATAATAAGCAAAGGTGTAAATATTATAGATTTATTATGGTTGAATTATATTCCAATGGATTACGGCCCTTTGACTCTTTTGTCCGAGCTTTTTCTCAAAAACTGCCTGAAGGATTTCAATCAAACTTTTTAGGAAGTTTCAATACAGAGCAGAAATGTGCATGTTATAATTTGGTTACGTTTGAATATTACTCCAAAAAGAGCTATGGACATTTGATGATTTCTTTGTCCGAGCTATTCCACAATAACTACTGGACGAATTTCATTCAAACTTCTTTGGAAGTTTCAATACGATGCAAAAAAGCGCATGCTACAATTTGGTAATGGTTGAATGTTATTTTAGAAATAAAGATTTATGGCCGTTTGATGAATGATAAAAGCATTCTTTGTCCGAATAATATCTCAATCAAACTTTTTAGGAAACCTCAACACCAAGCAAAGATGTGTATATAATACTTTTTTGTGGTTGAATGATTTTTCACTGAGTTATGGCCCTTAGATGTATTTTCTTGATCATATTATGTCCATGGTATTTCTCAGTCATTATGGGATTCAAACAAACTTCATAGGAATCTTTAACAGCAAACACAAATATGTCCAGTATACTATCATTATAGTTGGATGATGTTTTACTGAGTTATGGCCCATTGGTGTATTTTACTGAACAATCTTTCTCCGTGGTATATCTCAAATTTTAAACTACGAACACAGGTTTGCTCAGCGTACAGCCATTATATTTGAATAATTTTCTTTTGAGTCATGAAAATGTTTTTTCCATAACTAATTCTTTGAATTAGATACATATATGGCCGTATTAATGCATAATAATTTTTGTATTTGACCTATTTCTACAAATTTGCAATTGACTTTTTTCAATGCTGATGAACGACGTAAATCACAAACGTTGGCGCGCATCCTACTGCGCATATATTTTTTTCATGGATAAAGAATAAAAAGTGCACCTATGTATTTTTTGCACATATGGTAACACTATTGGTGCACTGAAACAGGTACCACTTTCTTCAGGTAGTATTAGTAAAGAGAAAAAAATGGATCTGTGAACTGTCATCGTGAAATAATTAAAATACTGTTGACACGGCGTTACACATCAATTAAGCAAACAAAGGCAAGAAATTTAAAAGCTGTGGAATCATAGCTGTTTTCGCTTTGAAACTTATTCTTGGAAAAGGGGAAATCGCTCCTAATGAGCTATTTCTCCTTTTCCCACTATGTCTGCTGAGCTTTTATCCTATATTTTCCTAGAAAAAGTTAACTTCCACAGTGACCTTCATCCTTGTTTTCTGGCGAAATAAGCACGGATAGGTGACATTTTTATTTTTTCTTATTGTTTAGAATTATAAATACTATAAGTGTGGAAATTTTAAGAAAAATCTGTCCGTTAGAAAGTATGTATTTATTAAGGATTAACCCTTAATTTGGTCAAATTATCTCCCTTTATAACCCAATGTTCTGTATATAACATGCATATTTGTACATTTACCATGCTCAAAACCAGACTTTTATATATTTTTTGTGCAAAACTAAATGACTTTTTATTAAAGTGATGTATATTTTTATACTTTTCCGGTAATTTTCCTATTTAACTGATTATTAAAGAAAGGGGTGTTAAATACAATATATGCTGAATTTTGGAACTGTATATACCTTTTTCAAAGGCAAATTTCTAAGAAACGAGCACGGTGACCCATGTCTTTTTTTACTGTTATCTCTTAGAGACATGACGAGCTTTTTATGTGCAAAGTTTAGAAAAAATCTTTCCTTTAGAAAAACTTGTAATATACGTCGTTAAGTGAGTATCCTTTTGAAACAGTTATGCAGTTATCAACAGAATTCATCAAAAGAAATAATAGTGAGCAGAGTGCACTGCGCCAAGAATTGAATGGAAGAGAAGCCCTTTTCAGGTTGCTTTTCAAATTTTCTTTATTATTATTTTTTTCTTTATTAGCTGTGTAAACTCTTAAATTTTGGACTAAGGCTTTCTGCATTTCTGTGACAAAGAGTTATTTCTTGACATAGAGCTGTTGGGAAGTATTCATCACATTAACTGATAGATGTAGTTCAAACAACTTCCTTAATTGGAAAAATATGGATGGAGACATAATTAGAGATGTAGATTGCGTAGATCGAACGTTTGCTGAAGATGTCGATCATGATAAGGATGCACAGAAATTGCAACTTTATCGAAGGTTTATGCCTTCCACTTTTTGATTCTTCGATACGACCACAAACGCGTTTGCTTTTACAGTAGAATTGTATTATCGACCAACGGGCGATTGTTTTGAGACCAACATTATCAAAATATTTCAATATATAAATTGTACAACAGATTAAATTATATAGATGGTGAAGTTCGTACAAAAAAAAAAAAAAAAAAATAGAGGGTTGCCCGTGGGCAACATGTAGAGCCCTCTGGGTGGGGGACTTAGTAAAGAACTTCATCAGCTGCACTTGGAGAAAAAGTAAACAATCATTCAAAGCACATCGATCTTATTTCAGATCCATTTGTTTTAAGATATGCATGAGGATAGGAGTATTCTCTATTCATGACTAAGTAGAAGCTTAATTATGACCTTCAAGTATTACCTTGGCTTTGAAACTACTGAAGGGAATAATTCAGAGAGACACATACTACTCATTAAGTTGAAAAGTTGTAAAATTTTATCATTTGACCATCAAATGTGATCTTGACCTAGGACGTTACTGAACAGTGTTTCTTTTAGAATGGCACATTCAGTCGTAAAGGAGAATGGTGGTGCAAATCGATTATAAAATCCATCCATATGTGTAGAAGTTATGGCTCGGACAAGATATATTTATGATAGTTTTATAGTTTGACCTCAAAGTATGACCTTGACCTTGGACCTATATGATCAAATGTTTGAAATGGCAAATCTACTCATGAAGGAGAATAATTGCGCCAAATCTTTTTGAAATCCATCTAAAATGTAAAAATTTCCGTTCCGACATGCTCTATTAATGACAATTTTATCATTTGACTTTTTAGCGTGACCTTGACCTTGGACCTTATTGAACAAATTATTCAAATTATTCTACTGGTAAATGAGAACGATTGTGTAAAAGTATTTTTAAATCCATCGATAGATGAAGAAGTTGTTGCACGGACAAGGTGTTTCTATGACAATTTCATCATTTGACCTTTAAGGGTGACCTTAACCTTGGACCTACCTGAACAAAAGATGCAAACTATACTTCTACTGGTAAAGGAGAATAATTGTGCCAAGTTATCTTCAAATGCATCCATAAATATAGAAGTAATTGCTCAGAGCAGCTGCATCTGACCTTCAAGTGTGACCTTGATCTTGGACCTACCTGAATAAAGTTCCAAGTGACACTTCTACTCATAAAGGAGAAAAATTGTGAAGAATTATTTTGAAACCCATCCATAAATATAGAAGTTCTGGTCCGGACAAATGCGAACGGACGGACGCACGCACCAACGTACGAACGCACATACACTGGACCGACAACTATATCTCGCTCACCGCAAGCGGGTTCGACAAAAACGCATTCACAATCACCTACTAAGGTAGTTACGAACAAAATTTGCGTAAGTTTTACGTAACTATAGTATGATGGCATATTTCTGCCACGAGATACGAGATAACTATCATGATTATTTTAGAGGATTATTGCGATAAATCAAAGTTTCCTGGAAATTTTATCTTTTCATTTTATCTAGATAAAATTTCCAGGAAACTTTGATTTATCGCAATAGTCTTCTAAAATAATCATCTCGTACCCCGTGGCAGAAATATGCCACCATACTATAGTTACATAAAACTTACGCAAATTTTGTTCGTAACTACGTTAGTAAAACGGGGCCCTGTGGTATGGCCTTGTAAAAAGGGGGGAGTTATTTACTTGGCAGTAAGAGGCAAAATAATTCATCCTTGTGAACGGCATTTTCACTTTCACTTGTTAACGCTTTACCATCAGCAGACGACCTTCTGGACTTTCAGCACACCACAATATTGAACCAATAGGAGATATAGCTCGTTATAAACAATTTTTCTTTTATTCTTACATGTATGTCTTTACATGGTATTTTACTTCACCCCTTACGCTCGGCACGGTTTCTCCGTCGACAATGAACAGGAGTTGAAAGGGGGAGTGTTGCTGGTTCAAATCGCCAGCTCAACCAATTTCTTTCCGAGGATTGATGATAGTCATCACGACAGGATTCCTCCCTCTTTCACCGCTGATCTAATCGATGTTCGACTATGGTTATGTGGGAAAGCAGCCAGTGGTACGGGAAGATTGAAATGAAATTGTGCCAAGTATCGGTAAACAGAAACTCCGGGAAAGCATGGATAGGTTATATATTATTGAAAAATGGTGATCCATCCATCCATCCATCCATCCACCAGTCAATCAATCAATCAATCAATCGATCATTTTAACCATTTACCAAACAACCCCGGGTTTTAAAGACACTGAGCAAAATGCTTCCGAAAACATTGTGGCAATATGGAGAAAATGCTGGTAACCACTTTTATCTCCTTTCCCAGACAGTTTTCGACCCTTTTAAAGACGAATTCCATTTTTAAGCCACGTTTAATTTTTTGTTAGCATATGCATTCAATTTGGACCAGTCTAAAATTTTGTCATCTGGTAAAGAAGTATTCCCTTTTTTAAACAAATGTTTTATAGGTTGCCTGTTGGTATCTTGTTTTATCCCTACACTATGCTAACGTAAAATGCCATCTTATTTACGAGATGTGAACAAAATATTAAAATAAGTGGGCAATGTCAGCTGAAGGAAATAGGAAAAATTACGACAGCAACACGGTTTTAAAAATATAACCATATATATATTTTTCAATATTAACACGCCATCCTATTTATACAGAAAGGAGAAACAAATGGGAAAGAACAACAATGGCTTCGTGATCACATTATACAATACTCTAATAAAAACTATGTAATTATAATAAATTTAATGATGGTAAGATCAGAAAAAAAGTTATATTTACTAACACTAAATGTGCTTGCTCTCTCTCTCTCTCTCTCTCTCTCTCTCTCATTATCTCTCTCTGTCTCTCTGTCTCTCTCTCTGACGAAAAAACTTATACTGCGACAATTGAGGAAAAACAAATGAAACAAACTGATGATGATGATGATAATGCCACAAACTGTAACTAAGTGTTTTATAAATAAACATAAAGCATCTCAAATTATAAGTAATAATAACAAGAACAATATGACCATGTTGAAATCGAAACTAAAAACAATAACAAGAACGGTACAACAGCTATATCACCAGTATATATACAGATAAGTCAATGTGAGAGTAAATCCTATCTTTTACAAGTCTTCAAGTTACTGTACTACATGTTTGACACACTGGCTTAAACCCTGCAATTGACCTTACATCTTTCTGCATTTTCCTAAAATTTGATTCACTTTACTTTACAATAAATATAAAAGGTAAATATGTCCAGTAAGTTCTTTACCCCGTTTCGACAACCTTGAAGTACTGCACAAATCTGTAAAATTGTCTCACAAAGTTGTTTTTCGAAATACTATTTCATAGATTTGTACGCAGAACTATCATACATATATGCAATTTCTTTTGTATCATCTGGAAAGTACTTTTCCTGTATATTATCTCGAATCTGTCGCTCGTCACATGGTCATGTAGATCGTTCCGTTTTTACATAGATATCCATCCGGAACAATACAGTATAACCTAGATACACAGATGTTTCTCGTGTCTTTCGATAGTTTGATATGTAATCTATGTCGTTATGGTCATTAGCAGGAGCTTTAATGCTTAATAATTTAAGGTAATAGGTCACCATTAAATATAATAAGCCAAGTCTATGACATTATGAACGTTAAGCAAAACTTTCAATGACTTTTTTCCATAGTTTGTATTGAAGTCGATCCAAGAAGTGGTTTGCAATGCTCCTGTACACACTGTTTCATTTTGCATTTGACATATTCCTGGAAGTTTTATACTCACACGATTTATTCTTGTATTTAATAAATTCTTATATTTAATAAACTTACCACAATTCATACCACTTCTCGAGCATAATGGAATTCATGAACCATCGATACCGAGTTTCTTTCGACCATATTTCTACAAACTGTCTCACACAGATGTTAACTAAGAAAGTCATTCAGTCCATAAGACAATAGATGATGAGGAATCACCAACTTTTGTCCTACTATTATTGTTTCAATATGATCCTTGCCTGTCGAATATTGTGCATAAAGTAGTGTACAGAAATTGCATTGGTAATGTTGTAGCTTTGAATCCCATGTTCGCCCCCACATTTATCCGGACCGTTGAGCACAATAAGACTGTGAGTATGCTATAGCACAATATCCAGGTACGTTCGGGTTGAAATATCCCTTTGTGCACTTCTTCACCGTTTTAGTGGGACCCATGCAAATATAGTACTTTCTGCAGTCTCTCTCGTGTGGGACATAGGAATACAGAGGCTTGCCATGACAAGGATCTGCACTTTGTTCTGAAAATAAACAGATGCATGTATCAATAATAAGTAATCAAATAATTCAATTGTTGGAGAATTAATAGGAAATAGTATAATCTTAAATAGATCTACGCGAGCAGCAACTACATCAGGTGAAAGAAACTGGCGCTAATGACTCATCAACATCGTTCTATTAGGTTGCTAATGCGATGCATTTTTTTCGATATGTAATTTTTGGAGGCTCTCCCTTCAATAGTTTTCTTTTCCCCACCAATGTTGACAACGATAACAACAGAATCAGTCAAATACTCACGTCCAGCTTTGCACTGTACACAGTTTTCTTCCTTCTTATCGTAACACGTGTTGCCTGGACACTGCATGATGTTGAGTTCCTTACCACACACTATATACTTGTGAGGGGTGTATGGGTGGCTTATCGTGCCCAGAAATCGTACTTTGTTGCATATATCGTCTGGAAATAAACATTGTATATGAACTTGAAATAGGTTTCGATATTTATTGCTAGGTAAGCGTAGCTGAAGTTTTAATATCATGATTAAAAGCAGTGAAAAGGCATACAAATTGCTGTGTTTAGGGATATGTGTGTTTTCCCGAAATGCTTCCAACCCTTTAATAGTTGTATCATGGGATCCTTTACACAAACAAGAAAAAAATATATTATTTTTTGCGTTAAACCACAGGCTGTTTTAGTACTCTATCCCTTTACCAAACGACGGCATTTCATACTTTTCTAAATTGAAAGATGATATAGATGACAACGTAAATGTTGCCTAAATAGTGGAAATTGGTTTTGAAAGGGTCGAATAGATTGTTGGAGGAGAAGAAAATTCTTGTTACCCGCATTATCTCCCTTTTCCACAACGTTGTAAAAAGCTTTCTTTCTTAGAGTCGTTAAAAGTCGGAATTGTGTGGTAAAAGGTTATTGGCATTGTAAGCCAATACTCACAGTTACGATAAATACTTACAAGGTAGAAGGCGGATGATGCCCTCGCCATAGAAGTCTGTGTTTTCGATGTAACATCTGATTTTTGTGTTGTTCCACGTCATATCAAACTGGTATTCCACCGTGTTAGTCTCGCTGCGAATACAGTCGACGTCTGTGACCTTTTTCTTGGCGCTAAAATCAAACAGCAAACCTTTAATTAACTCCGTTACCAAACTTCAAAATTTTAGACTCGACCATATTGAAAGCATTTACAGGTGCAAATGTTCTGTCCCACCCTTTTGTTCTATCTCCCTGTCTTGTTCTATCTCTCTCTCTCTCTCTCTCTCTCTCTCCCTCTCTCTCTCTTGTTTTACCTCCCTCTCTTCCTTGTACTATCTCTCTTTCTTGTTCTATCTCTCTCTCTTGTTCTATCTTACGTGTCTTATCTCCAATTCCAGTTCTATCACTCTTCGTTGTTTTACCTCTCTGTCTTGTGCTATCTCTCTTTCTTGTTCTATCTCCCTCCCTTGTTCTATCTTACGTGTCTATCCCTTTTTCCCTTTCTATCTTTCTTTCTTGTTATCCCTCTTTCTTGTTCTATCTCCCCCTCTTTCTTGTTCCATCTACTTCTCTTCTTCTATCTCTCTTTCTTGTTGTATCTTTCTTGTTCTATCTTACTTGTTCTATCTTTCTTACTTGCTCTACCTTATTTAACTTGTTCTATCTATCTTACGTGTTCTATCTCCCTATTTCGTTCTATCTGTCTTACATGTTCTATCGATTTTTCATGATCTATCTATCTTACATGTTCTAACACCCTGTCTCGTTCTTTATCCCTCTCTAGTTCTATTACCCATTTTTTTCTATCTGCCTCTTTTGTTCTTTTATCTTACTTGTTCTATCTCCCTATTTTGTTCTATCTATCTTACTTGTTTTATTTCTGTCTTTTGTCTACCTTCATCTTTTGTTCTATTCATATTACTTGTCCCATCTCTCTGTCTTGTTCTATGTACATTATGTGTTCTGTCTCACTCTCTTCTTCTAACGGCCTTTCTTATTCTATCTGTCTTACTATTTCTATTTATCTTATGTGTTCTATCTCCCGTCTTGTTCAATATGTCTAACTTGTCCTTTTTCACTGTCTTGTTCTATCTTCAGTCTTGTTCAATATGTCTAACTTGTCCTATTTCACTGTCTTGTTCTATCTCCCGTCTTGTTCTATATGCTTAACTTGTCCTATTTTACTGTCTTGTTCTATCTCCCGTCTTGCTCTTTATGTCTACCTTGTCCTATTTCACTGTCTTGTTCTATCTTCAGTCTTGTTTAATATGTCTAACTTGTCCTATTTTACTGTCTTGTTCTATCCCCCGTCTTGTTTAATATGTCTAACTTGTCCCATTTCACTGTCTTGTTCTATCTCCCGTCTTGTTCAATATGTCTAACTTGTCCCATTTTACTGTCTTCTTCTATCTCCCGTCTTGTTCAATATGTCTAACTTGTCCCATTTCACTGTCTTCTTCTATCTTCCATCTTATTCCTAACTTGTCCTATTTCACTGTCTTGCTCTATCTCCCGTCTTGTTCAATATGTCTAACTTGTCCTATTTCACTGTCTTGTTCTATCTCCCGTCTTGTTCAATATGCCTAACTTGTCCTTTTTCACTGTCTTGTTCTATCTCCCGTCTTGTTCCTAACTTGTCCTATTTCACTGTCTTGTTCTATCCCCCGTCTTCTTCCTAACTTTTCCTATTTCACTGTCTTGTTCTATCTCCCGTCTTGTTCAATATGTCTAACTTGTCCTATTTCACTGTCTTATTCTATCTCCCGTCTTGTTCAATATGTCTAACTTGTTCTATTTCACTGTCTTGTCCTATCTCCCGTCTTGTTCAATATGTCTAACTTGTCCTATTTCACTGTCTTGTTCTGTCACACTTTATTGTTCTATCTCGTTTTCTCGTCCTATCTCTTTTTTTATAGATTTATTTCCCTTTCTTGTTGCGTCCCCTTTCGTTATCCTTCTTTCCGTGTTTCTCTCATTTCTTTTCAATTTCCTTTATTGTTTACCTGTAAAAGGTGAAATCCTTAAATGTCTTTTCATTCTGATGTTTCACTTTCCACGTCAAACGTCCATTTGGATAACCCGGATGTCCGGTACAAGAAAAGTTGGCAACTTTATCCTCAAATACCTCGGTGGGGAAGTCGGGATCAAGGGAATCTTCTGGTGGGGCTGGAAAATGATACACAATGTGTCAAAATATTGTGTTTAAAGCATCTTGCGTAATCACATAATCCCGAGTTCTAACGACTCTTGGTAATTGGAGTTTTGAAAATATTGTGGGAAAGGAGAAAATGTTGTTAACCAACATTTTCTCCTTTTCCCACAATGTTTTCTAACCTTTCAAAAACAAACCCAATCATTTGAGCCATTTTCAATTTGTGGTCTGCCAATGCTTTCAATTTGGACCAGTCTTAAATATTGTCGTTTGGTAAATTCTTAATTTAAATCCTGCAGACGATATTTTGTGTCATGCTGCAAAATCGGGATATGGAAGGGGCAAGAAATGTAAAATGTTGTATTTTATAATTCATTCACTTTTCCGCAGGGTACTTTGTACGTCTCGCGGCACAGTCGAATTTCAAATGGAAGATTCTGCTGTTAAGTATCGACACTCGTCACAACTCGGCCGATTCCATACCTACATATAACCTCGTCTGTATAACGGTCGTTTCCATTTGAACTGCCAATCACGTGATCTTATACTTGGCGGCGCCACTGTAAGTCGTTAAGCAATGACATAAACAACCTCGATGAAGTTATTCACATCTATCTTTCTGTCGGTGAAAACTTCAATCGCAATTGATAAACCACGTTAAAAAAATGAATGTACGAACTGTTTGTCAACTGAAATATAGTTAGAAAGATTTCGATAGAAAATTGAGACTCAATTTTTTTTTTTTACGAGGAGCCTTACAATTTTCAGACCGGTAAACCGGCGTTTTTCCGGCGATGAAATGTACCCTGTAGATGCATATCAAGCTACCAGATACAGCCGAGGGACTTGATGGCTCCTATCACCCGAGGTATGCCGAATGCAGTATCGACTGACAAGTGCTAGGAAAAGAATACGGATCCCTTTGATGGAATTGATTTTCTTTTCTACTATTTTTCATTATATTCCTATCAGTGAATTACTGGGATTTCACAGTGAATAACACCACTAGTGATGATAGATATGGTATTACCACTGGTGACGATATAATTTTAGAATGTTTGCCGGCACTACTTTTTTTCTTATATTGCTCATATTGTACCATTTCTGATAATTATTAGAATAAAAAAGGGTGAATTAGGAATATATCAAATAGGATAATCAACTGGTTGTGTGTGATATTAAAAATATGTCACTAGAATGGGGTTTGATGGGGTTGGAAAAACGAGTCTGAAAGGAATTTTGTGGGCAGCATAGATCAAAATCAGGCTGCGTGCAGGCTGATCATTGATCTATACCGTCCGCCTGTATGGTCAAGCCTATAAGATACGGATCAAGCTTAGAATCTGGTTCTGAAAGAGCTAAAGAACCTCTCTGAAGTGTCATTACTCACTCTGTACAGCAATATCAGTCCGTAGTGGATATCTGCGGTAAGTGTCTAATGAGCAGTAATAAGCGGCCTCATCTTCACATTGCAAGGATCGGATATTGACTTCCAGGCTACCTCCCGTCGAGTTCTCAGACTTCTTCACGAATATTCGCCTGTCCCGTATAATTTTACGGGCGCCTTTATTTTTTATGAGATAAAAGAATAAAACAAATAAAGAATTTGAAAAAAACAGAAAAGAAGATAGAGAGATAGATAGATAGAGAGATAGATAGATAGATAGATAGATAGATAAAGAAATAAAGAAATAAAGATTAAAACAAATTATCATCAGCATCATTTATCAATCAACATCGGCTGCATTATTCAGATTTAATGTTTTAATATTCTTATTTGGAATCCCTCTTGGAACTTTGTTATACCCGAAATAGAATGTTTACTATGAGTACAGAAATAAGAATTATGATGAATTTATTATATCTTTTACATTTTCTCTTTTTTGCGCTATTTTGACAAAGTAAAAGTACGTTTATATCATAGAACTCGTTTTTATGATGTACCAAAGTTTATTTAAGTCCCACCAGCGGCCAATTGTAAACACTCAATTTAAAGATACATCTATACTAACTTTCAACAAATTTTTAGCCAGTTTTAAACCCATTTCATCTTTATTCTATGAAACTTTAATCATTCTTGTATCTTCAAGCAAAATGCTTCCCCTGATGGCTGCAAGGTTGCACAGATTACGACGGATAGAAAGTGCAGTTCATCTTTAGGAGGCCTTCAAAGGAATCCCTGTTGTCGGTTCCGGTTTTAAATTAGGACAAATCCATTGAGTTTCTTTATCCCTTACACCATATATATTGGTAATTTATCTATGTTTTCACAACTAAGCCATTCTACACACAATCAAGCTTTAAGGATAGGGCACCCTAATGGGATTCGTGTAACATCGCCTTTCATCAACAAAATATCGTACGGATTCGGCTAAGACTCGGGTAATCCGTAATGGATGCGGGGAACCAGCGTCTATCTGTCGATCGATTATGGATTACCCAGTCTTAGTCGAATCCGTACGTTTTTCGGCGATGAAAAGCGATGTAAAACGAGACCCATTAAGGTGCCATATCCATAACAGCGTTTTTTTTTTTTCTCTCTGGCTGCAAGGATGTATCTTTAAAAGAATGGGTATTATTATGTGTCTGATAACGTGTTACAGTATAATTTGTAAAAGTATCAGTCGCTGACAGAAAACTGTATTGAAACACTACAACAAAATTTTGTTCTAACCCTTGTTCTAGTTTTAACCCTTATCCTGCTAAATAACTAAAACGAAATTTTCAATTCGACAGTAAAAAACCCAAATATTGCTATTTCAAAGTTATGTTTTGGAGAATAATATCTTCTTATCGGACAGTGTAGATCCAAGATCAGACTGCACGTTCCGTGCAGTCTGATCTTGATCTACACTGTCCGCAAAAGGTCAGTGAGTCGAGCTTAGCAGACAAAGGCTTAAGATTCATTCTTCTACCAGTGACTGAAACTTTGACAGACCCTGCTGTAACACATTATCAGACTTATAACAATATCCATACTTTTAAATGGTGTGAAATGAATTTATTAGCATATTGATTCCTAAATTGTTTACATTTGGTCGCTAGTGGGCTTTTCATTTTTCAAAGAAGATTTTATAAACCAAACATACAAAGGCCAAGTTTCCGTTCATTATCCAGCAAAGATTTTATAAACCAAACATACAAAGGCCAAGTTTCCGTGCATTATCCAGCAAAGATTTTATAAACCAAACATACCAAGGCCGAGTTTCCATTCATTATCCAGCGAAGATTTTATAAACCAAACATACCAAGGCCAAGTTTCATTCGTTATTCAGCGAAGATTTTATAAACCAAACATACCAAGGCCAAGTTTCCGTTCGTTATTAAGCGAAGATTTTATAAACCAAACATACCAAGGCCAAGTTTCCATTCATTGTTCAGCGAAGATTTTATAAACCAAACATACCAAGCCAAAGTTTCCATTCATTACTCATCAAAGACTTTATAAACCAAACATACGAAGGCCAAGTTTCCATTCATTATTCAACAAAGACCTTATAAACCAAACATACAAAGGCTAAGTTTCCATTCATTATTCAACAAAGATTTTATAAACTAACATACAAAGGCTAAGTTTCCATTCATTATTCAAAAACGATTTTATAAAGCAAAGATACCAAGGCCAAGATTCCATTTATTATTCAGCTAAGATTTTATAAACCAAACATACAAAGGCCAAGTTTCCATTCATTATCCAGAAAAGATTTTATAAACCAAACATACCAAGGCCAAGTCTCCGTTCATAATTCAGCAACGATTTTATAAACCAGACATACCAAGTCAAAGTTTCAATTCGTAATTCAGCAAGTATTTTATAAAACAAACATACCAAGGCCAAGTTTCCATTCATAATTCAGAATTTTTTTTTTGTAAAACAAACATACCATGGTCAACTTTCCATTCATAAATCAGCAAAGATTTTATAAACCAAACGTACCAGGGCCAAGTTTCCATTCATTATTTAGCAAATAGTTTATAAACCAAATATACCAAGGCCAAGTTTCCGTTCATTATTCAGAAAAGATTTTATAAAACAAACATAAAGAGGCCAAGTTTCCATTCATTATCCAGAAAAGATTTTATAAACCAAACATACCAAGGCTAAGTTTCCATTCATAATTCAGCAATTTTTTTTATAAAGCAAACATACCAAGGCCAAGTTTCCATTCATTATTCAGCAATTTTTTATATAAACCAAACATACCAAGACCAAGTTTCCATTCATTATTCAGCAAAGATTTTATAAACCAAACATACCAAGACCAAGTTTCCATTCATTATCCAGAAAAGATTTTATAAACCAAACATACCAAGGCCAAGTTTCCATTCATTATTCAGCGAAGGTTTTATAAACCAAACATACCAAGACCAAGTTTCCATTCATTATTCAGAAAAGATTTTATAAACCAAACATACCAAGACCAAGTTTCCATTCATTATCCAGAAAAGATTTTATAAACCAAACATACCAAGGCCAAGTTTCCAATCATTATTTAGCAAAGATTTTATAAACCAAGCATACCAAGGCCAAGTTTCCAGGCAGCAACCGTTTCTTCTTTATGGTTGCCTCGCTGTCGGGTGATTTTCATGATTTCCCAGTCCGTAAGGTCGCCAACGGAACACTCGGCTATTCCAGGATCTCTGCCGATTGTACCGACGTCTGTACTCGTGAATTGAATCCCTGATGGTTTAAAATATAATATGAGCCATGCTTCGTGACATGGGGTTTTTATAGCATCTGCAGAAAGTATCAACCCAGGTCAGCCTGCGCATTCCGCGCAGGCTGATCTGGGTCGATACGTTTTGCTATCGGTCAATTTTCTGCATGTCAAAGGACCGTTCTGACTCACAATTCAGTCTGTTCCTCGATACAAACTGATTTTGTGGATCCGTTTATATGATGACTTGCTTGGTAAAATAGATTATGGAGATCCAGCAAAACCCTTTTCCTAGAGCTCCGCCCATATTTAGGAGTATACAGGCCTTTATGAAACAATACTGGCTTCAAAATTTCATGTAACAACTGAAATATATAATCAAATCCCTCACGTTTAGAAAGAAATTAAGTTTGTTTTTTTTTTGTCGGAAAAGTTTCGTTGTTAAAATATCTTGTTTTAATGTATACCTTAAAAATTTCCGGATCAAATACACGCGTCGCACGCGAATGAAAAAAAAAATCCTTATCTGAACACTTTGAAATACAGTTCTAAATACGGCATGATGACTTAACTCAGGCGCGGAATATTTGATATGTTAAATTTACGATATAATATTCACCCGCCATCGATATAAACATGTTAATGGCTACTTCATCATTATTTGTCTCATTTTGTTCACCGTTTCGAATAAAATGTCAAAACTTGTAAAATCTTGTCGTTGAAAGTTATAGGTACATGTGTATAATAAAGGGAATATTTTGTTGTGGTAACTTTCCTGGTGCTTGTATTTATTTCTCGCTGCGTAAAAATATTTTGACATCGCGCTCGACCTTCGATCTTGCGTGATATCAGACTTTCTCACGCTGCTCGAATCGAGTCCAAGCACCAGGAAAGTTATTACATAGAAGATATTTGTTTTTTACGGTGAAAGATCGAAATTTATTTCATCGAGTGAAAATCATCGATAATATTTTCACGAGTGGCGTAGCTACGATTGAAAATATTACCGATGATGTTCATGAGATGAAATAAATTTCGATCTTTCACCGAAAAAAAAACAACAAAAAAACAAATATTCTATATGTACTCTTCACAAAAAGTTAAGCAACAATGAGTTACCGCTGCACAAAAATTTTATTATTACACATATAGACAATTTCATTGTATAAATGTAATGAGAATTGAGTTACAAACCAGTCCAAGCGATTCCGTACTTCTATCAGATCATGTTTCTCACTTACAGGCTTTTGAAGTAAGGCACTGTCTAAATCCACATGATCTGATAGAAGGACAGAATTGCTTGGACTGGTTTTTAACTCAATAATCATTACATTTATAAAATGTATATTTCATGCTTTGAACCCTTTTTGGGACGAACTTACATCAAAATCCAGTACATCTCTTTTCGGTTATTCCCCGAGGCATGCCCCCTTCGCATAGCAACGCATTACAATATTACGTAAAGCGCGAGAAACCATGAAATATCGAGAAATATTTCACCAATATTTCTCGATAAACTACCGTAAAGCATGAAATAAAACATAATATTCCGTATGCATTGTATGCTGAATCCGAACAGTTGAAAATATTTGAAATTGTTTTGTGAAACAATCCTGGTCAAAAAGTTTGTGGAAAACTCAATCTATTTCTTTGACATTTCATTTAGTGCACTGAATCTCATTATTTAGCTACAGCTCGTTCAAAAACGCCACCTACGTGGCTTTGTGGTTAACTGTTTACTAGGTGACAACACTTTAGACTTGTGCAAATAGAAAGCATTTGCAAGCAACAATTTAAATATGACTAAAATGATAAGATTCGTCTTGAAATAGGTAAAAACATAGTGGTAAAAAGAAGAAATTCTTGTTACCATCATTTTCTCCTCTTCCCACAATGTTTTCAAAAACCGTCTTTAACTCATTACCAAAAATCCCGTGTTTTCACGACCCATGAAGAAAAAAGCTTATGAAAACATTGTGGAAAAAAAAGGGAATTTTGGTAAGTAGCATTTTATGCTTTTCCCACAACGTTTGTACCCTTTCATAGCTAATTTCCGTCAATTGATTGACCGGATGGCGAGCCGCCAGATAGTAAATGTATGTGAAAGAAAAACAGAAAAAAAAAAAAACTACATTACAAAAAAAGGCCAAGCCCTGTGGGCTTAATTAAGGGGGCTTAATGCATCTGCCAAAAATTATCGACCCAGGTCCACCTGCACAGCCCCCACAGGCTGACCCGAGTATAAAAATACTGTTAATAGTCAATTTTCTGCATGTCAAAGGACAAGTGTACATCATGATTCAGTTGGTTGTTGGATAAAATAGGTTTTCTGAAACCATAAGATTGACTTGTTTCATACAATGCATTACGGAGATGCATTTAACCCCCATTTGCCAGTGCATGTCTCATATAAACGGGCTAATACTATATAATCAAAATATTTCAGTTTTACTTACATTCCGGCGGACCGACAGGTTCAGGAGTCGTTGTTAACATGTTGTCGTGTTCAACTAAAGTATCGGTCAGAGCTTTAGAGGTTTGATCAAGGTCTATAAGTTTAATATCTATCTGATGAACAGCAGCCATTATGTCCTCTAACGATTTGTTATAGCCTTCCATTCGTTTCTGTACATTTTTCAGACTCTCTTGTTTTGTATACATGGGTTCTTTTTTCCATAATTGTTTTTTCAGCTCTGTTAATTTTCTCGAAGTCTTTTTGTTGCGTCTAATGATATCATTCACAGTTTTGTTCAGTTTATTGATTGACTGATCCCATTTCTTCACTGCACTATCTGAGTCTTGGATGCTGAATAATCGCACCTTTTCTTTAATTCTTTCTATTACCGTTACCACGTTGTTTATTTGAGCCTGTAGATTTTCAATGTCAGGCACATTTGCTCTGAAAGTTGAATTTGCGCTTTTGTGTTTTGCTTTGAGAATCGGCAATATCTTATTCACATAGAGGAATTTCTGAAGTTCTTTAGACAATGTATGGTTCATTTTTTGTAATTTTTCTTGTGTCGTTAATGTATTCTTTTGAGTGGAAGAGAGCATTCTTTTGATATCAGAACTGTTTCTTCTGACGTTCTCAAGGTCACTCTTTAGTTTAGAAACCGTTTTATTGACGCTTTCAATAACACTTTCAGCATTTAACCTTGTAAGGCCTGTGTTTTGTAACTTTGATGACGATCTTCGGGTTTCCAAAATTGTATCGTATAAGGAAACATTTAGTATTCTTAAGGTTTGAATAGACTCTCTCACGCTATTATTTGTACTAGAAATAGTTGTTTTAATTTCAGGCAATGCTTTTTTCAACGTTCCATCTGAAAGAATTTTGTACTTTTCTTCCATGTCACGCACTGTATCTTTAACTGTTGAAATATCTGATAAAGAAGCAGAAAAGTTAGATTTGGCACTTCCGAATTCTTTTGACATCTTCCGTGATTTTGTTAGTAGTGTTTTAACACTACTTTGAATAATTTTGAAATTATCCATCACATCGTCGAATCCTTTCATATCCTTCTGTATGATTTGATCTTCTTTTGCAACAGCATTTAGTCCCTTACCTATCACTGAGAGGCCGTCAAAAATGACATTTAGAGTTCTATTAATTTCTTTATAGTGTTTTTTTATATCGCTTATACTTCTATTCCTGCCATCTAATCGGCTCATCTCTTTCTTTACACGATTATACATTCTGCCGAGTTCTATGAATTCTTTCGAACTTTCTTGAACCGAACTGCGTAAATCTTGCCATTGCAACATCTCCTGTTCAGTTGTTATGTTTATTGGTTTGAACCTGTTTAAGCGCTCACCAACTCTGTTGATAGAAAACTTGAGATCTGCAAGGCTCGTCTCCGTTTTTGAAATTTCTTTATTCGTTTCATTAAAAACAATATCCAAATCCTTGAAATACTTTTGCAAAACTGGTTTTTTGTCGGTTATATACCTTACTTTTGCTTTTTCTTCTTCAAATGAAGAATGGAGATCTTTAACTTTTTCGATGATTGTCTGAATTTGTGGTTCAATCTCCTCTGATGATTTGTTCGCAGTAGTCTGATTTTCCTTGATCATTCCCAGGAAAACAGTAATATTATTAAGCTCTTCGCCTGCAAAATTAATATCCCTTTGTAAGTCGGTCATATTTTTCTTAGTCACTAAAAGCGTGCTGTTTAAAGAAATAGCATTTTCATTCGTTTTGTGATTGAGCGTATTCAATTTGGACGTAGTATTCTTCAGCAGCAAAAATCTTTTCATCGTTTCATTGAGAAGGTTTTGAATTGCTTCCCTGGCATCTAGCAGAACAGGGTCTGTGACGTCTGTAAAGTTTGCAATAATAATATGTAAGGTTTCGTCTAATCTCTTCAGTGTATTTCCCATATTTATCACCGTCTGATTTGTGTGAGTAAAGAACTCGTTTACCTTATGTATTTCTTCAAATAAAACAGTTGCATCACTTATTGAATCATTATATTTGCTAAGTGTTGAATTAAAGTCTGCAAGCGAAATATTAAATCCATGTAATTTATCGTTGAGAACTTTCAGCCGATTGCCAAGCAGATCTATATCTTTGTTAATACCTTCAGTGATACTATCAAAGTTTCTGTATTCATTCCTAAGGTCACTGTAAGTCTTGTTCCTGTCCGTTAATGTTGTTACATTTAGACCGCCAAAACTGTTCGATATACTTCGGTAGAAATTTTCCAGTTCAGATATTTCTTTTTTAATATCATTAGCAACCTTTTTCTCCATATCCAGCGGTATGTCTAATGCCGGGAAATTTCCAATTATTCTGCCTATATCGCTGAGAGAAGAATTTATTTCTCTGAACTCGGACGATACATTTTTCATACCTTCCTCAGCTGATGCAACATCCAGGCTAAGGGAATTGTAGCGGGCATTAGCGCTGGGAAAATTCTGCTTGACAAAGTCGATCTTTATATTTTCCTCGTAAAATGTTTCGTTTAGATCTTTAAGTTTGTCCTCCAAACTACTGATGCGTTTTTGTACTTCAAGTAAACGAATATCTAGATCAGAATTATCCTGTTCGATTTTTGACGCTACATCAGAAATGTTATAGATGTTTTCTGTGGCATTCTTTACAACAGCGTCGAGGTCCTGTTTGGAAGTTAGAACCTGTTGAAGACTTTCCTGTACTTTTTCACTCAATTCCCTTGTTTTCTTACCATTCTTTTGTAATTCGTTATATTTCCTTTTTATCTGACCTAGAATTTCTGTCTGAGCAGCAATTTCTGTCGTAATCGATGTTAAGTTTTCTCTTAATGTAAGATCATCAACATTTGCGTATGTTTCCACCATTTCATCGGTCATGCGTTCCAATGTGGAAACAGTTTCATTTGTTCCATCTACAATATCCTTTGTATTCAGTAGTTTATTTCCTAGAATTTCAACTCTAGACACAGTGTCATTAGCTAAATAGGAAACGTTCTTTAAAGCATCTATGGAGCGTAACAGCTCTTTTAAATCTTTATTTACAGCAAAAGTGTCATTTTGAGTAACATTGAGCTGTTCATTAATAGAATTGATATTGCTATCCAGTTCATCTAAGGTCTCATTCAAAATGGTGTAATTGCGCCTTATATCGGAAATATCACCAGAGCTATCCAGAGCCGTTGTGATGTTTTTCATGAGCGTTTTGAAAACATCCCTTGAATCGTTTTGGTACCCACTTATTTTATCAATTTGTTGAAACAATGATTGCATTAATGAATCTTCACCGTCAAGTGGAATATTCAGATTCCTGTGTAAATTTAGACTATTATTCAATTTTTTAAATGTCTCGTTACCATCTTCAATGGATAGTTTCACAATTGACAAGAAATTATCTGTTCCAACGAAAGACGATTCAATATTTTTGGTTTTTGAATGAAGATCGCCGTAATTTGATGTCAAGAAGTTGTGCTTAACCTGTTCATTGTAAAGAGTCTCATTTAATTTTGTAAGAATCTGGCCCAGACTGTTCAGTGTCGAATTTAGTGAGTTAGATGTGTTTCCTGTGTTTTTAACTTCGTCGGATAATATATCTAAAGAATTAGACAAATTCATAAAGGTACCCCTTATGTTTGAGAGGGCTTTATTAAGCACATCTGTTGAGGAAATATTCTGAAACAGTTCCTTGTGCATTTTTTCTTGTAATTCAGATGAAACAACATGATTCCTATACAAATTTGCAACATCTTCATTTAAATCATTTATCTTGGCTTTTAAGACTTCCAATTCTTTTGCAAACTGTGTGTTATTCTTAGATAATACACTTATCACATCGGCATACTGTCTTTGCATCGATTTAAAAGAACCGTTTAAAGTCTCAACAGTCATTGATAGTTCGCCAATACTTGAGTTAACAACATCGATAGACTGCCCTATATCATCCAGATCCAATTGCATGTTCTTTGTCCTTCTGCTTTCAATTTCAAATTCATTCAATGAGTCATTAACAGAAACAATCGTATCATTTATAAACATCAAGTGATCATCCATTTCTGTTATTTCCGTATCAACTTTCCTTAAAACACTGTCAAGGCTGTCTAACGTTTTGTTGAAACCATCATAGGTACTTTTTGCCTCATTCATTGATACGTTTTCTCCGTAAATGTCGTTTTCAGCTAAATCAAGATGTAATTTTTCGACAACTTCCTTTACATTGTTATAGTGCTCTTGCATAATTGTCAAACGATCTTCCATATAAGTTACATTTGACTCTAAACCAGTCATCGAAATATTTATGTTATCAAACTGACCAATTTTCTTTTTCACACTTCGAATATTTTCATTTAATTTATCTATATTGTCTCTCATTATCTGAAGACTTTTATTTGTTATGTCAAACGTTATATTCACAATATCATACTTAGCTTGTAATTTTGGCATTATTTCTTTTGAGTATCTTATCTTTTCATTTTTGTTGTATAATGTTTTGTTTAATTTACTGACCTCATTCGCTAACGATTTCATCGACAAGTTCACAACAGGAATTTCAATGTCGATATTAGTAAGGAACGCCCGAATGGTTTCGATGTTTTTCTCGGTATGTGGAAGTTTTTCCTTAAGTAGTATCACACTTTCTCTAAGCTGATCAATATTTTGAAAAGGTTGATGAACACTTCTTTCCATGATACTAATTTCGTGTTCAGTTTTATCAATCAAAGATTTCATTTCTAAATTCGTGTCTGTTATATTCTGTAATATATTACCTGTGTTTTTCAGCATCTTTTTAAATTTTGCACTGTCAAACGGAATTGATTTATATATCTTTTGTATGCTTTGCAATGAGGCATTTAGAGTCCGAAGGTTTTTGTGTGCGTTGTCGAGGATTTCTGTTGTATGTATACTTTGTTTATTCACGTCATTAAATACTGATTTTGTCTTATTAAAACTTTCTTTTGTTTTCACATATCTTTTGAAAAGATCCTTTGAGTTATATAGATCATACTGATATCCGTTATTATCATAGTTAGTTTTAGACAGAATTTCACTAAGAATGCCCGTATCATTTTCAAGATGGTTTAAACTATCTTTCAGTCCAAACAATAAAATTTTGAGGTCAGTTACATCTATCGATTTATTTTGTATGAGATCACTCGTATTTAAAATATATGGAGAATAAGACTTTATGCTGTCAGCCATTCTTGTTAAGTTGTCCCGAACATCTTGCAAAATAGATTGATGATCTCTTATTCCGTGTGCTATATAGTCTTGGGAGATATTCAGATTGTCATGACTTCTCATTTGTCTAGTAAAATTCTGTAGCAATAAATGACTCTCAAAAAGTGCATTTTTTGTGCGATTACTTTCATCTGTAGTATTCATTATATCATAAGAAACACTTTCATATAAATCTACTATTTTTGGGAGCATTTTAGCCAGATATCGTCGTTTTCCTTCTTCTTTAAAACTTTGCTCGAGTTCTAGAAGAACAGACTCCGACTCATTCAGGTATTTGTTTATCCGGTTTGCCTCTTTCGTAAAATTTTCAAAGCTCAATTTTATTTCCTTCTCTTGCAAATCAATTGCTGAAAGTGAACTTTTCCTGTCATTAATTAATCTGTCTAGCTCACTGGGCAATGTATGTGTCTCGTCCAATAGCAGTATCGTGGTTCTGTAAGTTCTCGAAGCTTCTGTCATTCTGTCGTTGATTCTGTTTCTTAAGTCGTCCGTTACTGGTAGGCTCTGTTCAACCTTATCAGTAAGTATATTTTTTAAAGTGTTATTCAAGCGGTGTATCTTTTGGTTATTAAGTTCCTTGTGGGAATCACACATTCTTCTCCAAAGGCGTTTCTGGGAATGGTATGACGAATTGGTCTCTTTGAAACTCTCTCCGGTCTGATTAATCGTTTCAGCCGTGGCTCTTAGTTGCTCACCTCGTTCGAGGAAAATATTTTTCACTGCAATGTAACGCTTTATTAGTTCTGATATATCAGACATTTCAGAGGTAGTAATGTCAGTTTTGTTTATGATCTGGTTGTTTGAACTTTCGATTTCAGATGCATTGTTATTTATATCATTAAGAATGTTTTCGATACCATTCAACTCTTTTTTAATTCCGTCAATGGTATAGTTATCCCAGAAACTTTCAGTAAAAACCTTTCCATCTATTGAACTGAAGAGTCTTCTTTGCTCCTCAAGGATATTTATATTGTTGTTTGTGTCATAAACAATTCGATTTATTTCCATATTAAGGTCTGACGTGTTAAAATCGATATTGACGTGCATAGATATATTTTCTGTCAGAGCAAGAAACGTCTCGTTAACTTTTGAGACCTTTCCAAATGTAGATTCATACTCCACTTTTAAATCCGTCAAATTCTCATAAAGACTTTTATAGAAATCTAAGAGACCTGGTAGCACAGCCTCCAAGTACTTTTGTTTCTCAACCTCAAGCAAGTCATCCATGAAGTCTTTGACCTTAGATTCGAGACCAGTTAAGGAACGACTGCGATTGGCCAGACCGTTTGATAAATCTGAACGAACTCTGTCTTCAATATGATGTATACCATCCTGCACTATAGATAAATTGATAGTAGTTTCATTTAATTTTTCAGACAATGTGTTTACGTCTAATATTGGTCGGTCAAAGGTATTTTCAATCTTTCTCAACGAAGACATATGAGTTTCAAACAATTCTTCTACAGTCTTGTATTCTGAAATCGTTTGATTTATCTCTTGGTCGATATTATCTGCCTCGTTCAAAACACTATAGGCGAAATTGTTTAAGGCAGTATTATTTATTCTTTTTAATCCACCTTTTATACTAGCCATTGATCTTTTTACCTTGTTAATTCGATTTTTCTGTGCATTCAAGTTATGCTTAAGCTGACTAGCTTCAATGCTGATTTGGTTCATGTTGTGCCGAATGTTATTTGTGTCGTTCCTAGCTTTATCAAAGTTTATTATTTCATCTTTAATTGCGGTGAGATTTTTTAGCTGTTCGGATGCGGCATTGAATAATGTTGCTGCCGTAGAATTTGCTTTTGTGATGTTTGTCAGAATGACATCAAGGGTTCGGTTGTAATCATTGAATCTTTTTTCAAGTACCCCTATAGAGTCCTGTTCTCTTATTCTTTGAATTAAAGTTGTTGACAAATCGTTAAATGTACCTCTCACTTTATTTGTATGTCCAAGGACATTATTGAACTCATCTGTCAAATTCTTGTATTCATTGATGTTTTCCAGAAGAGGAATATTTATGATGGAATGCTGAGATATTAAGGAAGATAAATTTGAAAGTGAGCCATTAATTTCTGTTATTTTTTCGTTGAACCCGTTCATATATCTGCCTGTATCACTTAAACTTTGATTTGCAAAGTTGTATTTATTGGTTAACATAGGAAAGTTACTTTCAATAAAATCTACCATTTGTTGTTGTTTGAGGACATCTTTTAAATCGTCCAAAAGTGTGTTAGTTTGTCTAATTTCTTCCAGTAAAGTACTATGTTTTGTCGTCTGTAAACTAATTGACGAGTTTGCAGTGTCCATCGTTTCCTTTAATTCATTAGCAAGACTGCGAATAGACTCAGTTTTATTTTGAAGCTTACTTAATGTGTCGACTGATCTTTCCATTTCAAAATTCAAATATTTAGCTTTATCTGTATTGTTCATAACTAATGCTCGAATATTTTCTTGATTTCGGTCAAGTTTTTTACTTTCTAGAATATGACTGTTGATTAAATCACTCACTGTTTCAAGTCTTTCCATAAGCTCAGGGCTGTGAACATCTGAATACAAGCTCTTGGTTGTCGTCATATTTGAATTTGTTACTTGTATCAAACGCTTAATGTCACCCTGAGACTTACTGACATTTGTATACGTAGATTCTATAGAGTTTACATCTTCAACAATTTCTCCAACTATTTTAGCTAACCTTTCCAATTCTTCAAGTTCATTTTCTGTTTGCTGTATAAAACGTTGTGCAGCGTCATTGGATTTCTTTATGTCCAAAAGGTTAGAGACTAAAAGTTCAGTGTTCATCAGGGTTGTATCCACAATATTTGTCAGATTAGAAAATCTCTGTTTAATGTCGTCGATTGTATTGTTTTTGATGTAATCAGTCGTATTTGCGTGTTTTAATGAATCGTTAAAATGCGTGAGACGGTCCTTTAATTCCTTGATAATATCATTGCTTTTTTGAAGGAAAGTAAGACGTTCATTTGTTTCCTCTACAACAGTTTCAATGGATACATTAACTGCTGGAACAGTCATTAAAAAAGTTTTCACATTTTGTGCAGACTTTTGTGTTTCAATAAGAGGACTTCTGAGTTTTCTGATGAGCTCGGTAGAGTTTTCCAAACCTTGAAGTGCGTGTATGTACTTTGTACGCATTTCATGAGCTTCTGAAATAACATGAGATTCTTTCTCCTCCTGTTCTAATAAATCCTGAAATGCTTTAATCATTTGTTTGGTTGAATACATTTTGCTGTCGAGTTCATTACCTGCTATGTTTGTTTTTAGAATGATTTCATCCACCTTTTCAATTTCGCTGGTGAGTGAACTGTTCATCTTAATGAAATTTGTCAGAAACTTTCTCAATCCATCTGATGTTGAATAGTAGTCATATAATAGATTTGAATGTAAATCTATCTGACTTCTCATTTGCTCTATTTGTTCTGAGGTGATATTTGTAGCTTTTGTCAGATTTCGAATAGCATTTTGATTTTCTTCAATACTTATTTTCAAAAGGTCTTTTGAGAGCTCAATTTCTTGACTCGTTGTATTTTTGTGCCTTGTGTTTAATTCATCAAAAGTTGTCATGACCTGATTTGACAAATCCTTTCGCTTTTTATGCAGAGATTCGTTTTCCACAGAGATATTTTGAAGCCGATCTACTGCCTGAGTGAGCCATTGTAACTGGTTATCAGCTGCACTGTACTCATACAATAATCTGTCTAAGTCATTCATACTTTTGATTTGCTCCGGTATCGTGCTCTTTGATATAAAATTAATCTGCTGAGTCATGTTGTTAGAGTCATCCAAAATTTTTTGTAGTTCTTGATGAATGGTGTTAAATCGTTCTTTCATGTTTCCGATTGTTTCATTATCAGAATGCGGATAGCCAATTGGAGAATTTATTAAATTGCCTAAGAATTTGTGTTGTGTGTTCCAGCTTTCAAGGCTGGTATCAGCATCCCGTATTGCTTGTTGTACATCGTCAAGTTGATTTCTAACTTCTTCTGTTGAAATATTTATACTCGGAAGTTGTCTGATATTTTCTTCAATGTTTAGAAGAAGATGAGTCGCATTCTTTAGTCTATCCTCGGTAATATTCCTTTTTAAACCAACAACCCTGAGTGTTTCATCGACTTGATCATATAAATCTGCTGGTGAAAATTTTTCAAAGAATTCTTTCTTTTCCCGACGTTCAAGGCGTACAATAACATCAAGTAAGTCTTCGTCTAATGAAGTAACGGTCTTATTAAACACTTCCGTTTTATTTTCAAGGCCAATCAATAAACTCTTCAGTGTATCTATTATTTCAGATGCATTCGTAAGCTGTTCTTTTGCGTAAGTATTTGCATCTTTTAAGATTTGTTTTTCTTTAATTGTGTGCGATTTTGCCTCGTTTCTGCTCCTTAATAATTCATCCATTACTTTTATGTGTTTATCTATCAACTTCAGGCGATTTGATACAGCGTTATAATCATCGAAACCTTTTCCTAGGTTTCTTTCCAAGTGTTCAGTAAAATCGGAAAAAATTGTGCTATTTATGTTATCAAATCGTTCTTTTAAAGGAATAAATCTGTCTCGAATATTACCCAGCTGGTTCTCAATATCCACAGCATTTTTCCCCACGATATTAGTATTATTTTGTAATATAAAATATTCATTCATGGTATCATTCCATGTAGTATCAAGCACGTGGTGTCTGTCTACACTTTCATCCAGTGAAAATATTTCTTCCTGAACTTGTTGAAGTTTATTATTTGACCTAAACAATTCGCCTTTTAGATATTCAACTACTTCACTGATATGTTTCATAGAATTGGAAGCCTTTTTATATCGATCTTGCATTGCATCAATGGTTTCGTTGTTTGTGTAACGCTTTCCGTCTCTAGTAAATAGGATTTGTTGTGCCGAATCAAGATCCACTTCTGTCTCATTTAGTTTTGATTTAATTATTGACATCGAATCAGTTAGATTAAGTAAAACATTGTTTAAATCATCATTGGATATATCAATCTTAGGATATTTTCCTATACGATTATCCAGACTGATTAACTCTTGCATTACTTCACTAATATTAGCGCTAATATTTAAAACAATGGAATTCAATTCAAAAAGAGAACTGTTCAGACGCAAATGTTCTTTCTCCAAATCCGGAAATTTCGAATCAGCAAGAAGTTTCTTCTGTCGATCAATGAACAGCTTTTCATTTGTTGTATGGAGAGTTTCGTTTACCCCATCTATATTCACATCAAGTACTTTTAAAGAGGAAAGAATATCAACAAGTGATGTATTCAGTCGATTGACATTCTCCCTGATTGTATTTGCTGGCTTTAAAATTACATCATCCATAATCGAATCCATATTTGTGCGATTATATTCTATTTGTCCCATTGTAGTGTTTAAAGATGTGAAGTTTTCAGACAAAATGTCTGCGAGATTTTGAGTTTTATCAAAATTCGTTGCCATCTGTTGGAGCGTATCTTGAATTCCCTTGAGGGCCACAGGAACGAAGGATTCTGACAAATTAACATTTGTTGCTGTAAAGTTACTGTAGCTATTTTCTATTTCTTTTAATGACGAATCCAATTCACTAAATTTGTCTTTTGCCCGCGACAAAAGTTCTCCAGTGTCCCTTGTCTTTACCATCATTTCTCCAAGATCATCCTCTATATCATTTATAAATATACGACTTGCATTATACTTGGAAAGTAATCGATCAACTGTGTCTAATTCCTGTGATACACTTTGTAAGTCATCAAAAACACCAACACTTTTCGCGGAAAGATTTCTTAATTCGGTAATAACTTTATCAATAGTATTTTCGAGCAATTCATAATGTTTTCTGAGGCTCGCGAAGGACAAATTGTCGTCGGGTAACATTTCTAATTGCGTCTTTGCATCTAAAACTGATTCCTGAAGTGTGGACAAGTTCCTTTTCAGCAAATCCATTGTTTCCCGTGCGCTATGTAGTTTACTGTATTCTAAATTAAGTGATATATTACTGTTTGGCAATAACTTTGATCTATCCTTAATTGCATCAGCTTCATTAAGCAAACGATCAGTTTTTTCTTGTAGAATTGTGAGCATGTCTTTGAGACTACCAAAGTTATTTTCTGTTTCATTGATGCGACCAAGCACCGTGGGTTTTTTCAGTGTAAGAAAATTATGGGAATTAGCTTTATCCACTAATTCAGTTTGAAATGAATCAAGCAGTGTCTCTATTTCATTGATAAATTTTGAAATGTTACCAGAGGTACTTGTTATATTATCAAGACGCATCAATGTTTTGGAAAAGGCTCGATCACTCTCTCTAAAGTCAGATATGTAGCCTTGCAATTTTAAATCATTTTTTCTATCGATGCCAAAAGAGGTTTTGTCATAATTGTCCTTAGTCTGATTAAACTGCTTTAGGATCATTGAAAACTCATCCTCTGTGCTATTTAATTGCTCTGAAATACCATCTATATCTTTCTGAGCATTATACAACATTGTCTCTAAACCAATATAGCTATCCATGGTGCCATTGTGAGTTCCATTAATATTGCCATATTCAAGCTTCATTTCAGCAAGCTTTGATACCAAACCACCAATTCTGTCGCCGATTGCATTTGTCTCACCTAAGCTTTTTGTAATCTGTTCTTCTAAATCTTTCGTTTTCCTGTTAGTATTCTCCGTCATGTAAACTATAGTATCTATTTTGCTTTTGAAAGAGGTAATATTATCAAAAAGCATCTGTATTCTATCTTCTTCTACGCCCATATCAAATATCTTGCTTTCTGCTCGCACCAGTGATTGATCAACTCCATTTAAGGTCAAATTTAGCAATTTTATATTTTTCTCCAGCTCAGTATTGGGAAGATTTATGCCGACAGGGTGTCCCTTTTCATTCCACACGAATTCAGTTATGCGGTTTAAGTCGTTTATTATCCCCTCTATTTCTTCTGACACAAGTTTCATTTCATTAATATTAGACGTGATGTTTCTGTTAATATCATCAAAAGGCACATCTATATTTGTGTATCCCCTGGTACTATTTTTCAGAATATCAGCTTGTTCAATTGTGGAATGAAACTTTTCAATCATATCATGTAATGATCTCAGGCTCGTCTCACTTATGCTATTTACTCTGCCAACTCCCCCCTGAAGAGGAGGCAGTGTATCAGTTAAAAGTTTTAAATTAATATCCATGTTTTTGTAATCACTATCGACATTGTTTACCAGTCTTTGCAAATCATCTCTTTCATGGCCAATTTCAATAGAAACATTTTTAACTTTTCCAAGTAAATAGTCATTTTCATGCAATATTGTTTTCATATCATTTGACAGAGATCTTAACACAAGATACCTGTCATAGGATCTGTCCTGCCTATCATTCTGCCTCGAAAGTAGACTGGCTTGTTCTGAAACCTGGCTTTGAAGAAATTTTATTGATTTAAAAAGGTCATTCATATTTTCCATTAAATTCGGAAACGCTGGACCTACATCTTTTAAGCTTTCGTTCATGACAGTGAAAGAATTTAATAACCGTGCAAGGTGTTCGCTCAAGTCAATCTTTTTTGCTTCCATCCTCAGTAAAGAATCGTTTATATTTTTAAACGATTCATTAACTCGCCCAAGCGAAATGTTTGTATCGTCCATGGATGAAAATAAAGTGTTGGTTGTTTTCTCAATGCTTGACAATGTATCCAAAAGCATTTCGTACGACTGGTTTACAATGTTAGTTTTACCGTGAATCATTCTGAGCGATTCATTTGCGTTATATATTTGGCTGTTCAAATCGGGTAAAGACCCATTAGAAGTTTTAAATGATTCCGACAGTGTTAGCGTAAGGTTTCTAACATCTCCAATCTTTTGTCCAATCTTGCGAAAAGTTGAATTCAAATTAAGTAAATTGCTCTCTGTTGTACTTGCTGTTTCATTTACTTTCATTATAGTGGAATTGACCCTATCGAGAGTTTTTTCAATACTATTGAATACTGGGCTAAGATCATTTGAAGTTTGATTGATAACTTCTATAGTTTGATTCATCTTTCCAAAAGATTGTTTAATGGATTTGACAGTTGTATTAGTTGTTTCAAGTGTATCATTCAACTTTCTGAAAGTGATGTTTATTTTCTCTAACGTGTTCCTAAGTTGTTCCAAATTGTTTTCTAAACCATAAAGATTGTTTTCCATACTATCTAGCTTTCCATTGATGTGGTCGACATTACCGCCAAACTCAAAAAGTGTATCATTCATTCCAAGAAGAACAGACAACGTCTCAATAAGGTCTGCGTTTTTTATATTTATAGTCAAAGTGTTATTATTTCTTTCCAGACTTAAATCAAACTTTTGAAGGGTTTTGGTCATTAACACCATCCAGTCGATTGTGTCTTTAAGTGAAGAATTCATGGAAAACATACCATCTCTCATCATTTTCATATCACCTGAAATGTTCCTTAGTCTATTGTCTGATGATTTCAACTGTTGAATAACTTCCAAAGCAGTACCGTTGATAAAAACAAAAGTCTCATTCAACCTGTTCAATGCATCATTAATGTCTCTATATGTCTTGTTCAATCTTTCGACTGTTTGCTCAATAGAATCAACAGTTGAATTCATTTTGTTCATTTTGTACTGAATCTGTTTCATTCTTTTAAATGCATTTTGAACAGTTTCGTTGATATTTCTTAACGATACATTGATGCCATCTATTCCTCCAATGACTTCATCAACTTTTACATTAAGGCCGTCGACAGCATTTTCCAAACTTTCAAGAGTATCGCTTATGCTATCTAGAGTTCTGTTTGCAAAATTAGTCGTCTTCATGACATCATAGGCACTGTTGTTGAGATGTATAAGCGAGGTATTGCCATTGACATGTATATCGTCTACAAAATTTACGGTCATATTCAAATCATCAAGTGAGTTTCCTACGAATGTGACAGTCTTATCTAAATTCAAGAACGTTTCATCTAAATTTCTCATTACATCTCCAACTTCGAAAATTGTACCATCAAATTGCTTCAGAAAAATCCTGAACCCATTCAGTGTTTTGTTTATATTATTCATATTGACTTTGAGATTATCCAGCGAGTCAGAAATATTTTGTAACGTTTCTTCAAGCCGGTATATTGGACGGTTTTCCATGTGCACTGTCTTATTGATAAAATCAATTGCTCCTTGCAGAGAGTCAATCTTTTCTGTCATATTGAAGAGAGATTCTATTATTTCTTTTAATATCCCCTTCACGTCTTCAATATCATCGAATTCTGTTGAAATTGGAATACCTGAAAGAAAAGTTTCAATGCAGAATTTATAAGCTCAGATAAATATTAAACAAATAGACCATGTAGATTCAAAGCAAACTCGCCAAACTGATATTCTTTTCATCGTTTGTAAAAGAAATATACATAGGTTAACCCTTATCCAGCTAGATAAGTGAAATGAAATTTTCTATTCGACTGTAAAATCCCAAATAATGCTATTTCAAACTTAACTTTTTGGGCAAAAAATAATCTCCTCATCGGACAGTGTAGATCCAAGATCAGACTGTTCTGTGCAGTCTGATCTTGATCTACACTGTCCGCAAAGGGTCGGTGACTCGCCCTTAGCAGCCTGTGGGTTAAAGGGACTGTTGTTTTGTGACTGACATTGCACTACCCATTGCTAAGATTGACCCTTACAGCCGACGTATCAAAACATGAGAATTCAAAGACAAATTATAATCTTAATGATCAGAGATTTACATTTACAAAATTCACTTCTCTCCTTCTTCCAAAATGAATGGACATCCATTTGATAAAGACTGTCAGGACATGAGGTTTACTGTGTTACCAAATTTGAAAGCTAGATTAAGATAAAGATAAAAAATTAAACTATACATGTATAAAGGATCAAACAAAAATATAAATACATAAATATAAAAGTATCGTGAATAAGCGTAGTGTTAAGACTTAAAAGAATAATAACCATTTACCAATTTCAAACAACCCAATGTTTTCACATAACCCGAAGATGAAAAGTTTTTTAAACACTGTGGGAAGAGAAGGAATTGCCCTTAATTAACATTTTCTCCTGCTCCTACATAATTTTCTACCCTAATAAAGATAAAACAAAAACAAAAAAAAGAAAAAAAAAAAAAAAAAAAAAAATCAATTAGTAATTCCTAATCTAATCTGCAATACTTCAATTTGCTAGATTTTATCGTCTGGTAAAGGGTTAAAACTTTAAAGCAATAAATGTACTCTCACCAAACACTTGATACAAAAACACAGAAAGCTATTTATATAACTTGAACAATGGCATCCTCTGCTTCCCGATCCAGCCCCGACCTGTGAACATGAAAATACAAGGCACTATGCGAGTATTAGTACAAAGAAAAGGCTCTCAGAGACGTACTAAATAATAGAACAAGAAGTTTATTTTGAAGAACAACACTTAAGGAATGGATGTAATGCTGCGTGATTGTTTTCTTACTTGAGGAACATTTTAAGTGATGTGTACAGACAGACAGTTTCGTTACGGAATCGAAATTCTAATACATTTCTACATTTTCTTTAATTTCAAAAAAACTTTTTGGTTTCCAAATGACTCTATGAATTCTCCAGGGAATGAATCAAACACCATGAAAAAGAAAGGAAAAAAAAAAAAAAAAAAAGAAAATCACTCTAGTGTTCAATATTTAGGCCATTGCCTTTGTCAAGAGTTTTGAAACACTTTAAGTATCCCTCTAGAATATTTCTAAACGTTCTACAGCGATGAAGTGTTTCAAAACCCCTAAAAATGGTAATGAAATGGTGAAAATGTTATGATTATCTCAAAGTATAAGTGTTAAATTAGCCATACCAAGCAAAGTGTTTGTTCGCTCAGGATATTCATGGACTGTGAGTATCGATCGCCTTCTGGGATGAGTGAATTCAAACCTATTGAAGTGACGGAGATTATCGTTTTGAAAGTTTGTGATGTGAGAAGCAGTCCATCGTTCCCCCATATCATCATTAAATTGGTCAAAAGGTCTGGTCATTGGGTTGCCGGCTGTCGAATCTACATTCAGAAACTCAAACATTTCATAAGGAACGTTCTGTCCTTCTGTATCGATACTTGACGCTCTTGTAGGGAAGTGCCATCTAATTCCGTTTCTGTGGAACAGTATACGTCTATTCGGCAAACCAGATTCTTCTTGAAATGTATTAAATTCTGGTCCCTCTATATTAGCTGTTCGATCTTCAGAGCCTGGCTGCAGTAAAAATAAGTTTCGAGATAAATGTCTTCTATCCAAAAGTTCCGTGTTAAAATCTGACACCTGCCTAACCGGTCCGACCTGTTCGTCTTCCACGTGACGAACCCTTACGGGTCTATGAGCAGAAGGGCGCCTACGAGACGAGTTATCATCTTCATCTTTATTGTTTAAACCGAATCCATCAACCTTGGATCTTCGTTTGGGTTTTGAAACCGTAATTACCAGTGTCTCTCTTTCTGGGAATTCTAATTCGACACTGTCACCTAATTCAGTATGAACATGATTATTGTTGATATTGCGGTTAAGACTATGTACTCGAAAATTCGGATGTTGGAACTGTGGATCTCGTGTTCCATCCTTGTCGCTTTCAATCCCGTGAACACCCTCAGTATGAAAAGGAGCTCTGTTTTTTAAATGAACATGATTATTTGTGTTTGACCCGGTAGAAAAAGAAAATGTATCTCTCTGAGGAATTACTGTACTTGTTTGTCTATCATCGTCTCTCTTTGCACCCTGTTCTTGGTGACTAAGTGCATTGTTGTTCACATGTTGACGAGACCATCGCTGCACAATCTTTTTAAAATCAGGTAAGAGGTCACGAATCGCAAATTTGACAGTATCTGTCACATTTGCATCACTGAACGCATTTCTTGTATTTGATTGGGCTGCAGGTGGATCATGCTCTCTGGTTCCAACTACTTCACCTACGTAAACGTCAACTGTTTTGCGAGGCAAATTGAATATGTTCACCCACTGAACTTCTGTTTCGACTGGACTAATGTTTGTTCTGACTGCACTCGGCGCCACGATTTCATTCATTTCCATATTAAGCTCAATTTTTTCCAAATCAGTTAAACCACTTGTTTCATTTGAAAATGAGCCTTCACTTCCTGTCATGATTTTCTGTTCTTTCGATTCTAGTGGCAAGTGCTCAATAATCATATTGTTTGAAGTAAAGTTTTTGTCAATTTGTGGAAAAGGTTTAATGGCCTTACTTTCAGGCATCAATAGTTCAACTGCTGATGGTCGTAACGATCGGAATGCCTTGTAATTTCTTGATGACTCTCCGTTTATTAAAAACATGGCTTCGGAAATCGTTGATATCTTATTTCGCTGTGTCGTTAACGTTATTCCATTTGTGCTCGATCGAAGACTATTTGCACTTGTTTCCAGAATGTGATAGGAAAGCCCATCTACATCACCGAATGACGTTTGAAGTGAATTGATGACGTGATCTTCATGAATTACACCACTTTCATTGTCTCCACCATGGTGATGCTGATCTTTGTGGGTTGTATGGGTGTGTGTCTTTACATTGTCATTATTTTCAATATGATTTTGCCAGGAGAACTGCCGATTTACAAGTTGTGCTTCATGCTGACTATGTTTCAGTATATGTGAAATCTTGTGTTCACTATTATACTTCTTGTCATGAAGAATTTGCCCTTTTTTTGAACCTAATGTATCCAAAAACTCACTTGTACTCATGAATAAGGAAGCTGGCGTTGGGTCTAAGACTTTCGTATAGTCAACAATTTGTTCAACTCCTCTGATATCCCCATTCACTTGTGTATCTAAAGTCAAATCTGTTGTTGGTATAGTGTAACTTGAAGCAGTTGCGTTATTAGTTTGATTATATAAGACACGTAAAGCTTCATGATTTTGTACAGACAGCAATATATTAGACGTATTAGGCCGCATAAGGTGAAGTACAGTGGTGTTACCAACTAATGTTTCTACATCAGTGAATGCTACTGGGTGATCATTAGTAACAGTTAGTTGTTTGTTCTCAATAGCAGATACGTAATCTTCATTTTCGAACTTACGTGCTATAAAGTCTATGTCGTCCCCTGAAAAGGAACAAGCAGAAATTACGAATGCTTCCGTTGTTTGATAGTATGGTGCTTAACGCCGTTTTCAACATTACTTCAGTTATATTGCGGCGGCCAGTGCTTGCCTAGCATTTCTTAAACCAGCACTTAGCATAAAATTCTTCCCAAGCTACTGACTGCTTTCCACATGATTATCGTTGAAAAAATGATCAGCAATGAGAGAGGAATGAATCCTGTCGCAGTGACTATCAATCCTTGGAAAGAAATACGCTGAGCTAGAGATTCGAACTGGCTACCCTCTGTTATCAAGTCCTGTATGCTACATACTGCACCAGCAGGACTCGGCAAATGTTTCAGTTGTTTATTAAATTCTAGAATTTGTAGTACATGATAATTAAGTGAAACTTCTGATTTGTTAAACATTGTACATGTATGTCTTTTCTTTAGATAGTCCAAAAGGTATTCAGGGTCAGTATCGCAAAAAGTGTTCGTAAAAGAAGTTTTCTTAATTTCAATGCTTACAAAACATGTCGGACATACAGCCCAGGGACAACAGTTTCATGCCGAAAAAGGGGCCTTAATGCATCTGCAGAAAGTATCGACTCATGTCAGCCTCTGCAGTCCGACATGGGTCGAAACTTTCAAAGGACCGTTTTACCTCTTGATTCAGCCGGTTGTTCGACAAAAAGGATTTTAAGGATCCGTAATTATGTGATAGATTGCTTGGTTTCATGGTTTACGGAGATGTATTACACCACTTTTGCAAGAGCGTAGCTCAGATATAGTATTGGTCGGTGACAGTAAACATTATTATACTGCAAAGAAATTTCTCGTGATCTGATTGGATAATATGCCCCGAACATATATATCATGTACACTGGCAAAACCAACGTAAAAGCAGTTTTCCTTTCGGGAGCCCCGTATACATGACTGCACTTTCAACACATCATCCAAATAGCGGCATTGATCAAGATTAACATCAAGATTATGCACCAAACTGCACGTTTTACCAAGGTTTCAGTGACGTCAGTTCCCAGTGACGTCAGTTTACATTGAATTGAGGTACTCATAAGGGAAAATCTACTTCGTCGGCGTACTCAATTTTTGAAAGAAAAAAACAGGTAAATTCCGCTTAACACTCGTTGGAATGGTAACACTTTGCTGTATAATAAATTCGTTGTACGGTCAGGTGGCAGGGGACTTGGAAAGTTGTTCACGGCTGTGGTGAATCATGTCGCCCCGAGCCGCGAGGTGACGACATGATTCACCACAGCCGTGAACAAGTTTCCAAGTCCCCTGCCACCTGACCGTACAACTAATAATGTCATTCAGCCTTTTACCAAACAGTCTCGTGTTTTAAAGACCTCAAGAAAGAAGACTTTTAAAAACATTATGGGAAAGGAGAAAATGCTGGTAACCGGCGGTTTCTCCTTTTCCCATAATGTTTTCTACCTTTTCAAAGACAAATTCCACCATTTGAGCTACATTGAATTTTTTGGTTATGGTTATTTGGAAACGATCTCGGAATGGTGAAGTTTAAAGTTTTGTCGCTCGGTTACTTAAAAGTCAGATACTTGCAAATTAAAATCGCTGATTAATGGTGTTTAAACCCCTCTAGATATCCTAATTACAAACATTTATGAAAGAAGCGAGAACCAAACAAACTTACGCCAAGGAATCATTGGTCTGTTGTAATCTGGCCTTCCTTTAGGCAAAGGAATTTTTTCCAGGTCCACTCTCAAACTTCTTAGGTAAACCAGGTAATCCCGTACCACGAAAAATAAGTTCCCGTCCGAAGCTTGACGTCCTGATTTCCGAAGTATAACGTCTCTTATTCGGTGTTTATCGTGAGTTGTCGGATTTTCTTGAAAATCGATAGTGTAGTGAACGGCTAAACCAGGCTTCTCTGTGTCATTGCTAAAAACAAATGCAATTTTTGCAACAGTTATGAAATGAGAACAAATGAATTTATCGCAACACTTGAAAGACATTGATTTTGTGTTGGGAAAAGGGAAAAAAAGAAAAACAGAGAAAAAAGGAAGCGAGAGGAAAAAACGGGATCGAAATGGAAACAAACGGGATGCCAAGATGCAAAATAGACTGGCAAATAGTTGTTTTATTTGTCTTGCTAGACTGTCATTCTCATACTGTTTAAACATTTACAGTGTTTCTAGCCATAACAATAAATATATGATGGAACAGACATGTTTCACAAATGATGAAAGTAGTCCTTGGTGGGGTAGAAAATATTGTGGGAAAAGGAGAAAATGTTTTAAAAGCCTTCTTCCTCAGGGTCGTGAAAAGACGTGATTGTTTGGTAAGGAGTTAACTTTTCACCAAAATTTTAGACTGGTCCATATTCAAAGTACTTGCAGCCGACAAATATCAAATGGTAAGATTTGCCTGTGATAGGATAAAAAGCATTGTAGGAAAATGAGAAAAGGTTTCTTCCTCAGGGTCGTTAAAACTCGGGCTTGTATGGTAAAGAGTTGATATCAATTGATATTACGTTCCTTTCCCTCTACTTTTAATTGCAAATTACAAAAAAAAGTGATGATGATTTTTACAAAGCTATTAAATTGAAAATTTAAAAACTCTAATAAATACACATTTACTTATATTTTTATTATCTATTTATCTATCTATTTATTTATTTATTTATTTATCTATCTAACTATCTATCTATCTATCTGTCTATATATCTATTATCTATCTATCTATCTATCTATCTATCTATCTATCTATCTATCTATTATCTATCTATTTATCATTCTATCTATCTTTCTATCTATCTATCTAATTACTCTTGAGAAAAAAAATTCATCATTAGAAGTATCAATTTTACCTCAACGAAATCAGTCGACAACCAAGATAAAAGTCTGACAGCTCACTCGTACGGTAATACAAATCCATCTGAAAAAAAAAATAAAATGAATATTTTCAAAAACCTGCCACGGGAACTTTACCCTTAGAACATGAATAAAACCAAATACACAATTTCAAGGCAGAAACAATACCCAAATAAGTGCAATTTCAAGGCAGCTAAAAAATTGCCCATGTCTCAACAAAGCGGGCAGTTTAGTTTAAAGATCAGACTGATGTCAATCTACGCAGGCCGCAAAGGTAATTATATTTGTGAAAGACGTTTTAAGGGTTATTTTTTTCCCGTGGATGGTCATAAACAGTTAAAAGTGTCCGCGGTTTGATCAGTTAGATGTACAAATAAAGCTTTACCTTTTGTCAGTGTTTTCAAATGGTGGTAAAAAGATAGTCTTAGAAAGGTTATGTGGAACAGGAATAACAACAGAAACAAATGAGCCCTGCTCTGGCAAATGGGAATTTAATACATCTCCGTGATGAATGATACCAAGCGAGTCATCACAAAATAATTGATCAATAAAACCTATTTTGTATAGCAACCGTCTGAATAATGAGGTAGACTGCTCCTTGCGTATGCAGGAAATTTATTAAAAGCAAAAAGTTTCGACTCAGGTCAGCCTGGGCGGACTGCGCAGGCTGACCTGGTCGAAACTTTTTGCAAATCCATTATGTATTTATAGCACATTTATAAGCACAAGATAATAATAAAAGGGGTTATACATCACAGGGTAAAAAACAGATAATGTGGATCCGTATCTATCAACCAGTCTTGATAATTTTTTGAGTCTGATTCTTTAGAATTTTCTAAATTTCAAAGAAACACAATTGCTGATTGGCTAAACCATCGGAAATTGTGTTACTTCACCAATCTAAATTAACATGAAATATCTTTAAAAAAGTCAGGCGGCGTAAATGTGCCCGCAAGTCGGTAGGGGCCCTCAAAATAAACATTCTGCATGTTTTACCAATCACAAATTTGTGTTTATTCATTTTTTATCAGTACCAAAAAGTGGGTCAAAAGCCATCACATTCCGCTACGCCGAAAAAGACAGACGGCGTAACTTTGCCCGCAAATAGGCAGGGGCTCTTAAAATAAACATGTCTACATCTTTGACCAATCACAAATTTCTGTTTATTCATTTTCTGTCAGTACCAAAGATTAGGTCAAAATCCAGCACATTCAGCTAAGCCGAAAAAACGAAGAGTGCAATAAAGAATGAGACACAGAACACAAGTGCTGGTTTTACTATGTCACCACTGACACGATATAGTGTATTTGTAGTTAATCTATTTCTTTTATGAGCAATGAAATTTAGAAAGAAGAATTATTGTGAAAGTGGTAGGGGAGGGGAAAGGAGGAGTGCAGAACCTGAATACATCACTTTTTTACTTTTAAAGCGCCTAATAAACCTATCAGACACTCTCACGCCAGTGATATGACCCAAGTAAATGCAATTTCATGGTCGCTTTTGTCAACTGTGTTTCAGCAAAGAGGACAGTGCAGATAAAGATCAGGCTGCACTTGTTGTGCAGCCTGATCTTGATATACACTGGTCGCAAAGGCAACAATAGTAGTGAAAGGCGCTTTAAGGGCTAAATATTGGCATTGACTACCGATGCTGTTTCCCTTACCTCCGAACACAGAGTCATAGAAATTGATTTGAACTCCTCCGATGATTTATTTAGCATATTTTCATCGAAATTCTCGTTGGCTATTGTGAAACGGACATGACCCCTCAGCAATGCTGGAAAGAAAAAAAAAGAGAATGCTAGATAAAAGCACATACGTGTATTAACAGTTTGTACAATATAAGCTAACATCACAAAATGTGGATTACATGTATTACAATTTAATCATACTCTGGCAAAAGAGGTTTAATGCGTCTCCGTAATGCATTATACCACGTAAATCATCATATAACTATGGACCTATAAAATCCATTTTGTCAGACAACGGACTGAATCCTTCGGAAGAGAGGTCCTGTGAGGAGCAGAAAATTTATAAATAGGAAAAAATAACCTACCCATGTCAGCCTGCGCGGACTGCACAGCCTGACATGGGTCGATACTTTTCGCAGATGCACCTTTCCATAGAGCATAGCTCAATTACATCGAATGCCTCGTGATTGTTTAGGTAGTTACTATAGTAGGTAGTTACTATAGCTGTCATGCTCTCTCTCTCTCTCTCTCTCTCTCTCTCTCTCTCTCTCTCTCTTTCTCTCTCTCTCTCTCTCTCTCTCTCTCTCTCTCTCTCTCTCTAATGTTCTGAGGAAATGTTTGTTTTGGCCCATGCAGTGTGTTACGACAAGTCAGTCAAAATATGGAGCAAATTAGACACACAAGACAAACATGGCAAGTGCGCCTATCTGTGACACTTGATGAAGACAAACAGACTGAGGTATCCGTCTTTTCAATAGAAATCAGCCATGCTCTGAGAAAATGGAGTTAAATGAATCTGCATAAAGTTTCGACCTATGTCAACCTGCGCATTGGGTTGAAAGCTTTTGCTTTTGTCACTTTTCTCAATGTTAAAGGATCATTCTACCTCATTAAGATGGTATTTAGACAAAATCGATATAATGGATGCATAAATATGTGATGTCTTACTTTTGCCAGAGCATGACTCCACTTTTTCAGTCTCTGTTTATATAGCTAAACAAAGCACATAACACGTTGCTCAGGCTATCTCATTTGCATTACTTAAAGGTAGGTAATTATGATTTCCAAAACAAGCTAGAATACACAATTCGTTTAAATCTTAAAAAGTTGTTGAGGAATGTCTGAGTCTGTACAGTCTGATCTTGATCTTTGCCGCCTGTTAAAGAGACCCTGTTTACGCCCATGGAGCTGAAACGCTTAAAATAGAGCGATAACCCCCCTTTAATCCAAGATCATTTATTTCAGCTGTCACATACGTAACATGTTACATCTCGCAACGGTTTTGGATATAGCTCTTTTTTCTTGTATGTTTTAAGGTGACATAATTCACACTTGCTTCGGTATATATAATGAAATTAATGCGAAAACTCTGATGCGAAAATTTTGACGAAAAGCAAAATTTTTCAGTATCATATGTCTCGTTTAAAAAAAGCTGTAAAACACAGAAATTGTAATTTATAGTTTCAAATTATAACGACATTCAACTCGAACTATTATTTCACGTTTAGACAACTTTTTTTAGGTCAACCGTATCTGTGACAGTTTTATGCTTTGTTTTGTTTGCTTAGGGTTTGTTTATCGTCGCCACCGGTTTCCTAGAATGCTGTTAGACACAGTATTTTTGGCGGACAGCACAAAACATAGAACGAAACCCATCCTACGAATCATTTGTCCGTATACACGTATACACATGGTTCTCAACTCTTAAACTGCTAAATCAATAGAATGAAGATTTCCAACCTATAGTATACACAGTGTAGGACCGGAATTGTACAGTTTTCGGGATTGTATTTAACTTGAGATTCTGTGCAGTGACGGTCTGTCACTTTGATGTTGAAAATTGCGTTAATACGGTAACTTATTGGTGTACACTGGTGCTTTCCCATTAATTCGATAGTATATATAAAGTATTCGTATCCAGATATTCATTTGTTATGTACTGACCATGTCAGGACCACGTATGTCTTTACAGTCACTTGAAAGCGGTTGTACAGCCGCTGAGATCAATTAAACTCTTACAAGTGTCCATACAAATTTCTTTTCTCAATGTGTTATTTTAAACGAACTATAAGAAAGATTGTAGTCGACTTTGTGACCAAACCTTGACATGTTTTCACAAACATATGAATAACGAAACTGTTTACACATTCTCCGTTGAGAAAACAGATTTTTTACGCTGATTAATGGAATAAAAACAGATTGTTTTGGGACAAATCATCTGTTTATTTAGCATGGTCAACTGATAAAGGCATCTCCAGTGCTCTAAGGTAGGTTCACAGGCAGTGCACATGTATACGTGTTCCTGATATGGTCTATACATTACAAACAAATAGCTGGATGTGAATATCTTATAATAACTATCAAAATAAACGAGAAAGCAGCTTGACTTACCGTGTGTAGCCAATGAGAAGTTGTGTTACTTTTATATGTAGAACATCCTGGAGAATAAAACTAAGAATTTTTAAAAATGGTTCGTGTATACGGAGCCTTTGTTCTTGACTTTGAAAGCCCGTGATGAAAGGGTTTACATCGCATTCATCTGCTTTCATGAACAAACACGAACATTTCGATTAACAAGCACTTTATCATGCATTCGAATAACCTTTGACAAATGTTTCCTGATGCTGAAGCCTGTTGGAACGCGGAAATGAGCGTAAGTTCAATTTGATGAATGAAACAGGAACTGTGCCATCGTGGCAAGTACAAACGTTTACCTTGAACCATATGGCCTGCAACACGCGAAAAGGGGCATTCGGACATTTGCGTAAAGTGTCGTTTCGGATCAGCCTGCGCAGTCCACTCAGGCTAATCCGAGACGACACTTTCCGTTTTTATGTAATTTTCTGTTTTGCGCAAGTCTACTGTCGCACAAAATCTAATGTAGTCGTAAAGTGCCGTCTCGGATTAGCCTGCGCGGACTGCGCAGGCTGATCCGTGACGACACTTTACGCAAATGTCCGAATGCCCCTTTTCGCGTGTTGCAAGCCATATAACTGATCCATGCTCTGGCAAGAGGGGGTTTAATACATCTCCGCAATGAATTTTACCGTGCAAGTCATCATATATTTATGGATTCATGAAATCTGTTTTGTTTGACAACCGACTAAATTCAGAGGTAGAATAGTCCTTTGACAGGCAAACAAATTGACTAATAGCAAAAAAAAGTTCGGCTCAGGTCAGCCTTAGCCTGATGAAAGCCGGAAAAAAGAATACCTATAAAGTCAGATTAAAAAAAAATGCTTCAAAATAGAATGCTAATTGTAAAGATCAAGATCAGATTGCACAGAACGTGCAGTCAGATCTTGGATATATACTTTTCTTTCATTGTCTCCTATTTCGCCAAAAGCAATTTAGAAATTGCAAAATGTTTTTTTTTTTTACTATAAATGTCTATTCTATTAACCCTTTACCACATGATCCCGAGTTTTAATGACTCTGTGGAAGGTTTTTAAGGATAGGGCACTCTAATGGAATTCTTTTAACATAGCCGTTCATCGTCGAAAAAACCTGCGGATTCAGCTAAGACTCGGGTTATCCGTAATCGATAGGCCGATAGACGCTGGTTCCCCGCATCGATTACGGATTTCCCGAGTCTTAGCCGAATCCGTGCGATCTTGGCGATGAAAAGCGATGTTACACGAATCCCATCAGTGTGTCCTATCCTTAAAAATATTTTGTGAAAAGGAGAAAATGCTGGTAATAAGCATTTTTCCCCCCCTTTTCCCAAAATGTTTTCTACCCTTTCAAAGACGAATTCCAACGTTTGAACTAGATTTAATTTTTTGTCTGCAAATGCTTTCAATTTTGACAAGTCTAAAAATGCTGTCGTTTGGTAAAGTATTAATTCCGCGCTCTAAATGCTAAGCGCCAGGCAGCCATCATGTTAAACAAGAAAGATCAGTAGAGGTAACATGGATGGGCGCCCTCTATACCGAAACGACATGTGAAATTAACAACTTGTCAAACGATATAAACATGACACGAAACAATATTCCTACAACGTGGTACCTAGTATTTTACGATATCCGGCCCTACTCCACCACTCATGGGGTCATTACTAAGTCAGCATTTCTTCCATGTTACAGTCAATCTTTCCCAAACAACAAATTGTGGACTCATCCGTACTAAAAGCATTTGAGCCATGCTCTGGCAAAAGGGGGCTTAATGCATCTCCGTGATCCATGGTACCAACCAAGCCATCACATACTTATGGATCCATAACAGCCACTTTTTTTAAACAACCAACTTAATCATGAGGTAGACTGGTCCTTGTATATACAGATAATTGACCAATAGCGAAAAGTTTCGGGTCAGGTCAGCCTGCGCGGACTGCGCAGGCTGACCTGGGCCAAAACTTTTCGCAGATGCATTTAGCCACCTTATTACAGAGCGTGGCTCCTTTGTAGATGACAATTTAAACGTGGCTCACATTATATAATTTGTCTCAGAAAGTGTCGAAAACATTTTGAAAAAGGAAGAAAATGATGGTTTCCACCATTTTCTCCTTTTCCATTTTTTTTTTTACAGTCCCTTTTCCCTGGGTTGACAAAATTCGGGATTGTGAGGCTAAGAATTAAAGGCCCAGTAGCGGCCAAATGTAATACGTTCAGGAGGCAAAATGTAAGCAAATCTGATTTATACGTTACCATTTAAAAGTATGGATGTTATTATAAGTCTGACACTATGTTACAGTTCGATTTGTGAAAGTTCCTATTGTTAGCAGAAAAAAAAAAAATGTAAAATTAGAAATTATGAAATTGCAAATTTTAATTCACGTTTTACAATTTATTTTTCTGCCACACACTGAGACTTTGACAGACCCTACCGTAACAAATTGTAACTCATATATCCATACTTTAAAACGGTATCTATAAAATTTGCCCGCATGTCAACCCCTGAATAGTTTATATTTGGTCGATAGTGGGGCTTAATCCTTTTCCACACAATTCCGTGTTTGAACGACCATTAGCAAAAAAAGCTTCTGAGAAAATTTTGTATTAGGGGAAAAATGCAGTTAACCAGCATCTTCTCCTTTCCCCACAATATTAACAACAACAACAAAACCTCCCACCTTTTATATCTATTGCATTCTTACCTTTCGGATGGGTGAGGTGTAATACGATCCCTGTGATGGTGCCGACTGCGGCTAACAGAGCAATGGCTAACAGAATAAGAGCTATTGTGTTTCTTCGTCGCAGAGTGACCGGCGAGACGGCTTGAGACAAAGACCTCTGGTCGAAATTACTGGATGCATCTATGTTGTGTTTGGAATTAATGGATCCGCTAAACTTGTAACTCGGAGGTCGGGAGTCCGAGGCCAAGGACGGTGTTCGTGACATCCCCAGCCCCCACAAACCGGAAGTGACGCCATGAAATCGTAACGCAGGCTGTAAAAAAGCAAAGAAACAAATTTATTAACCCATGACCTGCACAATTCATATTCTAGTCTATAGAAAAAAGATGTAACAAGGTTTATTGACGTTTAACGACGGTTATGCCAGTGAAGTCATTGATAGAGAAGGGGTGTGTAGACAAAGATCAGACCGTAAGTTTGTGCAGGCTGATCTTTTACCTATATTCTTCGTAAATCACGCATGCTCGACTAATATGGCAGAATTTGAGTAAAACGAAGGAATAAAAGATGGGTTATACGCGGAGAGGAACTCTGTAAGCTTAACCCTCGACCACACAATCCGTGTTTTAATGACACGGAGAAAGACGCCTTTTGAAAACATCGTGGGGAAAGGAGAAAATGCTGGTACCAGCATTTTCTCCACCATTTTTTATGTTCATTCAAAGATAAATCCCACCATTCTAGTCAGTTTTAATCTGTTGTCTTGAGATGCTTTTAAAGCAGAACCCCAGTAGCTCAATCGGTAGCGCACAGGACTTGAGAACTGTCTTACCAACAAAGTCCGTAACAAAGAAACAAATGACCAAATGCACAGTAGAAATACAGGGACCGGGCAGGATTCGAACTAAGAACGCCCGGACGAAAGGCCAATACCATAACCACTGAGCTAAAAAGAATTCTCCCTAACGCAGTTGTTAGGTATTGTATTTAAATCGGGATGAAGCCATGCATGAAGGAGTGGTCTGCCGTAGCAACAGAAGGTCGCTGGTTCAATCCCCGGATCGGCCAATTCCTTTCCGAGGACTGATGATAGTCATGGCAACAGGATACATTCTTCTGTCACCGCCTGGTGTTCATGCGGGAAAGCAGCCAGTGGCTTGGAAAGGATATTGTGCGGAGTACTGGGAAAGGAAACTCCAGGGTAGCATGGATAATGCACTGGCCGCCGCGATATAACTTAAATAATGTTGAAAACGGCGTTAACCACCAAACAACCATACAATTAATGCTTTAAATTTGGACAAGTCTAAAATTTGTCCTCTGTTCAAAAGTTAGGCTTTCGGTTTCATCGATTTTTTCCGTATAGTAACGTTAGTATTGTCTTAAGTTAACTATCTTCAATACTGACTAGTCTAAAATATATGAATTATGCTCTGTGAAAATCGGGGTTTAACGCATCTGTAGAAGGTATCGACCAGGTCAAGCTACACAGTCCACCCAGGCTGACATAGGTCGATACCTTTTGCTATTGGTCAGTTTTTCTGCAAGTCAAAGTACCAGTCTGCCTCATGATTCAGTCGCTTATCCTAGACAAAATGTTGTTTATGGATCCATTATTAACAACTTTACCAAGCAAGTCATCATTTAATTGAGTCATTCTCTGTGAAAACGGGCCTTAATGCATCTGCGAAAAGTATTGAACCAGGTCAGCCTGCGCAGTCCGCGCAGACTGACCTGGGCCGAAACTATTCGCTATTGCTCAATTTTCTGCATGTCAAATGTCCAGTGTACCCCATGGTTCAGTTTGTTGTTATATAAAATGGATTTCAAGGATCCATAGCTATATGATGATTTGCTTTGTATAATGCGTCAAGGAGATGCATTAAGCCCCCTTTTTGTCAAAGCATGGCTCGATTAATAATTATCCGATGACCTGCTTGGTAAAATACACCACGAAAAATGCATTAAATCCCCTTTTGCCAGAGAGCTATTCATTTATGTTTAAATGGTGAAGAGTGGAGATGCAACAAAAATAGCAACAATTATGAAACGTTATCTCGTGACAAATTCAAGGTTAAATCTGTTTTTCTTGTATTTTTTGTTATTATTGTCAGAAATTTCCATTAATGAGTTCTCGATATTCGTAAACATTGCTTATAACTCATTAATCATTCTAGACAAATTTAACCAAGATAAAAAGGGACAGACGCAAAACGCATTGTGTAATTTTCATTTCGAGCCTTTTAAACCCTTTGCCGTCCAAAATAAGAAACAAAATTTTAGGCTTGTCCAATCTGAAAATATTTAACCCTTTATCACACAAACCCAAGTTTTAACCAGCCTGATGAAGAAGGATTTTGAAAACATTGTAGGAAAAGGTGAAGATGCTGGTAAAAAGCGTTTTCTCCATTTTCCACAATTTTTTCTGTTCTTTAAGAGACAAATATATTGATTTGAGCAACATTTGATTTGTCGTCTGCAGATACATGTACTTTGAATTTGGACCCGTCCAAAATTTTGTCGTTTTGTAATGAGCTTACCCTTTACCCGAAAAAAATAAAATTTCAGACTTTTCCAATCTGAAAAATATCTAATATGGTTCAAATGACGGGATTGGTCTTTGAACGGACAGAACAAAAAAAAAGTGGAAAAAAAAACTGCTATCCACCGGCATTTTCTCCTGTCCATTAGGATTTTCTCTTGCCCCCACAGTGCTTTCATGCATATGCCCTTTTTCTCAGGGTCGTTAAAAATAGATATTGTCAGGTAAACGGTCGGAAAAAAACGTACTACGCATTTTGTATCCATCATTATTTATAAGGCCTGTAAATAATACAGTAAATAAATCATACATTGTACACCTTGTTAAACTCTGACAGGTAACATAACGCTAACAACGGCCAATGACTTTGTTTGTCCTACTGGTGTTGGAGATCAGGTATGGGCAGTTAACTCTTTACCACACAATTCTGAATTTTAACGACCTTGAGAAAGAAAGCTTTTGAAAACATTTTGGGAAAAGGAGAAAATGCTGGTCACCAGCATTTTCTCCTTTTCCCAAAATGTTTTTTTTTTTTACCTTAATTAGGACAAATCCATCATTTGGACCACCTTAAACTTGTCGTCAGCGAATGTTTGGGTCAGTTTAAAATTTCGTCGTTTGGTACTGAATTAACGTATTTTAGCAGTCCTTCTAAAGTCAATTCTCATTCCAAATATTGTGAAACCAAGTTCTTTATTCACCAACCATTCTTAGTCTGGTTCTAGATTTAAAAAGTAACACAAGCCAATAAGAAGTTACATTACTTTCTATAACTTGAATTCAAAATCTTGAATTCTAAATCTTGTTCAGCTTGGTCAATTTCTTTCCGAGGTAAAATGAACACTATCAAAACAAAACCCAAATCTGGTCTGATAAAATATCCCGCGTGTCGTTAAATTGTTACATCATAATATCCATCAGCCATCCATAAACAGAAAGTACATGTTTTCGCCCACTTTAATTGTATTTGTTCTACTTCTATATTTCGATTAGAATTGTCACTGATTGCAATATTTTCATATTACAATCTGTAGGTATAAAATAACAGGAATACTATGAGTATGTTGTTGTAACTTTCCTCATAGTTTAGATTTGCATAGAGGAGAGTAGGTAAATTTTGACAACTCGCCCTCACACCTTCAGTTTAGTAAGATATCCTATTTTCCCACGCTGCTCGAAGCAAATACAGGCTACAGAAAAGTTACTACATCATGATATACCTTTTATCACATATATATACCTATACATTTTAACATAAAACTATTGCAATTATTTACCATTTCACTCCAAAAGGTAAGGAAGAGAACAAATACTGGTTTAGTAGGTGATAACTTTTTATGTGAGAAGTGATAAATGTATTGGCGTTACATTTTGACCAGTCAAATCAGCGATCAAACTGAGAGTACGCAGATTACGTAATCATACCATATTTGGAACCGTATTTCATACTGTCAGATTTGGACTTTTTTTCCGTCGTGTCTGATTTAATTCGCCTGCTATATGTATGTATATGTATCTTTCAGCTGGGAAATTTGAAGATATATATTAAATGATATATTAAATGTGAAAACATAACCATATTTCGAAGAAAATAGTTAGCTAAAAAAAAAAAATCGAAAAAAAGTCAACTGCAGGTGCTCATATCCTAATTTGCATAAAGGCTTTTGATTTGTACTTTACAATAACTTACTTCCTGGATTTTCACTCATTTATGATAGATGATTGCATGTACGTGTAAACGATATGTTATAAAATGATTGATTATTTAAATGAACTTATCCCTTTACCAAACTATCCCCAGTTTTAGTGGCCCTGAAGAAGAAGACTTTTGAAAACTTTGTGGAAAAAGAAAAAAATGATCGTAACCAGCATTTTCTCCTTTCCCTACATTTTTTTTCTACCCATCCAAAATCATTCTTCAATTTTTGAGTCATATTTATTTTTTCGTCGGCAAATGCTTTCAATTTGGACGAGAGTAAAATCTTGTCGTTTGATAAAGAGTTAATACTATTTTAACGTTTACACTGCTCAGTAGGTCTTAATGCGCCTTTGTGGACAGTGTAGATCAAGATCAGACTGCACAAAACGTGCAGTCTGATCTTGGATCTGCACTGTCCGATACATTGTGATTTTTCCGGTGAAAAGGAAGTTTGAAATTGCAATATTTTGAATCTTTACTATTTGTCGGAAATATTCAATGCCCGTATTCACCAACCATTCATTAGAACATTTTTAGTCTTATTCTCAAGAATTTTCTAAATTGAAAGTAAGACTTGGTTTAGTCAATCAGAAGTTCTCCTACTTTCTTACCTAGAATAAGACTTAGAATGAAATTAAGAGAGGCTGGTTTGGATCCAGACGATTTATTTAGCAGATGAAATGTATACTCTGTCTTTGCCAACTGAATAAATCGTTCTTTTATCGAGCTCTAAAAATAGATTTCGACTGGTGTTGATGATGATTTTGGTCATAATCTAGCATTAGATACATCAAATATCAGACTGTACATTTCGTGCAGTCTGATCTTGATCTTTACCGTCTGTAAAGGCTTTTGAAGCCGCCTTTGGGCGAAGAAAGCGTGAAAGCCAGCCTAATTTATGGTAAAGAAGAGGTGCAGACGTCCTTATGCCCTTCAGACTTCTTGCAGTTATTATAAATCCATCGATTACCGCAAGTGTCGAAATGCCGTTCAAAAATACAGACGCGAATATACATTTTGCATGTCTACAGACGGACAGACGGACATTGAAGCTTTTCCTTTTTGTACGAGTGTATGTGGGATTTTAAAGGTGTGTTAGTTTCTACTGAATAAGTCCAAGCGAAAGTCATTCATAAATTTTCTTAAAACATCAACTCCACTGGAATCGGTTCACTCACTCACTCACTCATTCACTCACTCACTCACTCAAAAAGAAATACAAAAATGAATAAATTAGCGAATTAATAAATAGATAAACAGAAAATACATACATAAATAAACAGAAAATAAATAAACAAATAAATAAATAGATAAATAAATATATAAATAAATAAAATGAAATAAATAATAAATGAGACTGGTGAAGAAATGTCAAGTTTATTTAGACGTAATAAACTGTACATGAGTTAGAGCTAATAAAGAACGGTCTAAAAATACTTTTAATTGCGGTTATCTCTTTCAGCATCAAATATATAGGCTCGACCTTTGCCGATTGCTGGAAATATAATTCACCGAAACTCCGGAAGTTTTTTCTATTGCAGGCTTGATTAAACAAGCAGACGGTATTGATCCAAGATTAGACTGCACGCTCTGTGCAGTCTGATCTTGGATCTATGCCGTCCGCATGAGGTCGTGTTTCCGCACATGGAGCGGAGAGGGCCAAGCAATTAAAACGAGTAAAGCGACGAATATAGAATTCTATTGATGAACGCGCTATTGTTTTCAAATGATTTTATATGAAGAAGTGTCGTCGTAAAATGATATGATTTATTGAAGGGTTACATTCTTTAAAGGAAATGGAGTCTTTCGGCAGACATTCGTCTACTTGTTCTATTCTCAAACTTTTCTGTGACGATTTTTGTTTACGAACCGGGCGTTCATATTCTGTAAAAAGATGCAGCGTGGGCGTTAAAGGATAGGGCACTCTAATGGGATTTGTGTAACGTAGCCTGTCATCGCCAAAATCGTACGGATTCGGCTAAGACTCGTAATCGGGGAAGCAGCGTCTATCGGCCGATCGATTACGGATTACCCGAGTCTTAGCCGAATATGTACGTTTTTTCGGCGATGAAAGGCGAATCCTACTAGGGTTCCCTATCCTTAATAATCGAGATGGTCGTTTCGCAATCGGGACCTCAGTCTATTTTCAAGATACCAGAAATGACGTCAGAGTACCAATTTGAGTACAGTCCCACGTAATCGATGCGTGCTATTGATCATGTGACATTTTTACAGACCCTCGCAAAATTCTAGCGCCATGTGCAAAAAAAGAAAGATCCCTAAGAGGCTATTACATTAAGAAAATACATTTTTCCCTAATTTCTATCCTTATTTATTTATGGTTTTCAGAATAATGCTCAAAGTTTTCTGTGGTAAAATCTTTGTTTTTCTAAAAAAATTGATATGGTTATAAAAATCTAAAGAACTTAGGGCAATTTCTAGCTCTTTAAAATCAACGCAAAGTGTAGATGATTATCTAAAATTTCCTGATCAGTATCTTTTATTTTGCTTATATCATTGATGGAATGGTGTTTTACTCCCGTTTCAACAGTATTTCAGATTGAACATCTCAAGTCTTTGTGATACAATACAGTACTCTAACGAACCTGATAAAGACGCCTTTTGAAAACATCTATGCATAAGGAGAAAATACTAGTAGCTGGACACTGGACAACTGACAAGATTTAAATATGCAATAAATAAATAGATAAATAGAATAAATACTTTCATGCAACAAATCATGACTAAAAGACCAGTTCTACTCGATGCACAATAAATGATTGACTTCATACCGCTGACTGGCTGAAAATTAAAATTCCCACACACATAAATGTTCGAAATAACTCAAGCAATTCAAAAAGTAAAATTTACTTTATAAGAAAATGTAACAAGAAGTACGCCACATACCACGTACGTTACCAATCGGTGACGGTAGAACCTTAAAAGAAACACTTCAGAGTAAATATTCTATATGCCTATTTTAATCTTTATAAACAAAAGTAATTAACAACCCTGACGAAGAAGACATCTGAAAACAACGTTGGGAAAGGAGTGAAATTTGAAGCCAGTTACAAGAAAATTTTGAAAAAAAAGAAGAAAGAGGAAGAAATTGGAAAAAGAACTGAATGATGGTTCAACGCAATTTCTCCTTCAACCGAAATGTTGGCTCCAAATCCAGTCATTTAAGCCTTATTTGATTCGGCAGCTGCAAAAATCTGCAAACGCTTCAATAAAGTCACAAATTTCGTCTTAAATATGGAATTCCAGTCATCTCTTTTAACTCTTTACCAAACGACAAAATTCTAGACTTGTCCAAATTGAAAGCACTTGCCGATGACAAAATAAACATGATTGAAAAATTGAAACTTGACTTTAGAAGAGTAGAAAACATTGTGGGAAAAGGAGAAAATGCTGGTTACCAGCATGTTCTCCTTTTCCCACAATGTTTTCAGAAGGCTTCTTCCTCTGGGTCGTAAAAACCAGGGATTGCTTGGTGAAGGGTTAAACTGTTTGATTTCAATGTTTAGACAAAAGACAGAACAGAACATATATTTTATTGGACAAGCACAAGTGTACATAGTCAAATATTGCATGATTCATATAACAAAGCATTTGTCAAGGCCTCTCTCTCTCCTTCCCTCTCTCTCTCTCTATCACACAATTTCTCTACTTCACTCTCTCTCTCTCTCTTTCTCTCTACCCCTCCCCCCCCCCGAAAAAACAAAAAAACAAAAAACAAAAAAACAAAAAAATGGTTATAAGTGAGGATGACATACGAAAGGAGTTTCACTCAATTTGTAAAAGATGATGATTAATATGTTTATAAAAAGCTTATATTATACTAACACAATGATGATATAACCATTAGTTGTACAGAAAATGAAATCGCACTGATAATGCAGATTCGATATATTGTGCTACATTTGAAATTGTTCTTTTTTCTTGTTTGTTGAAAAGTTCAACCAACTTATACATACTTGGACTTCTAAAATAGAAACCATCTATGTACTGCCCGCGTAAAATACTATACTTTGGACATATAAACATAAAGTGAAATTCGTCCTCTACCTCGTTCATATTGCACAATAAACACACTCTTTCATTTCGCGGTGTTCTGTTACTAGAAAATCTGCCTGTTTGAATCCGAAGAGAGTGTGCTGAGATTCTAAGTCGACAAAGGTGGGAGCGAAGTGAAATAGGCAAAATGTTTAAATACTCTTCGAAACAAAGAGAAGATTTTATATTTTTGTATGGTATTAAAGAGCTACTGTCCCTTATATGTGAAAACCATTCTTGCTTGAAGCAATCTACCATTTTCTCCTTCAAAAGGCTCAAAATAAGTACTGGGTTATAAGAAGCGGGATTATTAAAAACATCCGAAAGACCATAAATATCTAAAATACTTTTAACGTTAAAAACCCAATTTTTCTTACCACATTTAACATCATGTAGTGACTGTAAATAAACACTTTTCAATATAATATTTTCTGTTTGCAGCACTTTGAACCAATACTTAATAATCTTATGATATCGTAGTATATACATCGGAAATCTACCGAGCTCTCCATAGACAGCCATCGTACTCGTACTTGTTCGTACTTGTAAAATACGTTTACAAAACTTAAGATGTATTCGTTCGATAGCTTTAGACTTACTGAATCCCCACGTTTCGCTCGAGTAATTTAGGATAAACCCGACCAATGCATCAAATAACTGACACAAAATACTTGTCTTAAGTTTATATTTAAGGCAGTTATTCAATAATACATTTAGCGCTTTCAAGGCTTTACCTGATATATATTCTTGGTTTAAATTAAAAGTCCCTGTATAACTGAAAACTGTACCTAGATAGTTAAAATTATCAACTGATTCCAGAAATTGTCATTAAATGTCCATCTCTCGTTATTTTTAAGCCCCCCTCTTTTTCTAAATACCATAGTTTTAGTCTTATTTACATTAAGCTCCAGTTCCCATGTATTACAGTAATCGTATAGTCTATCCAAGTTAACCTGCAGCTCTTCTGGCGTTTTACCAAAGATTACCATATCATCTGCAAAAAGGAGGATAATTATAGTCAACTGGTCCAATTTAATACCAGAGTCAGGATCCTGTTGTAAAAAGAGTTCCAAGTCCTCTAGGAAGAGTGATACCAAAATTGGTGAAATTGTCTCCCCCTGTCTCAGTCCAGTTGAGAAATCAAAGAAGTCGGACGTTTCATTATGGCTCCGAACACAAGAACTGACTTTGCTATACATATCTCGGATAACACGGAGTAGTTTCCCCTGGATACCACTTTTATACAATTTATACCAAAGTGCGTGTCTGTTAATCGAATCGAAACATTTCTTTAGGTCGACAAAGGCACAATATAATCGTTTATTTTCGCTAAGAAAATTCTGGACAATATTCAGTAAAATAAAAATTGCATCAGATGTCGACAAACCCTTTTTGAAGCCAAACTGGGCGTCTGATATGACTGAGTGATCTTCACAAAACTTAGTAATTCTGTTATTAAGAATAGTTGTAAATAACTTAGATAAACAACTGAGAAGTGTAATCCCTCGGTAATTATTAACGTCATCTGTCGCACCTTTTTTGTGGATCGGGATTATAATACCTTCTGACCACTTGTCCGGGAAAACGCCCGAGTCCAAAATGCCGTTAAAAATGTCGCATATATGAGACGATAAAATGTCTATACTCTCAATTAAATATTCGTTCATGATTTCATCGCTACCCATAGACTTGCATCTTTTTAACGATTTTGTAGCTTTCAATAATTCAGAGTAAGTGATCGACAAAAGACACCCGTGTATACTTTGTGGGACCTACAGTTTAATCTATTATAATGAGAAGCATTGTCTGAAAATGGGACTTAAATGCATCTTCGTAACTATAAAATGCATATCGTAGCAGAATGCTGATCTGTTTGTCTAAAATCGGCTGAATAATGCGTTAGAGCGGTCCTTTGATATGCAGAAAATCTACCAATAGCAAAAAGTATCAATTCAGGTCAGCCTGCGCAGTACGCGCAGGCTGTCCTAGATCGATACTTTTTGCAGATACAAAATTATAACACTTTTGAAAGAACGTAATTCAATAATTATGAATTTGTAACGTCTTTGGACCACATAAGTACCAAAGATGTAATTTTGTTGTCCTGGTGTTGTCATCAAAAAATCTTGTTGTTTTATACTCTTATCATGAACTACTGAACGTGTTGATATTTAGCATGCTTTAGTCCAAAAGAGTTGACTTTAATATAAAATATTGAAATAATTTTCGACCACAAAATTACACTTCAAAGACAAGAACGGGTTTCAATGAATTATGTATGACTTGTATCTACAAATGATTGTCAAAGAAATTCTGTTCCTAGACACATAAATGCTTGAATTTACCAAACAATGCAATGAAAAATAGTTTTATGACCACAAACGTAGACTGTTAAAGCTTGGCTTGGTAGATAGTGTTTATTCCATCAGCAATGAAAATGTCTTATAATTCAATAATTTTATCAGCTTAACTCTTTACTCAGACGACAAAATTTTAGAAAAGTGTGGCTCAAATGATGGGATTCTGCTGTGATATGGCATAAAACATTGTCGGAAAAGAAAGAAATGCTTGTTACCAGCAAAACTCAGCTGCTGGACGAAATGCGTGAATGTTAACAATTCTCAGATGAGTCATTTTCTCTTTACAATGAAAAGGAAAAGCATTCAGATTTTTATAGCAAAGACTATACTATATATGGACCACTTGTGTAACACGTTGACACAGAGTATCACTTTCTTTTGGAATGCACCGACTATAATTACAAATCTATGCTTTTATTTTCTTGAATATAGAAAAATGGAATATGTTACTGATCACTGACAATAAAACCCAAGAAGAAACATCAGTTTGAATATTTAAGTAATAGTTCGTAGAAAATGTACATTATAGGTACATATAACAAGAAGACCTGTGTCACGTGCAAGTATATCAAACCCTTTACCCTTTACCAAACTATCCCGACTTCGAATGATCCTAAGTGAGAAAACTTTTAAATACATTCTGGGAAAAGGAGAAAATGCTGGTAACCAACAGTTTCTCCTTTTCCCACATTTTTTTTCCAACCTGTCATATTCAAATTTCTCCTTTTTAAGTCACGTTTGATTGGTAGTCTACAAATGCTCTCAATTTGAACAAGTCTAAGATTCTGTCGTTCGGTTTATTTTAAACATATTTTTTGCCATCTTTTATAAGAAGTATTTCAATATCCTACATTACACGAGAAGAATTACTAGTACATGTATATGTCGGGCAGAAGGGTCTGGCCACAAGTTCTGACATCTTAGATTCGGCCATTTCTTTTGAACAATTTACAAATAATGAGTCTTCAGTGATTTTAAAACTAAAACAAGTATATATTTCTGATCTTTTCTCACAAAAAGAAAGAAGAAATTTTTGTTCCAGCCATGAAATAAATTCTTTCGAGTGTTCATAACTGAAAATGTTCATGTTTGAAGATAGAAAGTCGTTTGGTAAACAGTTAATCTATGTACGAACTGCTACGTGTTATAAAGATGATCTTGTTGACGTCGTAAACATTATTGATGTCATTAGGAAATTCAAATGTTCCACACACGGGTTCATTTCATATGCTTGGCAACTGGCTACTGTCGAGAGCTTTGTGGTGGAGGGGGTGGCTGCACATTGCAAGTAGCTTCTCCTTCTACCACCAGCTTCTCATAAATAAATAAATAGATAGAACATGTATATAGTTTATTGACGTGTGTTGAAAACCCTCTTCTGCAAATCTATTTCCAGGCGAACAGTGGGTTTATCGCCATATCTTTTGGTATCTTCTCTGTTCTTCTTTTTTTCTACCTCTTCTGTTACCATAAATAATCCACGTGACCATGTGAAATGTTATATATGCTCATTTAATTGTTACTTTCATTTCCTCTTTTTGTACGCTATTGTACTTGAGAAGTTAAATAAAGTTATTTGTATTGTATTGTATTGTATTTTACCTCCTACCGGACATGTTGAGGAACCTCTTGTAAGCGTGAACAACAACATAAAAGTGTGAACAAGTTCTCGGCACAAAAAAAAAGTAACAGTTCAAAGAGAAGAGTGTTCTCAATGCATTATGTATGCCTGATTTTTAACCGATGATTGTCAAAGGAATTTTGTTCTTAGATACATAAAAGTCTAAATTCACAGAAGAATGTCAAGAGAAATAGTTTTGTGACCACAAACGTGACGGTTAAAACTTGGCCTAGCGATATATTGTTTATTTTTTAACAATGAAAATGTCTCGTGCTTCAAACATTTGAACTACTTTGAAAACGTGCAAGGAAAAGTATGGATAACTAATACATATAATTATTGAATGCACAAATGAGCCATGCTCTGACAAATGGGGGTTAATGTATCACCATAATGTATGATACAAAGCAAGTTATCACATAATTATGAACCCATAAAATCCCTGGTGTTTTGCATGCAGAAAATTGACAATAGCAAAACGTTTCGATCCAGGTCAGCCTGCGCGAACTGCGCAGGCTGACCTGGATCGATACTTTTTGCAGATGCATTAAGGCCCTTTTTAACAGTGCACGGCTCAAATACACGCGAAAGTAATGGTATGAATGGAAACAATATCTCCTAAGGCAACAATATTCTCAAAAGCTGTCTGTCGCATGAGGCAAAATGTAGTCGACATGGCATGATAATTCAACACGGAGGTCCTGGAAAGTGCTCGATACCGCGGCTCTCGTACTGCTTGTGTCTCACCACAGGCCTTTGAAGCTCCCTTGGTCTATCACGAAACACTGAAATTGTCATTGCACTTTGATCGGACACCGTTACTTTAAATAGGACAAATGTGTGTCGCCTCTCTTTCGTACATAGTATTTTTGCATACATGTACGATAGAGAGGCCATGCGCCAGTGTGCTATTATTGGTAACGTTGTCAGATGATACCGTATATAGAGAGGCGACGTGCAAATGTGCTATTTTTAGTAACGGTGTTCGATGATCGACCAATCAAAACTTTGGTGTTCCGTGATAGACAAATGGAACTTCAATTGCCTATGGTCACACCAAAATCTTTTCCAAGAAACTGACGCCTTTGATTTTTGTGCGGAGAAATTTTGTCATTATGTCCACAACTGATACTAATAACAAAATCCGGTCTACGAAAGATTCTTGTCTCGAAACTGAATTTGAACAAACCATTGCACATGGCGCTATAGTTCAAAATGATAACCCGTTATTAAGGCTAGCATTATACAGATAGGCTTGGAGATGAATTTAGAAAGCTAGTCCACATGGACACTAATTAAAATACCATCAACGAGTCTTGCTGGACTACAATATGTCAACTCTTTACAATATGACAATTTTTTAGACTTGTCCAAATCGAAGACATTTGCAGACAACAACGTAAAAAAGATGATAGTTGCCTTTAAAAGTGCAAAGCACTGTGGGAAAGTTGCCTTTAAAAGTGCAAAGCACTGTAGGAAAGTTGCCTTTAAAAGTGCAAAGCACTGTTGGAAAAGGGAGAAATTTTTACCAGTATTTTCTCCTTTTTCCCACATTTTTTTTCAAAAGACAGGACTTCCTCAGAGACGTGAAAACACGGGATAGGAATGGTGAAGGCATATTCCTTTTTTGTCTGTTTCTTGATTTCCTTACTTTTTTTTTTTTTTTTTATGTTTTTGTTTAATATGAACTGTTATATCTATATAACAAGAGACTATGTATAGTTTAGGTTATGACATAAAGTATAATATCAATCTATCATGCAAACATTTGTAAGTCAAGGGTAAACCATATGGAATTTTTTCCTTAATAAAATAAATCGGCCAGAAACGGGCAATAAACCCCTAGCGTTAGAACAAGTTTTTGTCTGACATGTAATTTGGCGACTTGTTTCAACATCTTAAACACAATCTTTACATTGATGTCTAATTACATTTACACCGAATGTTCCTCTACATGTCAATTTTATTGGCATTTAATAACTGTTTGATGACTTATAGTTGACGTTTATTTGAAAATTAATTTGAAGTTTCTTTAAATAAAAGAACAGTCACTCTACATATTCTACAGAAAGGAAATTGGGGATGTATCAGGGAATTTGAGGCATAACGCTGGCGACCTATAGAATTTCCACTGACTTTGACCCATAAGCGTTTGAATTATTACGAACAGGCATGGTTTTCGTTTGTGTCCTTGTTTACTCAAAATCTTGGACATAAAATGAATAATGAGTATTCTTCATTGAATCATTATGAAAATTTGTAGCCATGAGTAATAAATGTCCTAAACGTTCGGACATTCAGTCACTCAGCTTTACTAGGTAGCGCAGTAGATATAGTGTACAACACTTGAGAACAGGGGATCGCTGGTCTCGCACTGAGAAAAGGGGATCTCAAACATCTCCGCGATGCACTACTAGTATACCTAGCAAGTCAGTACAAAGGCATGGATCCGTGAAATCCAGTTTGTCTAACAACCGACTGAATCTTGAGGTAGAATGGTCCAAGGATACGCAGAAAATTAAACAAACGCAAAAAGTTTCGACCCGAGCCATCCCACGCAGTCCACGCAGGCTGACATAGTCGATAGTGTTTGCAGATGCGCTGAACCCCATTTTCACAGAGCATGGCTAAAATATAGCTTGATACAACAATTGAAGTATATGCTTAACTTTTACAGGAATTCATTTGTACTGCTCCTTAAATTAATGTCTGTTTTTCAGTTTTTCCCTCTGTATGAAGCATTACTGAAATTTTAAGTTCAGCATAAATTCAGCAGAGCATGAACTCAAGTTTTATTGATTATATGGTGTTTAACGCCGTTTTCAACATTTCAGCTATATCGCGGCGGTCAGTGCATCCATGCTTTCCTGGAATTTCTTTTATCAGTGCTCCCCACAATATTCTTTCCAAGCCAGCGGCTGCTTTCCCACATAACCATCGCCGAAGCAATGGCCAACGGTGAGAGAGGAATGAATCCTGTCGCAATGACTACCATCAATCCTCGTAAAGAAATTGGCCTATCCGGGAATCGAACCAGCGAGCCCTTGTTCGCAAGTCCTGTACACTACCGACTGAGCTACTGGGGCTCGGCACTCAAGTATTATAAGACGCAGGGGTCATGCTTATAACCTGAGGTCAATGCTTGTTACGGGAGACCACTCCTTCATGCATGGCTTCATCCCGGTTTAAATACAATACCTAACAACTGCGTTAGGGAGAATTCTTTTTAGCTCAGTGGTTATGGTGTTGGCCTTTCGTCCGGGCGTTCTAGATTCGAATCCTGCCCGGTCTCTGTATTTCTGCTATGCATTTGTTCATTTGTTTCTTTGTTACGGACTTTGTTCGCAAGAATGCTCAACTGATTTAGTGCTCTACTTGATGCTTTACTATAAGAGCCATGCTCTAGCAAGGACGAGTTTAACGCATCTACATGATTGATTACACCGAGCAAGTCATCATATAACGTGGATCCATCAAATCCGTATTCCCATACAATCGGCTAAATCCTAATGTAAAATGATCCTAGGACATGCAGAGAATTAAACAGTAGCAAGTTTCCACCTGCGCAGGCTGACCTGGGTCGATACCTTTTGCAAATGCCATGAATCCCTTTTCACAGAGCGTGGTTGAAATACATTTAAGTATTTTCCGAAATAGATATCAACACTTCGTTAATTGGGTGCTCTAAGTTTTAAGATATAGCTCGGCCCATTTCTCATCTTCACTACTCAGCCAATCCACCTTTTCACCTGTTCTTCGCACTAAAGTTAAACCAGTGCTTTTAAACATTTATTTTTTTCGAGAAGGACAGCCTTATAACAGTGTCAGCATTGTTTCAGACGTCATGGATTTGAATTGTAAATTAGTTATTATACCATCATAGTTCAAATTCCTAAAAGAAACCACAGTAACTTTATGAAGGGTTGAGATTGAGACACACATGTGTTAAATTGTTACCAAACGACAAAATTTTACACTCGTCCAAATTCAAAGTTGTTGCAGACGAAAAATCAAATGTGGCTTAACTGATAAAACCTGACTCCAAAAAGATAGAAAACATTGTGGTAAAAGGAGAAAATGCTGGTTGCCAGCATTTTCTCCTTTTCCCACAATGTTTTGAAAAGGCTTGTGTTAAATCGTTACCAAACGAAAAAAAAAAGTACACTCGTCCAAATTCAAAGCTGTTGCAGACGATAATTAAAATGTGGTGCAACTAATGAAATCTGGCTCTAAAAGGATAGAAAACATTGTGGAAAAAGTAGAAAATGTTGGTTACCAGCATTTTCTCCTTTTCCCACAATGTTTTCAAAAGGCTTCTTCTCCAGGGTCTGTGACAGACAAATTAAACCAATGGCATAACTCATGCCACTAATCGCATCTGAAGTAGAAAACTGGGCTATTTCTGTTACATTCAAAAGGTTAAGACTTAGGGATTTTTTAGTGAAAGATTTTCACAAATATCAGACAATTCTACGCGAGTTTATAGATTTGATTTATTGCACATCTTAATTCAGACTATACTCAAATTAGCAGCGGCCTAATTTTGAAATATGAAAATGAACTAGGTCAAAGTCCTAAATGAGAATGATTAGATGTTGACTCATTTATTTAATACTTAGATGTTGACTCGTTTATTAAATATACTTTTAAAAGGAAACTTTAAATGTGGTCTTACGAACAGGAAAGTTCGCAACGAATGCATAGCTCAAATACAAACCCCCCCGCCTGGGATTCGAACGCGTGCGGCAAAGATCCTCGTTTATCGAGATTCAAAAGACTATTACACTAACCACTGAGCTAAAGAGCATTCTCTTTAGCTCAGTGGTTAGTGTATTGGCGTTTAGTGCCTCAATAAATACGGATCTTTACCGTACGGTTTCAAATCCCAGCCGGGTCGGTTTGTATTTGGCCCATTAAAATAATACCAAATTTGTGTCCATAAGAGTGATAAAAATCTGTATAAACTGAACTCAGAGACTTTGAAATGCCTCCGACAATATAGAACAGAACAGAACAGAACTTTATTTCCAATGACTTGAACTATGTTCATCGTCATTACAAAGCTAATACAAATATAAGAATAGAATGTATATACATGTAACAATAGCTGACATTGAATAAATAAGATATAATACATTTGCGGAAATCACGCTTTGGTGCAGTAATATAATTTAGTTACAATGTTCAGTCTGTATAGATCAAGACCAATATACCAATTTGCATCTTTTAATTGTTGGAAAGGTTTTGAGGGAATACACAAACTTGTTTATTTCATAACAAAAAGAAATAAGGTGATTAAAACAAAAACTTCTATTTAGACACACGTTCCATTTTAAGCAGGTCATGTAGGTCATGCAGAATAAGAAGAAACATATCTAAACAAGTGTGGAAGGAGAGTCGCTGGACATTTTTAGCCATTGCCGTGGTCTGAAATTAATTATCTTTTTTTGTCTTGCTGCAATACAAGGTGGTGCAAGAAAAGTTATGACTAGAATCTAATCTCCGATACAAACCTAACACACTGCTACAGTATACCATCTAACATAATAAGCAAATTCCTTTTAACTAAATATACTATTTAAAGTAAGTTTAGAGAGTGAAGAATGCTGGATATATATTAATAAAAATCGTTGTTGTCAATAAAAAGCGATAAATTATAACCAGTTTCTTATCTGAAGTGAACGACTGTCATCATTCTTTAGAAGAACTAACACTAACAGACAAAATTAACCAAAAAATATGCCTTACAGGACAGCGTACTGTGTAATAGATTTATATCAAATATTATACACCTTATAATTGAGTCATGCTTTTGCAAAATCGTGTCCAATGGATCAGCGTGATGCATTATGCCAAGAAAGACATCACACAATTATGGATCCATAAAATTCATTTTGTATAACAACAAACTGGATAATGAGGTTGAATGGTCTTTGGACATGGAAGAAAATTTACCAGAAGCAAAAAGTTTCGATCCATGTCAGCCTTCGCAGACTGATATTGGTCGATACTTTTTGCGGATGAATTAAAGCCCCTTTTTCACAGATTATGGCTCAATAGTTTATATATAGTAATGCATTCAAACGTAACTATCTGTTTAACTATCAAAGTTAATAAACATTACAAACACAATTGTTTATAGTAATGCATTCAAATGTAACTATCTGTTTAACTATCGAAGTTTATAAATATTACTAACTCAATTGTTTATAGTAATGCATTCAAATGTACCTATCTGTTTAACTATCAAAGTTAATAATCATTACTAACACAATTGTTTATAGTAATGCATTCAAATGTAACTATCTGTTTAACTATCGAAGTTAAATTAATATTACTAACTTCGCATCTGTGAATATATTAAATTATTTTCTCTAGTTGTGACTATCTGTTTAACTATCGAAGTTAAATTAATATTACTAAATTCGCATCTGTGAATATATTACATTATTTTCTCTACAAGTGTCAATGTAATACGTAAAAATCAAACTTTGTCACAACATTTCGTTTTAAATTAACAGAAGTGTACCACATGCTACTGCATTTTTCCTGGTTTTGATACCATTTATACAAAGTAATCAATACGAACGCTAATGACGCTGTGTTTACAGTATAACATTTATTGAATAAATTACTATAGATCAATCTACGACTGAATTCCTTCGAAGAAAACAAAATTTAGATCAATTCAGTTCAATTCAGCTAATTTTTTTCTGATTCCTTTTCGCCCACTATTCTTATGAATATTGATAGTCTAATTCACTAAGATTTTCTAAATTTGAATGTAACACAACTTCTGATTGGCTAAACCAAATGGTTTAGCCAATCAGAAGTTGAGTTACTTTCAAATTTAGAAAATTCTGGGTAATAAGACGAGAACGTTCTTTAGAATGGTTGGTGCATACGGGCCCTGAACTTGAATCAGTTATACTGTTTGCCGCAGCAACTATATTGATCACTATGGTTTCGATATCAATTATGCACAGTAATTCATCAATCGCTTTAATGACGTATGTTTATAACTTAAACTGAATCAATTACCACTAATGAGGCTACCATTACACCTCTTCGAAGAAAACAAACTGAAATCTAGAAATAGTGTCATCACGGATCATAATAGCTGAGCAGATTAATTCATTTTTTCACTGAAATCATGCATTTAGTGATGCAAACTTTATACACGCCCTTTGAAAAAAAAAAGTTAGCCACTGAAAATTTCTAGACGGTGGTTTTGGCCGCCGAGACATATCGAAATTTATTGTATTTTGAGATTTCTTTGATGGCTGTATGACAAGGTTTGTCGTATTTTTTGGTAAAATTTCCTATGCTAAACAGAGACAGAATGAGAGTGAATAGACGATTTATAGATGTTTACGTATCATAGGGCCTATAATGATCATCAACATAAATATTAAAGCTTACAACTGTCAGTTTTTATCTTATATCAAGATACATCTAAAGACATAAAGAATCTGCCATGAGTTGGCGTTTGAGATAAAATTTCATAAAATAAGTGTAGGAAAAATGTTATTAAGCGAGCTTAATAATATTTTTTCTTGGCGAGTTTAATTTTTTTTTTTTTTTCTTTTTTTTTTTCAACTACGGCAAATGTCAGATTCTTTTTATCACATAATGATATAACACAAATTATAGATTAGAAGATGCAAAACATCTATAGATGCAAATGCAGTAATACCCGTAAAACCCATTCACTTAAATGAAATACGTAGAAAATGACGTCAAAAATGACGTCACACAATTGTGATATCAAACGTGTATAAGTTAAGAAAATTCATGATGGGTATATTACACTGAAAACAAGGGATTTTATGTGATAAAACGTTGTAAGAAATGGCTATAGACGTCCTTTTTTTTTCCACTCTTCATGCATCTTTGTATTACGCCACTATTCCGTCAGTTAAAAATACAGAATTAAAGCAAATCAATTATACAACTATTTACTAGTTATATCAATTTACAATACCGAGACGTATCAAACGACCGTTTTAACCCTTAAACTGCTATATAAATAAAACGAAAATTTCCATTGAATGTCGAAAAACCGTAAATTGCGATTTCAATGTTGGTTTCACCAGAAAGAAATTGCCATATCGAACAGTGTAGATCAAAGATCAGACTGCACGTTCTGTGCAGTCTGATCTTTGATCTACACTGTCCGCAAAAGTGTCCCTAGTCGCCCTTCGCAGCCGAAGAGTTAAACTATTATTTTTATTCTAACGAACAAGAGTTATCAAAATTTCGACGGAACCCAGATTTGGACTGGCTAACCAAATGGTTTAGCCATCAGAAATCGCGTTACTTTCCAAATCTAGATTACAACTAAGAATGCACTTCAGAGTGGTTGTTTAATAGGGTCTGGTCTAGGAATGTAGTATTTTAGCCACGCTCTGTGATAAAGGGGTTTAATGCATCTACAAAAAATATCTACCCATGTCGGCCTGCATTAGAAGAATGAAAATATTTGTGAAATTTAAATCTGGTATTGTACGGTCGGTCCCAGTATTAGTCGCTAGCAGAGAAATTAATTTCAAAACTTGGTTAAAACCTGCCAAGTCACTCTATCTTTTGTTTACTTTTTGCCTGATTTTGAAATTTATTCTGTGCTAGCGATTAACATTTGGACCGACCACACAATAAGAGATTGTTATCTTCACAATATTATCCATACTTTTACAACACCTGCTTTGATTTTTTGGCCACTATTGGGTCTTCAATGAAATGTGAAATTCAAGTCATCTACTATGTTATTTAATTTTATGACTTTTTTCACAGAGGATACGAGATTATTTCTGAAGCTGGAGAAAAAAGCAATACATTTCAGTGTTAGGTTAAATCTATTGCGAAAACGTACAATATCTTTTATTGTGAGCCATGCTCTGGCAAAAGGAGGCTTAATGCATCTCCGTAATGCACGATACCAAGGCAAGCCATCACATAGTTATGGATCCATAAAGGCTACTTTTTTTAACAACCGACTTAACCTTGAGGTAGACTGGTCCTAGGACATACAGAAAATAGACGAATAGCGAAAAGTTTCGGCTCAGGTCAGCCTGCGCGGACTGCGCAGGATGACCTGGGTCGATACTTTTCGCAGATGCATTAAGCCATCTTTTGCCAGAGCACGGCTCATTTATATTGTGATAATTAATCCCAACTCGATTCAATCTAAAAGAATTTCAATAATTCATAGCTTAATATATTTAAATCTACCTGCACATATACAGGAAAATCAAGTGGAAAATTACATATTTGTTAACCCTACGGCTGCTAAGCCCAACTCAAAGACCTTTTGCAGACAATGTAGATCAAGATCAGACTGCACAAAACGTGCAGTCTGATCTTAGATCCACATTGTCCGATAAGGAGATATTTTTCCCAAAGAAATACCTATGAGATAGCGTAATTTGGGTTTGCACTGTCTGCTTGGGGATTTCATTTCACTTTTAAGCAGGTCAAGAGTTAACTACATACAGCATGCTCAGAAATGGTTTATGGAAAGATATTTTTTATTCGAAATTGTCTATTTTATCTTGTCCAATGAGAGCAGGTACGAATACATAGTTTCTAGCTATAATTGGTTATGATTTAAATAGAAATATTGTTTTAAAAAAATAATGAAAGTTGGTGAAAAGAAAAAAAAAATCGAAAGGGTATTATTGTAATTTAAATGAATAATATTTGTATCCCAAAAATGAATTAAGGTGTTTCGTGATTAAGATGACATTAGATTTTTAATTGTTTGTGCAGATGGCCACGTGCATTACTAATTATTGAGGCACTTTTTCTTATATAAGTGTAATGTGACAGAAAAGAAGATAATGGCATTCGTTTCCGATAAAACAGAACATATTTTATATTCTATTTGAATGTTTTGATGTTAATTTAATTTCTGGTGAAGATGGTTTGTGCTTTGTATTAGGAAAGATATGAAACAAGTAGCCTCTTTCATGTATTGAAGTCAGTCAGATAATTTTGTGTAGATTAAAACCAGATACTCATGGCTGGTGCACTGACCCGGTGAACTGACCAAAATATACCGCTGTTGACTGTCTCATACGAACAGAAAAAAAAACAGGAAAGATTAACTAAAATGATCTAAAATATATAAGCCATGCTTTCGAAAACGGAGGTCCAGTACATCACCGTGATGCATTAACCAAACAAGTCTTTATATGATTACAAATCCATAAAAACCATTATGTCTGGCATATAACTGGATCTGTGATGTAATATGGTCCTTGGACATGTAGAAAATTTACAAATAGCAAAAATATTTTGCAAATGCATTAATTCCCCTTTTCCCAGAGCATGACTCATTTTATTTCACAACGAAATTCTAAAACGTATAATTATTACTTCTAAGGTTTCTATGTTTTCTCTATAAATGCAAGCCGTACTTTTAAATCATTACTATCTGAAACAAGTTTGCTGCACAGGACTTAAGAAATATCCTAGTACAAAATAAATAAGAATGATTAGGACTTAGCTATATGAGCCATGCTTTAGCAAAAGGGTGTTTAATGCATCTCCGTAAGGCATGATACTAAGTAAGTCATCACTTAATGATGGATCCATAAAAACCATTTAAAACATGTAAAGCAAGGGACTAAATCAAGAGGACCACTGGTCCTTTCACATGCAGATAGTTGACCTATGGCAAAAAGTTTCGGCTCAGGTCAGCCTGCGCTGACTGCGCAGGCTGACCTGGATCGACACTTTTTGCAGATGTATTAAGCCCCCTTTTGCACAGAGCATGGCTCACATATAGAGGGTGCGGTTGAAAAAGCAGAAACCGCTTGTTACGAGCAACTTTTCCCTTGGCCATGATTATTTCCCAATACTTGATCCTTTTTGTAGATGCATAAAACCTTTTCTTGAAGCACAGCTCATACTTGTATATTTGTTGCGAAGAAACGCCAATGATACCGTCCTCTTTGCCGCCATTATTCAAATTAAAAAGAAAACACACATTGATACTGAGAATGAAAAAATAAATGAAGAGGAAAAAAAAAGTTCTTACCTTATATAAAAGATTGTTCACCAAATTATCGTCTATCGGCGAATTCAACTGAGCCAGGTCTACCCAGTTAGGCTTTTTCGGTATGTCTGTATCGAATGGATCCACCAGACCAAGGTCGTCAGGTTGTGCAGTGGTGTCTCGAACTTTGGACATTTTGAGACCGGTGATATAGATTTGACGACCTTTGTTTAAATCTTCGATAGTCTTGATTACAAAAAAAAGCTTTTAAGTTACAGATTTATTCAAACTATAAGCCACTCTTGAAAGTTCGTCAGCGTCACAAAGTCTTCATTATATCGCTCTTACGAAAGAACCATCTGAGTTGTCATCTACACAATACCATTATAAAATGTTGGCAGCACTTCACGTTTTTTTCCCCTTAGTCTCTCTGCCTTGTATAACTTTTAACGGAAAGTTTGTTACTACTAAAACTATTGGTAGCAGTGAAAACAAAACTATAATTTAAGTTTTCTTCAAACACAGCCAATTCAATACTTTATTATAACACATATTCTGCATGTTTCCATTCCATAAAGTACAAGTTGGCACCGTCAAATATTTCACTGCATACGGTTGATTTATATCTGTGAATTTTGATTAAGTTACTTTACTAAATTATGTCTGTGTCTGAATTTTACATTAATTAGACTTTCTACCTGGTTCCAAATGCAAGACCATGAAGACAAGCGTAAAATTACCAATTAATACCGTGTCAGTTGATCATTCACAAAATCTTGTTGCTATAATGCTGCAAATCTCTTTCTTTTGATCTAAAACAAGCGCTTTAAAACTCAAAATATACTGCAAGTCCGAAAATAGCGAGTTTAAAACATTCTTGATAATTACAATGTAAATCACAGCTGTAATTTTACCGTAAATCACTAATTCCAACGACGCTGTTTAACGTAGCCGCTTACACTACGTCTTGACGTCTTTAGTTTCGCAGTTAAAACGTGCTCAAGGTGGCGTAAACGTTTCTGTATACTTGTCGTAAAGGTAATGCTGTCTGATTTTACCGGTTCGGCAGATTTCGACATTACGTATTGAAGTCTAACTCTTTACCAAACGACAAAAAACGTAGACTTGTCCAAATTGAAAGCATTTGCAGACGACAATTCAAGTGTGGCTTAAATTATGAGATTTTGTCTTTGACGGGTTACCAGTATTTTCTCCTTTTCCCACAATGTTTTCAAAAGGCTTCTACCTTTGGGTCGTTAAAACTCGGGATTGTGTGGCAAAGGGTTAAAGAGTACGTTACAATGTACTTCACGTTAAATCTCTGCTTGATTTTCTTCTTTTTGATTGTCTCCATTGTCTCTTTTTGTACTTTCGATGCGTTATCTGTATCTTCTGCGTATTATTTGGGAGTTTCCTTTAACAAGACACTTCAGAGCCCTAGCCTTGTACCGGTTTAACCCAGGGCATACCTGAATACTGGAGCTGTCGCCGTGATAAAACTGAGACAGATTATAGCAAACAAGTCACCTCACAATTATGGATCCATAAAATCCATTTTGTCCAACAACCGGCTAAATCCTGAAGTAGAATGGTCTTCTGACATGCAGGGTTCGACACAGGTCAGCCAGTGCGGACTGCAGTCGATACTTTTTGTAAATGCATTAAGTTCCCTTTTCACAGAGCATGGAACAATTATTGCATCTGTAATACTTCGACGTTTGAGCAGCAATAAAGATTACAGCAAGTATGGACACCTATACTTTTTCAGCTCTTTCTTTTCTCTATTAGCATGCTAATAGGGGGATGTTGCTAACAAATTGTTCTCCACAATCCTGATTATCCAGGGTCCAAATTCACCAAAACTTCTTAACATTTATCTTGCTAAATAAATGAAATAAAAGAAATCTTTAATTCGGAAAAAAAAATATATATATTGCCGTTTCGAAGTTATGTTTTGGGGAATAATGTCTCCTTCTCGGACAGTGTAGATCCAAGATCAGACTGCACGTTCTGTGCAGTCTGATCTTGATCTACACTGTCCGCAAAAAGTCAGCGAGTCGCGCTTAGCAACCTAAGAGTTAAAAACATTCTTAGCCTTATTTCACAGAATTTGGTAAACTTGAAATTTACACAACTTCTAATTAGCTATTTAAACCGTTTCTTTAAGCCAATCAGAAGTTGTGTTACTTTCAAATTTAGAAAATCTTAAAGAATAAGACCAAGAATGTTCTTAATGACGGTTTGCGAATATGAACCCAGATATATAGGATCTGGCATGACTTGGTGTTTGAGATAAAATTTTATTAAATGAGTCTACAAAGAATGTTAGTAAGCGAGCCTTTGGCGAACTTAACAACACTTTTTGTAGGCGAATTAATAAAAGTTTGCCTCAAACGCCAACGAATGTCAAATTCTTTTTATGACATAACTGTACATCAAGAACTACAGTTCATAATCTGTTAAAACATAGGGCTACATGTGCATGTGTATCGAAATTTACAAAAAGGCTACTTGTTTCTTTGACCGGCTTGTACATCATAGACAAAAAATAGTTCCAAAGAAACTTGCCTACAACGGTTTTGTTTTACATCTAAAGATGCTAAAACTTGCAGCTTTGTCAAGACTACCAGTTTCGACAGTCAATTTTACACAGAAATCTTGGTCGGCAATGTTTTACAAAATGAGGCGTATAATTACAGCGCGTTGACCAAGTACGGTACTGTTTTCTTATCTCACACGTGTGTAAGACAAGAAATTCGTAATGACTGTCCTACATTGAAAACAAGAGGAGTTATATGATGTATGTCAGGTACCTTTAAATGTCGGTTAGAAGACATAGAACGAAAATCTTATCAAGAAAACACTTGAAATTATTCGCTGCCATCTATATGGAATCGCAACAGTCGCAACTAAAGTGGAGTCCAATGTTATTAATCAGTTCACAACAAAATTATTTTGAAATAGGGATTAAATGAGCTTTAGAACAGACGGAACAAAACATGTTTTATTTTGACTTGTACAAAGGTCATCGCCAGTTGCCATACAATGTACTGAACAACGTTGTATATGAAGATTATGTGAAGAAGTTACGGAAAAAAGAATTGTAGGAAAGAAATAGATTTTGTGTGTAAAGTAGAAATTCACTAGCTGCAGAGATTGACCAATTGAAATGCTATAAATCAATAATATTTCTAACTTTTAGCAATAACAAGTTTGACATAGGCTCCAGTTTTCTTAATGATACTTTTTTTTCTATGGATTTTAATTGTTCAATACATTTGAACATAAATAGGCGATTTCAAAAACATATAGGTAAAAAAAGAAAAAGGTCTATGTCTAAGTTATAGCACGGACATAAAAATAAAAAGTGATGTGATAAGAGTCTTCAATGTCTGTTACATTAAGGACAAATATCCTTCCGAACGGGGTATAGGAGGGTTGCTGTATCCGCTAGCCTCTGTTAGTAAGGTAACTGACGAAAAACTAAGTCTCGTAACATGAATTCTCATATCTCCCGATAAAATATTTAGAAACAGTTGTACACGTATACTTAATGACCGGATGTAACACGTATTGTTCGTCACGTGTTACATATGTACGTCACTTGTACATCTCACAACTCCTAATAGTCAATATATGTAATGTGCCCAAAATTGTACATGTACACACTCGAGATGTCGTTCTTTCTGTACAAGATTACGTCTAATTGAAACAAGTAAACAAATGATTAGCGCTATGTACAACTGATAGAACCACAGTGCTCTGCTAATAGGTAGAGGTTTTTCGGCGTAGCTGAATGTGCTGGCTTATGACCTACTTCTTGGTATTAATAAAATTGAATAAATAAGATAGTAACTTGCGACTGGTCAAAAAGATGCACATGTTTATTCGGAGGCTTGCAGATTTATTGAGCCAAAATTGATTTAAATGCTCATATTGTAGTGCCTCATACGCCATCTATAGATCTTTTTAAAACGATAACGTTCCATCAAAATGCAGTTGAGACTGTGTCCCCTTCAAATCTATGTTTGAATTAGTCATAAAATCAACTTGTCCCACTTATTTTGAAAATGTACTCTATTTCTGCAAGTTTATGGGAAAATTGTCCCCTCTTTGAATATCCTTGGCAGAACAAGGTAACCACTCTATAATAATTATTATCATATTGAAATACTTTTCCAGGGGACAACATTTTTGTCAAAGTTGAAAGCAGGTACAGAAGATATAGCAAACGTGGCTTAAATGAAGGAATTTGCCTCTGAAACAATAGATAACATTGTAAGAAATGGAGAAAATGCTTGTGACCAGCATATACTTACTCCTTTTCCGCAGAACGTTCTCAAAGCACTCTTCCTTGTGTTAGTAAAAATAAAAGATTATTTCGTTAAGCGTAAAGCTAAAGTGTATGTACTATTTATAATAATTAGAATAATGGTGACACTAATAAACTCGAGGTAGTTGATATATTGCTTGAAAAAGTTGTAGCAATATATGTACAAGAATGATGAAGAAATGAGCTTTGCTATAACTGGCTTGCAACACGCGAAAAGGGGCATTCGGACATTTGCGTAAAGTGTCGTTTCGGATCAGCCTGCGCAGTCCGCGCAGGCTAATCCGAAACGACACTTTCCGTTTTTATGTAATTTTCTGTTTTGCGCAAGTCTACTGTAACACAAAATCTAATGTAGTCGTAAAGTGCCGTCACGGATTAGCCTGCGCGGACTGCGCAGGCTGATCCGAGACGGCACTTTACGCAAATATCCGAATGCCCCTTTTCGCGTGTTGCAAGCCGAAAAAGGAGGTTTAACGTATCTCTAAAACTATCGACCTAGAATAGTCTGCGCAGTCCGCGCAGGCTGAACATGGGTCAATTTTCTTTTGCTATTAGTAAAGTCTCTGCGTGTCAAAAGACCAGTCTACTGCATGATTCAGTCGGTTGTTCGAGAAAATGGGTTTTATGGATTATAATTGAGTAATGACTTGTTTGGTATAATGTATCATGGAGATGCATTAAGCCCCCTTTTGTCAGAGCATGGCCCAAACTTGGTATGACTTTGTCCAGCTGTACTACTTGTCTGCAAACAATATTTGAATTTTACGTTGACAGAAAATGACAGGTGCATGGCAGACGGCACTTCAGTTTAGAATATTAGAAGTTTATAAAAGAAAGAAAAATGTACATGTATACGAATATTGACTACGTCAGTTATGAATTTATAGTTGAGCCATGCTCTGTGAAAAGGGGGATTAATGCATCTGCAAAAAGTATCGACCCATGTCAGCATTCCGCGCAGGCTGACATGGGTCGAAACTTTTGCTATTTGTCTGTTTTCTGCATATCCAGGGACTATTTTATCCCGGTATTCAGTCTTTTGTTCGGCAAGCTGGATTTTGTGGATCCATGATTTTGTGATGAATTTCTTGGTATAATCAGGGATCGTATATACACATGTATATAAGACCCCTGGTATAATGCATCACGGAAATGCATTAATGACACACCTTTACTGGTTTTCAGCTAGCTTGGGTCTAGGCGGTAATAATTTATAAATAACTTCGTATCAAACTGTCCTTATCTCGGCCTGCTGTCGATCTTTGGCAGCTATCCGTGATTATTACCGCCTGGGGACATTCGAGGATCTCCCCATGATTATGAATTGCGCCGATAATCTAATTATAGATTTGTTTATCGCGTGACGTCACAATGTTGATGACGATTAATTGGCACATTTTTCGACTAATATTCAAGTACAACGGGGACGAGTGATTTTCCCGAACCTGTTGTTGTATCAAAATATCATCGAGACCTTCAACAAAACTAGTAAAAAACATCCTTTTGAACAGCTTTCAGAGTCAAACAGACGAAACGATTAGCAGCTATCCTTCAAAGTCATTGTGAATACCCATTTGAAATTGTGTAGTCAATATTTTCAAAGACTGCCCAAAAACAGGAAGTGACTAAATCGAGGCTATTGGAATTTCTTTATCTGTTTTTAGTCATTTACATTCGAAAACGATTGCAGCGACATCTACTTTACCCCATGGTGAGATGGGATAAACTAGATGTCGCTGCGATCGGTTTCCGAATGTCACCAGGCCGTCATTTTTGACAAAGTAACGTCCGAATGATAGAAAAGGAAAAAAAAGAAAGGACTGGAGCCCAGGCTAGTTTTCAGCCTGTGTTTAATCCATTTTATTTTTGCTTTATGAAATTATTATCATTATTCATGCCAAACATTTCCCCTGACGGTTGCAATGTTGCACAGATTACAAACAATAAAAAATGTTTTCCTTTTCCTGGAAGCTTTCAAGAAATCACACTTGTTGTTTTCGTTTCCCCTCTTGTCAGAGAATGGTCCTATTATTTGGTATAAATACGGCAAGTCTCAACTAATACCATGCTTAACATAAATGAGATGTAGAAGGCTTTCTTGGGCATATAAGGCATCCGAAACATCGACAAGACAAATTCTGCTTCAGTTAATGTACATACACAAACATCCCAATACTTTGCCCAGCCTATCTCATTTGCATTCATTAAAGGGAGGTAATTATGCAAGCAATGCCCCCTCTTATTTTATCGTATTCTTGGAGGCAGAACATGATTTAAAAGAACTCTTAGTTTGTAATATATAAACTACAGATTTCAAAATTCGGAGTAAAAAAAAAGTCAGAATTGGTTGCACCTTAATATTTTTGCCAACTCAAAACTTAGGGGTCGTTCTGTAAATCTACTCAAGTATTCGGAGTAATTCATCCATAAAACTGTAATGCAACTTTAAACTCGTTGTTTGCGCATGTCATATTCTTCGAAGATTTGACCTTTCTGCTATGACGCATCACTAACCTGTACAGGATAAATATTACTACGCGGTGCGTAAACAAAAAATACTCTACCACTAAACAAGTAGCAAGCGAAAAATGGCTATTAACAATAAGTATACATGTGGTAAAATCAAACATATTTATCGCTCCAAATATGATAATTTTACACGGAAAAACTCAATTAAAAAATACCATTGTTTACTGCAAATCTTTGCATACAGTTTCTAAATATGGACATGGGAAAACCGGGATTTTTTTAACAGGCCTTGACAAAAAAAAAATAACGTCCCTAACAGCTGGGCTCAAACCAGTGCTTTTCTCAAGCTTATCGGGGCTGTGTTTATAAATGACTGGTGCCTTGGTTACATGTTAGCTAATCATGCCTAAATGACTCGTACCAGGTAGCACCTTATTGAGTAAACGTTTATTTTATCTTGAAATTCGAAGTAACGGTTGCCGTTTTGAAAAAGTAGTCCGGTTCTGTACCCAGAATGCCCGAATCAGATAGGTTTGTATTTGAAAAATGCCACCTAGCGGTAGATAATGACTTTTAATCCTTTACAGTCTCTTTATCGGTTCCGCATTTCACTCGAGAATATTGGGAAATACGAGTTTTGAAACATCTTCGGTAAAGGAGAAAATGCTGCTAACTCGCCCCCCCCTTTCTCTTTCTCTCTCTCTCTCTCTCTCTCTCTCTCTCTCTCTCTCTCTTTCTTCTTTTCCAGTAAGTTTCACAGCATTCTAAAGACTACCTCAATTATCTTAGCCACAATCATTTTGGTGTCTGCAAATCCATGCAATATGGCCGAGTCCAAAATTTTTGTGGTCTCGTAACGAGTTGCTTGTTAATTAAATCTGTGACACAGATTTTAATATAATCAGACCAGAAGCGTGAGGATAAACTTTCAAAACTGTCATAATGTCTACTAAGGTCATTGTGATAACTTTGCTAAGATTTATGTTCGCTGGTCATGTGACCATATGCAAACTGGGTCCGTATTCTTAAGATCAGTCCAATTTGCAAGAATTTTCAAGTTTTCAAAATAACACAATATCTGATTGGCTAAACCAAAAATGGTTTAGCCAATCAGAAATTGTGTTACTTTATGAACCTAGAAAAAGACAAAGACTTCAATTCAAGATGGTTGATGAATCCGGGTCCTATAATTTACATTATATGGACTCAAGGATAAATTTAGATATGAATATGAGTCATGCTCAGTGAAAAGGGAATGTAATGCATGTGAGCTTGTCCGACTCGTGACCTCGTGGTTGTGAGTTCGTTACCCGGTTGAGGCAAACTGTCTTTCCGGCGATTTTTTGCCTCTCACCTTTGATGCATGTCAGAAAAGTAGTCAGTTGCTTGGAAAGAAAGTTGTGTCAGTACTGGTGTGAGAAAGCCAGGAAACACATGCGAAGGTGCACCGACCGTCGTGATGTGACCTAAGCTATTAAAACGACATTGAAGTCCAATACAATCAATCAAAGGTATGTGCAAGAAGTATAGACCACGTCAGCCTGCGCGGACTGCGTTAGGGTCGAGACTTTTACTGTTTGGGAATTTTCAGCATTTCCACGGACAATTCTACCTCATGACCTTGTCGATTTTTAGACAAACTGAATTTTATGAATCCATAATTATGTGATGTTTTGTTCAATAAAATGCATCACAGTGATGTATTAAACCCCCTTTTGCCAGAGTGCTGCTCTTATTGATTTTTCTTCCCAAGAAATTTTATACAAATACATAATTTTTCTGACGACTTCAGAAAAAAAATGATCGAAAGGGGAGGGTGTCCAGTTCAGGTTAATGACAGGTAAAATTACAACATTAACAGTTCCATCGGTTATTAGAAAGAGTGGATTTTTTTACCTAATTATGTGATAAATTATGTTATGGATCCCTAATCATGTGATACTTGGCATTTGGCATAATGGAAATGTATTAAACGCCCTTTTGCCATAACATGGCTCATATCTTTCAGTCCGGAGCTAATAATGTGTAAATACACATTGATTCAAGTTACGCTAATTTTAAAATTATATCTGTTTATTTCGTAACATAACAGGTGTTCTTGTAAGTATGTATGACTCATACGCATTCCTTTCTATAGAATTACTCATTGTTTTGTGCAGGCGCTAAACTCAAAGGCGTTCTTTACTAAACTTCCATTAGAAAAGCCTGCTATACGTTGACAGGCGATTTGGGACAGAGGGACTAAACGACGAGTTAACCCCACGTTTTGTGCAGTCTGATCTTGATCTACACTGTCCGCAAAAGGTCAGTGAGTCACGCTTAGCAGCCTACGGGTTAACAGCCAGTATTTATACGTGTTGCTCTGTTCACCCTTGGCAGATTGAGTTGAAATCACTGAGATACGCGTAATCATTGGTTGCAGTCTGTTCTAAAAGCACCAATCAAATAGCGCGTCACATTTGCTATCCATCGTCAGCCAAACGTAAATAGAAATAGCGAGCTTGAAAGAGAATCGTCGGATTTGCTGGAAATCATTGAAAAAAAAACCGACATTGTTTTCTTCAACATTCTCTGTAACAATGCAGCTAAATAAATCTTTAGCTTACACTACGTTTACACCATGTTCCCGGAAGCCATGGCAGCCCCGTTTCTGACAACCATGGACAAGGCGGGATTAACGTAATACAGCGCAGAGGAACGGGATAAGCGAAATTGTCAGACTGTGATCGCCAGGATTGCCGTGCCAGATTTTTTGACTGTCAAAAAATTTGCCAAGGCAGTCCCGGTGCTGATGAGAAACTTAACAGATCGTAGCAGAACGGGTTGATCGCGTCAGAACTTACCAGCACGTAACAAGCCGTAACAAGACTCAGACACAATCCGTGTTGGGACCTGGAAGCACTTTTTTTCACCGGTTTCTCACGGTTCTTTCAAGTTTTGTCAGGTTTTGTTGCGTTTCTTCACGGTTTTCTCGGCAAGCTAAGCGATGTCCCAGCCTGTTCTTTCCAGGTTCGTCTCGGAATGTGCCGGTTTATGGATCCGGCATGATATGACGCATTGCGCTCTACTACAACCGCTGATCGGACATGCGCGGTCTCGAAGCATATTAAAGCTGCGACAGGAAAAGTCAAAGTTGGCATTTTTCGAGCCACAAGGAGAACAAGGTCCATCTTCAAGTCACCACCTCCAATGTCACCAGTTGAGAACCAGGACCCAGTTTCACAAAAAAATTTAAGTCTCTTATTTTGCTCAAGTCTGCCAACGTACCCTATTTCCGACTTATGTTGAGTTTGTTACTTGAGACCCATTTTACCAATATAAACAGACTTAAGACACATTCTCAAAAGTTTGAGTTGACACAAAGTTTCACACTTAACTCGGCAAAATAATGGACTTAACTCTATGGAAATGACTTAAGTCCATTATTTTGCTGAGCTGAGTCTGAAACGTTGTGTCAACTTAAGATTTGAGAATGTTTCTAAAGCCTGTTAATGTTAGTGAAATGCGTCTGAAATAACGAAGTCTACTCAAGTCAGAACATGAGTCTGTTAGCGGGCTTTAGCAAGGTAAGTGACTTAAGTTTTTTTCTTGAAACCGGGCCCAGGACTAACCTCATGATCCACGAAGGCCTGACGTCTCTCAAACTCCTGAGTCGGGGCTCTCCATTTATCGGGTGCTACAGGAACAACAAACACTTTATCATTGTATGTTTCTACGATGTATTGCAAAATTTTCCAGATCTGACTGTTTTACTGATTCGAAATACACAGGAAAGTAATGAATAATTGTCCCTTATGGTCAGATGTCTAAGAGTCAGGAATAAGTGCCGATAAGGCTGTAAAGCAAACGTATACTTCTCGTCCTGTGTCTAAATGACTGAAGTTACCCGTTCAAGCATTTTGTCAAAGGAGCTCTGGAGGTATCCTTAGATAGTTTTGCGATGTGTTGATATCTTCCGTGCAAACCTCTCTGGTCAGAATTGTTGAGCAGTGGCCGAGGTGTTGCTTCTTTTTTTCTTTGTTCTTTTGCGCACCAACATGGATCTTGGATTCCTCTCCCTCCTTCTTCTCTTTCCTCTTACCTACTTCAATATGGAATTCCGCACCGGATGTATTATCTATTTTTCAAAGACAAGGATTGTATGAATGCATCAAGCAAATATACAAAAACAAAATCTTCTTCATCTTTGTATGTCATTATGCTTGTGAAAACCTTGACAGAACGTGATGAACGTGTTAGATCTTAAAAGGAACATTAGAAATGTGAGCTATCTGATCAGAACTTGACGGGCCGGGATGGAACGTAGCTGCATCCGTGGTAGAACGCAAGTAGCCTTAGGAGATCTTTGGGCACAGTGGAACTGACCAACCCCCTTCCCTCAACGGCTTGTCACGGATACCGTGAGCTACCGTAAAGAGACCTAACTAACATTGGTAAATGGAGAAAAAACGACAAAAATCTCAAGGCACACCACGGACAAAATTAATGGGGCTGCCGTGGCTGCCGGGAACATTGTGTAAACGTCGGATTACATTCCAACACCAGATAATGGACTGTCAAAATATGTTAATGGGTTTTGCCGAAGCGATTTTGCTACGTGACGTTAGATTGGTTTTCGATGATGTAATTCGAAAGGGTGGGGCTATCAAAAATATAAAAAATCTCTTCACTTGCCGAGGTTTATATTTTCATCCTTTAAAGAATTAAAACGCAAAAGTAGTTTTTAAAGTAAATATAAATTGGACAAATTTGTGTTATGAAAGCAGTATTCTCTTATATTAGAGGGACAGTGATATCCATGTCGTACCTACTGAACTGTTCGTTTGTCTTGCATATTAATCATTTTCCAAACAATCCCTCGTTTTCACGACTCTATAGGATGAGACTTTTGAAAACATTGTGGGAAAATGAGAAAATGCTGGTTACCAGCATTTTCTCATTTCCCAACGATGTTTCCTGTCATTTTTAAAGTCGAAAATAATCTTTTTAGCCTGATTTGATTTGTCGCCTGCAAATGTTTTAAGTTTAGTGGAATCTAAAATGTTGTCGTTTGGTACAGCGTTAATTAATATGTTCTTCGTCAAACTATCACGAGTGATTCAGAGAGGCGACGGAGCGTTCTCACGAACAGACACATGTCGACAAGATGTCAGTACCAGTTACCACAATATTCAAACAGAAATCTCTGGGGTCGCCCTCACCTTCAACAACATTTCACAGATATTATTATGTTCTTTGGTGAACTGAGTCTCCCTTGCGTGTTTTTAGGATTCTTTAAAAATGATAGCAGATTGACTGAAGGGCCCTTCGTAAGTCAAAGCGCTGACGCACTGAGGGTGGCTGGTTTCTTTAGAACTGGCACTGAATACATGCTTCTAAATGGGTGTGTTTCATTGTTGGCTTTGTTTAATCTACTGTTTATTTTAAACCCCTGCTCATTAGTAATTTAGTGTACCCTCTGTATGTGTGTGCGTGTGTGATCTCCATCTTAAGAAGTTAATGCTTGTCTACACTTTAGCTTATTATGCGCACTGCACATTGGTCATTAAAGTAAAGGGAAAATAAATATTTATGCATATCATATATATTTGCGTTGGTCATTTTATGAAATAACTGTACCTTTTTGATAGACTAGAATAGATAACAATGAAATGAACTTATCATTTTATCAATAAAGTTTTGTACCAGAAATAGATCAAGAATATTGAAGAAGTGCATAAAAACAGATGAAACAAGCGGTACACATTTTGACCGTAGGTTGTATATAAATACTAACAGCGTAAAAAATACAAAGTGAAAGCAAAAGGTGATAGAGAAATAAAAAGAACGAAGATAAGTTGTGGATTCATTTGCCTTTGAATAACCTCATTAGCACATGAATAGGATTTTTAACATCCTCGCAAATTTTGAAACAAAACTTTGATCTTTTATCTGAATTTTTTTTTCCAAATCATTAAAAAAAAAAGCTATTTTAGTTTACGTAAAATGTTTCCATACAAAGATTCTGGATTTGTCTTCAATAAACATTTTTGAAAAACAGGTCAGAAAACATATGGAAAAAGGAGAATATGCTGGTTGTCTGATTTTACTCCTTTTCCCACAATGCTAAAAAAGCCTCTTCCGGGTGGTTTAAACTCGGGGAGTGTGTTGTAAATGTTTCGGAAAACACTGACAAAACAGTTCAGTATGTCAATATGAGTTTTTCCCTCCACAGACCTATACTTTCATTACTGAAAATATCCATTTCACCTATTCACTATTTACTCATTCACTTATTTAAAGCCTCATATTAGATCATTTGGAATTGTAAACACATGTAGTAAGAAATCGCGTGACTAAATGCATTTAATTTAAAAATTTATATATATATATGACTATAAACTATGTAGTTTTTGTCAAATAAACGATGTTCTGTTCTGTTCTGACAAAATTTGTAGAAATGATAATGAGGGGAGGGAGGGAGGGAGAGAGAGAGAGCATGGCGCAAATGTGTAGGGTTTTTTCTTTTATTATGCTATCAGATAATATTTCTACAATTCAAGAAAACCATTTAAGGAGCTACTTGACGCTGATCTAAAACTTGTAGAAAATGCAGCACAAGACAATGTTTACACCGAACCGTCTTGGACCTCTCAAATCAACCAAACCTCAACAACAAAAAAACGAAGGATTCTATAAGTAGTCATTTTGTTAACTCTGATAAGGAACGATGGGACAAAATATAGATACGAATTTAATCTTTCTGAATTTTACTTCAATACTAGATTTATAAATCGTACAAAACCTAAAAAAAAAAAAGGTACATATGCAAGTATTTTGTTTAGGACTAAATTAGTTCACTAAAGAAGAAGAGATTTTCGACACCCAAGGTGGTTGAAAGCACAAGTGATATACAGCAATAAATCAAAAAGTTAACTCCACTACATGACAAAATTTTGGACTTGTCCAAATTTAGTGCATTTGCAGATTGCAAATTAAATACGGTTCAAATGATGAAATTTGTCTTATAAATTGTCGATAATATTGTGAAAAAATGAGAAAATGCTGGTTACTAGCATTTTCTTATTTTCCCACAATCTTATCAAAAGCCATCTTTCTCAGGGGCGTGATAACACAGGACCGTTTGGTAAAGGGTCAAACTTTCACATTTTTTTCTGTCTCCATGTAGGTAGAGAATATCTTCAAAGCAATATTTCTTGTTTCATTTAAAACATTTGTATTTCACCAATGGTATCCAATAAATAATGCATCGAAATTTCGAGTGTTCTTGTGATTTTACGTCCATCCATAACCTTACAAACAAATATCTCATCTTATACAAACCCGTTTACTGCGCATTATCATTTATTTTGCTATTTGTTGCTAAACAGTGTATACCGAAGATGTTTGTTATTTGGAGACTACCAGAGGCATCGGAAATTTTTTGGTGAGAGGCTTTACCGCTTTGTAAAATTTAGTACAATATCAAACAAGACCTTTGTTGAATCGTCCTTACTTCACTATGTTTTTTCAAGGGTTACATTTACTTACAGAACAAAAGATGAATTTTTTTGAAAACCTCCGTATTTTTTATGATATGTTTGGGGAGACTATTTCGACATTTATTGTGTAATAAATGACTTACATGTCCATAACACTGTTCACATGAAAAGTCAAAAGCTATTTATTCGATGTAGACTTTTTGTTTTCTATTTTTATATGGCTGTTGATCTCTCAACATTAGTTAATACAAGCAGTGCACGAAAAGTAATTGGAGAAGCGTCATTGCTTCGCTCAACATTTCCTGGCGTTGCTATAAGGTGATTAGCGAGCTCGTACTGGTTCCTTCCTTTTCATTTCATTGTTGTTGTTGTTGTTGTTTAATGTGAAAAATGAACATATCAAAGTATATTTGGTCGATATTTTATATAAATAGTCGTATTATCTAAAAAGTTATGATTTTTTTTCAGATGTTTGTCTAACAACCTTCCTATCCTCTTCTATCGTTGGTACTAGCACCGCAAATGTTAATGGTAGATATGTCGCATGTTTCCATGTGAAGGAAAAAACGATCATTTTTTTGTAAATTAGCCAATAGATGACAGAAGCTTGCAATTTGGTAAGCTTCTTTCAGCTATAGGAGCAATAGATGGACCACCGCACAGGGTCTTACAAAATCCACCATCCACTGATCAGTTGTATTCGAGGTAAAGCAACTGCACTGCCATAGAATATAATAATTATAGTCTAAATTGAATGAAATAAACCAAGGTTTCGCGTTCATTGCTAAAAGCAAAAGTGGTGCGCATGTCCTAGCATACTGATCTTGTCGATCACTGTGAGATCATCCCCTTTATTCAGACCTCTAATCTGTCTTCACTTTCATTCTCAGTATGAATTTACAAATTCGATCAAGGCTTGCAGGGGTACAACATAAAGTCCAAAGACAGACGGCTCTCGTAAACCTTGTGAGTACCATAGGCAAATCTTAGCATCTGCGGACGGCACAGATCAAGATAAGACTGCACAGAACGTGCTGTCTGATCTTGGATCTATACCGTCCGCTTGGTTAGTCAAGCCTACAAGATGACATTTTTTTCTGAATTCCAGTTGATTATATTTTAGCCGTCGAAAGACGACGAGTGTAAAGGTGCCATGGTATGTGAAAACGGGTTTTTTAATGCATCTGCAAAAGGCACCGACCCAGGCCCGCCTGCGCAGTCCGAGCATGCTTACCTGGATCGATACTGTTTGCTATTGGTCAGTTTTCTACGTGTCCAAGGACCATTCTATCCCATGATTCAGTCGGTCGAGACAAAGTGGATTTTACAGATCCATCACAATGACTTTCTGGTATAATGCATCACGGAGATGCATTAAACCCCCTCTTGCCAGAGCATGGCTCACATATGGTCAGCAACATGCGATAAGGGGCTTTCGCACATCTACGTAAAGTGTCGTCTTGGATCAGCCTGCGCAGTCCGCGCAGGCTAATCCGAGACGGCACTTTACGACTCCATTAGATTTTGTCTAACAGTAGACTTGCGCAAAACAGAAAATTACATAAAAACGGAAAGTGTCGTTTCGGATCAGCCTGCGCGGAGTGCGCAGGCTGATCCGAAATGACACTTTACGCAAATGTCCGAATGCCCCTTTTTGCGTGTTGCAGGCCAATTACTATTTGACGCTGAAAGGGTCTGACAAACTGCATCTTTTAACATTTCTTGTCGTTATAACTGACCTTGCATTCATACCGAGATTATTTCATAGCTTGTAAAAGAAAAGAAAGGAAAAAAAAAATGTTGAAAATAAACTAAAGACGTTTGTTACAAGCTCTATGCATAACATGTCAAGAATAAAAATAAAAAAATGGCCTAATTAGCATACATAATTTAAACATGATGAGTTTAATTGTCCTGTTCGCACCCCAAAAGTTGTATTATAAACTTGAGATTTTGCCACATTTGTGTAACAAAAATCATCTATTTGACAGGATTTCTGACGTTGATTTATAGCATACGTTATTTTATATTTACAGTATAAATAAAAATGTTGTATTTTTTATCTCTTTCTATGATTTCATCATTTTGATTTATGTCTTTATGTCTTCATGTTTTTGTATTGTGCGTGTGTCTGTGTGTGCTAATTTTACGTAAGTGAACTTCTTTAATAGCAATATCTTAACTCTGTACTGAACTGCAAAATTTTGGGCTTGTCCAAATTGAAATATTTGCAGTCGACAACGTAAATTTGACTCAAAAATTGAAATTTGTTTCTGGAAGGATAGAAAACATTGTGAGAAAAGGAGAAAATGCTGGTTGCCAGCATTTTCTCTTTTCCCAACGATGTTTTCATAAGGCTTCATTCTCAGGGTAGTTAAAACTCCGAGTTGTCTGGTAAAAGTGTAATTGGTTGACCTTACAAATGTAGACGTTTCGTACATACTGCAATGTTTATCTTAATAACAATAATAATTAATAATAATAATAATAATAGTAGTAGAAGTAGCAGCAGCATTATTTTACTGATAATAATAATGATAATAAAAATGATAATATTAACAATTACTCGAATTGAAACTGGCAATTTTAATTCTACTTTTAAGACTCATCTTCCTGACAGCAATTGGAACTGACAGATCGTTTGCTTTTGGCCGCCAGTTGGCCCTTAAAACCACAATAGCGGCCAAAAGTAAACAATGCGTTAAATTTAAATCATATCATTTAATAAAATGAACATTAGTGTGAAGATAACAATCTGTTATTATACGGTCGGTGCAAGTGTTAGCCGATGGCAGAAGAATAAATTTGAAAACTAGGTCAAAAGTTGCCAGATCACTCTATCTTTTGTCTACTTTTTATCCGGTATAGAATTAAGCTGACTTTACAATAACAGAGTATCATCTTCACAACAATTTCATGCTTTTAAAAGGTATGATTTAAATTCAAAACCGTTTCAACACTCGCTTTGTTTACTTTTGGTAGCTATTGTGGCTTTAAGTAATTCATATCTGTACATGGATTTTTCAGACATAGTGTCTGTATGCAGGAAAAAAAACATTTTCATAAAAGAAATTGAAAAAAAAGGGGAACAAGAAGCAATTACTTGTAACAGGCAGGACTCTCTGACATGAGTTTAAGATAGATTTTTAGTAAAAGAGTCTACAAAAAATAATATTAAGCGAGTCTTTGACCTTGTGGACGACTTAAGTAAATTTTCATCTCTAAAGCCAACGGTCAGATTCTTTTTATCACATAGCTGTATCTCAAGATTTTATAGTTCATGATGTGTTAAAACATAGGACCTGCACACATTATGTATTGAAATTTACATCTTTCGTTTCTTTGACAGGGGTATACATTACAGACAAACAAAAAATAGTTCCGAGAAAACTTGCATATAATGGTTTTGTTGAACATCTAAAGTTACAGCTTTGTCAAAATCATCAGTTTTGACAGTTAAATTTACAAAGGATCTGGGTCACCAATGTTCCAGAAATGAGGAGTATGATAACAGAACGTTGAACAAACACAGCACTATTTTCTTTACTCAAACTTGTGTAAGGTAAGAAACTTCGTAATAGCTTTATTACATATGTTGAAAACAAGGGTAGTTACTGTAGAACATAATTTTCTGATTGCAATGATGATCCCAAAAATTGATCACTGAATGGAGTCGAAAACCTTTTAGATATATTAATAAAACGCCAAATTGTGATAATATTTTACGAAGTCTTCTTTGAATTTTTAGTAGTTTAGTTTACCTGTAACTTTAGGTTTAAAGCATAAACCATATCCTTCTTCAATGACCAAGATGAATATTAAGGGTTTCCCGAAAGTTTCACGACGGTTCTGCGTTTTCAAACAGAACTCTGAATTTAGAAATAAAACGCCAACTTGTAATAATTTTTAAAACTCTAAGGAAACCTTCTACATTCATCGACGTGGTTCAAAATGGACGTAGGTATAAGGTTTTAGCCCCAAATTAAATTTCAGTTTGAATACGCGAAAAAAAAGAACTAAAGAAACGTTGAGAATTAACAATCTAATCACAATTTGGAGTTTTATACGAAAAAATAAGATACATTAAATTTAAGAAAAGTTAATCAAAGTAAAAGTTGTAACACGGGAACTGTTGGTTCGAAAGAGCCCTGGACATGTATTTATTCTCATTGCAAAGAGGCTTAATATAGAAGCAGCTGTATAAGCCGGATTTTGACCTATTTATCGCTATTAAGCTCCAATGAATAAATAGTAATTCACGATTGGTCAAAATTAAATTTTTAAAAAAAATATTAAAATGAAAGTTCTTAAACGGTAACTATTGGTTCAAAAGTGTCCTATACATGTATTTATTCTCATCGCAAAGAAGCTACATGAAGAGGAAGGTTTAATGGATCACTTAAAATTCAAAATATCGACATTTAATTTCAAGTTCAATTTTTGCTGTGGGAGTTGATTGATGTATTATTCTGCATGTGATCAGTTTTGCACGAGTATAAATCAACTCTTTCCCACGCGATACGCTTCTCGAATCGTCCATAATGAAAGCATTTGCAGATGAAAAGTTAATTGCTGGGTTTATTATTATTATTATTATTATTATTATTTCATTTTGTAAAAAAATGTTAGAAAAGGAGAAAATGCTGGTAACAATACTGGTAACCAGTATCGTCTCCTTTTCCCACTATGTTTCAAAAGCTTTATTGGTAATAGAACACGGATTTGTATTGTAGTATTATTTTGAAAGTATTGGCAGACGACAAATTATTTGTTCCTTGAATAATGGGATTTGTCTTTGAAAGGATAAGAAACATTGTGGTAAAAGGAGAAAATGCTGGTTACCAGCATTTTCTCCTTTTCCCACAACGTTTTCAAAAGCTTTATTCTACAGGATCTAAAACCGCAGGGTTGTTTGACGAAGGGTTAGTAATTAATTGCTAAAGTGATGGATGGTTACTAAATGTGTTTATTCCGCCTGTCAATGTGCCTCTGAATCAAATGTTTCCTGTCTTGGTGCAAGAACTACTGTATTTACATAATAGGCCTGTTGGGCTAGATTTATCCCTGGCTAGCCTAGCCCTGTAGCGCAGGCTGTAGCGTACAGGACTCAAGAACAGGGGTAGCTGGTTCGATCCCCGGCTCGGCCAATTTCTTTTCCGGAGGATTAATGATAGTCATTGCGACAGGAATCAGTCCTCTCTCACCGCTGACCATTGTTTCGACGATGGTTATGTGGGAAAGCAGCAAGTGGCTAGGAAAAAATACTATGGGGAGTACTGGTAAAAAGAAACTCTAGGAAAGCATGGATAGGTGCACTGGCCGCCGAGTTATAACTGAAATAATGTTGAATACGGCGTTAAACACCATACAGTCAATCAGTCATTTATCCCTGACTAGGGTATGAGAAAGAGTTGATGAGTTATTATTATTATTATTATTATTATTATTATTAGCATTATTTCTCTTCTTTTTCTTTTCCTCCTCCTCCTCCTCCCCCTTCTTCTTCTTTTTCTTCTTCTTCTTCTTCTGTACAAGTACATGACAATTTTCTTGCCAAGATGGTAAGACAAATTAACCAATCACAGGCAATGGAACACCTGCAAAAAGAAAAGACCAATTGTCATAAAATATTTGATACCGAAATTAATTGAGCAGAGCTCTGCTAAAAGGGGCTTTTATGCATTTCTATGGTGAATTATACCAAACAAGTCATCATATAATAATGGATCCATAAAAACCATTTTGTCAGATAACCGACTGAGGTAGAATGGTCCTTGGACATGTAAATAAACTGAGCAGTTGCGGACTGGGCAGGCTGACCTGGGTGAGGTGTTTTTTTTTTTCCCGAATGCATCAACCCTTATCCTGCTAAATAACTAAAGTGAAATTTACAATTCGATAGTAAAAACCTACATATTGCTATTTCAAAGGTATGTTTTCGGGAATAATATCTCCTTAGCGGACAGTGTAGATCCAAGATCAGACTGCACGTTCTGTGCAGTCTGATCTTGATCTACGCTGTCCGCAAAAGGTCAGTGAGTGGCGCTTAGCAGTCTAAGAGTTAAAGCCCCTTTCCATGGTTCATGTGCATGTTTTCAATGGCGCTTCCAAGCTTGACATCTTCCAGGAAGCGGCTATACGTGCAGTTGGGTGCAACCGTTTGAGGAACTAAGTACTTCGCCATATAACTTGCGCATAATGTCTTATTATCGATACATAATTATGCATGAGGGCTGCTTCACAATGAATAACAATATGGATAAAAGGTGATTTAGTTACCGTTTAGCTAATTTGTCATGTATCTGGTACTTATTGAATATCAATTATGCAAATTTTGAGAGATACGATTGACATTTAAGAGTAAATCATATTAAGAATATATCAGCCATGCTCTGTGAAAAAGGGGGCTTAATGCATTTGCACAAAGTTTCGATTCATGTCAGCCTGCGCAGTCCGCGCAGGCTGACATGGCTCGAAACTTTTCGCTACATGTCAATTTTCTGGTTGTCAAAGGACCACTCTACTCCTTGATTTGGTCGGTTGTCAGACAAAATTGATTTCATGGATCCATAATTATTTGGTGTCTTGCTTGGTGCAATGCATCAAGGAAATGCATTAATCCCCTTATCGCCAGAAGAGCCGCTATTATTCAGTTTTCCCCCAACAGAACTGCAACCTGAACAGCGTAATCCACGATACTGCCTAGATTCGTGTTTACCAACCATTCGAGCCATGCTCTGGAAATAAGGGGCTCAATGCATCTCCGTGTTGCATGATACCATCACATGATCATGGATCCAGAAAGTCAATTTTGAATAACAACAGACTGAATCAGGAGGTAGACTGGTCCTTGAACTTGCAGATAATTGACAATAACAAAACGTTTCGGCCCAGATCAGCCTGCGCGGACTGCGCAGGCTGACCTGGATCGATACTTTTTGCAGATGCACTAAGCCCCTTTTTCACAGAGCATGACTTATTTATGTTTACCTTCTTTTTCTAATTCAGTAGGTAAGTAACATCATTTCTGACCAAAAATTGTGTTTCTTTAAAATTTAGAAAATTCATTAGATGAGAGAGAGTTGTTACCTCCCCTGATTCTCTCCATTTACCAATCAAAGTTTACTCTACTAGAAAAAAAAAATAGACTTGTCTAAACTAAGAGCAGTTGCAGAAGACAAATCAGGTGTGGTTCGAATGGGCAAAATTGTCTTGGAAAGTGTAGAAAACATTGTGGGAAAGGGAGAAATTGCTGGTTACCAGCATTTTCTTCTTCTCCCATGGTGTTTTCAAGAGCCTTACTTTTAGGGGCTTTAAAATTCACGGTTGTGTCGTAAAGGGTAAATAAGTAGTATTCATATGTACAACGGGGACTAGTTTAGAGACTGGGACGGTCGGTGAATATTCCCCCTTCCCTCACAGCTCGCCGACATCTTAGCGACTGAATTCATTCATTCGTTTGCAGTTGCTGGAGACCGCTCTTTGATTGATTTACTCATTACGACTGCCGATCATCCTTTGATACCTTTGTAACTGTTTCAGGATCGAATCCGAGGCCCGAGTCTCTTTTTCGAATCCTACATCTTCACCGCCGAGCCAGACAGGACCCCGACTTGGAAAGAAAGGAACAGACAGACAGACAGACAGACAGACAGACAAAAGATGAAAGAGAGAGATTCAGGGAAAAATAGAAAGAGGGGGGAAAAGGAGGGAGTGGTCATTGTAAAAAAATAAGTGCTAAAAAGCCAATTGATAAGGGAGTGTTCATTTTTCCTGTCACTGTATTAATAGTTAAAACTTCAAACTTGATATACGAGTGTGGCTGAAAGCCCGTCTGGCTGCTTACAAAACCATATCTCTGTATCTCTTTACCAGAAGATAAAATTTTCGACAAGTTCAAACTGAAAGCATCAGCAGACGACAACTAAAATGTAGTTGAAATGACGCAATTCGTCTTCTGAATGATAGAAAACATTGTACGAAAAGGAGAAAATGCTGGTTACCATCATTTTCTCCTTTTCTCACAATGTTTTCTAAAGCTCTCTTCATTGGGTCGTTAAAATGTAGAATTATTTGGCAAAGGGTTATTTGATTGACATAAGAACGACCTCTATCGTACGCACCTTTGTTGGTGCGCTTATATCAAATGTTTTTAATTACAACATTTTCACAGTGTTCAGTTTTATTTATCGAATTTAACTACCCATTAATTACTTATTTAGTTCATAATTAATGATTCACATCATCTATTATCCGAGCTTCAGCGATATAAACAAAAATTAAACCCCACCCATATTTATCTGTAGGCTGCTTTGCCACTCGTCACAACTCGGCCGATTCCGTAACTACATCTAACCTCTATCCGAATCGAGGAAGTTGCCATCTGAAACACTTTCAATCACATGATCTTAAACATGCCGGCACCCTTGGCAACGACAACAACAGCTACAGTTGGTTGTTTATATTTAGCAATCTGTCAGTTAAACTTTCATCGAAACTGATAAATAACACAAAACAAAGTAAATGGCAAACTAATTGTCAATGGATATTTTTTTTATAATAGCCTATGTTAGATTCACTTATATTCCTAAGGGAATGAATCACACACAATTTAAAAATGTTTACTCTGTCTTCAATATTTCGGCTAATGCCTTATTCAAAAAATTTAATATGAAATTGATGCCTTCTGCATTTTGTGACGATTTTCACACAACCCATACTTATAAATTTCATATGAAATTTCTTGAAAAAGGCATTAGCCGAAACATTGAAGACAGAGTAAACATTTCAAAATTGCGTAATTTCGTTTAAAAACCGTGACTTGTATACTATTTTTAGTGGAGTCCTACGATTATTAGAAGATTAAAGCAGTCTGTTTCCGGCGAAGAAATGCAAGGCGCATATCACTAATCCTAATACAGCCAAGGGATCTAATCAACGGATCACTGGAGGCTCCTTTGCTCTGCTCCGTTTCGCTTTAGCAAACAATGCAGATTAAGACCAGGCCCCGCAGTCAACACCATTCCTATTAATATTCATATTCTAATTCTCACGTATTTACTAAATTTGGAAATAGATCTAACACAATTTCTGATTGGCTAAACCAAATGGTTCATCCAGAAAAGGGTAAAGAATGCAAAATTAGAGTGTTTGGTGAATATGGGCCGAGAAGTTTTTTTTTAGCTTAAGGTAAAATTTTTAAAAAAAATAATAATAAATTCGTTTTAATTCAAAATCTTTTTTTTTTTTTCTTTCAATAACACTACAACAAAAGCAATCACACACCTCTACAGCATCAACAATACTGGTAACAATGAGTATTAAAGATAAATCTTTACTTGTTTTCATCCAATATTTTAATCAATTTTGACTTTATTTTATGAAACTATAATCGTTCTTGTATCTTTGGTCCAAATGTTGCCCATGACGGTTGCAAAGTTGCACAGATTACGACAGATAGAAAATGCATTTCATTCTATGGAGGCTATCCCTAGACATTACAACCACAGTTTCCGGTTTAAATCGAAGACAAATCCCTTGCGTTTCTTTATCCCATACACCTTATATCGATTTTTTACCTACATTTACACAGCTAGCTAGATTCTACACATTGTAAAGTTTTAACAGCGTTTGTTTACTCTCTGGCTGTAAAGATTTATCTTTAAACAACAACAGCAGCATCAGCAACACAATAGTAATGTATGATACACATGCGCCATGCCCTGGGAAAGGGGGTTTACTACATCTTTGTGGTGCATTATACCAAGCAAGACATTACATAATTGTGGATCCGTAAAATCCATTTTGTCTGAAAACAGACTAAATTATAAGGTAGAATGGTCCTTGGACGTGTAGAAAATTTACTAAAAACAAAACAAAAAGTTTCGACACAGGTCAGCCTGTGCGGACTGCTCAGACTGACCTGGGTCGATATTTTTGCCAGATGCACTAAATCCCCTTTTCACAGAGCATGACTCATATATATATATACATGTGCGTGTATCAAGAGAGACGCTTTTACTACTCACAAAACTATTCTTTAGACCTCAAAACTAAGCATGGGGGCAGTATTCATACATTCTAAATTGCATATTTAGTCAAATTCTAGATTGAGAGAGTAACGCAGCCTTCACTAGGCTAAACCATTTGGTTCAGCCAATTAGAAATCGTGTTACTTTCAAGTATAGAATTGTGTCGGCATAATTGTGTCAAAAGTATTACGTGCCCTTATCATATGGTTTCTCCTTTTGATAGTTAAACACTAATTTTAGGTAAATGTCAGTAATGACAATGACATAAGAAAATTTCAATGTTAGCACGGTGACGCAGACATTGATATGGACGCAGACGCAGTCGAAAAAAGGACTAAGACAATATCTCGGGTTTAACAATTTACCAGACCACAAAATTTTAGCCTGATCCAAATTTAAAGCATTGAAAGACGACATAGTAAATGTGACAAAAATAACAATAAAAGTCGGTGAAAGATAAGAAAACATTGTGGGAAAAGGAGAAAATGCTGGTTACCAGCATTTTCTCCTTTTCCCACACTGTTTTCAAAATTTTCAACATTACAGGGTTGTTCAAACTCGGGATTGTGTGGTAAAGAGTTAAGAAAAACCGTGGCATTCACATAGCGGATATATTTCAACGCTGACATCACAGTTCACATCATCTAGTCGATAGTTAAACCAGGATACTATAGCAACACACTGCACGGAGGGTGCTGTTGAAGAATCGTATTGGATCGAACCTGGGCCCCACAGGCTACTATTCCGTTGCAGAACGGTACCATCACTCCACATGAATTCATCCACAGTGGTGTTCATTCTAGCTCCGACCCAGAATCCAGGTAGAGATCCACTTCCAACAACGTTCTGAAGGAGTTTTACAACATTCTGAAGTTGGTGTTCGCTTCCAATGACCAGTAATCGGCCATTTTCTTTTTCGCAAATACGAGAAGCATTATCTCGATTTGATACGATGTCTGCCATTTTGGGGGAGAAGAAGGTTTCCTGTTTGTCAGTGAAAAGGTAGTTTTTCCATCGACAGCTATTTTCATGCCTGAAATAAACTGTTCCCGGACTGTTTATGAATGTATGATGTCGCAAACTGCTTGGAAAATCATAACTATGCAGATAACATGTACCGGAAATCGGCTTGTGGAAAAATGATGCGCACGCATCTATGTTTACGCAACTTGTAGCGCATTCGATAACTGAGCGGTTCTCACAAGTAGATATTTTTCTGTAAAATGATGTAACACCTTTGTATTCGGATCTCCATTTAAAATATTTTATGGTTGATAAACCAGTCACAGTCACACTCGATATTATGATATACACTGTAGAAATCTGAGCAATGGTGGTCTTGATAGGCATGCTTGATCAATTCAAATGATGCACTAAAAAAAAACGTCGGTTTTTAGGCCGAGTAAAACGTTGCTTGGCTGTATTCTTCTCGAGCGATAACACATAGAACAGAAATAATGTTCTTTTCAACGCCTAAAGAATCAGTCTGAAATGATAAAAAGCTTAAATACAGCATAATCGTCAACTTTCAGTACTATTAATAAAAATAAATAAATAAAAAAATAAACGACAAAACAGACCTTTTTTTAATTGTCTATATTCCAAAGTTCACACCACGCAAATCAAGGGGACCAACCCTGGGCCATCTTGATCATGCAAACATCATACAGTCTGCAGATGTAATAAGAAATAGCTTCTCAGACCGTTTTCTCGGAATCGTTTCTCTTCTTACTCCGCCCCAAACTCTACCTACTACAAATGCCTAGCTGTGCACTCAGTTTCGCATAACTTATATAACAATGAGTGCAAGACCATTGCCTAAAAATTTAACAAAAACTAAATTTGGTTTTTATTTACGCTTCTTTTCGACAATCTTACATAATTTATGGGTATAGTAACCATTCTAATCATTAAAGTTTAATTTAAAACTCACCTTTCCTCAGTCGTTTCTAGCTTTCACATGGCCAATTCGAACAAACACTAGGAGAACAATGTACGCTTGCCTTCTTTGGCACCAAAACTACAACAGTGAGCACGGAACCAAATATGTGCTTTTAACTGCGTGAGCGCACCTAGTACCCTCTCCCTTTAACAAACGGCTCCCTGTTTCTAGGACCAAACAAAAGCAGAAGGCCTTTAAAACATAGTAGGAAAAAGGAGAAAATGCTGGTGACCAGCATTTCTCCTTTTCCCTTGATGTTTCAATCCTTCTAAATCAATTCCAATCATTTAGACCACTTTTGACTTTCTGACTTGTCTGCAAATGCTTTCAATATGCAGGAGTCTAACATTTTGTCGGCAGGTAGAGTATTAAGATGAAGAAATTCGTTTTACCTTGAATTTCTGTGTGCTACGGTAGTGAACAGGAAATTAATTTAATATCGGCACGATTGTTTGATTTTTCTTACACTTGTAAACAATCTTTCCCGGTAAACCCCGATAAAGGGGTTCTTAGTCCGGGCAAATGACATTTAATTAAATAGTAATAATAGCAACAACAACAACAACGATAAAGAGTCGAAATACGCTCACCTATTAATTATTCATATTTTCATGATTATACCAATGTTTGAAAAAATGAATTTAGTAAAGCAATAGTTTGCGGGTCATCAATAAAAAGGAAAGAGAGTTTTTAGAAAACACGTATTGAAAATTTATTTCCTTGCAATGATACATAGCCTCTCAGGGCGTTTGTTGATTTTCGTTAAAATGTTTGTCAAAAATTTCATTCGGCATACCTAGGGTGGTCCGGTGATCAAGCCCCCTGGCTGTATCACGTAGCTTGATATGCACCTACATGGTACATTTCTTCGCCGGAAATGCGCCGTTTAACGTTCTTAAAATTGTAAGGCTCGTCTTAAAAAAGAAACCCGAGTTACAATTTTCCATCTTAATCTTTCTAAGTATATTTCCGTTAAAACAGTTTAAACAGTCATTTTTCACGTGGTTTATCAATTCCGATTAAAGTTCTCACCGACAGATAGATAGATATGAACAACTTTATCGTAGTTGTTTATGTCGTTGCTAATCGATTTACAAGGGAGCCGTCGTGTTTGAGATCACGTGATCGGCAGTTCAAAATGGAAACTTTCTTTGTATGGACGAGGTTAGATGTAGGTACGGAATCGTCCAAGTTGTGACGAGTGTCAAAAATTTGTGGAGATGCCACACAAATCATGAAATACATCAGTTAAGCTGGATCGTGTTCAAAAAGGTCCAATTGTGATGACGTCATATCTGACCTCATGAACCGAAAATAGACGAAGTACCAGATTGCACAAAAAAAAACATCCTTGTATCTTAACTCCCAAACTGCCCTTACTGTACAGAATATAACCGTCCAGTCTCTTTACGCTTACATATTAAAATATATTTTCTCCATAGTCTGTGAAAAGAGGTTCAATGAAGCATACATCTGCCCAAAGAGTCGACCCAGGTCAGCCTGCACAGTCCGTGCAGGCTGACCTGGGTCGATACGTTTTGCTATGGGTAAATTTTCTGTGTGTGAAAGCACCACTTTGTACCTTGTGATTCAGTCGGTTGATATACAAAATGATTTGATGGATCTATTATATAGAGTTTATTTCATCAGCTTGTGGTTAATATGGGGAAATATTTGCCGAAAAAGGGAAAGGTATGCGAAAATAATGAGTGCCGTAAGGCACGAGTTATTTTCGCGGACCTTTCCCTTTTGAGGCAAATATTTCCCCATATTAACCACAAGCTGATGAAATAAATTATATATTATATTTCCTCTGATTATTTTGTCAACGAATGCCAGTTTTAAAACTTAAAAACTTAAAAAACTTAAAAAAGTAGTTCCAGATTTTCGGCAGGAGGAAAATATTCACTGTGACGGGAAAATAATTCCCCCCAGCTTAAATTACATTTCTTTACCCATAACATTTCTAAAAATAGACACATGAAATATAATATTATGTGATTATTGCTTTGTATTATGCATCCAGGAGATTGGTCTATTACGTTCCACCGCAATTTTCATTCGTCTGTTAACGAACACTGTCTTAAGAAATAGTACATTGGCGTATTGCCTCTCTTTTCGTATATAGTAACACGATATTATAGAGGGAATACGCCAATGTTCTATTTTCAGTAAAGGGCCCCAATGATCGACCAATGAAAATATCGGTGTTCCATGATAGACCAATGGAGCTTCGAAGGCCTGTGGTTTAACTGACCGGGTGAGTTAAGTTCACTTCTTGAACGTTACAAGTTGACTTCTTTACAAAAAAAAGCCAGGAGAGGTCAGCATCAATGTTTTCAAATAGTTTATTGGCTTTTAATTTCAATATATTTTGGTACATGTTAACAAACAAGTAAAAAAGTCGCCGCGTAGAAACCTCATATGCTTTACATTGACCTTCTTGCCGCGTTTTCAAGTCACATGATCTTGTCCAGCGGTCTTCTTTCTCTTTTTTAACGAAATTCTTCTTCTGCTTAGATTTATTTCCTTAATTAAAAGTTACAATTATTTGAGAGGTCATTTGCAGCCATGGCAAATAAATATAACAAATGTTTTCTGAAAATCGTTATATAAAAATAAACAACGTCTATTTCCTGTTTCGGTTTTTTGATTTCGCTTTATTTACAAAAGCATGACGAAACAGACTGTGTATCAGAACAATTTCGCAAGAAAAATGGATTTAGACAGCAAATTCTATGGCAGTCTGCCTTTTAAACTCACCACTATTGGAGAGGTCTGATGACCTCTCCAATAAGGATCAATGAGTCATGGACGAATAACAATGTTGCCTCGATACAAGACTTTACGTTTACTTAGTTTTATGATCGTGTTTAACAGTATACCGAACTATCCCGAATTTTAACGATCCTGCTCAGGAAGAAAGCATTTCTCTCCTTTTACCACAATATTTCCATCCCCTCAGAGATTTCATGCTTATCTGTATCAATTTTAAATGTGCCATCTGCAGATGCCTTGAATTTATCTAAGATTTATTGTTTGGGTAAAAGATGAATTATTTGAAAATCACACTTTGGAACTGCGGACAGCCATGACTGAAGTTAAGTTCACCGGGTTCGAATCAATATACGTACATGTTGTAGATTTCTGTACGTCTTAACCCGTTACCAAACAATCCCTTGTGTTAACGACCCTGAGGAAGAAGTCTTTTGAAAACATTGCTGGAAAAGGAGAAGATACTGGTAACCAGCATTTTCTCCTTTTCCCACAATGTTTTCAATCTTATCAGAGTACTTAGGCTCATTTGTATTGTATTAATGTTGAAATTATTGTCTGCAGATGTTATGAATTTGGGAAAGTCTAACTTTTGTTTTGTGGGAAAGGGTTAAACACGTCCAGATAGCATATGTCTGTGGGTGGCGCATACATTGGTTAACCATGTTGCTGCTAAGCTCGACTTTCGCACCTTTTGCATACAGTGTAGATCAAGCTTGATCAGTTGCATAGAACGTGAAAATTGGATCTGTATTCACCAACCATTCTTAATTACACTCAAAGGCCTAGTCTAATTCTTGGTGTAGAAAGTAACGCAACCTCTGATTGGCTAAACCAAATGGTTTAGCCAATCAGAAGTTGTGTTACTCTCAAATTTAGAAAAGTCTTTAGATTAAGACCAGGAATGTTCCCAAGAATGTTTCGTGAATACGGACCCTGGTCTTAGATCTACACTCAAAGGCCTAGTCTAATTCTTGATATAGAAAGTAACGCAACCTCTGATTGGCTAAAGCAAATGGTTTAGCCAATCATAAGTTGTGTTACTTTCAAATTTAGAAAAGTCTTTAGAATAGGACCAAGAATGTTCGCAAGAATGTTTGGTGAATACGGACCATGATCTTAGATCTGCAATGACCGACATGGCCTAAATTTAGAACAGATTTGATATCGGAATTATTTGGACCTTATGCTATCAGTCATGGTATTATTCATGTGATTTATTTCACAGTGTAAGATTGAAGACACGGTCGATGTTACATTATCATACACGGCAAATTTAAAAGAAAAAAACGTTGTGCAAAACTGCAAAGGGCCCGTCTTTTTTTCTAAATAGAACAACTTTGAATGGAACAGAATATGGCAGAATAGAATACAATAGATTTTCAAATCGTAAACCTTTTCGGACAAATAGATAATGACACTATCAGAATAAAGGATTTTGAACAAACTGAAGGTAATGTCGACAGAGTTTACCCAAACATGTCGAAATTCGGTATCGCTTATTTACCGAAATTTACAGTGGACGACAACGATATTTATCAAAACATGGCATATTTGGAATAGATTTAGTCCGTATCGTATGTTCGAATTTGTTTTGACAAGTTACCAATGAATGAATGAACCGCATCCGAGAGAATTTTGACGCTAGTGCAATTTCTCGGCTTGAAAAATAGCTTGACTGGAATTTATAGACAGTGAAGTTTCATTAATGGTATAAGAACTTTTATTTCGTGGATCTATCGTTATTCTATTATTGTCATTAGTTTTCGCGAGCAAGCAACTTGATGCCTTTCGTCATAGATCGTAGTAAATTTTATGAGGAAAGCGCCTAAATTACCATTAATTCATTCTGCACTGTAAATATGTTATAATTTTTAATTTTTTGATAATATGTCATTATTTTGTAGCGGGAATGACCTTCAGAAACCGTAGAATTGACAGCAAAGCGGAAATTTCTTGTTACAAGCTCATTCTCTCCTCTTAAGAATTTTTCAAATTAAGTCTGATGCATGATGAAAAAAAGGTAGTCGGTATTTGTTTAACTCTTTCCCAAAAGACAGATTTTAGACTTTTTCAATTTAAAAACATCTGCAGATGATAAAATTCAAAATGAGCTGAAGCTCTCTAATAGGGTAGACAACATTGTGAGAAAAGAAGAACATGCTCGTTACCAGAATTTTCTTCCTTTCACAAATGTTTTCATAAGCCTTCTTTCAGAAAGAGTGATCATTCTGTTATCTGTTGCTATCAGTTAAGCTCATGATTCAATCAGTATCATAACATTTATTGCATCAACATGAAGCCAAAGAGAGGCTGAAAGTAAAATATTGTTTGTTTGTCCTCGACCGCCAGACCCACAATTTACCCCCCGACTCAAAAGATTATATTGCATTCTCGTGAGGAAAAAATATTTTTATCGTTTGCGGCCGAAACATCCGGTAGTTTGCATGGAATCCGGTTTTATCAAACAAGCTCGGTAGTTCGATGCCAGACATGGACGTTCCTCTTGATCTGCCCAAAGCTTTGTTGTCACATTAATACACATAATCAAGCGTTCATACGCTCCAGACAGATGGTAGACTGTGCTGGGAGAATTTTCAGACAGAAAGATTACAATTTCCATTAAATAACACGAAAACCTGTCTATAATAGGGTTCACTCGTCACAACTCGGCCGAATCCGTACCTACATCCAGATCAACCGAGGTATGCTGAATTAGAAATCGTTTTCTCCACAATGGCTGCTGAGAAAGTGGATTATTGTACAGGCCTCACATTTTCTGTCAACGTCAATAAACTTGAGGGGGAAAACAAATACCCTGTGGTCAGAAATAGACAAGTCAAGTACATGGTTCGATCTATTCGATTATGCTACTAACACACTGAAAGAGGACGATCTTCCTCAACATGCGTGGGACAACTTTGAGAAGTTGACTCCTGCTGTTGTAACTGGTTAAAAGAGTTGCGTCTCTGTATATGTATAAAATCGCCATAGCAGTTTCTTCACTGTGTATGCACACAAGACTTCCCAAGTTCTAGTCAGTTTATTGGTACATTTTAGATTTTATCCAAAGTTTTATGGCAGAATTGATTCTTTTTTTGTTGGTTGTATCAAAAAGAAAATCTATTAAAATGTTCTTGTTGCTGACAATCCTTAGAGATTTAATTCATTTAAATATCTGTGAATTCTTACCAAATATTTTGGTGATTTAAGGCCCCTTCTTTAGAGCAAAGAATATCTGACAGGTCAAACTGATAGAAAAATGATCATTTGATCCCTCCCCACCACCAAATAGACTGAAAAGTGAGTTCACAGACTTTTATAATACTCTTCTTTTCTGACCCCCTCCCACATTCTAGAGACTTGGGACTCTCACAATAGAACAGAAATTACAAGCAAGGCAAAACAGCTACTATGCTTAAATTGGCCTCTGAGAATGTTTTTTTTTTTTTTTTCTGATTATTTTTAGGTAATAATAAAGACAAATGTTTTCTTGTCAGTATTTAACATTTTGTCAAAGGTGCAGCACAAAGTATTATGGAAACATGAACAAAAGATGACACAAAAATTACATTCCCAGAAGCCAAATATAAGCCAAATTTAAGAAGTACCACAATGATTAAAATTTGGAACATACTTAACATATGCTACAATAAGATCAAATATTTTAACATCCGCACCAAGCATTTGTAAGGTTCAAATGTCATTGCTGTATTAAACTTCATGTCTAGGTCTAGACTATTTGCTCATGATTGCATTTGTTCCAATATTTATGATCTTGGGGTACATCTACAAGCTGTTGGTAAAGGATAAAGGTACACATCTATTCTACTGAGGTGTGGTTAGGTCAGACATACACATGCTACAGATATTTGGTTAGTAATACTAGTGCTCATCACGAAAGTGCTAAACTACAACCTTTAGCTTAATATGTATAACTAGGGACATGGAAAGCAAGGTTAAAAATGATTTAAAATACTCATTCCATGAAAAACAGATACAGTACATGCAAAATAAAAGGCTATGCAAGTAGCAAGTACTGAGGCTAAAATCTTTAAAAATCTTTATGTTATTTGTCTGCTTTCTACAGAACGCAAAATATAATATAATAATTTCCCTACCTACCTACCCAAGACTGAAATACTGGGTAGGTAAAGGACAAACAAACAATTTTTTAATTTAGGCCAGACCCTGTATGATACTTATGTAACGTGTTTTCGGTATATAGAGCACAAGATAATAAATGATAGCTAATGAAAGTGAGGTACATTTACAACATGAGTATGGATAGGCTACCTGGCTTAAAGCAATGATATATACAGCATCACAAACTTAAAACTAACAATCACGAGAAAAAAACATATAGACTACCTGTCTATCGAAATAAACAAATGGTCCTAGCAATATCAACAATAATCGTTCAGCCAACACGTTATGAACTACAGCTGAGCCTATCTATTGGCCATCAGCCAATCTTATGCGCCATTGAAGTCGCTCAGCTAACCACTATGGGCTCATCTACGATAGCCTGCCAACAGTGCCCAGCAACATTAGAAGGGAATATGCTTGGCTATTGTCACGGTTCGAGCGATCAGAGAACTTACTAAGATGAACACAAGTATTCACTTTTCTGTTCTCTGTCGCCTTACTACGATGGCAACTTGCAGAGCAATTCACTTTTAATAACAGTTATTTGCCCACTGTCATTTAGTGACCTGTTTCTCTTGCAGCGAGAAACAGACTGAATGAATCCAGCGAAAACCTCGCTTTAAATACTACTATCTACTTAGACCCGGCGTACGGTGGTTCCCGGTTTTTAACGAGCGCAAAAATACCCAAGTACTAGACGCTTTCCTGTAGGAAACCAAGCGCTTGATTGAAGCCCCGTTTCAATGGTGATTACTCAATAAAAATACAGTGTCATGTAAAATAAACTAACGGGAAATAATTCCAATAATTATATCAAGTGAAACATGCAGTTGAAATTCTACTACAATGGGAATTATTGAGTTTACATACCCTAAAAGCGCAGTCAGTATGGACCTTTCCGTTATCTCTTTGGGCAAGGTATAATGCATAATCAAATAATGCGGTTACGGAACCTAAAATCGTCACATTACCCACGCCTCCGGGTTCATGCGACCCGCATGAATGAAACATTAAAAAAAAACACTACATACATGAACATATGGTTGAACAAAACTAAGCTACAAATGAAAAAGATCTTATCGAGATCGTTACACAAAAAAAAAAAATGCTTGAAGAAAAACTCCTGAGTTAAGAAGTCATTTTAACCTTTCAGTGAACTTATTGTCCTTCTTCAGTCTCTGGACAATACTGAAGCATGAGGCTAACTTTGCCCTCCCCAACCAAACGAAGTTTGATATTCGATGTTTTTACATAGCCGTCTGGTATTAGATCATTGAGTTTGATGTCAGTCGGTGCAGATCTAAGTTTCCAAGAGGTTGTCCTGTTTTCAAATATCTTTTCCTCATCTTCCTCAACCATTGTTGTCTTCTCCATAGCAGGCCCGTTCTGTATTGCGGTGTAAGTAACACTGTAAGTTTTCATCACTGATGAACTATCCTGAACAACTTCTGAACGTGCTGACTTTTGTTCTATGTCGAGTTCATCAGACTTTACAATTTCCTCTGTCCTGGCCTTTTTCGGTGCACACGGATGGCTTGGTTCCGTGGCCTTCCTTATAATTCTTCCAATGAGAAGCTCGGATGATTGGTCAGAAACTACTTTCTCAGTACTTTTCTGGGTCTCTGAACTAGCGGTGGTCAATATCTGCTTAGCCTGACTTTCATCCTCCAAACTGACTGGAGAATCTAACGATATGTCTGGGTCATCTTCCCAGTCGAGTTCCTCTGCAGATTCTTCTTCTTCATCCACAGGTTTAGTGATGGTACACTCAGCTTTCGACTGTTTTGACATGTGTTGAGTCTGTACATGTTTAGTTAGATAAGCTCTTTTCTTGAATGTCTTCCCGCATTTCTCACACTGAGGTCTGTCTTTAGAACATTTCAGAAGATGAGCTTCAAACGTTTCACCTCGCTGTATCTGATTCTTACACAGCGGACAAATTGGTAGTGGCTGTTTTCTTTCGGTAGTCTTGGTCTTCACCATGTTTGATCTACAAGAGAAAACATAATCTTTTGCCCAAACGGGTTTTCTACATATTCTCTTTCCATCATTAGAGACTTCTCTTTCATACTCGTTGTCATTTTCACTCAGCTTATCATCATCTCTCACATAATCACCAGTATCTTCCAAACATTCAGATAGTTTTTCTTCAAATACCTCATTTCTAACAGATCTACTTTCGCCTGTTAAGGCTTGCTTCCTACATGCTCTTATTCTGTCACAATGTATGACCTGCTCAGACCCATTTCTCCCACAATTAACCTTATAGAGTAAATCTGATATCCTATCAATAATTTTAAAAGGACCTTTCCAAAACTGAGTTAGCTTAGATGAAGTTCCTATTTGCTTAACAGGGAAAAATACAAGCACCTGATCTCCTACTTGAAACTTTTCAAATGAAGTGCGAGTGTCATGTATCAACTTTTGTCTGTTCATTGCTTGTTGGGTATTTTGTCTAACGAGCGTGTGCGCCGACTCGATTCTCTCTTGTAATTCCCAGACCCACTGGTTATTAGGTATTGGCTTCACATGTGAAGGCAGTTCAAACATCAAATCTAAAGGTGTCGAAACCTCGCGACCAAACATTAACTTATTTGGACTCATACCTGTGGTTTCATGATCAGAGCTACGGTATGCCATCATTACATATGGTAATTGCTCATCCCAATCTTTATGACTTTTGCTAACATAAGCACTGAGCATTGTTACCAACGTTCGATTGAATCTTTCAACCATACCATCACTTTGAGGATGATAGGGTGTTGTTCTTGTTTTATCTATGTCAAGCAGTTTACACATTTCTTGAAACAGATTGCTTTGGAATTGACGTCCTTGATCGGAGTGAATTTTCCGTGGTATGCCGAATCGACAGAGTACCTCGTCTACAAGTAGTTTGGCAACGGTGCATGCCTCCATATTGGGCATTGGCAGAGCCTCTGTCCACTCGGTAAAATAGTCAGATATTACCAAGATGTACTTGTTGCCATTATTGGTCATAGGTAACTCTCCTAGAATGTCTATGGCGATCCTTTCCATAGGATAACCGCTACGCACGATACTCATCGGCGCTCTTTTTGTTGGGTTTGGTTCTTTTCTTCTCATACATGTTTCACAACCAGCTATGTAGCTTTGTACATCCAATTTCAACCCTGGCCAATAGAATCGTTGTCTTACTCTGCTCAGAGTTTTCTTAATTCCCAGGTGGCCAGCTGTTTTGGTGTCATGACAGTGCTGTAGAACAATTCTTCTACTGTTATTTGGTACAACTGCCTGATAGGTTGTTGTAACACCAGAGAAATTATCCATGCGCCTAACTAGCACACCTTGTTGTACCTCAAGTCTTTGGAACTGATTCCAGAGTGCTTTGAGTGAGTAGCTACAATCAGCAATGCATCTAAACACCGGTCTTTCATTTTTGTCAACCCATGACCGAACTTTTGTAAGTTCATCATCTTTTTCCTGAAGACTGGCTATATCTAGCGAATTTTGATCATTGCGTTCTTCACTCTGTGATTTAATTTGTAAACACTGAGCAGGAGCAACGCTTTGATCATTGCTGCCATATTTACTAGACATAGCTTCACAATGTCCACATGGTTTACGACTTAAACTATCTGCTTTACCATGAAGTCTACCTGGTCTATGTTCGATTTCCATGGGGAATGTTGAAAGTACTTCCAACCATCGGGCAACTTGTCCTTTGGGGTTCTTAAAATTAAGAATCCATCGTAATGAGTTGTGGTCTGTTCTTGCAATGAACTTTCGTCCATACAAATAATGTCGGAAATATTTCACAAAGTAGACCAGGGCTAGCAACTCCTTTCTCGTGACACAGTATTTTCTCTCAGACTTTGTCAACGTTCGACTCGCATATGCTATCACCCTTTCAGTCTTGCCAAACTTCTGTGAGAGCACCGCCCCAATAGCATAATCACTTGCATCCGTGTCTAGGATGAACGTTTTCGTAAAATCTGGATGGGCCAGCACAGGGTTTGTCATCAAGAGTTTCTTCAGACTGTCAAATGCTTGTTGGCAGTCTTCAGTCCAGTCAAAACTTTTGCTCTTCTCAGTCAACCTTGTTAATGGTTTTGCAACATGAGAGTAATCAGGTATGAAACGTCTGTAATAACTGCAAAGGCCCAGGAAAGATCTAATTTCTTTTACATTTCTAGGTTCTGGCCATTGCTTTATACAGTCTATCTTCCGGGGGTCTGTGCTTACCCCAGACTCGTTGATGACATGACCAAGAAATTCAACTTCTTTCTTGAACAGTTGACATTTCCTCGGTTTCAACTTTAGCCCTGCTTCTGCAAATCTCTGCAAGACACGATCAAGATTATCTATCATCTCTTCAAAGGTTTTCCCATAGACAATGATGTCATCTAAATATATGAGACAAATTTGCCAGTGAAGGCCTGACAAAACGGTTCCCATCAGCCTTTCAAATGTAGCAGGGGCATTACAAAGACCGAAAGCCATAACATTGAACTCAAACAAACCCTGTCTTGTAACAAAGGCAGTCTTTGCTTTGTCTTCTGGGTCGACTTCACCTTGCCAATATCCTGAACTTAAATCTAGACAGGAAAACCATTTTGAACCCGCAAGATGATCGAGTGACTCGTCAATTCTAGGTAAAGGATATGCATCCTTTATTGTCACATCATTAAGTCGTCTGTAATCAACACAGAAACGTCTAGTCCCATCTTTCTTTTTTACCAGAACTATCGCACTTGCCCAAGGACTAGTTGATGGTTGAATGATGCCATTGCATAGCATAGTGTCAATCTGTTTATCAACTTCTTCTTGCAAATGCACTGGTACTCGGCGCATGGGCTGTTTAATAGCTGAGGCCTCTCCAGTTGGAATCTTGTGTTTAATAATGCCTGTTCTTCCTAAGTCAGTATCATCCTTCGAAAAGGTATCACCGTATTTAGACAAAAGCTTAGCAACTTGTTTCTTTTGGGAGTATGACATCCCAGTACTTGATCTGTGGTACAGATCTTGGAGATGCTCAGGGAGCTGATGATTTGGCTCAGGGTGAGCATTCTCAACTGTCTTAATAACATGAACTGGACTAAATGTGGCTATGTTTGTTCCAGGATAAATTGTCTTTGATTCGTTGGAAAAATTGGCATATCTTATTGGCACACAATCCCCAGCTTGAACTAGGGTTCTAGCTACCATACCTCTATTCGAATTCAAGAAACTGTCTGAAGTTTCCAAAATGCCAACTTCATCTTTTTGTTTATCCCAATCTAACAGCTTTCCTTTCAAAATTACTTCTGATCTACCTGGAACGGGAACTTGCTCGGCTACTATTACCCTAAAGCAGCCTATCTTACCAGTCTCAACTAAAGGACATGACATGCCTTTGATTCGCAAAGTCATCGTTTCAATATCAACCTGTACAGACTGGTTTATCATAAAGTCAAGACCTAAAATTGCATCCACATCCATCTCAGCCACTACTGCTTCCATCGTGCAAGTAGTGCCATGAATTTCTAAGGACAGCTTTGTCCTACCTTGTGTGTTCAGAACGTTCCCTGTTGCAGATATAATTTCTCTGTCAAACGCTTGTAGATTTGTGGAGCCTTTTACCTGGTCCCAAATTCTTCTCGAGACAAGAGTTAGAGTTGCTCCGGTATCAACAAGACAATCCATGCTTATCCCTTTAAGCTTAGCTTGTACAAATAGACCAGCGTGGTGACTACCACTGACATTGACAGCAGCTTTCTCGCCACAACCAGCGTTGTTGGTCTTGTTGTTTTCGCTACTATTCTGTTTTGGACAACTTCTTTTCAAATGCTTATCAGAACCGCAGATATAGCACTTACGAATCAGTCTAGAGTTTTTAGGCTGATTGCTTTCAGATCTATTCTGGTCACTGTTATGACGGTTGAACTGTTGATAGCTTGACTTGTTTGAATTTGGCTGCTGCTGTGTCATAAACTTACTCATGGTCTGTACCATGTCATTGACCGATTTCTGGAGAGTTGAAAATGCTTCCTTCCATTCAGGATCTTTTGATGACTCAGTTTGATCATTACAAGTTGCAGATTTTATATAGCCCTGTCCAAGATGTTTGTTCTCAGCATGGTAGAAAGCTTCTAGTTCAACTGCATGCCTGACTGCATCATTAAGATCAACTGGTCTTGCTTGTTTAATCCTTAAACGCATTTCAGAGTTGACGAGAGAATCTACAAATTGCTCCATCGCCAGTGTTTCCCTAACGTCACTGGGGGCTCTTGGATAGGCCAAATTCGTTAAGCGCCGTATATCTTGTCCTAGCTCAGAAATAGATTCTGATGCTTTTTGACGACGTTCACGTAGTTGAACTCTATAGAGTTCTGTCTGGTTGGGCGGTGCAAATCTTTCTTCTAGAGCAGTGACCAGGTCGTCATAATCGTGTTTCCCAGACCCAAGGTTACCAAACACTCCCTGAGCCTGTCCTCGTAATGAAACAGAGAGGTATAACCCCTTCTGCTCTTCTGACCAGCCGTTCAGCTCAGCACATGCTTCGAAATGTGCCTTATAGTCCAGCCATGCCCCACTCCCATCAAAGGTAGCTGGTTTCATGACAACATTCTTTGATGTATTACCAGGCCGAGGTTTGTTCTTACGTTCTGTCACAAATCTATATGGCTGATCATAATTTTCTAGCGAGCACTGCTCATCTATGCCTTGAGACAGTCTGTACCCTGGCTCTTTCCGTCCAGGTGGTATATCCGCTCTCAGAGGCTTTGATTCTTTGAATTGGTCCTGTTTGACCTTCATTGGGGTGGATGAGCGATTCTGGTCTGGATATTCAGTTCTCTCTTAATACCGGAAATTTCATTCTTCATGCGTAAAATTGCATTTTGTCTTTTTCAATCTTCAACCTGCTGGTACAGGTCTTGTAGGTCGCTCAAACTGCGTTCAGCCATCATGAGAGACAGTAATTCAACAAACGATGGGTAAGCCTATTAACTTAAGTAATAGATTGAACTGCCCCACGTTGGGCGCCAAAAATATGTAACGTGTTTTCGGTATATAGAGCACAAGATAATAAATGATAGCTAATGAAAGTGAGGTACATTTACAACATGAGTATGGATAGGCTACCTGGCTTAAAGCAATGATATATACAGCATCACAAACTTAAAACTAACAATCACGAGAAAAAAAACATATAGACTACCTGTCTATCGGAATAAACAAATGGCCCTAGCAATATCAACAATAATCGTTCAGCCAACACGTTATGAACTACAGCTGAGCCTATCTATTGGCCATCAGCCAATCTTATGCGCCATTGAAGTCGCTCAGCTAACCACTATGGGCTCATCTACGATAGCCTGCCAACAGTGCCCAGCAACATTAGAAGGGAATATGCTTGGCTATTGTCACGGTTCGAGCGATCAGAGAACTTACTAAGATGAACACAAGTATTCACTTTTCTGTTCTCTGTCGCCTTACTACGATGGCAACTTGCAGAGCAATTCACTTTTAATAACAGTTATTTGCCCACTGTCAATTAGTGACCTGTTTCTCTTGCAGCGAGAAACAGACTGAATGAATCCAGCGAAAACCTCGCTTTAAATACTACTATCTACTTAGACCCGGCGTACGGTGGTTCCCGGTTTTTAACGAGCGCAAAAATACCCAAGTACTAGACGCTTTCCTGTAGGAAACCAAGCGCTTGATTGAAGCCCCGTTTCAATGGTGATTACTCAATAAAAATACAGTGTCATGTAAAATAAACTAACGGGAAATAATTCCAATAATTATATCAAGTGAAACATGCAGTTGAAATTCTACTACAATGGGAATTATTGAGTTTACATACCCTAAAAGCGCAGTCAGTATGGACCTTTCTGTTATCTCTTTGGGCAAGGTATAATGCATAATCAAATAATGCGGTTACGGAACCTAAAATCGTCACACTTATATTCTGCTCTTGATATTGAAAAACGGACTAGTGAAAGGTGCTTAGACTGTGATGCAGAAGTCAGTGCATAGGTAATGAGATTAAAGATTAATGAGTAAGACCAAACAGCTTATTTTTTTCTTTTTGCAATGATTAAGTTGGAAAGCAGTCATTGGCCTGGAAAGAGTACTGGTACGGAATACTGGTAAAAGAAATTCCAGGAAAGCATGGATAGGTGTATTGGCCACCACGATATAACTGGAATAATGTTGAAAATGGCAATAAACACCATACAATCAATCAATCTTTTTGCAATAAAACGAAAGAATTAAAACCTGAGCAAATATTTCATTCAACCACACAAACAACCACTTAAATTTTCAATTAACCAGTCTGACTAGTATTGACCAGTATTGACCACTTCTGGGAGTATTGATCAGGGTGGTTGAATCCGGTTAAAACCAATGCTTAAAACTGGAGGTGGTTTCCACCTCCTAAGCCGGTTCTTTCCAAGGGTTGTCAAAACCTGAAATTGTTTAATAAAGGTTTAATATCAAAATGATAAATTTTTCCTTTCTTTCATGTTTTGCAGACCAGATGACTACTTTCTAACCAAACAGCTGAAAGATTCAGTGTAACAAAATGCAAAATATCCTCAGATGAGTAAAATCCCACAGCAACCCCATTCACCGACCACATTCTGTAATTTCATCATACCATACGACAATGACGTGGGTCACTTTGAAAAAGAAGGGTTGCTAAAATTCATACAAGAAAATTCAGCCAACATCCATGAGGCTGATTGTTCCTATTTTCCGAGAGCTGTTACAGATCTAGATGTTGACGTTGAAAATATTGTAAATGGAAAAAGTAAGGAACAGATACTTCAAGCATCAGAGAAGCTAGATAATTACTCTGAGTTTCCTAGAAATATGGATAGTCAGCAGTTTCAGCCAGATTTGGTCATATCCAATTCACATCAGCGCCCAGGTCCTGATGGGAGTCCTGCACTGTGTCCCCCCAAATCCCAGGGGCCAGTGAATTTCTCTAATCTCAGTGAAACTGGTGAACTATTTGCACCAGTTCGGACTTTGACTTTTTCAGATGTAGAGAGTTCTCATGTAGAAGATAGCTATATTAATTCTAGTCGGTTAGTTTCAACTCCTGAACATACCCAGACTGGTATCAGAAACCTTAATTATTGGAATTCAAAGAACCAAAGTGCTGAGGATATTGTTACAGAGAAACAGCCTGGTGGGCAAAGAATGGGAAACAATGCAGAAGAGAGTGACAGCAGGGAAAGTTCACCAGAATTCAGGCAACTAGATGGCGAAGATGAGAATGAACTTCTAGGCACTGGGACATTTAAACCCACATTTCATGGAATTAATCAAGAATTCTTGGAACACTTCACAGGTAAAAAAGGACCACCAAATAGCTTCAGTGGGGATATTTTTTCTCCTTTGGGAGGTATGCAACACAGAGGAGAAGAGAATGAAAGAAAAACTCCACCACTTCACTCTCCAGGGGCCAATAGTCCATTTGCAAGACATATGGCAAATCAGGGCATTGTTCTTACAAGACATGTTGATAAAGATGACAATGAAATTCAGTTTCACATGTCTCCTCATAAGAACTCAACTAATGCTTATGTTATTAAAGAGGTATCAAAACTTTCACCAGGCAAACAGCCCGTAATGACAAACTACATGAGAGAAAACACTTTTCAACCTATTTATGTTGAACACCAAAATCATGTAATGCACATGAATGTACCAAGAAACCTGAATGAGTATTTAGAAGCCAATGACAGTGATCAGAACAAGGAAACAGAAGCTGAATTAGATAGAAATTTGCGACAAGGTGATGGTATAGAAGTTGCTGATTATAAACAAACAAATCAGCAGCCTGAAGATGTGAACTTCGATAGACAATTTTCTGAAATGTCTGAAGCTGACTTTGAGCAGAGATACTTGCGTCGAACACAGGTGTCAGTCAAACTGCCACAAGCAACTTACGATACAATGACAAACGAGTTTGTCATGCAGGATTCAGCAAGGCAGATGGCTACAGGTTTATCTCTTTATCATGTCGAGGAGGAAATACAGAGGGAGAATGTCATTACAAAGAATGATTACCCACCTGATTCTCAAGATGGGAAAGTAACACAGGTTGTTGTGAGTGGTTCAACTGGAATCTTTGTAGAAAGTTCTGAAGATATGTTTAAATCAAAGAAAAGTGTATCACAAAACATGGACAAAGCTAAAATGAAAGTAGAATCAAATGATATCACACAACAAAAGTCAACCCATTCATTAACACAGTCCACAGATCATCAGACTCAGTCTGCAAGCAGTAAAATACCCGTCAGCTTGTCTGCGACAGGCTCCTCCCATAATGTCACCTCAACATCAACCAATGAGAATGTTCCTTGTAAAATCTCATCGAGTCAGCAGCCTCATATAAACCACGGTCAAGCCAGTCATAGTCATTTAGCTTCTCAGCCCTCATCCAGACTGCTACAGGAAACTATTTCCCAAAGAAATAAAACAACCCAGAAGTATCTATCAAATGCACCTGGTGTGTCTAAAACAACAGTAAATCAGACTAAAGAATTTAAGAAACCGATAGACTATCCAGTGAGAAACTCTGGTGCAATAAACTCGGGTATCCCAGCCAGGAAAACAGGAGAACCAGAAACCAGCAATGTTTGCACCAAATTCTCAGAAAAACAGAAATTAAAGTCAGTGTCAACAGAACATCTGAATCAGAAACAGCCAAAAACTACCAAAAATCCTGCTAGTATGCCATCCTTGCCAAGTCAGCTAAATAAGCAGAATAAACAACAGACAAGTCTACAAAGCAAGTCTCAAACACACCATGATCAGGCTGTTGTAAATCATGGAGAAGGGGAGGGAACTCACAATGTTAGCTCACACAGTGTGGAGGAATTGAAAGGGGAGCCTAGAGTCGTCACACAGGTACAAAACACAAGCCCAGTCCATGAGCACAAAGCTAGCACTCAGTCTGTAAAGGTATGCTAGGTAGTTTTTAACCATTTACCACAAAATCCGGAGTTTTAACAACACTAAATAAAAGGCATTTGAAAACACTGTAACCAACATTTTCTCCTTTTCCTACAATATTTCCTTCTATTTCAAGGACAGAAATTATCATTTGAGATACATTTATCATGTCGACTGCAAATGGTTTGAATTTTGTCTAGTTCAGAATTTTGTTGTCTGGTGAAGAAATAAATGTCTCATAAAGAGAGAGGGGGAACCTATGAAAAAATGCAATTTTCATGCCAGATTCATTTTACCCTTTTGTCATTTGTCTTTTAACAACATTGAAAGGGATGACTTTTGAAAATGTGGGAAATAAAGAAAGTTCTGGTAACCAGCATTTTTGTCCTTTTCCCACAAAGTTTTCTACCCTATTTAAGACAACTTCCAGACTTTTAGCCAAATTTAATTTGTCTTCTGCAAATGCTTTGGCTTTGGATGGGTTTGGGTCTAAACTAAATTAGAGGAGTTCACTGTGAATATAATTACCGTAAGTTCTTACTTCTAGTGCAACTGGAGATGATTTTTGGTTAATCAGCGGTCTACAAAAGCTATTCGTTCCTTTTTCACCTTGTTTCAGATAGTGATTTGGTGCTAGACAAAAATAAGTCATGCTCGATGAAAATGGGGTTTATGCATTTACAGAAAGAATTGACATACAAGTCAGCCTGCGCAGTCTGCACAAGCTAACCCAGGCTGAAACTTTTTGCTATTTGTCAATTTTCTGTATGTTAAAGGACCAGTCTACCTTATAATTCAGTTAGTTAGACAAAATGGATTTATGTATCAACAACTATGTGATGAATTGCTTGATACATTGTACAATGCATTTCAGAGATGCATTAAATCCCCCTTTTGCCAGAACAAGACAAAATAGTTGTACGCAGATGGTAATGTGATAAGTTGTGGTAATGTGATAAATTGAAAGTTGACCTTCTTTCAGACTTTTGTAGACTTGTTTATTTACTGAAACTATTTTGATATTTAAAATGAGTGTTAGGGATTGTGTTCTACATGTAATGCAATGATTAACTTAATCTCTCCATTTTAACAAGTTTTTAATTGTATTTGAGAAAGGTTTAATGTATTGAATTGTGTGCCTATGGGCTAAATACTGGAGTGGTATTCATCAATCACTATAAATTCAGGTCTAATTCCGATATTCATGATGTCGTCTGATTCAGTCTTGACATTTAGGATTAGAGCGATATTGAAAACGTTTGGCCCTTGTTAGTTGTAATTAAACATTAGGTCAATCTGCCTTGTAGCTACAGCTTTCGAAGGACCATACCTTGGATGTTCAGGGCATGGAGGATGTTAGAGCACAGTTACAGAATATGTTGAAACTGTCCACAGACACAATGGCTCCTCATGGTATGAAACTATTCTTAGCTCTACTCTGATTGGGTTTAAATTTCAGTGTGATTAGGACTACTACTTAAGTGAAAGGTTCAAGTCCTGTTAGCGCAGTAGTTAGCAATCAGGACTTGAGAACAGGGGGTTGCTGGTTTGAATCTCTAGCTTAGCCAGTTTCTTTCTGAGGATTGATGATAGTCATTGCAACAGGATTCATTCCTGTCTGACTGCTGATTATTGTTTTGATGAGGGATATGTGGGAAAGCAGCCAGTGGCTTGAGAAGAATATTGTGTGAAGTGCTGGTAAAAGAAACTGCAGGAAAGCATGGATAGGCCCACTGGCCAATGCAATAAGACTGAAATAATGTTGAAAATGGTGTTAAACACCATAAAAGACAAACGCAAATTCATAATATAACTGTAAATTATTTTAAGTCTTTACCACACAGTCCCATGTTTTAACAGCCCTGAGGAAGGGGCCTTTTGAAAACATGGGAACAGAACAGAATGCTGGCCACCAGCATTTTCTTCTTTATGCACAATGTAATCTATCTTTGACAGACAAATAAATGTTTTGGGTAGCATTTAATATGTCATCTTCAAATACTTTCAATTTGAACCAGTCTGAATTTTTGTTGTTTGATAAAGATTTAAACATATATACCTGTATAAGGTTGGTCATAAATTTCATACAATGATTATTTGTAATTTTGGATGATACTGTAGCTTTAATTCTACTAACTGCTTGCATGCGAAGTCTTAACTCCTTCTGCTTTTTGCAAAAAGTATCAGTATATTATAGGTAATACTTTGGATTTACTCAGTACCCCATGAAAGAAATTTTATTTCAGCCATGCTTTGTGAAAAGGGCATTATATGCATCTATGTGCAAAAAGTATCGACCCACGTTGGCCTGTGCAGTTGACGTAGGCTGACCTGGGTCAAAACTTTTGGCTATCTGTCAATTTTCTGCATGTCCAAGGACCAGTGTGCATACCTTGGGATTCAGTTCGTTGTCAGACAAAATAGATTTTATAAATCCATAATATGTGATGAATTGCTTGACATAATGCATCACATAAATGATTTAGACCCCCCTTTTGCCTGAGCATGGCTCATTTGTTGCTGACAATTTTTTCTTTTCAGAACGAAGCCAGTATGAACATTCAGAGATTGTGGCAGGGTTTGGTATGGACTATAACAATACACATGGTATTGCAGCACAAGGTCCTGTGGATATGTCTTGGGCAATGTTTAGGTAGGGATTTTACATGATGCATCCATGTCTGTACTCCTTTACCAAACCATAAAATTTTAGACCAGTTCAATGTCAAAACATTTGCAGGCAAAGAATTAAATGTAATTCATATGATAAGATATGTCTTATATTAGACAGAAAACATTGTGAAAAAAGGGAAAGTACAGGTTACATGCATTTTCTCCTTTTTCTACAATGTTTTCAAAAGGTTTGTTTACAAAGTGAAAATCAAAGAAGAATCAGTTTTAAATGATCTGCATTTTACAAGCCATTGGGCTTGTAGGTTAGGAATTTTTACAAGCCCGAGAGAAAATTTACAAGTTTTTTGATGTCAGGCTAGCACTTATTTCCACCATTGTTTACAGATGACAATTTAGATACATGTCTCTCAAATAATTATGATTTTCAGTTTAAAAACTTTGTGGTAAAAAGGAGAAAATGCTGGTTACAAAACTTTTTTCAAAAGCTCACTTTTTGAGACTTCTACAAAAGCTCTGGACTGTTTTTTTAAGCAGCAATCAGACAGGCTATGATTGAAATTTTTCAGTCATTCGATCAGGTAATCTCATCCTAAATTATGAATAAATTACTTTTACCATCATATTTTCAGGAAACCAAATGAGGAAGAAATGGTCGAAAATTTTCCAAGTTTTTCCTCACAGTTTATGATGGACAGTGGAAATGTATCAAGATCTGATGTGTCCCTGCATGCTGAGAACCAGCGACTTAGAGACATGCTGGAAAAAGAAAGATACCGTAGAAAAGTAATTTCGACCCTATTTGAACCTTTTTCCGTGCACATACAACTTTTTACATCCTGCTAGCTTTTGACAAAAAAATAGGTCTAAATGAGCAGTGATTAACCCTTCACCACAATGGCCTAGAGGCAGAATAAAAATGAAAACATCTTGAGAGAAGGAGAAAATGTTGGTAATTAATATTTTCTTCTTGTACCACATTGTTTTCTACCTTTTCATGGTCAGATTCCACAATTTAGGCCATTTTCAACTCTTTGTCTACAGATACTTTTAATATAGACAAGTCTGAAATTTTGTTTGGTAAAGAGCTAATGCTTTTAAAAGTAGTCACTCCATTTCGGACTTTGTGTTCAAAATCAATGAGAGAAGACCTCATACTCTTCTTCAACTGGTTCTCCAGTCCTTTGATTGAATAAAAAGACTTGTCAAGGAATGGGTTAGGACTTCCCAACTGTTGAAATACATGTGTGCCATGATCTGGTGGGTGGAATATCCTTTGACATGCAGAAAATTAACCAATAGCAAAAAATTTCAACCCAGGTCAGCCTGTGGGGATTGCACAGGCTGACTGTGGTGGATACTTTTTGCAGATGCATCAAACCAACTTTTCACAGAGCATGACGTTCATTTATTACACTTTTACTTGAAGTTTGAGAATTTGGGTTAGATCCATTTTAGGATCATAATTCAAATCTTAGTGAACTTTCTGGCAGGACTGAATTTTAAAAAAAGTGAGAAATTATGAAATTATTATGGAAATAAGAAATGATTTATATTCTATTGAAATTAGGTATCACCTGCACTATCTATGCTATTATCAGTGTTGTAAAACTGTGTCCCTGTGGTTTTTTAGCTCTACTGGCTGAAAGCCAGCAGAGCTTATGTCATGGTATGGTTTCCGTCGTCGTCTGTCCGTCTGTCCATCCGTCTGTTAGTCTTTTTGTTGTTTACGTGATAAAGTCTGCATTTGTTGTCAGATTTTCGTTAAACTTGCACAGTTTGTTTATCTTATCAATAGCTTGAACCCTATTGATTTTGAAAAAAATCCAACAAACAGTATGGGAAAGGTAGCCATTTCAAGTTGAACATTTCCATTTCTTGTTTACGCGATAAAGTCTGCATTTGTAGTCAGATTTTCGTGAAACTTGCACAGTTTGTTTATCTCATCAATAGCTTGAACCCTATTGATTTTGAAAAAAATCCAACAAACAGTATGGGAAAAGTAGCCATTTTCTTCAAGTTGAAAATTTTCATTTCTTGTTTACGTGATAAAGTCTGGATTTTGTGGTCAGATTTTTGTGAAACTTGCACAGTTTGTTTATCTCATCAAAAGCTTGAGCCCTATTTATTTTGAAAAAAATCCAACAAACAGTATGGGAAAAGTAGCCATTTCAAGTTGAAAATTTCCATTTCTTGTTTACGCGATAAAGTCTGCATTTATTGTCAGATTTTTGTGAAACTTGCACAGGTTGTTTATCTCATCAATAGCTTGAACCCTATTGATTTTAAAAAAAATCTAACAAACAGTATGGGAAAAGTAGCCATTTTCAAGTTGAAAATTTTCATTTCTTGTTTACGTGATAAAGTCTGCATATGTGGTCAGATTTTCGTGAAACTTGCATAGGTTGTTTATCTTATCAATAGCTTGAACCCTATCAATTTTGAAAAAAAATCTAACAAACAGTATGGGAAAAGTAGCCATTTCATGTTGAAAATTTCCATTTCTTGTTTATGTGATAAAGTTTGCATTTTTGTTCAGATTTTCGTGAAACTTGCAGTTTATTTTATCAATAGCTTGAACCTTATTGATTTTGATAAAAATCTGCCAATCAGTATGGGAAAAGTAGCCATTTAAAGTTGAAAATTTCCATTCTTGTTTACTTGATAAAGTCTGTATTTTTGGTCAGATTTTTATGAAACTTGCACAGTTGCTTTGTATAATCAACAGCTTGAACCCTATTGATTTTGAAAAAAATCCAACAAACAGTATGGGAAAAGTAGCCATTTTCAAGTTGAAAATTTTTATTTCTTGTTTATGCGATAAAGTCTGCATTTGTGGTCAGATTTTCGTGAAACTTGCAAAGTTTGTTTATCTTATCAATAGCTTGAACCCTATCAATTTTGAAAAAAAAAATCTAACAAACAGTATGGGAAAAGTAGCCATTTCAAGTTGAACATTTCCATTTCTTGTTTACGTGATAAAGTTTGCATTTTTGTTCAAATTTTCGTGAAACTTGCACAGTTTATTTTATCAATAGCTTGAACCTTATTGATTTTGAAAAAAAATCTGCCAATCAGTATGGGAAAAGTAGCCATTTAAAGTTGAAAATTTCCATTCTTGTTTCCATCCCAGGAAAACATGTAGGTGCACTGGCCACTGGGATTTAATTGAAATATTATTGAAAATGGCATTGTACACCATACAATCAATCAATAAATTCTCTTTTAATATTAGGAATAAAAGTTTGAATTCCAGTTTATTTAAGAAATGTGAATAAGGCAGGAATACATCATCAACCATTATGAAAGAAATAGAGTTGAAATTGGCATAGATAAGTGCCAGTTGCCTCCTGCAAATTCATTTGGATACCACAAACCTGATGCATTAAAAGACAAGAATTTGTAAATTGTTTTTTTATTAATCATGTTTCGTTGAAATTATGTTGCATAATCAAAAGACTTTGTCTGAAAGAAGATGTTTTTATTCTATATTACAGCATTGTGAGCAGTATATACAACAGTTGAACATAAAGGTAAGTGTAACTCATATGTGTTCTTCTTTCATTATAATCATTTTCTTGACTGTAATGGCTTATTTCAAAACAATTGGATATATATAGATTTCTATTTTTGACACAAAAATTATCCATCCAGGGTTCGATATTAAGGCACGTCTGAGCAACATTGTCTGGCAAACAATCAGCTCTGGCTAGTAGAGACACTGTCCAGCTAGTCTGAATGGTCTAGTGAAAAAATGGAGACAATTAGATTAAGTATCAATTTCATGCTTCATACAAGTGACAAAAATTGAGCCTGCATGCCATTCGCCGAAAATGCTTGCTCACATAACTTGTGATTTTGTTCGGCCAGCGACAAGTTATTGACAACTTCTAAATTTTTCACAGGAAGACGGTCGCGTATGCGCGGTAGTCCATATTTTTACTGGAAAAACCAAATCTAACCAAAACTAGAGTTAGTTGACTGGAGTCCACAGGATTTTGCAATTTTGTCATCAAGGAAAAAAGTCATAAAAATTATCATGATGTTTTGTCAGAATATTTGTTTTTATCCTTTAAAACTCAAATTCTGTTAAATCCACTTAATATTCCTAACGGAATAAATAATTTATGATAAAGGCAAAAGCTGAAATATTGAAACAGAGTAAACATTTCTAAATTGTGTCAAATTCTGTTATTTGAGCCTCAGTAAGACTTATATGTTGTCTGCGATTGCTTTCAAAATGAATAAGTCTAAATTGTTGACCTCTGGTAAAGGGTCAAAAAATCATGATTGAAATCATTAATGGAGAAACATTAATTGACAGTTATTTATCATCACATTGTCATTATGTTTTTTGTTGCAATTTTGGTATAGATCTAGTAACAGGAGAAATAACATAGATTTTGATGTATTTTACACTATTTTTCATTTTGCAAAAATGGCCTAGTAGAAATCTGAAGTGGTCTAGTGAAAATTGCAAATTGCTAGTCCACTGGTCTAGTTGAAAAAAATGTTCATGTCAAACCCTGCCATCAGATTGGCCGAGATATTGTACAGGCATGTGAAATCATATATGATCAATAGTGACTTAGTTTTTTTATGGTCAACACAACCAAACATAAAAAATTTACTGTTCAAAGCAAAAAAATTTGTAAACAACCTGTCAAATGTGGCTAAAATGTTTGGATTTGGTTTTTGAAGGATAGAAACCAGAATCCTTTTCATCAGGATTGTAAAAACACATGACTGTTTTGTAGTAGGTGAATACCAACAATTTTTGCTTCTTTTTCTAGATTTTAGAAATCCAGCAACAACTAGCTGTGGCTGTATCAACAGACAAAAGAAAAGACATCATGATTGAGCAGCTGGACAAGGTAAATGAGCCGTGCTTTGTGAAAAGGGGACTTAATGCATCTGCGAAAAGTATCGACCCAGGTCAGCCTGCGCAACCTGGGCCGAAACTTTTCGCTATTGGTCAATTTTCAGTATATAAAAGGACCAGTCTACCTCATGATTAAGTCATTTGCTTAAAGGATAACTCTAGACCAAAATTTTTATTTCAAAATCGGATAAAACTATACTAGAGTATGTTAACAAAAAAAATCTTAGCGTTCTGTGATGCTTACTTCACGAGATATTGAGGTTTAAACTTCGGATTTTCACCTGCCTGAAAATCGCTAATTGAAAAAATCGTGACTTCCGGTAGTCTGCCGTGACGTCACAAGTATGAGAAGATATGGTCGCTATTTATGAACTAATGCAGAAAACTGAGAAAACTGCATGAAATTTGTAAAGATATAAATCGCTTTATCACGTTTCAATCACTTGTCTACTGCAGAATTTCAATCTGTATCGCTCTTACATCTTAATACAATCACAGGAAAGAAATTTTAAATGAATTAGCTTAGTGGAGATAGTACTTGTGAAAAGGAAAAGTTATTCTTCTAGTGGAGAACAAAACTATTTTGAAATTCATTTCTTGAAGTTATTTCAATTATAGCACTGTCTCATCAACGAATTTTGATAGATAAATATTAAAAAAAAAGAAATAATAACTCAAGATAGTTGAATTATGCCAAAAGTCTCTTCTACTAAGTGGTAGAAGGAACGTTGCAGTGTGTAAAGGAAATCATTCGAGTACAATTCTAAGGCTGTTTCTACCAAATATAGGACACCATCAATTATTGAATGGTCTACACATCCTGTGCAGTCTGATCTTGATCTACACTGTCGATGTCAGTATTTCACATGTGACGTCTCCTTCAGCTTGGGAAGAATTAAAAGCCTTGATCTACTGTAGAAATCACATCCTCTCTAAATCCAGCACACATCCTAAATTTGCCGTTTAAGTTGAATCCATTTGTTTCACTTGATCTTCATTTATTTTCCTATGTGTTATTTTCACAATTTCAAAGTTGTTTCTTTCATCAACAACAATGTTAAAAGATTGTCTGAATTGCCTCCTGCCTTCCTGCCCTCCATATCAAGCAGTAAACGTTTTTGACCGTCTGCAAAATACAGGGTCAGTCCATTTTCTAAATACTGAGACATGTTAGGCGTAAAATTTAAATGGAAATACCAACGTGGACAAAAATTATTTAAATTCCTTTTTCCGTATCTCTTGCTGTAATCATGTACGAGATAACAGATGCTGACCATAAAAATTCAGCGTAAATTAAAAATTTATTACAAACTTTACACAAAAGTTTAGTGTCCCAACCTTTTATTTGAGAAAAGAATTGTGTGTTCCATCACTGTAAAGGGGCAGAGGGTTAATTCAGCACCTCTTTGATGTTGGTATCGCAACGTCGTGGTCTCACATATTTTTTTTTTTGCAGCTGGAGGTTAACAAGCATGTGTCATAAACATGTCATGTACAAATTCACTCTTTTGTTTTCACAACCATATTGAACCCTTTTAAAAATCTTATAAAATGTAAATGAAATTTGGAATTAAACTGGTTAAATGGGTAAGTCGAATGTCATAACTTTTGTATTTTCCTCATTCATACAATCTTAAATAATAAAAAAGAAAAATCCCATAATGTGCTTGTCGAATTTCTATTTTAACTACTCTCTCTCTCTCTCAGTAATATGAAAGAGCTGGATAATCAACAGTGAATTTACCATTGATTTCTTGCCCATTTAAATTTCTGTTTGGCCCCAAGGCTGCTGATCGCCACTCAATGACCTTTTCGAACAATGTATATTAAGATCAGACTGCACAGAACATGCAATCTGATCTTATGTACAGTGTCCAATACGGAGATATCTATCTCAAAAACTAGCAGTATTCAAATTTTTGCAATCGGCATAAAGGTTTATTTAACCTGTTGAGGATTAATGGTAAATCTGATATTAAGCTACGTCATTTGGTTCAGACAGACAGACAGCAGACTGACAAATAAATAGTTATCTCCTGGCTCAAAATAGTGCTTAAACTCGGCACCCGGCTTACGATGGGGATTTTTGTGACCAAAAAAAAAAAATCGTCTCCCGACATGAGGGAGGATAAGGTTATGAGAAAAAAGTCAGTATTAGAGCAAATTAACAGTACGCAGAAGCCGAAATAAATGTGTGGGTCACACTTCCTATGTCACATCCGGTTTATCGAAGATTTCACAAACTCGCACAGGTGTGCAAACCACATTTTCGCTTATAACTCTCTTTTTACAAAAGACATTGAAATATGGTTTTCAATTTTAAGATTGTTTTCATTTATGGATTCTTATATCCAAAAATAGCTTTGGTCTGGAGTTACCCTTTAAAAAAGTGGCTCTTACAGATCTATAATTAGGTGATGACTTGAGCAAGTATCATGTGTCACGGAGATGCATTAAGCCCCCTTTTGCTAGAGCAGGGCTCAAATATTTCTAAGGCATACTTTAGCATAAAGGGGGTTTAATGCTCTTGGTGATGTATGATACCAAGCAAGTCACCTTATAATTATGGATCTGGAAAATTCATTTAGTCCATCTGACTGAATCTAGAGATAGAATTATCCTTTGACACACAAAAAATTAACATAAAGGAAAAAGTTTTGACTTGGGTCAGTCTGCAAGGACTGCTAAGGCTGGCCTGGGTCAGTCCTTTTTGCAGATGCATTAAACCCCCTTTTCAGTGAGTATAGCTTACATGATGTAGTAATAGTAGGAGTAGCGGTAAGCTTTGTGATAGAAACATACAATAATAGATTTTTTTAGTATTTGATATATCATACCTGGCCCTGTAAATAGATTTAATCTGAAAATTTCATGTTGCTTCAAGGTTTATTATCTTCTGAAACCAATTTGCACATACATGCAAGGTTTGCATGGATCACATATATTGAGGTCAAATACATGAAAGCAGAACCTCAGTGGTAAAGCAGTCACTCAGCTTGGATTGCAAGTTTGAATCCAGGCCTTGCCAAAATTTTTTTCTTAGAATTTATCAGAGCCCTTGAAACCGATAATTTCTTTCTCGCAGCTCAACATTAGAGTCGTAGTCTATAAAAAGGGGCTTTTAATGCATCTGCAAAGAGTATTGACCAATGTCAGCCTGGGCAGTCTGTGCAGGCTGAATTGGAGAAACATTTTGCTGTTTGTAAATTTTCTACATGTCCAAGGACCATTCTACCTCATGATTCAGTCTGTTGTTCTACAAAGTGGATTTTATGGATCCATAATTATGTGATGACTTGCTTAATATAATGCATTACAGAGATGCATTTACCCTAAAGCACTGGAACCAACTTAGGTTGTTTTTGTGGACAGTGTAGATCAAGAAAAGACTGCACAAAAAGTGCAGTCTGATCATGGATCTACTTTGTCCACTACTTTGGTACATACTCTGGCCCAAACAACCTGGAAATACCAATATTTGGGCTATTTTGACTCACTGAAAAGGTCCATTTCATTAATTCAGCATTCTAAGTGTTAAACCTCTTTTTTCCCCAAAGCACCACTCACTGTTTTACCATGGTTGAAAAAAGGTAGTGGTTTGGAAAATGTCTTATGGTTAGATTTGGTGTAAGAAACACAGAGAATGCATAGATAGGTGCACCGGCCACTTAGATATTACTGAAATACTATTGCTTATATATCTATAAACAAATAAATGTATTTTTCTCCAGTTAGTATTTTATACTTTTTTTTAAAGCAACTAGCACTAGTTGTAGAAGGATGGAGAAAGAGGGATGCAGAAAAAGATGAGCTTTTGAATACAATGCAGCAAGAGAAATGTGAAGTGGAAAATAGCCTACAGAAACAACAGGAGGTAATGCTTTCAGAAATCTTTCATACTAGAGGGGAACAAAAATCTTGGGTGTCAGTTTTCCAAACAATCTCTTATTTTAACCACTTCATAAAAAAACTCCCAAACACACTTTAGAAAAAAGGAAAAATAAGCCAGCAATATTTTCTGCCATGTCTTAAACACATTCAATCTTTTGAGCAACAGTTAATTTGCTGTCTTCAGATGCTTTCAAATGGGACTAATCTGAATGTTGTTTTGTAAAATTTGTATTGAAATCTTTTCCACTGGCCATTAATCTGTTTACAATTGCTGGTGTTAAACAAACACCCAATCTTACCATAATAAGTAATCTATTGCATTAGCTCAAAAAGACATTTGAGCCATGCTATGACAAAAAGAGGTTTAATACATTTCCTTTATACATTATACCAAGCAAGTCATCACATTATCTTAATTAATAAAATCAATTTGTTTTAAATACGACCGACTCATGAGGTAAACTGGTTCTTTGAGCTGCAGGAAATTTATCAGTAGCAGAAATTTGTGACCCAAGTAACCCTGCACTTACTGCACAGGCTGACCTTGGTCAGTACTTTTTGAAGATGGGATAAACCCTCTTTTCAAAGAGCATGGCTGATTTATAGAATGGACAGGTTTATTACATAACTATGTGTGTCTTTTACAGATGATTAGTCAGTTTGAACACGACATGTCAGAGGCTGTAGAAGCCTTGAGACAAGAGAGAGAAAAGTCCACTCAGACTATTGATGAAATGAAGGAGAAGGTATGATACTACTCAACCCTTTACTCCACAATCCATAGCTTTAAAGACCCTTAGGAAGAAAGCTTTTGAAAACATTGTGGGAAAAGGAGAAAATGCTGGTGACCAGCATTTTCTCCTTTTCCCACAATGTTTTCTACCCTATCAAAGACAAATTCTATTATTTGAGTCATATCTAAATTGTCATCTGCAAATTCTTTCAATTGGAGCGAATCTAAATTTTTTGCATGTGTTAAAGAGTTATAGATGGTATGAAATTCTAAAATGAGGACATTAATATGATAGATGGAAATCAAGAAAAGCTCAAAAGTTCAGAAGTTAATGCATTAGGTTTATAAAATTATATTTATACGACTTACCTGATTTGAACAAAAAAAAAAGTTTATTAGCATTGACCATGATTTCATAATATAATTAAGAAGTAGATGTAATTGAATTTTTTTCTCGTAAAAGCTATGTAATTATATATACATACAATAAACTACAGCAAATGGAAACAAGGCAACCTTTTGAAGGAAGGGAAAAGTATATTTTCATTAGTATGGATGATATATTGTGGGAAAAAGAGCAATTCCAAGCAATGGCCACAATTTCCACAATTTGTCCAAAGCTTTGCATAGCGTATGCAGTGAAAATTGGTTTTGTGCAGTACTGTCAAGATTTTAAACTTGAATGATAACTATTCACAGATTGCTGAATCAGAGAGAATCAAATCACATTCAGAAGAACTGCTGAGTGCAGAAAGGGAGAAATGTGAACTGATACAGCAAGAATGTGACAATCTGAGAGAATCTAGGGAAACTTTGGACAAAAAGCTGGAGCAGATGCAGCGACGACTTCACAGGGTAAGGTTTTGAATGTTATTCAGAAATAAGGAATGAATTTCTGTATCTTCAACTTTTAACATGCAATAAGATTTTATACTTGTCCAAACTGAAAGCATTTGATGACTACAAACAAAATGTGTCTTGAATGAAACTAAATGAGTATAGAACATTGTGTGATAAGGTGAAAATGCCAATCACTTCTTTTCCCACAGTGTTTTCATAAAGCATTCTTCACCAGGGTCATTAAAATTTGCTGTTGTTTAGTAAAGAGTTAATGAGATAATAAATATGAATGGTTTTAATATTTATTTACAAATTAAAGACTCAGTAGCTGCCAAAAAAAAAAAAAGAAAAGAAAAATGGTGTTAAAGTGATTTAAGAAAAGCCTTCACATTTTTGAGTGGTCTGATCTTGATCCAGACTGTCAGTGTAGATATTATAGGCCCACTAAGTGTTACAAGTAAATTACTTTGACTATTACAGGAGCAGGACGAATGGTTCCAGAGGGAACAAGAATTGTTACAGAGGATTGAAGAAGTTGGGGAGAAAAATGCAAAAATCTTGCAAATGGAAAAGGTGAGAAAAGATTGATGCCCTATTCACACTCTCATTTGCAGATAATATAATATTGTTTAAACTGTTGATATCAAAAACTGTCCTATGTAATATGAAACTGATTTTCAGTTTGGTTTAAAATGACTCTTTTTAAACTTACCCAGATTATTTTAATCATTAGAAACTTGACTTCTATTGTAAGTGGTAGAAATTCAATTATCTAGTAGCATAGCTGTGTAAAATCATCAATCAGAGTGAGATAGGGATAGGTGTTCAACATCCCAAGTTTGAGCTCTTGAGTCATGTTCAAATGACTGAGCCATGCTCTGTGCATAGGGGATTTAATGGATCTGCAAAATGTGTTAAACCTAATCACCCTTCTGGGTTGAAACATTTTGCTTTTAGTAAATTTCCAGCATGTCCAAGGATAATTCTACCTCATTATACCTCTTGGTTCAGCAGGGATTTAGGCAAATGGGTCTATCTTATGGACAACCCGCTTGATATAAACCCCATTTCACATAGCATGACTCAAACATACGTACAGTTTTCATTTGATTTACATGCTAGTGGCAACATCTCCAAATGTATATCGCTTTATGACCTGTAGAGCATTCTCGTCTCGCATTGGTGTCGTGTTGAGTATTTTTCAGATTTCTTTGCTTATACAAAGGCATAAATTTACTGTCATTCACAAGAGAAAATGTTAATTAAGAAATGAAGAGAACTTTTTTTGTTTTCATGGAGGTATGAAAAAAAAACCTAATCACACTGTATGAAACCGCGAAGCGGTTTCATACAAAAGTGTGATTAGGTTTTTTTTTCATACCTCCATGAAAACAAAAAAAAAATTCTCTTCATTCCTTATAATTCAATATCACAGACAACAAATATGCACTTAAGTTCTACTCTAACTGCTTTTTTTGTAAATCCAACATTGCGTATTTATTTAAAGTCCATTTCATTGATAATTCTTAGCGCGGTAAATCAGCTCGTTCATGCCGTAATAATGACGTAATTCATGACGTCATTATAGTATTGAACATTTGCAGATTTAGTCGATTCATTATTAGAAGTAGATCTACAATACGCTAGAATTAAGTTGAAAATAAGATTGTTAGAACCCAGCAAAGTGACAATGAGTTTTCAGTTCTCTCTTTGAAATTACTGTTGGATTTCTTTTTCGATATTCAGAGAAAATAAATTCAGCTAGCAATTTGAACTTCGGACTCGATATAGATCTAAAATCAGAAAGAAAAAACATTATGGAATCTCGTATACATGTTTGTTTACATTTTTTTGAATGCAAAAGTAGTTCCGGCACTGCTAATTTTTTTTTTCATGGAGCTATAAAAAAAATTTTTCAGCCAATCAGAACTCGCCAATGTTCATGAAAAAAATTAATATTGAATTATTACAATATAAGGCAAAAGATGTTTCATGTTTTCTCCATTTTTCATAGGCCAAGAATGAGGAACAAGATAAATTGGTAGAGGAAGTTGTTGAACAACTCCAAGAAGCAAACAATACTGTGAAAAAACTAGAAATGGAACTGGATGCTGCTTTGAGAGAAAAGGTAATATAGGTGCTAGATGCAGAGATACAAAAGGTAGTTTTTTGTTGTCAGAGAAAACAGTTACATATTGAATTAACTCATAAGCATCACAAACAAATTTGCAGCAGACAACTTCGAAAAATTATTGTGATCAAAATTGTTACAGGAGATCACTTCTGCCTTACTGCATAGCCAATTTTTGTATAGATTCAGTACCTAGCAACTGCCTTAGGCAGAATTCTCTTTCACTCAGCAGTTAGTGTATTGGTCTTTTAAGCCTCGATAAGCAAGGATCTTAACTGCATTGGTTCCAATCCCAGCCAGGGCAGTTTGTATTTGAGCTATGCGTTTGTTGGGAACTTTTATATTTGTAAGAAAAATGAAGTTAAGATCAAATTTTTATCTCCTGAAATTCATTTCATGCAGGTGTCTCTAGAAATAAGGAAAACAAGTAAAGTCAAGATGAAGAAGGTTTAACTCTTTATCACACAATAGAGTATTAGACGCATCCAAATTGAGAGCATTTTCAGACAAATCAAATGCTGCTTCAATGATTGGATTTGTCTTGAAAAGGGTAGAAAGCATTGTTTGAAAAGGAGAAAATGCTGGTGAGCAGCATTTTCTCCTTGTCCTACAATGCCCTCAAAAATCTTCTCCCTCGGGGTGGATAAACTCAATATTGTGTGGTAAAGGGTTAGTGTATGAATATATAATTATATAGCTAAATAGCCAGCAAAGCGTGCTTTGTAATGTTAATTCTTACTTCTGTTTAAAACATTTAAGGAGAGCACTAAAGTTGAAATGGGCATCATGGAAGCAAAGTTTGAGAATGCTCAAAGAGTTTTAGAAACAGACCTCCAGGCACAGATGGAAAAACAGGTAAATATAAATGAGTCATGCTCTGTGAAAAGGGGTTTTAATGCATCTGCAAAAGGTATCGACCCAGGTCAGCCTGCACAGTCTGGGTTGATACCTTTTGCTATTGGTCAATTTTCTACATGTCAAAGGACCATCCTACCTCAGGATTGAGTCGATTGCTTGACCAAATGGTTTTTATGGATCAAGAATTATGTGATGACTTTCTTAATCATCACAGATATACATTTAACTATCTTTTGCCAGCGCATGTTGAATTATTAATGATATTTTCAGAAAAGCACTGTGTTGTCAAATAACTGCTTGTTACCTCGGCTGGTGTAGAAGAAAATTTGAATTATTGTAATAGCCCTGTCTTCCTCACCGTCATCATCTTTTGAAAACTTGGATATTTTCCTATATCCGTGTTACTATTGCAAGGAGATCTCGTCAGACTTACGTTAGTTGTTACCTATGGAAAGGGGAACCCATACAAAAAGGTTAGATAGTTGGAAATGGTTTTGATGCAGTTATTACACTTTATCGACTTCAGATTTTCACTGGAAAAGCAGTTGAAGTCAGGCATTGGCTAACTTTGTATTTGGCAGCCTGTTGGTTCCTACTGCTATCCGTCTGTTCCAACCATTGATCATAGAGATAGAATTGGCATCTAAGATTTACACTTAGACCTTTGATTAAGTATTCTCTGCAAAATTGGAGTTGATATTGCAGAATTTGGTATGTTTCCCTATGCAGAAAATGTAAATTTTTGTTGCACTTACTACAGCAAGCAGGTGCAACATAGGTTTCAAGTTTGTTTTAGGTCTTTAAGTTTGTCTCTGAACACAGTGTAGATGATCATATTTTACAAATGTGGAGCCTGATCTTGGATCTACATTTTGAGTACCTCAGAGCAGAACAGTGTAATATTACAGTGCATTATGTGGGATTTTATTTTAGACTAAATACCAGTTGAAATAATTTAGTAGTCTAAGGGCTACTTGCTTCTTTGACTTTTACCTTTGGGTTTTTTAGATTGCAGAACAGATACAGGATGTTCAAACAAGATACGAGAAAGTTCAGGATGAGATAAGAGAGAAACATAAATCCCAGATACTAGAATTGTCACAGAGACATAGCAGAGAGATAGAGAAACAGCTGGCTGTGTTTAAAGATGAGTTAGCAAAAAAGGAAGATGATTTTAGGAAGCAATTTCAAGAAATGGAAACTAGGTTAGTTTAATATGAGGCTTTTTTATTATAGGATGGTTTTTACCTGAGACCTTGATCCAGGGTTCATAATCACCAACCAATCATTAGTTCATTCCAAGTCTAATTCTAGATTTTGAAAGTAAAGTAACTTCTGATTGGCTATAGCATTTGGTTTAACCAATCAGAAATTGCATTATTTTCAAATTTAGAAAATTCTTGAGAATAATACTAAGAATGTTTGAAAGAATAGTTCATGTAATGGGGACCCAGATCCCTAAAATTTGGTCCATTAAGTCTTCACCACACAATCCTGAGTGTTAACGACTCTGTAAAAGAAGACTTTTAAAAACATTGTGGAAAAAAGAGAAAATGCTGGTAAGCAGCATTTTCTCCTTTTTCTAAAATGTTTTCTACCTTATGAAAGACAAATTTCATGTTTTGAGTAAAATTAATATATCATCTGCAAATTAAAAGGTTACAGGGCAAAGCAATCGAAGATTCTCTCAAACCTTGGTAGATATAATTTCTCTATACTTTTTTCTACTTCAGACTTTTAGAGTATAGGAATGAAAACTCGGAGCTCAAGCTAGCAAAGCAGAAGTTGGAGTCTACAAGGTAGTATGAATTCTTTACACATTGATAAGTTTGATTGTGTACTATGAGACTAAAAATTTTATATACAATTTGTTCTCATATGTTGTATGCAGTCATTGTTATTGGAGGATGATTATATGATAATTTTTTTGTTTGTTTGCCTGGTGTTTGACTCAATTTTTGACATTATTTCAGTTATATCACAGTGGGCAATGCATCTATCCATGCTTTCCTTGAGTTTCAGTACCAGTACTCTGTACAATGTTCTTGCGAAGCCACTGGCTGCTTTCCAACATAACCATTATCAATACAATGATCAGCAGTGAGAGAGGAATGATTCCTGTCAGACTGACTATCATTACTCCGCAGAAAGAAATTTGCAGATCTAGGGATTTGAACCAGTGATCCCCTGATCTCAGGTCCTGTAAGCTACCCACAGGTTTTGGATTATACACTAGATCTGTATCCAAGAATAGCCAAGTCGTTAGTTGATATTTAATCCTAAGAGAGCTGAAGACAACTTAAGTTGACTCTCTAGATAGTTTAGAGCAAGTTATGATCACACAGAAAAAAAAAATGTAGTTTTCATTTGTTTCAGCATTTCAATACTGTTAGAACTATAAATATGAGCCACGCTATGTGAAAAATGCGTTTAATGTATCTTTTAAAAGTATTGACCCAGGTCAGCCCACGCAGGCTGACTTTGGCTGAAACTTTTTGTTATTAGTCAATTTTCTACATTTCCAAGGACCATTCTACCTCTGGGTGCAGCAGATTGTTATACAAAATGGATTTTATGGATTCACAATCATATGATGACTTGCATGGTAATGCAATGGATCACACAGATATATTAAAGCCCTTTTTCGCAGAGCATGGCTCCTGACTATATGAGATGTTGTGTTAAATGCCATTTCAAAAGGATTGCAAAAGAGAGTGTTTTCCAACTTTTTTGACAACAGTATGGGAAAGGGACCATTTTCAATGGACTCTTTTCCAAATGACAAAAATGTAAACTTGTCGAAAGCAGTTGCAGATGGCAAATTTAAATGCAGCTGAAATAATGGAATTTGTCTTTGGTAGAGTAGAAAACATTGTGAGAAAAGGAGAAAATGCTGGTTACCAGCATTTTCTCCTTTTCCCACCATGTTTTCAAAAAAGGCTTCTTCCTTAGAATTGTTAAAATCTGGGATTGTGTGGTAAAGGGTTAACAAGCATTTGCTCCTTTTTCCATAATGTTTTTAAAAGCTGTCAACAATTTAGGTTTATAAATGCCGTTATTGCGTAATATATAAATGAGTTTAAAATCCTTTTCATTCTTTTTAGATTGGAAATTCTTACTAAACTACAGTATGCTATGCAGACTCAATGGAATGAGGCCCTCTCACTGCTTGCTGCAACTCCTCAACGAAAGGTTTGTTCAGTTATCATTTTAAAGATACATCCTTACAGCTAAAGAGAAAAAAACGCTGTTGAAACTTGAAAGTGTGTAGAATGGCTCAGCTGTGTAAACAGATAAATCACCAGCATACTAATATGCATATGTATGTGATGTGAAGGATAGAAAAACACAAGGGATTTGTACTGATTTAAAACGGGAAATGACAACAGCTATTGCCTGTAAGGCCTCCAAAGCATGAGATGCATTTAGTATCCATGGTAATCTGTGTAATTTTGCAGCCATCAGGAGCAATATTTGCCATGAAGATACAAGAATGATTGTAGTTTCAGAAAATAAGGATAACATGGGTTAAAAACTGGCTGAAAACTCTCTGAAAACGAGAATAAATTCTCTTTAATTCATAATAATGTGCAACTTTCTTAATATAATGCATCATGGAGATGCATTAAACCTTATTTTGTGAGAACACCACTCATTTCGTTTTGAAATGATAAAAGTTTAAAATTTCACCATTCTATACTTAAAAAACAATTTTATGTCTCTTCTATTACAGTTTACCATTTATAAGAATTATTTATGTTTTATTTTATGTGTTCTAACCATAAAACTGTTTCGCTTACCCCTTATCAAGTTAACCAAAATGGCTGCTAAACTATAGATGGTTTGATTATTTGTTCTGTTGATGGACATTTAAACAAAGATTACTTTTTTACAAATTAGTTAAAATCTCAATAAATGCAATGGTGTCAATGTCATATCTTTGTTGAAAACAGATATTATGTTATATCTATAACTGTTTGCAGCCCTGTCAAAAATGGCCCCATCCTAGAGGTCATATGTTTATTTCTAAGGGTAAGATGCCCAGCAATTTGGTTATTATGCTCTATTGTTTATGAATAAGTTCATCGTTTGTTTCAGAACCCAAACAACACGGCCATAACTGAAGATGAGAGTAATATATCTACCATCAGTGTACAACCAAGTTTGTCATCCGTAAGTTTTAACCTGCCTGCCAGATCTGCTTCAAACAAGATGTCTGATAAGTCATTACCAAGCCAGACTGGATCTCAGCAAGGACGTGGCAGCCCAGAACACTCAGCCAATCAGGATGTAGAGTTTTATTCAAGAACCAATGAGACAAGTCCTAACAAAGGGCCAAGAATCAATCAGAGAAGTCCTACAAAAGAAGGGGATGGAGCTATGAGACTGGATGAAGGTACAGATAATGAAGGGACTGTAGAGGATACTGCACTTTCTCATATGAGAGAATTTCAAGACTATATGAATAGGTAGATATAACTCGTGTGACTGTATGTCATTCTGACAGTGTCCATCTAGAAACTGAGGGGGGAATTTTTTCCCCCTCCATCCAAAAAAAAGGGGGGGTTTTAAAAAAATTGGGGGGATAATTCTGATACAAAGAATAATTGCCTAGATCTGTAGCCTAGTCAGTAATGTTCAGAGCTTGCAAAAAGGGGGTTTGCTCTTTCAAATTCCATGCATGGCGAATTTTTTATCAAGGATTGATTATAGTCATTGCAACAGGATTAGTTCCTCTCTCACTGCTGATCACTGTTTCGAAAATGGTTATGTGGGAAAAGTGCCAGTAGAAATTTGTCCCCTAGGGAAAGATGCTACAGGAAACATGAAATTTGAAACAGTACTATATAGCTAGAATTTCTCAACAATAAATGCTCATAATACATTAATATTTGAGCCATGCTCTGGCAAAGGGGGGTTTAATACTTCTCCTTGATGTGTTATTCCTAGCATGTCATTCACCTAATTATTTATCCATAGAAACAATTTTGTCTAACAACAGACTTAGTCATGAGGTAGTATGATCCTTGAACATGCAGATAATTTACAAACAGCAAAAGGTTTCAACCCATATCAGACTGATGGGACTGTGCAGACTGACATGGGGTGATACCTTTTCACAGAACATGACTTTTTTCTTTTCTGTTTTTGTAGACTTTCAGAAACACCACAGTGGATTTCTGCACTAACAAGACCAGGCCAGGATTCAGATGTACAGAGAAGTGTTTCTCATGATATTTCTCTGTTGCTATCAACATACTTAACTCAGCAACCTCCAGAGGTTAACAGCCAGTCTAGACAAATCCCACTTAACCCACCATCCAATCAGAGCATTGTAAATAGTCAGCAATCAAATCACAAGATATCTTCACTTCCTTCACAACCATCCAATCAGCTTCCATTTTCAAATTACACCAGTGATTCAAGTCAAAGTAAAGTAGCTAATCAGGGAACAGGTAACAGACAGTCCAAGGAGCAACAGCTTGATGTTTCTAGTCACAGTGAAGCCATGCCTGTTAATGAAACAACAGAGATGGTAACACCTCCAAGGGAAAGAAACAATTCCTACCAAACAAGAAACTTTACAGAATCTCAACTTCAAAACAATGCCTCAAATAGTGTACTATTTGGCGGTATGGTGCAGAGTTCTAGTCCGATGTATGAGGACTCAGGAATGTCACGTGCTGTAGCAATTAGACCACCACAGCAGGGGGAAGATCCATACTTACATGATGATAATGAATCAGTCATTTCTAGTAAGTGTTTGTTTGGTGTTAAACTCTGTACCACACAATCATGACTTTTAAGGACCCTACAGAAAAACCCCTTTGAAAACATTGTGGGAAAAGGAGAAACTGCTGGCAACCACGTTTTCTACCCTTCCTAAAATGAATATCAATGTTTGCATCACATTTATTTGTCCTCTGGAAATGCTTTGAGTTTGGATGAGTCTTTTATTTTGTTGTTTGGCAAAAAGTTAATGCAATTTTCAATAATATTTCAATAATCTGTAAGCAATTTTCAACAATATTTCAGTTATCTCTAAGCAGCCAGTGCACCTATCAATGCATTCCTTGTGTCAACTTTTACCAAGCTTTTGGTGAAACACTGTTTCCAAGATTCTATCCCACAATAATTATTGCAACAGACAACCTTTATTAGAAAGTGAAGATCAGGCTGTATATGTATAATTATACATGTACACTGTATATGAGCCGTAGTCTCGCAAATACGGGGTTTAACTCTTTACCCAACAACAAAAGTTTAGACTAGTCAAATTGAAAGCATTTGCAGACCACATATTAAATGTGACTGAAATTCGTTTTGGGAAGGGCATTTGAATAATGGTCTGCAAATGCTTCCAATTTGGACAAGTTTCTGTTATTTTGTCATTTCATAAGAGAGGTAAAGGCAAATGGCTGTGCTTGCTATGTTGGGGTATCATTTTGCAGAGCCATGTTCAATTGATTTTCAATTTATTTGTTGTTGCCACTGATTGCCCAGACAGCCATTAGTTATGTTATGAGGGAGATTGCAAGACACAAGACATAACCTATCCTAGGTAATGCCTAGTTCTTGGACATTGGATAAAACCATCACACAGGACATCAGTTTAATATCTCATCTGAAGAACTATTTGTAATTTTAAATGGCCAGCAAGACATGGTAAGATGAACTCTCACCCCTAATACTACTGAAATACTATTCAACTTTTTACCACATAACGAATTCTAGACTTGTCAAAATTAATTATTTATGTGCAGAGGACATGAGCCCAAAGGATTGGATTTATCTCTTAAAGCTTAGAAAACATTGTGGGAAAAGGATAAAATGCTGGTTACCAGCATTTTCTCCTTTTCCCACAATGTTTTGAAAAGCTGTAAGCTTAGAAAACATTGTGGGAAAAGGATAAAAAAAAATGCTGGTTACCAGCATTTTCTCCTTTTCCAACAATGTTTTCAAAAGCTTTCTTCTTCTGGGTCATTTAAGGATAGAGCACCCTTGTGCAGATTCCTGTAACATTGCTTTTCATCTCCGAAAAACGTACGGATTTGGCTTAGACTCGGGTAATCCTTAATCGATCGGGCGATAGATAATGGTTCCCTGCATCATTCACGGATTACCGGAGTCTTAGCTGAAACCGTATGATGAAAGGCGATGTTACACATATCCAATTATGGTGCCCTATCCTTAAACACAAGTTTGTGTGGCAAAGGTCTAAAGTAGGGTGGTATACCTTTTGAATAAGCTATCATACAATTATAATGTGTGTCAATATTTCAGGTATAGCTGGAGGACAGATGGGTGGGTTCTTCCAAGGTGGACAATGTTTCTCTCCACCCACTAGGCAGAGGAGGGACAGTTTTAATGATTCCGCAGAGGATCTGAACAGACATACAAGCAGGTCTGTATTTAATCATTTCCCATACAGTACAGACCATATTAACCTTTTACCACACAATCCCGATTTTCAACAACCCTGAGGAAGAAGTCTTTTGAAAAAATTGTGGGAAAGGGAGAAAATGCTGGTAACCAGCATTTTCTCCTTTTCCGACAAAGTTTTCTACCCTATCAAGGACAGATTCTATCATTTGAGCTACATTGAAATAGTTGTCTGCAGATGCTTTGAATTTGGTGAAGTCTTCAGTTTTGTCATTTGGACCTTTGGTAGAGAGTGAAATAGGATCTTACTTTTGACTTTACAGTATACTACAGTTTACAATGGACGTTAAAATCTAAGATAATGGTTAAAACTAATGAAAAGTGTCAGCTGATTGATTGTATAGGTTTTAACACCATTATCAACTTCATTTTAGTTACATTGTGTTGGCCATTGCACCTATGCAGGCTTTCCTGAAGTTTCTGTTACCAGTATTTGGCACAATATTTTCCCCAAGCGACTGGCTGCTCTCCCACATAACCATTGTCAAATCAATGATCAGTGGTGATAGAGAAATGAATTCTGTCACAATTACTGTCATCAGTCATGAGAAAGAAATTAGCCGAGCCAGTGTTCGAACCAGCAACCCTTTGTTCAAAAGTCTTGTATGCAACTGACCATACTCTGGGCTTGGGAAAAGTATCAGTAAAAAGCAAAATTTTCAAATGTAAACTTGTTTTTTCAAGCTTTTTTTTTCATTTTTGATGACCTATTGATTTCACATTGATCACAACTTTACATGTGACCTGCATTATGGAAAAAGGGGCAATGATTATGAAATAACTTTTTGTTATTGGTCAATTTTCTGCATGTCAAAGGACCATTCTGCCTCAGGATTCAGGTGGTTGTCAGACTAAATGGATTTTAGAAATCCATATTTGTATGATGACTTGCTTGTGGTTGTCAGATTAACTCTTTACCACACAATGACGACTTTTAACGACCCTGAGGAAGAAGCCTTTTGAAAACATTGTGGGAAAAGGAGAAAATGCTGGTTACCAGCATTTTCTCCTTTTCCCACAAAGTTTTCTACCCCATCAAAGAAAAATTGTGTCATTTGAGTCACTATAAAATTGTTGTCTGCAAATGCTTTCAATTTGGATAGGTCTAAAATTTTGCCATGTGGTAAAGGGTTAAATGGATTTTAGGGATCAAAAATTATGTGATGATTTGCTTGGTATGATGGATCAGGGGGATACATTAAACCCCCTTTTGCCAGAGCACGGCTCAATTATTTAACATTCTAACATGACACATGAATTCAGCTCTATAAACACAGTGCAACGAAAGCGTGGTAAAATCTGTGTCATTCTATATAGAGTGACGTCATTCTGTATAAAGTAAGTAAGTTATTCAATGGGATATAATCTGCATCCGCGTTTTTACTCTAAGTATGAAGTTGTTTTCCTTTCGTTAAGAGTTAGTCATGTTAGAATCGAAATAATCTTCTTTCTATCGTGGTTTATCATAGTCATGTTAGAATCGAAATAATCTTCTTTCTATCGTGGTTTATCATTCAATAAACCACGTTGTGAGTTATGAGGCGCAATGAGTAAACCACTCGGGCTATCACCCTCGTGGATTATTTATTGTGCCTCATAACTGACAACTGTGGTTTATTGAACGATAAACCATGATAGAAAGGAGATTATTTCTTAAATAATGCTTTCGAAAATATCCTGTATTGATTGGTTTCAGGAGTTTATAAAAAACTCCGATATCATATACACATGTTTATAAATGAAATATTCATTTTATAAGGCTAAATGAAGACTACAGCCATTTGTCAGAGAGGGTGAGAAAACATGAAACGCATCAGAACGATCTACAGAAATATATACAAATGGTATGTACATGTTATCTATTACACTCAAATTGTTCATTTGTCTTTTTATGTCATCATGCTTTTTTAATGTTCATGTGGTTGGTCAATTGATTAATTGATTGAATGATCTTTTAAGTCACTTTTACTTCAGTCATAGCACAGAGACAGCTCCCTTATTCATGTATGTCTTAGTTTTCACCAGTACTAAGCTAGGGCTCTGAAGTGGGACATTGCTACGAAAAACCCAGTGCTTCAAGTGAGGTTCGAACCAGGGGTCTCCTGGTTACAAGTCCTACACTTTAGTACGTAGTAGACAGGACCCCATGGTTGGTCAAACAATACCCTGCCAAATAGTGGGGTAACTCTTTTCATGTCTTCTGCATTGTACTTGACATGAAAGATGGAAAAACTACCCTCAGTTATAACTACATGTATTTTATTTTGTATTTCAGTTACTTGGCAAGCCACAAAGTGATTCTAGAGGTTCCAAGAATGTATCTTTGGAACATAATGAGTCCATACTCTCACAAGGTATGTCTGTAAGATAGTGTCTTTTTTATGGATTCAGTTCTTCACTGTTTATCAGTGACAAAATTGAAGATTTGTCTAAATTGAAAGTATCTGCAGATGATACTTGTACCTTTATCACACAACAAAATTCTTTACTTGTCCAAAAATAATGGTTACCAGCATTTTCTTCTTTTCTTACAATGTCTTCAAAATATCTCTTTCTCAGGGACATTTAAACTGGGGACTTGCTGCTTTCTTTCTTTTCATCTGTCTTTCCATCCATCTTTCCTTCCCTACATCCATCTGTCTGTATCATCCTTCAATCTTTTTTTCTTTTTTATTAGAAAATTATGCCTTTTTGGTCATGGGATATCATTTCCTCAACACAAAAAGTTGTTTCACCATTGTCACTAGACAAGTATTTAGTTTAAACATATTTAGTTTGCATCGATTAAGAAACAAGTTCATACAACTTGTACTAATCTACGATTCGTGGTGTCCATTGTCAGTGGTGTCCATGGTCATGAGGCAGAGTGTTGGCCTCATAACCATAAGGCAGGGGTGTGGAAATCTTGAAATTTTCTACTTGTCCATGGACAAGTAAATCTAGAAAATCTACTTGTCCGTCAAATAAGCTTACTTGTCCAAAACAAAACAATTTTAAAGGGCACACAAAGACCTAACTGAATGTACCGTAGTTTGTAGATAATGATGTTTTTTTAACCATTTAAACTTGCTTTGTTTAGGTTTTTAAAAATAATAATGAAAATAAATCAAACAAACCTTTACGGGGCTTTTTTTCCAAAAAATTGGGAAGGGGCCTTAGCCTTTCATTTTGGGATATTCAAGCGTGATTTTGGCCAAATTGGGAAAAAGCATACTTGACTTTCAAGGTACATCAATAAAACAAATTAATGGCACTGTACATACATACAGTAAATAGAAAGGTGCAACAATTTAATAATTGAAAAAGATTCAACAGAATAACTGCTTAAACCATGACCAAATATCTCAGTGTTTGCACTTACAGACCTTTTTAACACTACTGTGGTACACCCATGGTTGCCGGAGTTAATACTTTTGCAGAACTGCTTACCAGCCATCATATGATACAAGGGAATCATTATCTGTGGAAGTTAAAAGGCTAGGCTTGGTTATTGTGTATGGAGATGTAAAGTTTGCATCATGTGCAGTGATAACAATTGTCTAGTTTTCAGACAACGGGAGATCGGCGATGTCCGACAGACACGGCACTTCAGATTGAGACTCAGTTTGCGGAGATTTGATTACCTGCAGATGGATCTGCAAAGAATTTGAACGTTTCACGCCGAAAATAAAAAGGCTGCGCTGGCCTTTATCGTCTACAGCCCTTTTAACAAACTTTTTGTAATGTTTCCCGGTTCTTGACATGGTTTTACTTGGATACAGCGTGTTTGGTTTTCTTTCAAATACGTTTACTGCAACCGAGTAAAAATGTGTTCAACAGTGTTAAATTAAGACAACTTCTATTGTCAGCTGTAAGTTTTAGCGAACGACAAAAAAGAATTTAATATTGAATGATAGGGAAATGACAACCGCGTCAAGTCTACGTGCGGTGTTATAATGTGCAAAAAAATAACTCGGTTCGGTTATGGTTGCCTCCATTAAACAAACCAAATGGCGCCAAGAAACCACAACATTTCGGCCGTACTGCAGCGCAGTCAAAATCAATAAAAAGCCTGCGTAGGCCATAAAATCAGAGTCAGCAAAATGTTTTTTGATTCTAGATATCTGGAAAGAGTTTATCATATTTCGGTTTAAAAATGTTGTTGTTTACGAAGTGAGACGGAGAGAACATTTCTATTTCACAAGGATATGTTATATAAATACAGATCTTTACTTTCAATTTCCTCCTCGTTTCCTACTTGTCCGCGGACGAGTAAACTGCAAAAAGCCACTTGTCCGATGTAAAATTTACCCGAGTCGGACGAGTCGGACGTAGGATTTCCGCACCCCTGCATAAGGTCCCGAGTTCGATACCTGGGAGCGGGTGTCAGCTTTGGGATTGCTTTATTGGCCCACACATTCGGCTCGAGTACTGATGTAGTTCCCAGCAAGCAGAATCAAGACAAGTATTTCAAAATACAGCATCAGATTCTTGTGGAAAAAAATCAATCTTCAAGGTTTTTGTTTCATATTTTTTTTCACATTTTAATGTAAAGTCATAAATCATTTTTGTTTTAAACAAGATATAACTGGCAGAGAACAAATGTTTCTTTTCATGTCTCTACTTCTTTTTGAAGATCTGGATTTGAATGATACAGCTCAGGCAGCCCAGCTTCAAAAAGAGCTAGACAGAATTCAGGAACTTCGTGAAAGACAGGTAAGAAAAGCTATTGTGAATGAATGAGCTCTTAACAACATGATGGTATTATACATCTACTGTATACGTGGATATATACGCGTGTCGAAAAATTTGTGAATTCCTGATTATGGACATTTGGCGTTTGGAAATGTTTGCGAATTTAAAACACTTGTTATTTATTGGTATATTTGTGGTAAAATACGCAAACAGAAAAGATTGCGAATTCTTTAAATTCGCGAAATCGCAAAATTTTCCACAAAGCAAAAATTTCCACTTATACAGTATCCAGATTGTATGCGTTTTCATTGGACCAATTATCTCTTTACTAAAAACAAAATTTTGGACGTGTCTGAATTTGAAGTGTTTTCAGATAACAAATTACATGTAAAGCTCAAATAATTCTTTCTGTCTTTGATAGGATACAAAACATTGTAGGTAAGGAGAAAATGCTGGTTATTGTAGAACTATGACCTTTTTACACCGTTGCAGTTAAAAGCTTTTGAAAGCAGTGCAGGTAAAGACCAAAAAAATTGATATTTGTTAAGCAACATCAACTGTTAGTGCTGAAAGATTTCTATCAAAGTTAGGTCCCTTGGACGAAATAGCCCTGCATGTGGCCACATGTTTTACATATTCACAGTACAATGTTATAAAATTCCAAAGAATCTCAATTTTCTATAACCACATGGCCTAGAGTTTTGGCACTTTGTGTATGTAGAATGACTGAAATATCTTTTATCAAACTTATTTAACCTTTTAGCAAACAAAATTTAAGACTTGCCCTAATTGAAAGCATTTGCAGATGAAAAATTAAATGTATCTCAAAAACTTTAAACTTGTTTTCAACAGGGAAGAAAACATTCTGGAAAAAGGAGAAAATGCTGGTTACCAGAATTTTCTCCTTTTCCCACAATGTTTTCTAAGGCCTTTTCCCTAAGGGTTGTACAAAGTCGGGAGTTAATTAACATGTCATGGATCAAGGATTGCTTCCCTCTGCCAGGATGTCCATTTGTTTTTCATAGAGTTGTGTATGAAATATTTCAAGCCATTTTATCTTAAAGGAGAATGCCTAGAGACTTGATATTTAGTTTGAAACCCAGAACATGCGTGAGTTAGTGAGCTTTTACTGTGATATGACTCGAATAATGTTGAAAGTGGCATGCAACACTGATCAATCAACCTGTCAATCTGTTTATTGTGTTTTAACAGGAGTTTGGGAACAGGACTCAAGCAAAACCTTCAAGTAATGCCCCTGTCAGTGCTCCATCAGTGAACAAAGAGGATGTCACAGGTAAACTTTACATTGTACCAAACTTTACTTTACAGTTCTATGTTTTGATATTGCAAAATAGAACGACCTGTGTAAACTATGTCAGAAAAGGAGAAAATGCTGGTACAGCACTTGAGAACAGGGGGTTGCTGGTTTGGATCTCTTGCTCAGCCAATTTCTTCCCGAAATTGATGAAAGTTATTGCGACAGGATTCATTCATTTCTCACTGCTGATCATTGTTTCAATGATTGTTATTTGGGAAAACAGTCAGTTGCTTGGGAAGAATACTGTGTAAAGTATAGGTAAAAGAAAAATATGGATAGGTGCACTTGCTGCTGCAGCATTACAGAAATAATGTTAAAAATGGCATTAAACGCCATACAATCAATCACTCAACCTCCTTGATATCTGAAAGATAATTTTTAAAACAGCATTAAACACTAAGCAGTCATTAAAACCAAAAGCACATGAAAGAGAAAGAAAATGAAAAGAAAATCACTTAATTTGAAGGTCAATCCAAAGTATTAAATGAAGAACAACTGACAGAGATAACCAGACTTTTGAATGCTGTAAAAGATCACCCACAACCAGGAAACCAGCATATTGGGGAACTGCTCAATGTTCTCAAGGATGTAAAGAATGATAAAGGGAACCAGCCTGAGGTTAAAAGGTCAAAGAGTGCAGGAGATCGTCCTAAAACTGTAACTGTAGCTGCAAAGAGAAATGTCCAGTTCCATCCTGGAAAGGTTTGATTCAGTATTTTATAACTCAACTCAAACGACAAAAAGTTGGACTCGCATGATTTGAGAGTATTTCTAGACGACAATTCATATGCAGCTGATAGGATAATAGATGTCTTGAAAGCGTAGAAATACAATGAGGGAAAGGATGAAATGCTGGTTACCAGCATTTTCTTCTTTTCCAACAATGTTTTCAAAGCCTTTTTACTCAAGTTTGTTAAAGCTCGGGATTTTCTGGTAAAGGGTTAATTCTATGAAACAAACAAAAGTTTGTTTATATCTAAATCCAAAGCATTTGCAAACGACAAATGCAACTTTGCTCAAATGTGGGGATATGTCTTTGAAAGTAATTACAGAGGATAAATTTGAAATCAGTACAAAAGACCTATATTTCTCTGATATGGTGGAAATTATTGTTGGAAAAAAAGAAAAGCATGTAAGGTGTTTTCATTCTTTCTCATTGAACTCCAAAACTTTACTGTTACAAGTACTTTATTGTATTATATGCCAGTAAATTTTCTTATACAAATACATGTGTTGCAAGTGGATAGGATAGCACACAACAGAAATAAAAAATCTGTATCTACACAGCATTAGATACGGTTCCTAATATGGTATGTTGACCTATCTCACGGACACAGAATATCCATGCATTGATTTAAAATTGATGAGCCAAAATGATAGGCTATAATATTCATCCGCCATCGTTAAAAACAAACTTACTACCGGCTACACCATTAATGTTTTCATTTTGTTTACCATTTTTTAAATGAAAAGTCAGTAATTGCAACAGTTTTTCATTGAAAGTTGTAGGTATATAATAAAAGGAATATTTTGCTGTAGAAACTTTCTCGGTGTTTGTATTCGCATCTTGCTGCTTCAAAAAATTTTTACATCTTGTTTGACCTTCGATCTCGCCCAATATCAGGTTTTCTCGTGCTGCTTGAATTAAATACAAGCACCATGAAAGTTACTATAACATAATATTCCCTATGTCCTCAGCCTCCGAAATTCACATTTTATGTACTTGTGTAAATTAGTTCAATCATTTCTCTAATTTTCTCCAGAGAACTCATCACCGGCAGACAAATATGATAGGAATATTTTTCTTTTCTAGAAAATTATAACAGCACAATTTAACCCTGTACCAAAACAACAAAATTTTGGACTTTAAAGCATTTGCAGGTGACAAATGTAGCTCAAATTGGAAAAAAGGTCTGAGAAAGGGTTGAAAACATTGTGGGAAATGTATATACTATGGTAGCTTGGGAGTGGATGGCTTTAGTGACCAAAGAAGTCGGTGTATTTTATAGCTACTGTATCACTTATTGTTTGGTAGAGGGTTAATCAGTTGATGCATTTCAGCTTGAATATCATTCATGTACATATTATAATTCAGCAGGTCTTTATGCTAGTATGGGAGCATAAGTATGCCTTCTTTACCAATAAAACTTGTGTTTTGTGGTATGTCTTGCTATGTAGTTTCTGAGTATTGTTTTAAAGATCTTTATTGTGGGTACTTATTGGAATTGTCTAATCAAGACAGTTCTAATGAGTATCAACAAGATTGGTTTTGGAGAATTCAGATGATACTGACATCTTGGCCCGTTTCATGAAAAAACTTAAATCTCTTATTTTGCTCAAATCTGTTAAAGGGCTTCTCTGATTTAAGCTGAATCTGTTATTTGAGATATTTTTCACTAGCATGAACAGACCTTAGTTACTTTTTATAATCTTGAGGACAGCATTTCAGACCAAACTAAAGAAAATAACTGGACTTAGCTGAAGTAACAGAATTAAGTCCATTTATTTTGCTGTGCTGAGTTGAGTCTAAAATAATGTTAATGTTAGTAAAATGAGTCTCAAATAACAAACTCAAGTCAGAAAATTAGTCCGTTTATAGAATTAGGCAAAATAAGACCTAAATTTTTCTTAACCCTTAGGCTAAGTGCGACTCATGGACCTTTTGCGGACAGTGTAGATCAAGATCAGACTGCACAGAACGTGCAGTCTGATCTTGGAACTACACTGTCCGATAAGGAGATACTTTGTCCCCATAAAATAACTTTGAAAAATAAACGTTTGGGTTTTTACTATAGGCTTGATAGTTTCATTGATTTTTTTTTAGCAGGTTAAGGGTAAACCAGGCCATGAACCTGAATATACTCTCTTTGATCTGAACCCCTGAAAATAATCCAGAAAATGATGTCTTTAAATTGTTATTTTGGCAGGGGGTCGAGCCAACGAAACCTAACACAGAAAATTTGAAGCAAGATAAAAGTGCTCCTCGTTCAGCCCAGTCGAAGAAAATTGAGAGAAAGATAGCCGGATCAGCAAGTAAATCGGACAAGGGACCAAAACCTGCTGCATGGAAATGAATCTACTTAAATGTTAAGAAATAAATCTAGGAGGATGTTTGAAGTGTAGCCCTTGTAGTGCTAAATATGTGAGACATACTTCTTGAAAAGGGGCTTTTGTGCATCTTCAGAAACTATTGAATTAGGTCACCCTGCCCAGTTTGCGCAGGATGACCGGAGTTGAAACTTATAGCTATCGGCCACTTTTCTGCATCTGCATGTTAAAGGATCATTCTACCTCATGATACAGCTAATTCTAATAAATTTTAATGATCCATAATTATGTTATGACTTACATGGCATAATGCATCATGAAAATGCATAAAAGCCCCCGTTTGCCAGAGCATGGCTCAAACGAAATAGACATTCTCATTCAGAACAAAGGCTACAAATATTGCAATTTCGAAGACGTTATATCTGAATATCTGGCAAAGACGCAGACAGTTCTGATCTTGATCCATGCTGCCCCCAAAAAACCTTGCTTTTGCCTATATCCCTGGAGTAAAGAGGCTGCTTTCATTATATTTGTAAAAGACGGAGCTCTAATAACATCTACTTGGTATCGCCAGTCCAATAGAGTTACCGCTCTTTGAGCACTTTCAAGCACTGCATGTGTATGCACATAATTATGGTAAAAAATGAACAAATCTCGCGAGACAGCATTGTTATAGGAACCAACACGGTGCGCGTAACAGAGCCATGTCATTTACTCACTAATACTGAGAAAGGAAAATGAGAAACGAAAACCGTAATATTCTTATAAGAAACTGCTTTTTGTTTACGCGTGGTCCCAGTCGAAAGGCGCCTTTAACTTGAAGACTTCCAGCAGTGGAAATGAGCAGTATTTACAATAATTGTGTTGTGATTTTTGTAACGTAATTTCGCCGATCTTTTGTTTTTACTCTGTAATTTATTGTGTTCATTTTTCACACTGTTTTCACACATGCTGATTTACTTTCGTTCTCGGAGAAAGTGCCCATAGCAGAAAGAAGCAATTTGTCCATTTGCCACTCTTTTTCGACTCTTTGTTATGTATTTCATGTTTTGAACTTGAATCTAAATTAACTAACACTTTACCAAACAGAATTGACTTAATAGATCCCGAGGAAGGAGACTTTTGAAAACATTGTTGAAAACGATGGTCACCAGCATTTTCTTCTTTCCCCACAATGTTTTCTATCCTACAAAGACAAATCCAATTATTTGAGCCTTCATGTACCTTGTCGTCTACAAATGCCATCAGAAAACGTTGTATGGAAAAGGCGTAAACCTAATACAGATGTTTTGAAAGTTCTATATTTCGAATTAAGTTTTAAGAGGTGTTTGTTAACTGATTTTGTGGACTAGTAGATGTATATATTTATTTGAATAGACTGATAGTAATTTGAGGAATTATGTTTTTTTTTTCTACTGCTTCATGTACATTATAACGACTAATAAAATAGCATTAATATCACCTCGTGAGAACAAAATATCTCAATCCATATTGCACTCAGTCAGATGACAAGTCCCAATAGCTCAGGTGTTAAAGCAGGAGACTTTTACATGACACTCTCTGGACACTTGAAGGTGTCGATCCCCACGGCCGGCCTTTTAAAATGTCTTTCGGACGAGACATTAAACCTAGGTCTCATGTGACGGTATGATACACTGAGAACGTGGAAGAACCAGGCGTAACTTTGGATGGGTTTCGTCCTGTATCTTGCACTATCCCCCGTAAAATAACAGTCTTCTAGGGCATCGCCATATGGCAATCTGGAGAATAAGACTGAGAACGTTCTTAAGAATGGTTGGTTAATACGGACCCTGGTCCAACATCTTCGCACCAGGAATGGTCTGTCCAAGTTTTCCAACGCAGAAGCAATAATTATCATGCATAATGCTCACTTCATCTTGCTCTGTAAGCACCATTTTGACACTAGATCTACACATTAGCATAATTCTGGCGGGGAAACCCGACAGGTAAGAAGAGTGTCATAAGATTTGTATTAGTGTATGTACAGAAGTGTATTATGATACAAAAATCTCTGAGATTAGTTTCATGAGACAAATCTTATTGTGTGTACCGACCTTAAGATTTGTCTCAGATTCACATATCTGGGTGTATCGAGCTGTAGATCTACATATCGACGACTTTTGTTTGTATGGTGTTCAAGGCTATTTTCAAGAGTATTTCAGTTACATAGCGGCAACCAGAGAACCTATCTATTGTTTACATGGACTTCCTATTTACCAGGGCTTGTACTTAGTTTCATTCTTAGTCATATTCTTAAGTCCCATGCATAGATCTTTTTCGAACGAGATCACGCAAATACTTTCGTCACTCAATAACTATACTATAACCGTAGGCTTTTGTTTGAAATAGACTGTGGCTTATGTCTCGAAAGGAGGGGGCGGGGCGTCAGTGTCTTTGACATATTTCTAACCTTAGCCCTTTACCACACAATCCCGAGTTTTAACGTTCCCAAGAAAGAAGGCTTTTAAAACATTGAGGGAAAATGCTGGTGGTAACCTGTCATAGAAAACCCTCGTTTAACCCTGTACCAAACAATCCCTGGTTTTTACGACCCAGAGGAAGAAGCCTTCTGAAAACATTGTGGGAAAAGGAGAAAATGCTGGTAACCAATACTCTTCTGAAGTCAAGTTTCAATTTTTAAGTTACGTTTATTTTGTCGTCTGCAAATGCTTTCAATTTGGACAAGTCTAAAATTTTGTCGTTTCGTAAAGATTAAGCTACGTAAAAGCAAAAGCTTTCAAATTGGACATGCCTAAATTTTTGACGTCTGGTAAAATTTTGACATGCGTCATAGATACGTTTGTAAAAAAAATACCAAAAGATATAAAAAGACTGAAAAAAAAATGAAGAAAGATAATTAAGTTGTTGAATTCTTTCGAAGACTTTGAAATTTTATACCCTTCGAGATTAAAAGCACTTGCAGACGACAATTTAATAGTGGCTGTAATGGTTGGGGATTTGCTTTCGAAAAGGAAAAAGAAATATTGTATTAGTAGGAGAAAATGCTGGTTACCAGATTTTTCACCCTTTACCACAATGTTTTCAAATTTGAAACCTTTAGACTTTGGGTCGTTACGAGACGGGGTTGTGTGGTACAAGTTTAACTCTTTACTAGAGTACAAGATTTTGGTCTCGACAAAACTGAAAGCATATAATAAAATTAAATATAGCTCAAAAAATGATTTTTCTGTTTTTGATAGGGTACAAAGCATTGTGGGAAAGGAGAAAATGCTGGTTATCAGCATTTTCTCTTTTTCCCACACTGTTTTCTAAAGTCTTCCTTTTCAGGTTCATTAAAACTCTGAATTATGTGGTAGATCTAAAAGGATTAAATGATGTCATAAATAAATTGGGACAAGGCTGTATAATTTTGGGGCTCAAAATAAGTTGAATATTGCGTGGATATGCCTATTATATTACAAAAAGGCGAGTCACAGAAAGATGACTCGCCTTTGCAATGATTAAAGTATTACTCGGGGATTGATTATTGATTGCATTGTGTTTAACGCTGTATTCAGCTATATCACGGCGGCAAGTGCACCTATCCATGCTTTCATGGAGCATCTTTTATCAATGCTTAGCACAACATTCTTCCCAAGCCACTGGTTGCTTTCACTCATAATCAGCGTCGAAACAATAATCATTGGTCAGAGTAGAATAAATCCTGTCGCAATGACTATCATCAATCCTCGGAAAAAAGATCGCCAAGCTTGGAATTCGAAACGGTGACCCTCTTGTCTCCAGTCCTGTACGCTACCGACTACGGCGTTACTCCTGAATATTTCCAGCCTATGTTTGAAAACATTGTGGGAAAAGGAGAAATGTTGGTCACCAGCATTTTCTCCTTGGCACACAATGTTTTCTACCCTGTCGAAAAAAGCTTTAGTTCATTTATACCACTTTCAAGTTTGGCGTCTGCAGATGCTATCAATTTGGAAGCGTTTACAGTTTTTTCGTTTGGTAAAAACTTAATTGTGTCATGTGACGTCATCATTTTACATACTTGTCTATTGAAGTGAAATTTTACCCCTGTGTCCTTTCACCCTTACCCCACAATCCCAAGTTTTAACGACATAGAAAAGGCTTCTGAAAACATTGTGGGAAAAGGACAAAATGCTGGTAACCACCAGCATTTTCTCCTTTTCCCACAATGTTTTTTAACCTTTGAAAGTCATACTTCATCAGCTACATTTAAATTGACGTCTGCAAATGCTTTCAATTTGGTTTAGTCTAAAATTTTGTCGTTTTGGTGAAGAGTTAAGAAATGTATCGTCTGCCGTATAGGGGTCTATATGTTACAGAAAAACCGGACACAGATAGATAAGTGCGTCCGTATTCACCAACCATGCTTAAAAGCATTCTTAGTCTTATTCTCTAGATTTTGCCAAATTTGAAAGTAACACAAAGAATGATTAGCTAAACCAAATGGTTTAGCCAATCAGAAGTTGTGTTACTTTCAATTTTGGAATAACACAAAGAATGATCGGTGAATTTCCATACAGAGCCTGGGTATGTATTCACCAACCATTCTTAAGAACATTCTCAGTCTTTTTCTCCAAAATTTTCCAAACTTGAAAGTAACACAAGTTCTGATTGGCTAAACCAAATAGGTTTAGCCAATTAGAAGTTGTGTGACTTTCAAAATTAGAAAATTATGGAGAATAAGACTAGATAAGACTTCGCCTTTAAAAGGGTAGAAAATATTGTGGGAAGAAAAATATGCTCTCCTCATTTCCTCCTTTTCCCACAATAATTTCAAAAGAATATTCCTGAAATAAATCGTTGAACCTCGAGTTTGTGTGTTTAAGGGTTGAATACCAAGTTGGCCTTCAATTTCCTATTATATTTGGTCATAGAGGGCGAAGTTTCGGAGAAGATCAGACTGCTTGTTCTGTGCAGTCTGATCTTGATCTGTAGCTTTGTTACTCGAATATTTTTCCAGCCTGACTTCCACAGGCACTTGTTTTTTTAATACGAATTTGGCTCTATGTAATCTTCTATTTATGTCAGACTATAGGGAGCTAAGTTTGAGAAATCGATTAAATTTCACTTTCTGTGCAGTCTGATCTTGATCTGAAGCCCGTTTGTAGGACAATTTTAAAGTGTTTCCAAAAGCCCAGGCTGTGACGCAGTGTGTGGTTGAAAACTGATCTGGGTAATTGGATGGTAGCAAATTACCAGTAAATTGTATTGTCATATGACATCATCATTTTTACATACATATCTGTTGAAGTGAAATTATACCCCTGTGTCCTTATGACTTTTGACCATTGAATAACTAAGATGGGAAAAATGATGTTCATCATTAATTTCACAGCGCTTTAGCCCTTTACCACACCATTCCGACTTTTAACGACCATGAAGAAGGCTTTTGAAAACATTGTGGGGAAAGGAGAAAATGCTTGTAACCAGCATTTTCTCCTTTTCCAACAACGTTTTCTTCCCCATCAAAGACAGAAATCATCATCTTAGCAATATTTAATTGATCGTCTGCAAATGCTTTGATATTTGATCAAGTCTAAAAATTTGTTGTTTGGTAAAGAGTGAAGAAATAAGCCATACTCTGGGAAAAGAGGCTTTAATACATCTCCGTGATGCATGATACGAAGAAAGTCATCACATAACTACGGATCCTTAAAATCGACTTTTGTTTAATAACCGACTGAATTACGAGGTAGACTGGTCCTTCGAAATATAAAAAAAAGTAAATGCAAAAAGCAAAAACTTTCGACTCACGTCAACCTGCGAGGACTGCGGTTTCACCAGTACTAGGCTGGGGCTCTGAAGTGTTATGCCCGAGGACACTCACACGAAGAAACACTGTGCTTCCAGTGAGGCTTGAACCCGGGGCCTCGAGGTTAAGAGTCCTACACTTTACCACTGAGCCGCGCAGAGCCCCGAAATTATGTTGAAAGCGGCGTAAACCAACATATATACAGTCAATTTGTTTTTTGACGTGGGAAACGTTTCGAAGTGTCATTGACAGCTCTGGCTGTGACGTGATGTGTGGTTGAAAATTGATCTGATAATTGATAGCCTATAAATTGTATATATGATCTCATTTGATTCCCTTTTTTTATTGATTGTATAGTGTTAAAGCCGTTTTCAACATTATTTCAGTTATATCGCAGCGATCAGTGCACCTATCCATTCTTTCCTGGTGTTTCTTTTACCAGTGCCCCGCACAACAGTCTTTCAAAGCCACTGGTTTTCCCACATAACCATCGTCAATACAATAGTCTGCGGTGAAACAGGAATGAATCCTGTCGCAGTGACTATCATCAATCCTCGGAAAGAAACTTGCCGAGTCGGGAATCGAACCAGCGATCCCCTGTTCTCAAGTCCTGTACGCTAAAACATGAATATGTGTGCTGTCGCTGTGATATAACTAAAATGATGTTAAAAGCGGCGTAAAACACCATTCAATCCTTAAAACTTTGGATTGTTGGGTAAAATGTTTTACAAACAAAAGTGATAAGTTTCATTAGTTAAAAGTAATTTAATTAATCTTAATTAATTATAAAACAAATTGAAAGACAACTTCATTGCTATCACTGCATTTTAAAAATGCTTTGAAAAAACAAAAACATTAAAAAAAAAAAACCGATTGATTCACAAGTATAAAACACAATGATTGATTAAAAATACAATAACAACAGCAAAATATATAATACACATGCACACAAACACCGTGTTAGATGACAAAAGAAAAAACAATAAAATAGCTGCCAAAAATAATATGATAATCATGTAAAAAATATTGTTATTTTGACGTTATTATTGTTTAGATCAAAATTCTAAAGTATCTATTTCTGTGAGTAACTGTCTTGGACTCTTTCTCTCGCCACTTGTTACAACACGATTAATTCACAATCTTCGATTTCTCTTCTCTGAAAAGGAAAAAGGTGGGAAAATATCAATTTTGTTGATGCATAGAGGAAATAGCGGTAATGAAACGAATGCGAAAACATTGTGGCAAATGATAAAATTGCTCTTAGGAGCAGTTGTAGAAATGTTTTCAAAAGCTGTCGACTGGAAGACTTGAAAACGAAATCAGTTATCATTGATAATAATGGTAATGAGAGAGAGAAAGAGAGATTTTGCCATTTATACGGGTTTTTTTTTATCACAATTTTCTAGTCGTTATGTATGACTGTTTTAATGTGTATAATTATATTGCTTTGTATAGTAATTCATTCATTCAAATCTCCAGTTTAAAATAGGAAAATAAAAAGAATAATAAAGAGATTAATCTATTAATTCAGTCAAATAGATATAAACTATATACCATGGCAAAAGGGGATTCAATGTATTTCTGTAATGTACTATACCAAGAAAGTCATCATAATAATGGCTTGCAACATTTGCGTAAAGCGTCGTCTCGGATCTGCCTGCGCAGTCCTTGCAGACTGATCCGAAACGACACTTTCCGTTTTTATATGATTTTCTGTTTTGCGCAAGTCTTCAGTAGGAAAAAATCTAATGTAGTCGTAGAGCGCCGTCTCGGATTAGCCTGCGCGGACTGCGCAGGCTGATCCGAGACGACACTTTACGCAAATGTCCGAATGCCCCTTTTCGCGTGTTGCGAGCCATATAACTATGGATCCATAAAATCTATCTGACTTAATTATGAGGTAGACTGGTCCTTTGACATGAAGAAAATTAACCAATTACAAAAGGTTTCGACACAGGTCAGCCTTCACAGGCTTACCCTGGTCGATATTTTTTGCAGATAAATCAACCCCCCCCCCCCCGTTATCAAAGAACTTGACTCATATATTTTTTCATTGCTGTGCTAGTGTGCTAGTAGCATCGAACATGCCTTATCTAAATGTCAAATCATTGCGCATTGCGAAAGAAGGCGAAATCAACCGGAAGGGTTAAAGTTGCTTTCAAGCCTGGAAAATTCATCTATTTGAGGGAAAAAAATAGAGCTTTGTTCGATACTTACAAATAAACCAGATCGTCTGTTCCTTCGGTAGCTAAATCGCCATTCTGCTCTGCAATAGCAGTACTGGGTATTGAATGTTGAACCTCCCTCTAAGCTGCCGTGTGTGCGCAGTATACAAGAATTTCCGTCAAATTCACACCAGCAAGCCGGACGATTGGCTGGTCTCGTAAAACTTTGGTTCAGAGTAGCGAAAACAAGAAGGACGGTGAGGAGGTGTGCCAGTCTAGCTGCCATCTAAAAATAGAAGAAAAGTACATAAGCAACATGAACATTGAGACAAAAACTTGAGAGATATGGCTCGTATCGAGAAAACTCCTCTTAACTTTTTTTTTCCATTAAATTGGTGTTTTAACTTTTTACCAAACGACAAAATCTTAACCCTTTACCACACAATCACGACTTTTAACGACCCAGAGGAAAAAAAAAATGCTTTGAAAACATGATGGGAAAAGGAGAAAATGCTGGTAACCAGTATTTTCTCCTTTTCCCACCACGTTTTCTACTCTTTCCAAAACAAATTTTAATTTTTTTTTTTCGGTAACATATATTTTGTCGTCTGTAAATGCTTTCAATTTGGACTAGTCTGAAACTTTGTCGTTTGGTAAAGAGTTAAACCAATTCATATTGAAAGCATTTGCAGACGACAAACTAAATGTGATTCAAAAATTGAAATTTGCTTAGGGAAGGGTAGAAAAATTATGATTTTTTCCCCTTTTTTTCACAGTGTTTTCAAAACTTTCTTTGTCAAGGTTATTAAAACTCTGAGTTGTATGGCAACGCGTTAAGCTGCTTTGAAATCTTTGTCAAACAGAAATATTGAGTATATTGGCAGCTTTTTCTAGACGACAATTTAAGCGTGATTCGGTTGATCGAATTTTTCTTTGAAAGGATAGAAAATATTGAGTGAAAAGGACAAAATGATGTTTCCTCGGGTAGTTAAAACACGAAATTGTATGATAAAGGGTTAACCCTTTACCACACAAGCCCCAGTTTTAACGACCCTTGGGGAGAAGGCTTTCGAAAACATTATGGGAAAAGGAGAAAATGCCGGTTTCTAGCACCAGCATTTTCTCTTTTCCCATTATGTTTTACCGTAGCAAAGACAAATTCAGTTGGGGCCATATTTAAATTGTTGTCTGCAGATGCTTTCAATTTGGATAAGTCCATATTTCCATAACTTTTTTGTCTATTAATAGTTAAAACACGAGGTTGTACGACAAACGGTAAAGTTGAGTTTCAAAACAGAATAACAATTGTACTTTGATTTGGACCTATAAGCGACCGTTATGCGACATATCATGATTCGGAAGCCTTCATATCCGTACTAGTTTTTTAGTTAGTATTTTTAGTAACACTTTGCTACTATCCGTGAGAGCCTGTTGTTGCCGCTGCACTGTATTTGCAAATCATCTAACCATTTACCGAAAGATGAAATATTGGACTCAACATGATTGAAAGCATTTGCAAAAGGCAAATCGAGTGTTCTTCAAATAATGTTTTCTGTCTTTTGTAGGGTAGAAAAACATCGCGGAAAAAGAATAAAAATTACTATTATTAGTAGTAGTAATAGTAGTAGCAGATGTTTATGATGACTCGCTCGGTAAGATACGTCACTGAGACGCGTCAAATTCCCTTATCTCAGACCACGGCTCGTTTGAATTTTTAAAATCAGATACCAATTTCAAAAACACCTACAATACGACAAATAGTCCTAAATAACAAAATAATTGAGACACGCTCTAGCAAAAGGGGGCTTAATGCTTCTCCGTGATGCATTATACCAAACAAACCATCACATAGTTATGGATCCATAGTCGCCATTTTCTTTAACAACCGACTTAATCATAAGGTAGACTGGTCCTTGGACATAAAGAAAATTGACCAATAGCGAAAAGTTTCGGCCCAGGTCAGCCTGCGCGGTCTGCGCAGGCTGACCTGGGTCGATACTTTTCGCAGATGCATTAAGCCCCCTTTTCATAGAGCATGCCTCAATTGTAGTTTGCGTTTTAACTTACGTATCAATTTTTAATTGAATTGGATTTTTAAAACGGCTTTTAACTCTTACCATATGATATTTCAAATATGTTTAACATCGCTTTCAATACTATCTGTAAGTTTTATCCCGGCAACCAATGCACATATCCATTTTTTCCGGGAGTTTTTTTTTAACCAGTAGCTCGTATAATATTCTTCCTATGCCACCGGCTGCTTCCCTATCTTCGAAAACAATAGTTAGCGGTTAGATCAGAATTAAACCTGTCGCAATGACCATGATAAGTCCTCGGTAAGTAATTGGCCAAGCTGGGGATTCAAACAAACGACCCCTCCCACACGACCTCAAGTCCTGTACGCTACTGACTGCGCTTCCGCACCCGGCTTTTAACTCTTAACCAGGCGTAAAGAAATAGACTTGTTCACAGAAATTGCAAACGATAAATTCAAAGTGTCTAAGATTAATGGACGTGTCCTTCAAAAGATAAAAAAGATCTCGATAAAACGTAAAAGAGCTGATTAAAAGCCTTCTCCCTCGGGGACGTTTAACGTTTTACTATACAAAAGATAGAGTGATCTGGCAACGTTTCACTTAGTTTAAATTCATTTATTTCTGCCAGTCACCAACGCTTGGACCAAAAGTAGATTGTCACTTTCACAATAATTTCCACACTTTTAGATTGCACAGTATTCATTCCAAAGCGTTTTAACACCAGAATTGTTTACTTTTAGCTGCTACTGGGCGATGGTATAAGAGATGGAATAAATTACAATAGAATATTTAATACATGTAGTTGCCAATTTATAACTTACTTTTACTTAAGTGTTGTTCAAACAAGCTTTCTTCGAAGTCGACTGTCTTAAATCTGTTTACGAGCTCCTTCGGTAGATAAGACTAGCTTCGTTACAGTCTGCGAATTGAAATCTTTTCTTTTCAACAGTTGAATATGGAACCGTTTACTCGAGTGAGCGAATGTTTCGAGTCTGTGATTGTCGAATAATGTGGGATACGAGCATGTCGCTCGTCTTTTATACAGAACCCATCAGAGCCCTTCCCCGACAGAAAAAAAAAACGTTGGAGTGAACGAACCCGGATAAAATTTTTCACCGCTATTACTAATTAATGTTAACTACGTATGTTACCGTTTTACCCCTTCAGTACCTTTGGCGACTTAGGTGACTTCTGCGGACGGTGTAGATCAAGATAAGACTGCACGTAACGAACAGTCTGATCTTGGATCTACACCGTTCGCTTCCTGATGCTGAATTTTGATCAAAAGATATTTTTATTTGCAGTGGTATTTTATGTTTAAACCACGAAAAAAGTTGGTTTAGTTTTAGGTAGTAGCGAAAGAGTTAGGGTCATAATGAAGGACCCGGATTTGAACGTGCCATAGAATGGGTATTCTATATCCGCTCCTTGTTTGATGCCGAACCCGGGTTAGCTCAGTTGGTAACTCGCACGGCCAGTGATCAAGGAGTTTGGAGTTAAAATGCCAGCTCCACCGAACTTTTTTCCAAGCATTGATAATAGTCATTGTGACTGGATTCAATTTTCTCCCCTCAACATTGTGCTAAATTTTGTATAGAATTTGTTTATTAGGGGTTTGATCTATTTATATTTACATTTGTCGTCGCCACCGGTTACCCATATAGAAGACCCCGTAGACTTTTAAAAGCTCTGTTATTGGGGAAAGTGCAAGATAGAGGACCCATCCTAAGATATGCCTGCATGGGTCTCTAATGGTGAAGCACCGTTTCACTGTACTTTGGTTTACCGTAACATTTCATCCGAAAGACCATTAATATATATATATATACTTCTTTTTTCAGTTGACCAGCCGTGGGAATCGAACTAACACTCTCAAGGATGCCGAGATGTGTCGCTTACAAGTCTTACGACCCACAACTTGAGCTAATTAGGTTACTTTTATAAGGGGAAAGCAGCCAGTGGCTTTAAAAGAGTGTTCTAATGATAAAAATCTGTGTAAGCTACAACTCCCCTTGAACATCGCACACTAGCCTGGGTCCAGGTGGTTATAATCTTTTTATCACTCCTTATCGCGGTCTGCTTTCAGGGTATCAAAAGATCTGAGGCAAAACTGTGTGATTTTTGGCTAGGGGCCAACGGCGCCTAGCCTTAGTAACCACGTTTCAGACTTTTGCATGAAAACTGCAACCACTCTCAACATCATGTATAAATGCACGCTATTCGCTGTCTCTGATTTGCTAGAACTAGAAATGCCGTTTCTAATTGGCTTGAAACGACACACCCCTCAAAACGGCTTTACACCTTACGAGTTATTCATCCGTGATGTAAAATAGAAATTGAAAGAGGGGGGTCGGTGTCCACATTTACTGAGAAAATGCCAAAGAAAATATATTCAAAGCAAACATTTTTAACGGTGTTTGTTGGCGTGATGAATTTTATATGAGAACGCTTAAAACAGAAAGAAATTCTCCCGTTAATTTCACCAAATACTCATGCAGAGCATGACAGAACCAACACCTGTGTTTACCTTGTGTCGTCGCTCTGTGCACACCTTTGGATCCAGATGGAACCTAGCGAAAGAATAAGTCTTGTATGTTGTGTATCCACTTATGGTGTGTAAACAGACAAAATCCTTTGCCTTGTCAGCCGTAATAAATGTAAAATTGGGCAGTTGATGAGTCGGTGTTTTCCGGGTGCCTGGAAATACCGGAATGGACCGAAACGGACTGGATTGAAACGGAATGGACTTTAAGATACGACGTAAACTCTTGTAGCAACACTTTACTTATTTGACAATGGAATGGTGGAAAACCTGAACATACTCATGTATGGGAAAATAGGAACTTGCAAGAGATAAGGCTATAATATCTCTGTCATTTCTGAAGATATTTATTTCAAACTGGGACTGGTGTTATCAAAAGGGAAACCCATACAAAAGGGACAGGTATCCATCCATTTCTTGACTGTGAATGTTCAAATATTTTGGTATTTTACAATATCTTTGTCATTACTGAAGACATTTAATTCAAGCTTGAAGTAGTTGCTAACCATCATATTTACTTCAAACTTAGGCTAGTTGTTAACTATCATAAGGGAACTCATAAATCAGGGGCAGGTAAACATCTAAATATTTTTGACACAGTAATGCCCAGCTTTTCGATTTGCAATTTTCACTTAAAGCAACTGCAGCCAAGCATTGGCATCCACATTTTTTTTCTTTTACTTTTTAACTGGACATTTCATGATTGAATGCGAATTGCTTTACGCATACATATGTATATGCACTTTCCACTTGCCCATAGCCATCAGTGCTTTCAGCGCTTTGATTTGACAAAGTAACCGTTGAATATTTAAAAAAAAAAAATGAAGAAAACCGATTGGACTGGTACCCTGGCTAATCGCAGACTGTGTCCATAACAAAAGGTCTATTCAAATTTCTGTCTGTCTACAGGAATTTTTAGCAAACCCGTCTGACTGGCTGTCTGTCTAGTGGTAAGTCGATATTCCTGGGTACCAGTTTGTCTGTCTGTCTGACCGCAGCCTTTTGTATTTGTCCATGTACTACATTCACGGTTTCCATTGCCCTGTATTACATTAATAATCTTTGTGACTAACCGCGCTAGCACTTCTTTTGTTGATGCATTTGTAGGACAAAAGTCGCTCCGTGCTATAGGCATACTTTGATATGGATTATTAGATACAAAGAGAGAGACAGAGAGACAGAGAGACAGACAGAGACAGAGAGAGAGAGAGAGAGAGAGAGAGAGAGGGAGAGAAAGAAAGTGAGACAGAGAAGAGGAGAGAAAGAAAGAGTAGGAGTTTAAATAAAGCTTACATCGAGATAGAAGAGAGAGAAATAGAGAGAGAGAGACAGACAAGGGGAAGGAGAGAGAGAGAGACAGACAGACAGACAGACAGACAGACAGACAGAGATCAAATGATTTAGCCAACCAAAAGTTGAGTTGCTTTCTAAATCCAGAATTACAGTAAATTATAATGAAATTAAGAATGATTCGTGAATACGGATCCAGTACTCTATAGCCGTGACGCGGACAGTTCTAAAAGATTACTTCGCTTACAAAGGTGTTTGAACCCGAAAACTTGGGCATGAGAGGCATTACATTACATTACATTATTAGTTGTATGGTCAGGTGGCAGGGGACTTGGAAACTTGTTCACGGCTGAGGTGAATCATGTCGCCCCGAGTCGAAGGCGAGGTGGCGACATGATTCACCACAGCCGTGAACAAGTTTCCAAGTCCCCTCCACCTGACCGTACAACAAATTTATTATACTGCAAAGTTTTACCATTCCAACGCGAGTTAAACGAAATTTACCTGTTTTTTGGTTTCAAAATTGGAGCACGCTGACGAAGTAGAATTTCCCTTTTGAGTGCCCCAATTCAATGAAAACTGACGTCACTGAGAACTGACGTCACTGAAACCTTGGTAAAACGTGCAATTTGGTGCATAATCTTGATGTTAATCTTGATCGACGCCGCCATTTTGGATGTTGTGTTGAAAGTGTAGTCATGTATACGGGGCTCCCGAAAGGGAAACTACCTTTATGTTGGTTTTGCCAGTATACTTGATATATATGTTCGGGGCATATTATCCAATCAGATCTCTAGAAATTTCTTTGCAGTATAGATCTAATAATATTAGTTGTACGGTCAGGTGGCAGGGGGCTTGGAAACTTGTTCACGGCTGTGGTGAATCATGTCGACCCGAGCCGAAGGCGAGGTGGCGACATTATCCTCTACAGCCGTGAACAAGTTTCCAAGTCCCCTGCCACCTGACAGTACAACGAATTTATTATACTGCAAAGTTTTACCATTCCAACGTGAGTTAAGCGAAATTCACCTGTTTTTTTGGTTTCAAAAATTGAGTACGCTGACGGAGTAGAAATTCCCTTCTGAGTGCCCCAATTCAATGAAAACTGACGTCACTGGGAACTGACGTCTCTAAAACCTTGGTAAAACGTGCAGTTTGGTGCATAATCTTGATGTTAATCTTGATCGAAGCCGCCATTTTGGATGTTGTGTTGAAAGTGAAGTCATGTATACAGGGCTCCCGAAAGGGAAACTGCTTTTACGTTGGCTTTGCCAGTGTACATGATATATATGTTCGGTGCATATTATCCAATCAAATCACGAGAAATTTCTTTGCAGTATAATGATACTCTATATTACTGTTTCCCATAAACAGGGGAAAAAATGACCCATACTCTGTGAAAAGGGGGCTTAAAGCATCTGGAAAAAGTATCGACTCATGTCAGCCCTGCGCAGTTCGCGCAGGCTGACATGAGTCAAAACTTTGTGCAATTTTTAAATTTTCTGCATGTCAAAGGACCATTCTACCTCGAGATTAAGTCGATTGTTAGACTTTATGGATTTTATGGATACATGATTATGTAATAACTTGCTTGGCATAATTGCTTCATATTGATGCATTAAGATCCCTTTTGCCAGATTTTGTCTTTATTAGAATACAAGGCAGTACGGGTACAAGACTCTAGCTTTCTCTTCGAATAAATCGAGCCCTAGTAGCGCAGTCGTTAGCGTACATAACTTGAGAACAGGGGATCGCTGGTTCAAATTCTCAGCTCAGCCAATTTCTTTCCATGAATTGATGATTGTGATTTATTCCTCTCTCACCGCTGGTCACCCTTTCAACGATGGTTATATGGAAAAGCAGCCAGAAGCTTGAGAAGAATATTATATGCACTGGCCGCCGCGATATAAATGAAATACATGTAATGTTGAAAACGGCGTTAAACACCATACAATCAATCAAACTCTCTTCGACCCCCCCCCCCCCCCCCCTGGATCTGATACGAGTCAAATGCAATGCACTGATACACGTGAGGCTACTTACGAGTTTATTGTACAAAACTATTTGGTATGTTTGTGAGAAAAGGAGAAAATCCTGGTTACCAGCAATTTCAATATTAAAAGCATTGGTGACAAAAAAAACCGGCTCAAATAATATGACTTGTAGACAGAAAGGGAAGGAAAAACACTGCTGGAAAAGAAGATTAGGCTCGTTTTCAGCCTTTGTACCTGTTCCATTGTTTTCAAACACCCTTTTTCTCAGGGGTAGTTTTATAACTCGTTAAGCATTCAACAGCAACATGACGTTGCAGTATATGGGAGGGTCTTCTTTACGAGGGTAGAATGCGTGGGGTTGACCTTACTTCCGTGGTGTGAAAATAGATATGGTGGAACTTTATGTGACTTTTTACGAGTGTACCCAACATGTGTGGGCAGCGGTTTCCAACCATTTAACAAAAAATCCCGACTTCTAATGACCATGAGAAGAAGAAGGAAAAAAAAAAAACTGTTGAAAACATGATGGGAAAAAGAAAAAAATGCTGGTAACCCAGCATTTTCTCCTTTTCCCACAATGTTTTCTACCCTATGAAAGTAAATTTCATGTCATGAGTGACGTTGAATTTGTCGTCTGCAAATGCTTCCTTTTTGAACAAGACTAAAATTTTGTCGTTTAAGAAAGAATTCGAGCAAGCCAGTGTCATTTTGGGTAACCGATGCAGTTAATGATTTCCATAGGCCCCAGCAGAGTGACTATTTAGCATACTGTAATAATTCTCTACCAGTCGGCTAAATATTGCACTTTTTAAATTGAAAGCATTTGCTTGCTTGATTGATTGAATGATGTTCTACGCCGCTTTCAACATTATTTCAGTCATTTCACGGCGACAGCTCAAGTATTCATGTATTCTCTGGGTTTCACTAGTGCTAGGCTAGGACTCTGAAGTGTCTTGCCCAGGGACAACCCCACGAAAGACCTAGTCGATGCAGTAAGGCTCGAGGCTGGAAGCTTCAGGTCATGAGTCCTTGCCTCTATCAATGAGCCACGCAGGATCCCTAAGAAAGCATTTGCAGACGACAAATTAAATGTGACTTAAATAACATTTTTTGTCTATAACAGGTGACAGGGTAGAAAACATTGTTACTATGTTGGCAATGAGAATGCTAGCTTAGAATAGATATGTACTTAAAGGACATTACCGGAGTCTTCTTAAAGGCCCAATAACATATAAATTAAAACTATGGAAAATATTGTGAGAATGACAATCTGTATTTGTGTGATCGGTCCAAGTGTTAGTCGCTGGCAGAAAAACGAGTTTTAAACTGGGGCAAAAAGTAATCAAAAATATAATGACCTGGCCGTTTTTAATCTAGTTTTGAAATCAAATCCTCTGCTAGCGGCTAACACTTGGACCAACCGCACAATAACAGATTGTCATCTTCTCAATAATTACCATACTTTTAAATGGTATCATTTAAATCTAAATGCATTTTAACACTCGCTTTGTTTACGTTTGGCAGCTGTTGTTACTTTAAAGATGCGTGGGCTCAGATTTGCAGGGACAGCCAATATGGTTAATAGAAATCTACATGACGTTAAAATTCTATGAACAAAAATGACTTTTCAGGACGTATATCTATTCACCAAGAATGACAGAAACATTTTCTTAAACCTTAAGCCAATAATCCCAAGTTTGAACGATCCTAAGGAAGAAACTTTTTAAAAACATTGTAGGAAAAGGAGAAAATGCTGATAACCAGCATTTTCTCCTTTTCCCACAATGTTTTCTACCCTATCACAAAGAAAATTTCATCATTTGAATCTCATTTAAATTGTTGTCTGCAAATACTTCGAATTTGAAGAGTTTTAAATTTTTATCATGTGGTAGAGTTAAACCTTGTTCAAATCATCTTGTTTTTAAAAGACCAGGAAGTAGAGACATTTTGAAAACATTGTGGGAAAGAAGAAAAGACTGGTTGCTAGCATTTTTCCTGTTCCAACGATGTATTCTACCCTTTCAAAGACGATGTCTATTTTTAGGCAACATTTGATTTATTGCATGCAATGCTTTAAACCTTTATCCCGCTAAAAAAGTGAAATGAAACTTTCAAAAAGTGATAGTAAAAACCCAAATTTTGCTATTTCAAAGGTGAGATTTGGCAAATGATATCTCCTCATCGGACAGTGTAGATCAAAGATCAGACAGCACGTTCTGTTCAGTCTGATCTTGATCTACACTGTCTGCAATGGGTCCATCAGTCGCGCTTAGCAGCCTATGGGTCAATAAGGACCAGTCTAAAGCTAATTAGACTGGTAAAACGTTAAGCCCATTTTGATGTTATACTCGTATCTGCCGCATGTTGACCTATGCCAAAAATGTTTCGTTGTTTTATAATTTCGCCTCTACACGAGAACTTAATTATGTTACGTATACCGTCAGATTGTCCTATTAAGTTAATTTTTTTTCGGCGCAGCTGAATGCGCTGGCTTTTGACCTACTTTTTGGTACTGATAACAAATGAATAACCAGAAATTTATGATTGCTCGAAAATGTAGACATGTTTATTTTCAGGATGCCTGCCTACTTATTGATAAATTTACGCCGCCTATGTGTTTTATCACCTATGGTATCCAAGGCCGTCTTCAACATCGCAGCGACCAGTACACCTATCAAAGCTTTCCCGGATTTTTTCTTTTACCAGTACTTTTGCTAAAGTCACATAAAGATCGGCGGCGCCGACATGTCGGCGGTTCCCCAGTTTTTTTTGGCCGATCGGTAGTAAACAGCGACAGACCGACGTCGGTGTGTGTTGAGGGGATATGTTTCTCTAGCGGTCATATAAAAGCGACGCCCCGGCGGCGGCTATTTCCTTCGGAAGATCTCAGGGGTGACACGCATGAAGCTCTTGAAATCACCAACGCTCTCCCTCATCAACTCCATCATGAGGGTATCGTACTGCCCGTACAACAATCTGCGGATCAGCCAGGGCTTCACACACACGGACCGGGGACGCCGCTCGTTCAGCTCTCCTTCCTCCCTTGTCGCCGCAAGCGCTGCTATCAGCATCTGGTCTTGTTGAAGAAGGGCGCACTGTGCCCTCAGGACAGCCAGCCTTCTCCTTCTTCTGTCACGTAATGGCACGATGACTTGTGCTTCTACACTAGAATGCAGTTATATTCTTCTCAAGCCACGGGTTGCTTTAAGGTACAAACATCGTGGAAACAACGATCAGCAATGAGGGAGGAATTACTCCTGTCACAATGGCTACCATGAAACCTTGGAAAGAAATTTGCCTAGCTGGGGATTAAAACGAGCCCGTTTTCAAGGCAGATACGGTATCGACTCTGCTACCGCGCTCTTCCCATTTACGTTAAGAATGTACTTAACTCTTTACCAAACGACAAAATTTTAGACTGGTCCAAATTGAAAGCATTTGCAGACGACAAATCAAAGGTGGCCCAAATGACAAAATTTGTCCCTGATATGGTAGAAAACATTGTGGGAAAAGGAGAAAATGCTGGTTACCAGCATTTTCTCCTTTTCCCACAATGTTTTCAAAAGCCCTCTGCCCCAGGGTCGTTAAAAGTCGGGATTGTGTGGTAAAGAGTTAAATCGTAAATCAAAAGATGCGTGGGTAACGTTCAAAGAGTTAGCGGGTACAGATTGGGAAAATCCTCACAGATTATAAATAAAATGTGCATTAGATTCTCTTAACTTGTTTAGCGTCCTAAACGAAAACAACGGCTTTTGCGGATGGCATAGATCAAGATCAGACTGCACTGAACGTACAGTCTGATCTTTGATCTATGCCGTGCGCTTGTGTAATCGTGCCTACAAGATAAAAATTTATTTTAGTTTATTGGATTGTATTTTCAGCTGCCGAGACAGGTCGAGTTTATATGACTGCCTATGTAAGAGTTGCATACTCAAATCTATTAAACAGTAAAGAACAATTATGAATAAATAATTTTCTTCCTCTTTATACACAATAATTTTTGTACCTGTAATAGCCATAAATATTTGCAGTATGAAATAGCTGCACCAAAGCCAATTTCTGTTCTAATATTTGTACTTTAACTTCCGAAAGGGATCCTGCGTGGCTAAGTGGTAAAGTGTAGGTCTCGCAACATGGAGGCCTCGGATTCGAGTCTCACTGGAAGCACTGGGTTCCTCGTGGGAGTGTCCTTAGGGAAGACACTTCAGAGCCTTAGCATTGCACTGATGAAACCATAGACATACATGAATATGTGAGCAGTCGCCATGATGTGACTTAAATAATATTGAAAACGGCGTAAAACACAAATCAATCGATCGATCGGCCGACCGACCGACCGACCGATCGATCGAACAATCATTCAATCAATCAATCAATCAATCAATCTATACTCCGACAGTGGCTTAGTTATCTTTTGTTAATTCTCAGCAGGGAAAATGCATGCATTTTCACTAATGCAATATTGGGTCGAGTATTTGACCACAAAATATTAACCAAGCGGACGGTGTGATTTCAATACCATATAAAAAGTACTATCTTCCGGGTATTTATGAAAGGCGCTCTGACAAGGGGTGGATTAAAGCATCTCTGTGATGCATTATACCAAGCATGTCATATATAATAATGGATCCTGAATCCTGTGGTGGAATGGTCCTTGAACATGCAGAAAATTTACCAATAGCAAAAACTTTCGACCTAGGTCAGCCTGCGCGGACTGCGCAGGCTGACCTGGGTCGATACTTTTTGCAGATGCATTAAACTATGTTTTCACAGAGCATGGTTGACTTGACGACATTTTTGTTGCCAAGTCAGCCAATGGATAACTCGGTGGGTGTGTGGTGGTGGTTTGGTTGATCAACTGTTCGGTGGTCGGGTTGGTGGGTAGGTCAACCAGTCAGCCGATGGGTTGTTAGGCTGGTCGATGGGTTTGTCAGTCAGTCAGTCCTGCTGATCATCGTTTAGACGAAACAGTTCGAATAGCAGCCAGTGGCTTTGGAATATTATTGTGTTTGAATTCCTAGCTTGGCCAATGTCTTTTCGAGGATTGATGATAGTCATTGCGACAGGATTTATTCCTCTCCTACTGCTGATCATTGTTTCGATAATGGTTATGTGGCAAAGAAGCCAGTGGTTTGGGAAGAATATTGTGTGAGGTGCTGGTAAAAGAAATTCCATGGAAGCATGGAAAGGTGTACTTGCTGCAAGATACAGTCGGTCTGTCAGTCATCAATGACTCTGTGAGCTTGTTAGTCAGTGAATCAGTTTGTCAGTCAGTCGGTGGTTCGGTTGGTTGGTCATCCAGTCTGTCAGCTTGTGGGTCGTTTGGGATGCAGGTCGGTAGGTGGGAAACAAACCACCGCCATATTGCCGACAAATCGGCATTTCTCTCGAATGAGCCATTTTAATTGTATACTAAACAACAGCAATGACAACATGTCCGGTAAGTTCTATTTCAAAAGGGATTCCTGAAGTTCTGGGTTCGATCCACGTAGGCGGTTCTCATGAGAGTGACCATGGGCAAGGCACTATAGAACAATAGCCCAGTACTGGAGAAACAAAGGGAAACATAAATGGATGAAATGTCGTCCAAATATAACTGACTCGTGCATGATCTGTGAAAATGAAAACGCATCTGTGATTTGCGACATAACTCTTTGGCTACTAAGCGCGACTTATAGACGTTTTTCGGACAGTATAGATCAAGATCAGACTGTACGTTCTGTGCAGTCTGATCTTAGATCTACACTGTCCGATAAGAACATCAATTTTCTCCAAAACATAACCCTGAAATGGCAATATTTGGGTTTATACTCTCCGCGTGAAAGCTTCATCTTAGGCTTATATTTAGCAGATTAAGACTTAATTATTAGTTATCTTTCGCAAAAAAAACGTCCTCAGTGGGTAATGTATAAAACAGATGAGCCATGCTCTGGCAAAAGGGGGCTTAATGCATCTCTGTGATGCATGATGCCAAGCAAGATCTTACATAAATATAGATCAAAAAAATCCACTTTGTTTTACAACCGACTGGGTCCTGTGGTAGAATAGTCCTTTGACGTTCGGAAAATTGGCCAAAAGCAAAATGTTTCGACCCAGGTCAGCCTGCGCGGACTGCGCAGGCTGACCTGGGTCGATACTTTTTGCAAATGCAATAAGCCCCATTTTCACAGAGCACGGCTCAGATGTAAAATGACTCTATATGGGAACGAGCCAATTGTAACGTAAACTCTTTACCAGACGACAAAGTTTTAGACTTTTCCAAATTGAAAGCAGTTGCAGACGACAGATTATATCTGACTTAGATAAAAGGATTTTGTCTTCGAAAGGGCAGGCAAAATTTTGTGGGACATTGAGAAAAGGCTAGTTTACAGGCATTCCTTCCTTTTCTCACAATGTTTTCAAAAGTGTTCTTTCCAAGGGATCATAAAAAAATGGGATTGTTTTGAAAAAAGTCCAACAGCTTTACCCTTTCCAACACCGCAAAATTGTACCCAAAGCTTACATTTACGCCGAATAAAATGTGGCTAAAATTATGGAAGTTGTCTATGATGGGGTAGAAAACATTATGAGATAAGGAGAAAATGCTGGTAACCAGCATTTTTTCCTGTTCCCACAATGTTTTCAAAAGTCATCTTTCTCTAGGTCGTTAAAAGTCGGTATTGTGCGGTAAAGGATTGATCAGACGTACCGATATTTTAACCTATGACTGCACATACTATTTTTAGAAATAATTTCTCTCTACTATAAAAGGAGAAACTATGTTTAACCCTTTACTAACTAATCCTGTAATTAATTTTTTTCCCAAAAAGACCCTGAGAAAATACTAAAACCAGTATTTTTTTTTTCTTACAGTGTTTTCTCTTCTCTCAAAAACAAACTTCACCAATAAAGCAATATAAACTCTCATCCTGTTAGATAAGTTAAATGAAACTTAAGCCGATAGTACAGACCTGGAGTAATGCTATTTCATTTTTTTTACAGAAAACTATTTCCCTATCGGACAGTGTAGACCAAAGATCAGACCGCACGTTCTGTGCAGTCTGATCTTAATCTACACCGTCCGCAAAAGGTCAGTGAGTCACGCCTAGCAGCCTCAGGGTAAATGTGTCGGTCGCAAATGCTTTCAGTCTCGACGTTTGCAATACTTTGCTGTTTGGTGAGCAATTTAAGGGAGGTTTTGTTTGATAGAGTGTTTTATGCTGTTTTCAACCGTGTTTCAGTCATATCGCAGTGGCCTTTGCACAGACCCCTGATTCTACAAAGAGAAATAAAAAAAAAGAATCTAAAAAATATCCTTTTCAAATTTTATTTGAACCAGTTTAATAATCTTTTGCTTACAGCGGTAGCTTGTTCAATTCCCAGCTCATGTGATTTCTTGCAGAGAACTGATAGTTTCGATAGGATTCATTTCTCTTATTCCTCCTTGCAAGGAAAATTCTTTCGAAGACACTGTTGTGAGAAAGCTGCCAGTGGCTTGTTAAGAATGATTTGAGGAGTACTTGTAAGAGAAACTCCGGAGAAACATAGATGGACGCGCTGGTCGCTGCGAAAAATACCCAATGATGTTGAAAATGGCGCCTAAAACCAACCGGACGAACAAACGAACGAACGAACGGACGGACGAACGAACGAACGAACGAATAAACGAGCGGAATAACGAACAAACGAGCGAAACAACGAACGAACGAGCGAAATAACGAACGAACGAACGAGCGGAATAACGAACAAACGAACGAACGAGCGAAATAACGAACGAACGAACGAACTAACAAACAAACAAAATCTTTTTGCCACATCTTTCAAACATAATCGTTTCAACAAATTGCAATTCGAACGAACCAAGAACGAACGGACGAACAAACGAACGAACGTGGTATAGAAGAATTTTGGGTTGTGTTTCTTTTATGCGGGTTTTCCTGTAACTTTCATTCATTGGTTTATATCGCTTTTTGGGGAAAAAAATTGATAAAAGTAAACTTCTACATAAGACATACTATTGCTATTGATTTTGAAATAAGATCTGCTACGTGAAATGCCTATAACTCGCGGAAATGAACAAAAGTTAGTCCGTAATTGTGGTTTCAACACTACCTCACTTGCAAAATGTGCAGGGATAGCCTTTTTCCCAGTCACTTGCTGTAAGCGGGTAGGATTGTTTCATGTCCTAACCGGAAACTCATTAAGTATGCATACTCAAAACAGCCAATCGGGTAACGATATCGGTTTGTACTTTGACGATGTAACGTGACACTGGGTAAACAGGACTTGTGTGAGCATTTTGAAGCATTTTATTGGGATGAGTTCATAGGTTTTTTCCCTGATGTGATCTTTTTTAAAAGTGCTTTTCTTTATTCAAAATGATTAATTTAAGCTTTTGATTGTTACATTAATTCTAGTTTTAACAATTATTGCTCAGCCAGTGAATGGAACTTTGACCAACATAATACATCGTCAGTCTTAAAATAGTCACCAAACTTTTAATTGGTATGAATGAAATCGCTTGTATTTTATACACAGAGAATCTGGGCCATACTCCGTGAAAATTGGACTGAATATATCTACAAAAAGTATATATCGACGATACTGTTTGCTTCTGGTAATTTTATTTTTTGGATTTCAAAGGACTAGTCTACCTCATATTTCACTCAGTATTATAGATCCAATGTCATATGTTGACAAGCTTGGTGCGACGCATCATGGAGATACATTATACTCCTCTTGCCAGAGCGATACTCATTTATAGTTGGTCGCTGTTGGGCCTTTCAGGTTTCCCCAATTCCATATCCATAACTTGATCATTATTGATTCCGTTCGACCATTGATGATGAATAAGAGAGACAGACAGACAGACAGACAGACAGGCAGACAGACAGAGAGACAGAGACATAGAGACAGAGACAGAGAGAGAGAGAGAGAGAGAGAGAGAGGGGGGGGGCAAGAGAGGGCAAGAGAGGGCAAGAGAGGGCGAAAGAGAGAGGGCGAGAGAGGAGAGAGAGGGAGAGAGAGACACACACACACAGACAGACAGACGGACAGACAGACAAAGAGGGGGGACTAACAGTCAGACAGAGACTGATACACCTTTTGTATACTTTGTGAGATACTAAAACATTGAATGAACGATAAAATTGAACAAGAGATTGTTGAATTCTAGCGTAATATTAAATCACTGTGTGGATCAATAATCTTTTTAAAGCATACGGTGCAGGCACGATCTTTCACTCCCATACATTTATCTCCTTTTGCAAATATTGAGAGAAAAGGTACAAATGCTTGTAACAAGCGACCACCCCTTTCCCAGAGCGTTTTCCACGCTATTATAAAAAAGAAAAGTATTTTTTTTTTTCAAAAGATTTTAGGTAAATTGTCCTAGCTCTTCATCCTTATCCTGCTAAATGAATTAACCCTTAGGCTGCTAGGCGCAACTCACTAATCTTTTGCGGACAATGTAGATCAAGATCAGACTGCATAGAACGTGCTGTCTGATCTTGGATCTACACTCTCCGATAAGGAGATGTTATTCCCCAAGACATAACCTTGAAATTACAATATTTGAGTTTTTAATATCGAAATAAAAATTTGGCTTTAGTTATTTTGCAGGATAAGGGTTAAATTGAACTTTCAAGCCGGTAGTAAAAACCCGAATATGCTTTTTCAAACTCAGTTTTTGGAAATAAATATCTCCTTATCAGACAGTGTAGATCCGAGATCAGACTGCACGTTCTGTGCAGTCTGATCTTGATCTACACTGTCTGCAAAAGGTCTAATTCTTAGTCTAATTCTAGAAAAAGCAGATCACTCAATCCAATCAGAATTTGTGTTACTTTGAAATTTAGAAACTGCTTTTTAGAATGAATGGTGAATACTTAGCCATTGCTTTACTTCAAAGGCACTTGTTTTGTTATCAAACTTGGCCTGCTATGAACGAACAAATAAATATGAGTCATGTCCTGGCAAAAGGGGGCTTAATGCATCTTTGTGATGTTTTTTACCTGGCAAGTCATTACTTAATCATGGATTCACAAAATCCATTGTGTTTAACGATTGCTTGAATTGTGAAGTAGATTGGTCCTTTGCAGAAAACTGACCAATAGTAAAAAATTGCGCTGACTGCGCAGGCTGATCTGGGTCGATACTTTTTGCAGGTGCGTTAAGGTTTAAACTGGAGAGGGCAAAGTTTGTGAAAAAACAACTTATCGGGCTTTATACTAGTTTATTTAGCTCGCCTTTTTTTCTGTAACCCATTACTGAATAACATAATTTTAGATTTGTTCGAGTTGGAAGCTTTTACACATGGCAAAATAATTGTGACAAAGAAAAGAAAGAAATTTGCCTTTGGACTAGTAGAAAACATTCTGGGAAAAGGAGAAAATGCTGGTTACCAGCATTTCCTCGTTTTCCAAAAATGTTTTCAAAAGTCCTCTTTCTTAGTATCGTTAAAATTCGGGATTATGTAGTAAAGGGGTTGAAGTTAATAAGTTCTAGAACAGTGAAATAGCTACAGAATGTTAAACTTGTATAAGGGCTGTCTTTTCCGGAACTCTCCGGTGTCCGCCGAGGTACCGTACAACATTAGAAACTGTCCACTCTTCTTCGGCGTCAATATTTCCCCCTCCCAGGTATAGTCGTCCACCTTCTCTAGTACCATATCTTCTACAAAAACGTCGGCCAGAAAAGGGGAGGCAACTCTAAATTTTAACGGTGAATTCGGTTCAAGATCTCTGTAGGTTGGTTCCAGTATACATACTTGGTAGGTTTGAGCGGCCGTATAGGAGAACGGGAAGTTTTTTACTAAATTGTTTATGTCTGTGCATTTAAGGATGTATTTCACCAGACCTGGAACTCTGGGAGTAGAGTCGCCCTCTCTCTTTCCCGCCAATTTTAATATATAAACTCCAGGTGACGGGGGACGAACTAGAATCTTGTAATGATCCTCCGAGTCGCGAAATGTCGCTACATAGGCGTCCATGTTGACCTTGTCTGCCGTGTCCAAGGTCGCGGTGATTTGCATAATGGGAACGATGGTGGTTTTGACGATAATGTGTAGCTCTTTACGGAACACGATGATTGGTTCCCGATGAGAGAATTCCACGCCCCAATCTTTGGTCACCGCCTCCGTTTTCACCGTCTTGTTGTATTCTTCCAGAGTTATCGGCCTTCTCAGAAGCTGCCACATTTCACTGGACATCGGGTCGTTCCGTAGATACGGAAAATGATCGTTGATGAAGTTTTCGGGATCGGTCATGAACCAGAATTCTTCGTATCTGCGATGATAGATACCATCTTCGTCTTCGAACCCGGCTCCCCAGGCGCAGTCGACGAACCTCCAATCATGGCCGATATATACAGCATTCCACGCATGTTCCGGCTCGTCAATCTGTGTGAAAGGCTCTTCCGGGTCATATCGATTGTCTTTAACGTAGCCTTTAAGTTTCTTGACCGGAATAGAAGAGGACCTGGAAACAGAGAATCATGCTGTACTCTGCAAGTATATGTAGAGTAACTCTTTACCAGACGACAAAAATGTACACTTGTCAAAATTGAAAGCATTTGCAGACGACAGATTAAATGTGGCTCAAATGATGGAATCTGTGTTTGATACGGTAGAAATTATTTTGGGTAAAGGAGAAAATGCTGGCTACCAGCATTTTCTCCTTTTCCCACCATGTTTTCAATAGGTCTTTTTCTCATGGTCGTTAAAAGTCGGGATTTTATGATAAAGGGTTCAAATCACACAACCCCGAGTCTTGACGATCGTGAAGAAGAATTTTGAAAATATTGCGGGAAAAGGAGTGGTAACCAGCATTTTCCTCATTTTCCACAATGTTTTCTAGGACCCTGCATGAACATCATCTCTTTACCACACAATCTAGAGTTTTAACAACATTAAGACGAATCTTGAAAACATGGCGGGAAAAGGAGAAAATGCTGGAAACCAGCATTTTCTCCATTTCCCACAATGTCATCTACTCATTAAAGACAAGTGCTACATCTTCGACATAAACTGAATAAATGACACAAGTCTTCGGGTACACTGCTCTAAATAGACAAGGAGTAGTAGGAATGAAAAAGGTCATCCCTGCTTAACTCCTTCAATCCAAGGCTCACAGCTTATCAATCAACCACCATCAGAATCATGTAAGAGTTTCTTTTAGAAACACCTCTTTACCTGCACAAAGCCGAGAAGAGGTTTGCATAGCCTTCAGAACTTGTTGCCAGACCATGTCGTAGGACCGTGTTCGGGTCTGTTGGGCTCTCTCTTTTTGGGTATACATAGTGACGATCAAACCTAGATAGAAATAAAATATGTTGCATTGTCCTTTGGAAAGAATAACTCTATAAGTGCTATATAAGTAAACTAAGAAATAATCAGTCAGTAACAAAAGATGAGAGATGTGCTCTTGCAAAAGGAGATATATTATATTTCATGTGTCTATTTTTAGAAATGTTATGGGTAAAGAAATGTCGTAATTTAAGCTGGGGGGAATTATTTCCCCGTCACAGTGAATATTTTCCTCCTGCCGAAAATCTGGAACTACTTTTTTAAGTTTTTAAGTTTTTAAGTTTTAAAAGTGGCATTCGTTGACAAAATAATCAGAGGAAATATAATATATAATTTATTTCATCAGCTTGTGATTAATATGGGGAAATATTTGCCTGAAAGGGAAAGGTCCGCGAAAATAACTCGTGCCTTACGGCACTCGTTATTTTCGCATACCTTTCCCTTTTTCGGCAAATATTTCCTCATATTAACCACAAGCTGATGAAATAAACTCTATTTAATGCATCTTTGTGATGCATTATACCAGGCAATTCATCATATAATTATGGATCCATGAAAATATTTTGCCTTTCAAACGACTGGATCCAGAGGAAAAATAGTCCCTAAATACGCTGAACTCATTTATATGTCACCGGTTTGAGCTCCTATTTAGTCCAATGGATTTATAGTCTGTAAAAAAAACAACAGGGGTATCGCAGCTTCGAGGCTTCTTTCGTCGAAAACAGTGTTTGAATCTGACTTTCCTGTTTCGATCGGACATAGTGCCGAGCAAACTACATATACATATATTACATATTGTGTATGTTTTTTTTTTTCTTACAATTCATCCAATAGTTCTTTCAAGTTCGTAATTAGACATCTCTCTCTGTTTGTCTCTGTCTGTCTATCTGTCTGTCTGTCTGTCTGTCTGTCTGTCTGTCTCTGTCTCTGTCTCTGTATCTCTCTCTCCCCCCCCCCCTCTCTCTCTCTCTCTTTCTGTCTTTCAAGAACAGGTACATATGAATAACAATAACCTTTACATAGTTACCTCCGGCTCCCCGGAATAATTTACAAGTGTAAGTATCAAATCTTACCCTATGTTGTTACATATCCAGTAATAAAACGCCCTCGCCTTTTCTAAGTCTGATTTACAAGACCCAGTCAAGTATGTTGACAAAGACTTGACATTCTTTGTTGCTTCTAAAGGAGTCTGAAAATAGAACAGTTCTTGCCTTTTTTTAACCACTGAGAATGTTTTTACCATTTAGAAAAAATTTTTACCATTATCAGTTCTCCTAATGTCATTGCTATCTGCAAAAATTGCAGCAGACAAAATTCGAAACTTTAAGGGCCACAGACTTATCTCCCTTTAATGTGCAAATGAGTTAAACTGATACAGAGTAGTGGAGAAATTCGATTTAGAATTAATCAAAAGTTAAATTGATCGCACTTTTAAATTTCATTTTTGGCTGCTTTTCCCCGGTGGTAAGTTGGTCATTAGAGTATTAGATTATTACACTATTACCAGACGACAAAATTTTAGACTCGTCCATATTGAAAACATTTGCAAACGAATAATTATAAATGGGTCAAATGATTTCATGATTCTTTTGACGAGTAGAAAGCATTATAGGAAAAAGAGAAACTGCATGTCATCAGCAATTTCTTCTTTCCCAAAATGCTTTCAAACTTCATCTTACTTTAGGGTCGTTGAACGATGGATTATCTGGTGATGGGAAGAGGACCACGTAATTAAGAACTTAATATGAACTTTCCTTCAAATGGGAGGCCTTCCAATCAGATTCATTTGAATTTTATATATAACTTTAGAATACCTTTTTCACGTGCTCATCTACATGCATAAACATGTACGGTGTAGGAACAACGATTTTCTTTTTCTCTTTGGGCGGAGCTGTTTTTGGGGCTATCTTCCGACGTTTGAGTTTCCCGCCTTTACACCAACCCATAAAGCAGCCACGTACGTTGTCCGACTCCTCTCCTTCCGGGTTGGTGACGTAAACATCGACTGTACTACAGCACAACATTATTTCGTTATTTTCCTGAAATATTCATACAGTGACTTGTAACGATCCAGAGGTAGAAGGTTTTTGAAAACATTTTGGGAAAAGAAGAAAATGATGGTAATCAGCTTTTTCTCCTTTTCCCAATTTTTTCCCCAACTTTTGAAACACGAATCGTAGAATTTAATCCACAGTTGATTTTTTACCCGCAATTGCTTTCATAGTTGACCAGTGTGAAATCATTTCGTGTGGTAAAGGGTTAACAGTCAATCAATGACCTGGCAAAGTTCACTTTCTATCAGAATACCATGAGTCATATGTTACATTTAAGACATATAGCAAAAATACTTTAGTAATGCTCTGTGCAAAGGAGGCTTAATGCATCTGCGAAAAGTATCGACCCAGGTCAGCCTGCGCAGTCCGCGCAGGCTGACCTGGGCCGAAACTTTTCGCTATTGATCAATTTTCTGTATGTCAAAGGACCAGTCTACCTCATGATTCAGTTGGTTGTCAGACAAAATTGTTTTTTATGGATCCATAATTATGTGGTGTCTTGCTTGGAATAATGTATCACGGAGATACATTAAGCCCCCTTTTGCCAGAGCGGGGCACACTTCTTTTTTACGCCTTGAAGAATTTATCAACAATTATGCTAGTTGATTAATGTGTTTTTTACGGAAGACGATTCACAGCTGACATCTATTTAATACGTCAAGATTTAAATAAAACTAACCTCTACATAAAAGGATCTGATATATATATATAACAATCAACAGTTCTATATTTAAATGTTGCTGGATATATTTAAACAAATGAGCCCAGAGATTTTCTGTGAAAAGGCGTTTAATGCAACTTCAAAGAGTATCGACCTAGGTCAGTCTGCGGTTGGTTGTTAGACAAAATAGATTTTATGGATGCATAATCATGTGGTGACTTGCTTGGCACAATGCATCATGAAGATGCATTGAAGCTCCTTATGCTACAGCCTGGCTAAAATAACTGCTCGAAATTAGGAATATAAATACATGTTGAAAGTAAAGTGGTTGTATGGTTAAAAAAAAGGCTTGTAAGTAAATTTGTTCTAAAATATAACAAAATAAACCGATTTACCTTTGTATGTTATACCGGCTTTCGCTTTTGACTGCTGGCAAACAGCATCAAATCAACAGAAAAACGAAACGCTGATGTGCAGTCTTGTACAATTCTTCCATTTCCAAAACAAACACTCCGTCGTGAAGTTAGAATATTTTAGCCTCGTAAAAAGGAAGAATGAAATCTGACACATTTACAGGTAACACCGCTTTTCTTCGTTCGCAGACGTCAACATAGGCATTGTTCGTCTGCTTGTAACAAATTCTCGTGTAGTTTGATAAATTTCCAAAATAAAATTCATTGAGCAAATTAAAGTCGAGTGGGCAGTACCATGCAACAAATTTATGTTGTTTTTTTATTGAGTCTGTTTCTCTAAACGGGGTCAAATTTAAATATTTCTAGGGTATAGGGTAAATAAAACGTTCACACTTTTTGTAATTCACTAAACGGAACACGACTCCATTGTTTTTTATCTCTTTATCCCACAATCTCGAGTTTAAACGAACCCGAGGAAGAACTTTTTGAAAACTTGGAGGGAAAAGGAGAAAATGCTGGTAACCAGCATTTTCTCCTTTTCCCACCATGTTTTCTATACTTCCAAAGGTGATTTTATATGTTTGAGTCACATTGACTTTGTCGTTTGCAAAAGGCTTGAATTTGGGTGAGTCTAATTTTTTATCGTCTGTTAAAGAGTTAAATACATATCGACCAGTAAAATAATATATCTCTAATTTTCCCTTTACCTTTAAAAGATGTACAAATGAGTCATTTGAACATTATACATGTGCACGTATACAAAAAAAATTGAGGACACAGGAAGCATATTTTTAATAGTAGCATACTTTTGCCTTGATGATACTTTAATTTTTCCAGTATGAAAAGGAAGGAGAAAGCCTTTTTTTCAGGTTGACGAACAAGTGTTCAATATACATGTATTTTGCAGATAAATATCTAAAAAACTTTATCAAAATTTACAATTAAAGTAATTTTGATTTTCAGACAAGCTATTTTTCATTATTATTTTTTAGTAATAGAACACACACACACACACAAAAATGAGAGTAAAAAAAGATTCAAGGGGGAATTGCAAAAAGTTCTAGTCGAAAATTTGCTTCTTGTGTTTGTAAATTAGAAAGGAAAAGTTTTGAAGTAAAAAGGGTAGGACAAGTTAGAACAAAATTATTTTAAAAAAAATAGTGCATAACTGACTGTTTTGTTTATAATGTAAGATCCGAATAAAAAATGTGATTGTGCCTTTTATGAGAAAATGTAATTGGACTGTGTTTTGATTTGATAAAGATAATGATCTTTTACCAGACCTTAATTTTCTCTGCTAGTGCCAAACAAAGTCTTTACTTCTTATAATAATGTGAAATTGGGTTTCTTTCTTTGATTTTGTATGAATTGTTCTAGACTAAGCTTGAAGCATGTTAAGTTCGTCAAATGGTTTGTTATCAGATTCGAACTGAAAGACACAAGAGATGCAAATATTGCTGGAAGGCTACGGGCTATAGGGGGAAGTGTTATGCCTTGTAGTGCTAATGGATATCTCAAGATTTGAACAATTTACCACCTGAATGTAGGTGAGTCTTTTTGCTTTCCTAAGTTTAAGCTTTTACCACACGATCCCAAGTTTTAACAACCGTGCAGAAGAACACAAAGTCCTTGTTCAAATATACAGAGTGATTAACCCTTTCCCGCTCAATGCCTACTGTTGACGACCCAGAGAAAGAAGCCTTGAAAAGGCTCTGAAAACATTGTAGGAAAAGGAGGAAATGCTGGTTACCAGCATTTTCTCCTTTTCCCACAATGTTTTCTGCCCTATCAAAGAAAAATTGCAATATTTGAGCCACGTTGAAATTGTCTGCAAATGCTTTCAGTTTGGAAAAGGCTATAATTTTGTCGTCTGGTAAAGGGTTCATGGAACTGCCCCCTTATAAAAAGTCATTCATTATGTCAGTAATTATTGACTAAGATCCTCTGATGACAATTTCATTTGCCATACCAAGAACGAGGACACGCCTTGCTGATAGATCAATCTTCTGTGCTGATCCAAGGTGGGGAAACTCTTTACCAATAGAACTTAAATGAAAAATAAAGGCCAAATGTAAACAAAGCGGGTATTAAAATGCATTTGAATTTATATCATACCATTTAAAAGTATGGGAATTATTGTGAAGATGACAATCTGTCATTGCACGGTCGGTCCAAGTGTAATCCGCTGACAGAGAAATTAATTTCAAAACTAGGTTAAAACCTGCCAGGTAGCTGTGTCTTTTGTTTACTTTTTGCCTGATTTTAAAATTCTTTTTTCTGCCAGCGACTAACAGATGGCCCGACCACACGATAACAGACTGTCATCTCCACAATATTTTCCATACTTTTAAATGGTATGATTTAAATTTAAATGTATTACGACACTTGCTTTGATATTTTGGCCTTTACTGGGCCTTTAATTGTGTACAAAATGAAACTACATTCAAGAAAGTACTTAAAACATTTTTTTTCAACAAACACTATCAATAAGTTGACACTATAGAAAGGTATGTGGTAAAATTGTAAAGCGCAGAAGAATATGGTTTATAAATTCTGCGCTATATCAATGTTGTTTTATTTGTATTTGAAGAAGGCTTTTGAAAACATTGTGGGAAAAGGAGAAAATGCTGGAAACCAGAATTTTCTCTTTTTCCCACAATTTTTTCAACCTTATCAATGACAGAAATCATGAAACGATCACTAGAGTTGCATTCATTTCGTCGTCTGCAAATGCTTTGGATTTGATCAAGTCCAAAATTTTGTCGTTTGGTGAAGAGTTAACTCTCTTTCAGGGGACATAATATTTGACTGTCGCTCGAATGATGGAATTTGTCATTGAACGGGTAGATATAAGGATTGTTGGAAAAGGAGAAAATGCAGGTTGTTTCTTATTACCAACTGCGCCATTAGAATTTTAGACTTGAACAGTATTCTGGAAATAGAGGGTTTCATCCATCTCCGTGATGCATTGTATCAGGCATGTCGTCATATAAATATAGATCCATAAGATTCATTTTTCTTTTAATAACCGACTGAATCATTCGGTTGAATGGTACTTTGGCATGCAGAAAATTGACCCGGGTAGCAAAAAGTTTCGACTCAGGTCAGCCTGCGCGAACAGCGCAGGCTGACCTAGGTCGATACTTTTTGCAGATGCCGTAAATCCCCTTTACACGTAGAATAGCTCCTTTATAAACAGGAAATTCTGGTTCGACCCCGCAGAAGGCCTTGGAGTTTTATCATTTTGTTGTTAACACCTTTCCATGCTTCTCTAGAGCTACTTTACCAATACTTTGCACAATACATGTATTCCTTACAAACCGCTGGTTGCATAACGCACATAACCATTATCAAAACAATGATCAGCAGTGAGAGAAGAATGAATCCTGTCGCAAGGACTATCATCAATCCCTGGAAAGGAATTCTTCAGGCTGGGGATTCGAACCAGCGACCCCTCTGGTCTCAAGTCCTGTACTCTACTGACTGCTCCACCGGGCTCAGCTAGTCTCTTCAGGCAAGGTCCTGCAGAAACCAAGCCTGGTACTGGTGGAATCTCATGAAAGACAATAAACGGTGACCTTTCACCCTAATATGACTTTAGCCTTTACACAACCCGACTTTTAAAGACCCTGAGGAAGAGGGCTTTTAAGAACATTGTGGGAAAAGGAGAAAATGCTAGTTACCAGCATTTTCTCCTTTTCCCACAATGTTTTCTACCCTATCAAGGACGACTGTCGTCATTTCGGCCACCTTTGATTTGTTGTCTGCAAATGCTTTCAAGTTGGAGCGTTCTAAAACTTTTTCGTTTGGATATAAGTTAAACAAGCAATTTCGTTGAAAAGATATCCCCCGCCGAAAAATTTACTTGACCGCGTAACTTAAAATCGCTCCCAGTCGGCCATTTTTCATCGAATCAAAAAGAAAAGTGTCTCGGCGGAATGGGTTATTGTACACATGTATAAAGTTTCACGAAATTCCGTCCAATGGTATTTGAGATATTCTCCCGGACGGACGGACGGACGGACGCTAAAACTATATCCCTCCGCCTTCGGCGGGAAATAATAATGTTGAGAGGGGCGAAACTACGATTTAATCCTTTTCCACTCAATCCCAAGTTTTAACGACCCTAAGAAGAAGGAATTTTGAAAACGTAGTAGGAAAAGGAGAAAATGTTGGTAACCAGCATATTCTCCTATTCACACTATGTTTTCTACCCTTCCAAAAGTGAATTTCTGTTATTGGTTCACAGTTATTTTGTCGTCTGCAAAAGTTTTCGGTTTGGGCTAGTCTTAAGTTTTGTCGTTTGGTAAAGGGTTAAAAAATCAAACGGTACTGATCACTTGTTTGATCACTTTGAAGCAGTTTTCAGTATCATTTCATTTTTTGTCACGTTATATCATGTTCCTATCCATGTTTTCCTAGAGTTTCTTTCACCAATACTTAGCAAAATATTCATTCCAAGATATTGCTGGGGTCCTGAGTGGCTCAGTGATAAAGAGTTGGACTCGTAACCTGGAGGCCACGGGTTCGGGCCTCACTGTAAGCATTGGGTTGTTCATTGCATTGTCCAATGGCCAGAGACTTCAGAGCTCTAGCCTTGTACTAGTGAAACCCAGGACCTATATGAATAAGTGAGCTGTTGCCGCGATATAACCGAAATCATGTTGTGTGGTGTCCGTGTTTGTGACGTAGTGCCTCGGCCTGGTAATCATGAGGTTCTGAGTTCGATACCTGGGAGCGGGTGTCAACTTTGGGACTGTTCATTGGTCCACACATTCGGCCCGAGTACTGGTGTAGTTTCCAGGAAACATAATCGAGAGAGATTAGTATAAGTTGCAAGAACTTGTCTCTCATTCGATGTAAAATAAATATATTTAAACTAAACAAAATTGAGTTAAAAGCTGCGTAAAATACTATTCAGTCAATCAATCAGCATGTTCAGCTCTCTACACTGTCGGGAATAATGAACCTTGTCGCAATGACAAAGATAGACAACTCTATATTCAATTTATGCAGACAATATTAATGAATTTTATTCGAGTTGCTTCCCTTTGAAATAAAGCACATGCTGTGAAGGAGCCCAAATTTTCCCTAAATGAGTTAACTCTTTACCACACAGTCCCGAGTTTTAACGCCTCTAAAGGAGAAGGCTTTTGAAAGCATTGTGGGAAAAGGACAAAATGGTTGTTTCCACTTCCTCTCTTTTCCACAATGTTTTCTATCCTTTTGAAGACAAATCCCAGCATCTGAGCAACAAAAATATTTTTGTCCGCAAAATTTCAATTAGCACAACTCCAAAATTTTGTCGTTGGTAAAAATTTGATTCGTTATATCTATTGCAGTCACTTTTTTCCATAAGATGGCTTGTAGTTTTGCTTGTATGGTGTTTGACGTCGTTTTCAACATTTCGGTTAAATCGCAGCGACCACTACACACACCTATCTGTGCTTTTCTGAACCAGTTATTGGCATAATATGCTTTCCAAGCCACTGGCTGCTTTCCTTCTTAGCCAGTGTCGATGCAGTAATCAGGAATGAATCCTGTCGCAATGACTATCATCAACCCTCAGAAATAAATTGTCCGAGCTTTGGATTCGAACCAGCAACTTTCCTGGTTTAAAGCCCCGTGCCTTACCAACTGAGCGACCGGACTCGGCAACTACTTTTAGTATAAAACTACCAAATATAATTTCAGACCTAATCCCGGAGTTTTCAGATATACAGGATCTGACAAGAATGATCTGACATGAATTTTATTAAATGGGTCTATGGGAAAATGTTATTAAGCGAGCCTTTGGCGAGCTTAATAACATTTTTTCTTGACGAGTTTAATAAAATTTCATGTCAAATACCAACGAATGTCAGATTCTTCTTATCACATAACGATATATCACAAATTATAACGTTAGATCAGAAGATGCAAAACCACAAACAGATGCACGCACGGTAATATCCATAAAAACTATTCACTTCTATGAAACACGTACAAAATGACGTCAAAAATGACGCCAAACAAATATAATATTAAACGTGTATACGATAAGAAAATTCGTAATGGGTATATTACATTGAAAACAAGGGAGGTTATGTGATAAATATTTTTTCTTACCTTTTCTTTACAATTATTGAATCCAATCACAAACTACAATAATCTGAACACAGTGTAAAACACCAATCAGTCAGTCGGTCGGTGGGTCGGTCGGTGGGTCGATGGGTATGTGATTTAGTCGGTCGGTCAGTGGGTGGATGGGTCGGTCTGTCGATCGGTCAGTCGACCGTCAGCCGGTCAGTCAGTCATAGTCAGTCGGTCAGTTGGTTGACCAGTTGGTTGGTCAGTCGGTGAGTTTGTAGATAGGTCGGTGGGTCGGTCTGTCAGTCTGTCAGTCGGTGGGTCGGTCAGTCGGTTGGTCAGTGAGTCGACTGCTCGGTCAGTCGGTCGGTCGGTTGGTCGGTCGGTTGGTCACTCAGTCAGTCACTCAGTCAGTCAGTCAGTCATACGGTTGGCTGACCAGTTGGTTGGTTGGTCTGTCGGTGGGTTGGTCTGTGGGTCAGTGGGTCAGTCGGTTGGTTGGTCGGTCTGTCGGTCAGTCAGTCATGCAGGCAGGCAAGCAGGCATAGTCAGTCAGTCAGTTAGTCAGAGAGTCAGCTAGTGACTGAGTCAGTTGGTCAGTGAGTGAGTCAGTGACTGAGTGAGTCAGTCGGTCAGTTGGACGGTTTGTCATTAGATGGGTCGATGGATGGTTTGGTGGGTAGGTCGGTCGGTTGGTCAGTCGGTTGGTCAGTCAATCAGTCAGTGGGTCAGACAAAGTCAGTTAGTCAGTGAGTGAGTCAGTGAGTCGATCAGTCAGTCGGTCGGTGGGTCGGTCGATCGTTCGGTGGGTCGGTCGGTCGGTCGGTCTGTCGGTCGGCTTGTCAATCGGTCAGTCGGTGGGTCGCTCAGTCAGTCAGTCAGTTCGTCATTCATTCATTCATTCAGTCAGTCAGTCAGTCAGTAGAACAGGCAGTCAGTCAGATATAGTCAGTCAGTCAGTCAGTCAGTCAGTGAGTCAGTCAGTGAGTGAGTAGGTCAGTCGGTTAGTCAGTCAGGCGATTGGTTGGTCGGTCGGTCGATTGGTCGGTCCGTATGTTGGTCTGTCGGTCGGTCGGTCTGTCGGTTAGAGAAATTAATCTTAATACTAGGAAAAAAGTTGCCAAGTCGCTCTATGTTTTGTTAAACTCCTACACTGTTTTTTATTTTCTCATTTTTTGCCAGCATCTAACACCTAGATTGACAATATAATAGCAGATTGTTATCTTCACAATGACTTCCATACTTTTATATGGAATGACTTCGTTATTTCAACCACATGAACTTTAATGGATTTTAGCACTTGCATTCTTTTGGACGCTACTGTGCCCTTAAGAATCATGCAACAGACAAAATTTTGATTTGAAGGAACATTTCGTTTTTAAATAGTAACGAACATGTTATGGGTAAAGGAGCAACAGGCTGTAATAATCGAACACTCCTTTTCCCACGAACTTTACCATTACTGTCAACTTATGGGCGTGAAAAGTGGCATATTTACCATAAAGCGTTAGCTCAGATGAAAGATCATCCAATATGAACGAAAAATAATCTGACTTTCCTAGAGAAAGATAAGTAAAATAGTTATAGATAAAAAATTCCATTGACAGTGTTCTTTCGAGGTTCTTCAAACGGAAAGTTAGAAATAATAGATAAGTAAAAAATGAAAGGCACACCTTTTGGCATATAACCGATAAAAATTCGCCGACCCTTTTGATAAAAAAGGTGAACGGAGTGATATTTGCTGACAGTGAAGAGCAAGATCGTACTGCATAGAACGTGCAGCCTGATCTTGATCTACACTGTCCGCATATTTGGAAACATATTCTGACCCAAAGAATAGATAAATTACAGTGCAGAGTCTCTCAGTTCTTTACGACACATTACTGTGTTTTAACGACCCGGAACGGAATGGCATTAGAAAAAGATGTGGAAAAAGGAAAATATGCTGGTATCCAGCATTTTCTTCTTTCCAAACAATATTTTCTAAAGTTCCATTGACAACCCCCTTTACTAGAGCCACGTTTTATTTGTCGTCTGCGAGTGTTTTCAAGAAAGCCAGGTCTAAACTTGCGTCGTCTGATAACAGGTAATCTCTTTCCAAAAGAACAAATTTTTTGACTCACCCATTATAAAAGCATTTGTAGACAATAATTTAAACGTGGCTCAAATAATATAATTTGTCTTAAAAAGAATAGAAAACATTTTGGGAAAAGGAGAAAATGCTGGTAACCAGCATTTTCTCCTTTTTCCAAAATGTTTTCAAAAGCCTTCTATCATAGGGTCTTTAAAACTCAGGATTGTGTTAACTAAAAGAATATTCGGCGCTTAACGTAGATACAATTTTTCTCTTGGCACACCTGTATAATACAATAAGAGAAGAATCAAAATACTATTGATAACAGTATAGGTCAAGATCAGGCTGCACATGAATGCTGCATAGAAATTTCAATCTTACATTTGATCTGAATCATCAGTTATTCTTGTGAGGTACGAGTCATCTGATATAAGACAACTGATTTACCTAGTAAATATAAGCATTTTATGTATTTTGGGTCGGAAAGGATAAACTCTTCACAAACCAATCTTTGATTGGGTGGAAACCGTTGGAAAAGGAGATAGAGGATATTTGTTTTTTTCGGTGAAAGATCAAAATTTATTTCATCGAGTGAACATCATCGGTAATATTTTCACGAGTGGCGCAGCCACGAGTGAAAATATTACCGATGGTGTTCACGAGATGAAATAAATTTCGATCTTTCACCAAAAAAAATAAATATTATATTTATTTCATGCTTTTAACCCTTTCTGGGAGGAACTTTATCAAAATCTAGTACAGTCTTTTCAGTTATTCCCCGTGGCGTACCCCCTCCGCATAGCAACGAATTACAATATTACGTCAAGCGCGAGAAATGTAAGGTAAATGACGTCATATTTCCATCTGGTTGTGAGTTACGCGCATTTTACCTAGGTAACTAGAATATAAAAATCGGTATTTTCACTGGTAGTACCCGTGGAATATCGAAAAATATTTTCACCGCTATTTCTCGATATCCTACCGGAAAGCATGAAATAAAAAATGCTGATTACCAGCATTTTCGCTTTTCCCCACAATGGTTTCAAAAAAACTTTTTTTTCTCAGTTTCGTTTAAAGTCGGGATTGGTTGGTGAAGGATAAGGAAGACAACTTGAGGAAACAGCGTAAGAAAAGACGAAAAAGTTGGTAACCAGCATATCTCTCATTCCCACAATATTTTCTATTCTATCAAAGACAGGTGCACTCACATGTTCCACATCTGTTATGTCGTCTGCTAAATGCTTTGAAAATGGGCAAGTCTAATATTTGTCACCTTTACCACACAGTCCCAAGATTTTAACGATCCTGAGGTAGAAGCCTTCTGAAAACTTTGCGGGAAAAGGAGAAAATGCTGGTAACCAGCATTTTCTCCTTTTCCCACAATGTTTTCTAGCTTTTCAAAGACAAACGTCATGATTTTAACCATATTTATTTTGTCGTCTGCTGAATGCTTTCAATTTGGACAAGCCTCATATTTCGTTGTTTACTAAAGACTTAACCCTTAACTACACAATCCCGAGTTTTAACGACCCTGAAGTAGAAGCCTTTTCAAATCCTTGGAAAAGGAGCAAATGCTGTTTACTAATACATGTATGTTCTCCTTTTCTCACGATGTTCTCTACTCTTTCGAAGACAAATCTTGTCATTTTAACCCCATGTATTTTGTCGTCTGCTAAATGCTTTCAATTTGGACGGGTTTCAAATTTTGTTGTCTGCTAAAGAGTTTTATAACAAATTACGATTTTCAAGTTCACCTGTGAAGTACAGTTTAAGACAATAAAGATATCAGTTCCGTATCGCTTGTCAAAAAAAAAAAAAATCTCGTATATCAATGAAAAATATCGATAAAACAAACCGTACATTAAAACCCATATCTTTTAAAGGCACATCAGCTGCTAAAAGTAAATAATGCGGGTGGCAAAATGCATTCAAATTTAAATCAGCGCGGTTGTTTTAATGCGATTAAATTTAAATCGTTCCATTTAAATGTAAGAAATTTATTGTGAAGATGACGATTTGTTATTTTAAGATAGGTCCAAGTGTTAGATGCTGGTAGAAAAAATGAATTATGAAACCAGGTAAAGTGTAAACAAAAGATAAAGCGACTTGGCGACTTTTTCTCCAGATTTAAAATTCGTTATTCTGCAAGCGACGTACACATGGGTTATATATTATCTTTATCTTAATGGGCCGACCATACAAAAATAGATTCTTCACATACTTTTAAATGGTATGATTTAACTTTGAATGCATTTTAACACCCGTATTGTTTGCATCCGGCCCCACTAGTGTAAATCAAGTTCAGATTGTTCATCCGTGTACACTTTAAGATTAGCATTCCACTGTTAAAGATATACTGTACTCATATTACATCAACAGACTGATTTGAAGACTATCAGTTCCTTTGTTCATCCTAAATTAAACAAGAATATATGAGCCATGCTCTGTGGAAAAGGGGCTTAATGCATCTGCGAAAAGTATCGACCCAGATCACCCTTCGCAGTCCGAGCAGGCTGACCTGGGCCGAAACTTTTCGCTATCGGTCAATATTCTGTATACTCAAGGACCAGTGTACCTCGTGATTAAGTTGGTTGTTAAAAAAGTGGCTATTATGGATCTATAATTATGTGATGACTTACTTCGTATAACACATCATTGTATTTCATGCTTTCCGGTAGGTTATCGAGAAATATCGGTGAAATATTTTTCGATATTTCATGGTTACGACCAGTGAAAATACCGATTTTTATATTCTAGTTACCTAGTTAAAATGCGCGTGACTCACAACCGAGATTGAAATATGACGTCATTTACCTTACATTTCTCGCGCTTGACGTAATATTGTAATGCGTTGCTATGTGGAGGGGGTACGCCACGGGGAATAACTGAAAAGAACTGAACTGGATTTTGATAAAGTTCCTCCCAAAAAGGGTTAAAAGCATGAAATAAATAGAATATTTGTTTTTTTCGGTTAAAGATCGAAATTTATTTCATCTCGTGAACATCATCGGTAATATTTTCACGGGTGGCGTTCACGAGATGAAATAAATTTCGATCTTTAACCGAAAAAAACAAATATCCTCTATGTATTAAGCCCCCCTTTCCCAGAAGGTGGTTCATATGTAAAAGTGATAGCGTAAATTTGCTAGCAAGTAGGCCTGCAGGGGCCGGTAGAATAAACATGTCCAATCTTTTTTACCAGTTGCAAATCTCTTGTTTATTTATTCGAAGATACCAATACAAAAAATTAAGTCGACCGCCAGCGCATTCAGCTATGCCAAAAAAAATCAACAAAGGTTTAGTCTTCGTTGTAATGTTTGTAATTTGTATCAGATGTCTTTGAAAACATCCTTATGAATACGGATATTTGGCACGAACTGGGCCAAAAATGTGAAAATGTTCCGGCAAGAGAAGAAATAGTGAGCAAATGTCCCGTCTACCAAAATAATGTTCATGCGATAAAGAGTGATCTGCGGGTGGTAGCGTATACATTTATTTGAGTTGTCGTGAGAAAAAGGGAAGGTTCAAGTCCTTTAACATTGAAATATCAATGATTAATAAATCGTTAAAGAATTTCCATGTTTTCAAGACCATGAAGACAAAGGCTTTTTGAAAATAGACTTTGGTACATGAGAAAATGCTGGTAAATCATGTGGTGTGATAGACTAATCAAGTTCTGTATTGGATTTTTCAATCGTCATAGCAATTCTATCATCTTATTGGTTTGTTATTTTTAGACAATGACAAAGCATGGTCTGGTGCAAGACACAAAACTACGTCTACAGAGGATACATCTCTGACTTTTGAGGCGGACGGTATAGATTAAAGATCAGACTGCACGTTCTGTGCAGTCTGATCTTGGTCTATGCCTTCCGCAAAAGCCACATGTTTTCTTCCATTTGACACTGAACGGGTTAATCTGAAAATTAAACACAACAGAGAAATAAAATCGCGCCCCTTTTTCTTGTGACAGGAGAATTCATTGGGCCATGGTCTTTGCTTTGCATTTTTTCACTTTGTTCTATGAATGACCGTTCCAAGGGAAGAAATTTCAATGTCATGTTTCCATTGAAATAACAGTACATACATTTAACTGGCACAATGATTTATTTGAAAAGAGAGTAGTGGAACACGAACTGTTGGGTTAAGACTGACGGAAATTTTCAACTACAACATTCAACATGTGAAAGAAAACGTTACAATGGTGGGTAACATTGCGTATATATTGTTTTGCTGTAATAACTTAATTCTCGCAATTTTTTCGTCGCGTAGAAGATTAATTGTTCGAAAACATTTAGGCAAAAAGAATGAAATTTTCAACCACAACATTCAATATGTGAAAGGACGGTACAATGGTGTGTTTATTGTGATTGGCTCTGCAGAGTGTAGACGACTTATTTTGTTTTGTTAAAGGATCATCGTTAAAACATAGCGGCAAAATGAAAAAAAAAAAAAAAATGCTGATGACGAGCAAATTTCTCTTTTTGAAACAATGCCTATTAGGTATTAGCGTATCAATGATTAGTTTCATGGTCAGGTGCGTAGCCAGGCGGAACCCTGGAAGCTCGGGCTTCAATATTAACCATTAAAGCACCAAATAAACCTAATGGTCTTTCTCAGTCAGGAAAAGAAAGCAAATGATCTCAACTTCAGAACTGCTTTAGAGAGAAAGTAAAAAGCAAATAGTGGACAAGGTAGATCAAAGATCAGATTGCATGTTCTGTGCAGTCTGATCTTGATCTACATCGTCCGCAAATTGCAGTCTCTTCTTGATTTACATCGTCTAAAATTTGACAAAGTTGTGGTTGGGGAACATCTATTTTGCTTGGGGAAAAAACGACGAAAGAAAGAAAAGAGCGAAGAAAACTTAGAATAAACTGGGCATCATCTTTACTACATATCTGGCTTCGCACGATTAGTAAATATTTATATTTTACAAGCATGTTTTAAAAAAGCGTCTGCCATTTCAGGAAAAAAAAAGAGACAATTCTCAAAACTTTTTAATACTTGCAGATTTTTCGGAGCTTGCATGTTGTTATTGTCAAGGAAATAAAATCTGAATGCTTGCGATGTTATAGAAATATTAGTCATATATGGAATTAACCTGAGATGATACTGTTGCTCTAGTTATAATTATAACTATAGACTGGACACACTCGTCAACACTCGGCCGATTCCGTCACAATATTGTACTTCGTGTGTATCAAGGAGGTTTCCATTGTGAAACACTGTCAGACAGTAATTCTGTTTAAAACAACAATATCATTTCAGGTTAACTTCAAAACTATGCTTTGTTTTCATTGATTATCGGATGATAAACAGGGTGCCAACAGACTGTTGTATAGAAAACAAAACAAAATTATTTAAGCTTATGCCTCGATAGACTACATCTTTTAAAAATTTTCTATTAGGCAATTTGTTATAGACATATAATAGACAATGTTTGCCTGTCTTTAACCAGGTATCTAGTATATTAACCATGGGGTGCGTACAGTCGAAGACAGTTGCTAGACAATTAAAACCCACCAACAATGGTACAACACTCAGCAATGGAGTTGCAAGACAACCGGCATATGAACAAGACAAATCCAACCACGAAGATAAGGATACTAATAGAAATATCGATTTAGACATGCGCAGCCCAAGAACATGTGACACTACTTCCGGTCTGCCAAATGGAAACCCTCGAACAGATACAATAGATTCAATAGAGGATCATGAACCGATCGGCGAGCTACCAGATACCATGACCATATGTACAGTCAGCGATAAACACGCTTCACTATCTATTTCCAATGTATCTTTAAAACAGAGAGATTCGGCACAAAGTCGGGGCTTGACATCGTCACATTTCAGTACGGATCTCTCTATAGAGGAACTTGACACGGAAATGGATGACTTTAGTAAACTCAGGTTAGTCTATGAAAGGCCTGTGAGACCTAAATCCGAGTCTCATATATTACGCAATAAAACGTTTGTTGTGAATAACGGACTTCGGGCAGTGCCGCGACCCACATCGGAGCGCCTTAAACCGGTCTCTGTTCTTGATTTGTGATGCTGCATTTACTAATTGACAGTTACAGAGACAGTCAAAGAGATTGCTACGGGAGTGAAAGAGAACTGAGAGATGTAGAGCGAATGCTAGATAACGTAATATACATTTAAATCTTATGCATTTTCTTTATGTATACCTACGGTTTCACTCATAAAGAACATATTTTGACTTTAGTAAAGTCGACAGAAAGACTGCTCTTGGTGAGTGTACACATGTACTCTTTGTGGATTCCTTAATGTTGTCAGTTGCGAGTTTAAAAAACCTGATGTATGCCGAAGATTTAATTGTAGGGAAACATATGAGCGATGCTCTGTGAAAAGGGGGCTTAATGCAACTGCAAAAATTATCGACAGGCTGTCTGCGCAAACTGTCCTGGGTCAAAAGTTTTTACTTTGGTCACTTTTTTGCATGTCCAACGATCAGTCTTCTCTTGATTCAGTCGGTTGTCAGACAAAATGGATTCAATGTATCCATAATTGTATCATTGCTTGCTTGGTACAGTACATCACGGAGATACTTTAAACCCCCTGTTCAATATGGCTTGCAACACGCGAAAAGGGGCATTCGGACATTTGCGTAAAGTGTCGTCTCAGATCAGCCTGCGCAGTCCGCGCAGGCTAATCCGAGAGGGCACTTTACGACTACATTAGATTTTGTGCTACAGTAGACTTGCACAAAACAGAAAATTGCATAAAAACGGAAAGTGTCGTTTCGGATTAGCCTGCGCGGACTGCGCAGGCTGATCCGAAACGATACTTTACGCAAATGTCCAAATGTCCCTTTTCGCGTGTTGCAGGCCATATTATAATCATCTACACAACGGGATTTTTGTTTTGAAACCAAACTGGGAATGCTGGAAAGAGTTCAAATTCAAAGAAAAAAAAACGTTTTTTTTTCGGATTCATTTTGTGGTAAACGAATTTTCTGGACTTTCTTGTAGACGCCATGAAGGTAATGGTAGTAATTATAATAATTGGCCTGCAACACGCGAAAAGGGGCATTCGGACATTTGCGTAAACTGTCGTCTCGGATCATCCTGCGCAGTCCGCGCAGTCCGCGCAGGCTAATCCGAAACGACAATTTCCATTTCCTTATGTAATTTTCTGTTTTGCGCAAGTTTACTGTAGCACAAAATCTAATGTAGTCGTAAAGTGCCGTCTTGGATTAGCCTGCGCGGACTGCGCAGGCTGATCCGAGACAACACTTTACGCAGATGTCCGAATGTCCCTTTTCGAGTGTTGCAAGCCATATAGATCATTTTTAAAACGTTATCGAAACTTGACATATACATATTTCAGAATTAGAAGCAATCAATCAATGTGTTTCAGTTTATTTTTTCCTCTCGTGGTACTTGCTGTTCCCGTCTTTGCACAATAATGATACCTGTTTTAAATACCAAATCTGTTAAGGGGAAATCTCGTCAAATGTTTTAGAACAGATGACAGCTCGTTACCTGCCAATAGTCTACCGGTTTTGAAAAAGTTTTTTGGGGGGAATGTCCGAGGGAAAGAAAGTCCAGACCCCAAACCTAGTGCTAGTGAAACCCGAAACATACACGGATAACTTATCTGTTGCTATGATACATAAGAAATACCTTACGTCATATATCATTCATTAATGAACGCCCGTGGCAGTATTGAACAAATATTCTGGATGTTTTTATTATACTAAATTCTGACAGAATAACCTTATTGGCCTCGAGAGAACGTCTCAGCCGGTAAGGCGGATAGTATGAGTATTTCTTTGATATTCGGTGCATGTGTGCCCTAAACCCTTAGTAGTCCCACAGCATTGCAAAATAATTGAGCCGTAATATGTGAAAAGGTAGCTTAAACCATCTACAAAAAGTAACGACCCAAGTCAGCCTAGGCGGATTGCGCAGGCTGACCTGGGTCGAAACCTTTTACTTTTGTTGAATTTTCTATATGTCCAGGGATAATAATTATACCTCGTGATTCAGTCATGACGTCTGAGCCATGTAAATAAATTGCCAGGAATTTACAATCAGAATATTAACAAATACATATACTTGATTGTTGTATGATGTTTACTGCCTTTTTCAACATTATTTCAGTTGTATCTCGACCAGCGCTTTCATCCATGCTTTATTGGTGTTGCTGTTACCTGTACTTCGCACAATATTCTTTCCAAGCCAATGGCTGCTTTCCCACATAACCATCGTCGAAACAATGATCAGAGAGGAATGAATCTTGTCGCACTGACTATCATCATGCTTCAGAGAGAGTTTGGCCAAGCTGGGGATTCGAACCAGCCAGCCCTGTTCTCAAATCATATACGCTACCGACATGCGCTACCAGGGCTCGGCATAACATTAATAACAGTGGTTGGTCAATACGATCCCTGTGGCTTTCAAAATTTGTACTTTTATCCCACTCGGTCGTATGCAGCTCCCTCCCTGAAACGTTTCTCTGATGGTTTGGGAAAAAAATATGAAATTGGTTTGTTATAAAGGGCAGCGTAGACCCGTAAGATAGTCTCTTCACAGACAGATACCCGTTAAATTTATTGTCAGTAGCGTCCTTAATCAACCAAAGTAATTCTTACATTTGGAGTTTTCTGGTCTTTTTAATACGTCTGTCCGATTTACCTTTGTACAAAGCCTTGTTTGATTCGATACCAGGCCTTGTCAACTTAACAAAGTTCATTTGAATGAACTGTCAAAGTCCCTCTATTCTTTTTTCGTTTGTCGCTTTCAAATACATGAACCACGCTCTTGCAAGAGGGGTTTCAATACATCTCCATATTTTAAGATATAAGATAAGATTATACTTAGCAAGTCATCATATGATTATAGATCCATAAAATCCATTTCTGTTTTGCAACCGACTGAATCATGAGGTAGGATGGTCCTTTGACATACAGAAAAAATACTAACAGCAAAATCTTTCGACCAAGGTCAGCCTGCGCGGTCGATACTTTTTGCAGAAACATTAAAACCCCTTTAGACAGAACATGGCTAATATAATGAATTATACCGACCAAGTCATCACATGAGTATGGATCCTTAAACGCCATTTCATTTAACAACTGACTGAATCATACGGTTGAATGGTCCTTAGACATGCAGAAAATCTATCAAAAGCAAAAAGTTTCGACCCATGTCAGCCTGCGCGGATTGCGCAGGCTGACATGGGTCGATACTTTTTGCAGATGCATTAAGGCCCCTTTTTACGGAGCATGGCTCAGCTGGATAGAATATATTGTACCGAAATGCACAGATGTGCTTTTACTGTTTTTACAATAAAGGAGAATTGAAAAAGTTTAAATTTAGGCATGTCATACAATTGAGTAAAAACAAATCGCATACTGGAATTTTACAAAAGTTTTACCATAAGCTGTTATATCTAGTATCGCTTAGGAAAGTATGATATTATAAGATGCAGTTCTCAGTAATAATGAAATAAATAAATAAAAAAAAATCGATAGAGGCCACGAAAGCAGCTTTATGGACATTCCTCCTTTAAGGTCTACGGCCTCTTACTCTCATATTACAAGACGGAAGCTGCCGAGATTAGCCGAATAGCCTTTACGAAGACGTCGATGTTTACCGATGAGTTAGGGGCCGTAGACCTTAATGACAAGTACAGAAAAATCCCAACCACAACATCCACAACAACTGAGAACGTCACCGCTATACTTCCCTTTTTTTTGTGGGTTTTTTTTTTTATGTATTGAAATTATTAACCCTTAGGCTGCTAAGAGCGACTCACTGACCTTTTGCGGACAGTGTACATCAAGACCAGACTGCACAGAATGTGCAGTCTGATCTTTGATCTGCACTGTCCGATAAGGAGATGTTATTCCCCAAAACACAACTTTGAAATAGCAATATTTGGCTTTTTTACTATGGAGTAGAAAATTTCATTTCAGTTATTTAGCAGGAAGGAACTTACTGAATTCCCATAACAGAAAACATTTACAATAACGCTAACGTTATCGCTAATTATTATCCATTAAAAAAAATGAGGTATGGAAGAACAAAAAGGCAAATTGATGGAGATGTGAACAGGAGAAGAAGAAGAAGAAAAACAAGAACAAGAACAAGAAGAACATAATAAAAAGACTAACGTAATAAACAGGAAAAACAAGAACAATAAACATACGAACAATAAGAGCTAGACGAACAAGAAGAGAGAGAGAGAGAGAGAGAGAGAGAGAAAAAAAACTCGTACAAAAATGTGATTGATGTAAAAAAAATAAGGGTGCGGCATGGCAACCATCTTGAACAAAGGACCAGTGTAACGCTTTGAAAGGCGGCTTATCGATGTGGGCACGCGAAAAACACGGCCGAAGAATGCTTTCTACAATTCTACAAGTTTCTGAGAAGGTTCAATAAAGAAAGCAAACCATTTCAGATATAAGGTTTTCAGAACAAGAACATATTATGAAACTCAAAACTGTTTGAATACAGTTACTAAACTTAATGATGATACTGATGAAACAATGGAATGTATTTGTGAAAAATGCTTTGTGTCTGGATCCTGCAATTGCACCATACTCTTAAAAATGAACCATACTATTTGAAAAGAGGGCTTAATGCATCTGCTAAAAACTATCAAACAAGGTCATCCTGCGTAGAAAAATTTTGCTATTGGTCAATTTTCTGCATGTCCAAGAATCATTCTACCTCAAAATTCAGTTGGTTGTCAGACAAAAGGGACTCTAAAGATCCGTAATTATGCGATGACTTGCTCGGTATCAAGTATAACGAAGATGCATTTAGCGCCCATAGCATGGTTCAAACATTATTTTAGTCTGATGAAAAACGCTCCAAACTCTCCTTTTCTCCATAATCATTTTCTATTTTAAATAGCATTCTTAGTCTTGTTCTAGATTTAGAAAGTAACACCACTTTTGATTGGCTTTGAGTCAGCTAATCAGAAATTGCGTTATTTTCAGGTTGAAATAAAGTCCCGAGAATTAGACTAATATTGCTTTTCAAAATGGTCGGTGAATACGTACCCTAGACTGGTTTTCGAAAAGCAATTTACCAGTTTTATAATCAAACACCTGTTCCTCAACAGCACTAATGATATTCTTGGCGGTTAAGCCAAAGCGCTTTCACAAGAAGCCATTATAAATATCTGAAACATCGTCTTGTATAACCCAGTCTGGGCTTGATTCAGTGATGTTTTTGGCTGTTTTATCTGCTTCGTCTTTTTACATGACGACTATGAAATTCTTATCCACAATACAGCTTTTCTACAGAGGTTATAGAATGTGTTGCCATCCAATTTCTTGAGGCATCTTTTTTTAGCCAATCAGAGGACTAGTCTTGAATTTAGATTTAGAAATTTACTGAGAATGGTTGGTTAGTATGAGTCCTACTTTCTGCCCAGAAGTGGTAGTCCTGGCAAAAGATGGAGAAAACAAATAGGAAATAGCAAAAAAAAGCATGCAAAGCGTACCAAAGAAGCGTAATAAACTTATGACTATAATTATGACTTTTTTCTTCTCTTTATCTTTCAATCAAATTTATAAACAGGCCTGGTGCCCGGTATATACATCATCCGGGGGATCGAATCAACCCACCAACCACAGACATACTGTTGCCCCGTCGTAAAGAAACTCCATACCCTACAGAAGTACTGATTGATACAACTAATTACATAGAAAGTCAGCGTGTGGTGCCGAGAAACAAAGTTACACAGGAAGTAATAAATGAAGAAAAAGAAACAAGCGTGTCTGGGAGGGGAAATATATCGGCAAGCCCGGTGTCTGAGAAGCATAGCAAAAGGTATAAGAAAAACAGAAAAAAGAAAAGTAAACAGACTGGTCTTCATAACAAGATACCCAAAAAGATACCTAATGAAATAAATAGTGAGGAAAAGCTCAGCGATTCGAAATCAGAAGAGGGAACTATCAAGATAAATAGCATGGAAGCAGTCGAAAATTTACTGAAAGACGACGAGACTTATTCACCTAATGAACCTGATCTCGTGGATGGTAGAAGTGACATCAAAAACGATCAAAACATTTTTCCGGAGCATGTCAAAATTGATACTGATCCAGATGAAGAGTCTAATGTAGTTGTTTTTAACGATGATCCTAAGGCGAGAAAACTCGGCGTGTTTCTCACTAGTAATGAAGTGACAGAAGCAACACGGGAGGTCGTGAAAGATTATCTGAAGGAAACAGATGTTTCTAAAGTGGAAGTTAACACGGTTTTTAAAAACCACATCGAACGGGAGAAGGCCAGAGCGGCCAGGAAACGTAAGCGCGAACATAGTAAACCAAGTAAAAAAGATACAACGAGTACTAGACGACACTCGGAAGAACCGTCAAATGATGAAATCGGAAGATTTTTCGGGAGAAACGAAAATATTGAGCAAGCGAGTTTGAAATTCCGGGCTGGTTCTAAGACAAGTCTTGTGTCCATTGCAAGTATGAACGCAGTTGATAGTGAGTTCGTGTTTGACCAGTCTGCAGATACTAGCGGTATCGTGTCAGAAGACACAATGGATGAATTTAGTAGTGAAGCTAAACTTGTTGATATTGAAGATGAATTTGGTACTAACATAAGCGAAGGAATGGACGATAAAAGTTTGCATTCTACGACGTCAATTAAATCCATATACGGTATAAAACCTTATAAAACAATCCCTCAACCAATAAATCCAGACAACTGTAGTCTTAGAGACATTGGATTCGATGTTCAAAATGAGCCAAGCTCGAGTAACATGAAAACTAAGCAAAAGCTCATTTATTCGAGGCATGATAGGCGACCTATGTCCGAATCAGTGCTAAGAATAGCGGGTAAACCCCCAATCCCTCCGTCACATATGCAAATAGCTCGACCTCATTCTGACACAGTACCACGTGGTGCACGGGGATATTCTCGTTATATGACAGTAGATACAGACTTGTTTTAGCTGTCTTTCACTCAAACTAGTGGATTAAATCAGAATTGTTTTGGTATATTATATTTTGGTAAACCTATTTCAAATTCAGGATTTGAAATGCACAATTACAATTTTTTTACAGCCATAAAATGACAGGTATTACTCTGCATTAAGTATTTCAGCATAATTACGGGGACAGCTCACTTTTAAATCGTCTCTTACCTTGGCTAAGGATTCTAAAGGGCTTTGTCGCAAAAAGGTGCTTTTACCAGCTACGGCATTGTTGATCAAACTTGGTTATCCTTACTACAAGTACTATAACTATTGCGTCATGCAGTTCCATACCATTTTAATGACACCATGTTGTTGAGCCATTTAGTTGTACTAAGCTCCGTTTTCAATAGAATTTTGATCCAGAGCGGCATTAATTTCTGCTCCTAAGGAAAAAAAAAAATTCTTTAAAAAATCCGCGGCATAAGGCTTGGAAAACATTATGGGAAAAGGACAAAATGCTGGTGACCAGCATTTTCTCTATTTCCAACAATAGTTTTCACTCTTACAAAGAAAATTCTTATCATTTGACCCAAAATTTGAATTTCTTTCGTCTGAACATGTTTCAAGCATTGAAAAGTCTGAAATTTACCCGATTGCCATAGAATTTGATCATGCTTTTTCATGTCAGCCATTTCCATGCAGAGAGCGACATTCCTAGTACGATTTTTCACCGTTTCCTGTTTTGCTATGATGCGGACGTCACAGGCTAAGAAAACTTGCCATACATTTGATCTTCATGTTAGTTATAATTCCCGTATGTTTTATTTTTATATGTAATTGTTACATATTATATGTTTTGCCGATTAGATTTGTTTATATTAAGACCACAGAAAACTTATCTGTCATTGCCGTAAAACCGACTAGGATCGTCTCCCTCTTCCAATTTTTGTGGCATTAATAGAAGACAATGCCACTATGAGTTCAATATTGAATGTTCAGTATTGAATTTTTAAGACCATGTATCGTATTTTGTGGAAAACCGAAGGAAATAAACCCAATTAAACTCAATTTTTGCAGACAAATGATGTTTTCGATAGCACTCAGATATGGGATTGTATTAAGATACACTGGGTGAGGCCATTGATCGTGGAAATACTTCTTTTTGATTGAAAATAGCTTCACCCACTCATAGCCTTCTACTGGCGCAATGACATGCACAAAATGTGTCTACTGACACCGCTTTGGTTCCGGGCTGATTCATTCCAAAACCAGTTCGTCCCTGGGCGTGTTCGTCCCATGATTGTACGCTACTCCATTTGATTGTGCATGAATATTAACAGATCGAAATAACTGATTGAAATGTTGGGAATTAATTCTTGAAGACCAAAGATATCTCAAAATCATAATTTTCAGGTATAAACTTAATTTAATTCGATATATATACATGGTTTCCTTCTCCACCCATCATGTATCCTACCGTCAAGGGACATTACTCATGACTCCTTCTGTGAATGATCAAAGGGAGACCACCAATACACAAACAATCCAAACTTTGGCACCAGTACTCTCCCTTTAACCAAAAAAGGGGTATTTATTTGCTTAGCAGGTTGACTTTCAAGTTAATATGTGAATAAAATTTCTTTATTTTTTTTTTTCAAATTATTAATTCCATACAATGGCTTCCATGACAAATGCCAGATCAGTGTTTTCAACGCTTTGATTAAGAACGTTCTGGATTGCGTAGGAAAGCAATTTTTATCGACTAAACCATACCTTAGCTACACAGAGATTGTGTTACTTTCTAAACTTGTTTTTAATAAGGCCCTTGGTGTTATTGTTGGAGTAGAATGCCGTGCCAAACAATGCCACTCCGAAGAATGCCATTGCCAAAGGATTTCCTGCCAAAGGATGCCGTGCCAAACGATGCCATGGCAAAGGATACCATGTTAAAAGATGTCATACTAAAGGATGCCATGCCAAATGATGTCGTGTCAAATGATGTCGTGCCAAACGATACCGTGCCAAACGATGCCGTGTCCAACGATGTCGTGCCAAGAGATGCCGTTCCAAATAATGTCGTACCAAACGATGCCGTGCCAAACGATGTCGTGCCAACGATGTCGTGCAACAATGCCGTGACAAACGATGTCGTGCCAAACGATGTCGTGCCAAATGATGTCGTGTCAAACGATGCCGTGCCAAACGATGTCGTGCCAACGATGTCGTGCCAAACGATGTCGTGCCAAACGATGTCGTGCGAAACTATCCCATGACGTTTTCAAATAAAGTCGAAGTTGGGCCACACGAATCAAAATGCCAATGCATTAACTCTTTACCAGAGGACAAAATTGTAGACTTGTGTGCTATCCAGCATTTGTAGACGACATATTTAACGTGGCCCAAATCATGGATTTTCTCGGGACTGTTCGGTAAAGGGTTAAACATGGGACCAGGTAGCAACAAAAATTTTGAAATGTTCTTTTCACAAAAAAAAAAATGGAGCAACATAGTCGCGCTTGTCCAAGAAGCGTTTACTATCCTCTAGTATAACACAATAACCACTTAAGTCGAACAATGCCGTTACCATGGTAGCATACCTCTTGCTTGTATGAAGAACTATCAGTCTTTGAGTAAACTTGTGACAAACAGCCAGTGTCTACATGCCTCACCTCCATAATTCACTTACTAGTCTAGAGCCGCGCCAAGACAAAGCAGTGGTCGTTGTCTTGCCGAGACAACCATGTTTGATTGCATAAGATGTTGTACCGGAAATAGACTTTTATGAGTTTATCGTTATATAGCAACGGTAAAAGCAATAGTGTAAAAAAAATATTTTCGTTTTGAAGATGGAATCAACTCTGGACAGTCGAGAAATAAATCCAGAAGATGCAGCCCGACTTCAAGGTATGGACTTTAAAGATTTGACACATGTTCTATGAAAAGCGGACTCGATTCATCTGCAAAAAGTATCGGCCTATGTCAGTCTGCGCAGGCTGACAATGGCCGAAACCTTTTGTTATATGTAAATTATCTGCTTTTCCAAGGAAAATTCTACCACATGACGCAATCGGCTGTCAGACAAAATGGGTTTTCTGAATCTATAATTATGTGATGACTTGCTTGGAACAATTTATCACTGATGTGCATTAAACACCCTTTAACACAGCAGGGCTCATTTATTTTAAAACTTTTTATTGCCATAGACGAAAGCATGAAGGTATATATTAAAATCAGACTGCACAAATTGTGTAGTCAAGCCTTTAAGATGACATCTTTCTTAGAGTCAATATTTTTTCAGCAATCGAAGGAGGCCGAGTTTATTTATTTGGCTTCGAAAGAAATAAATAATTACATCCAATTATAATTGTAAAAGTTTTACAAAAGATGTATTGTGCTTGGATCTATTGTTTTGTAGTTAAACATTTTACTATTTCCACATTGTTTCACTTTAAAGACCATTCCACATACACTTTGAGTTAAAGCTGCGGCCTTACTCAATACTGTGCACTTGTATGACTTCACACATCGCTGTAAGGGTTTCTTCCGAAAACAATGCTGGAAAAGGAGTTTGCTTGTTACAAGCAATTATTCCTTTTACTAACATTATTTTCTTGTTTAATACATATATTTTCCTTTTCAACACGTATTTCTGTGTCAAATACTTGTAAACACTACGTTCTTTAGAAGTGCGCAGATTATACGTTTTCCTTTTAAGATATACATCTTTACAGACAGAGAGAAGAAGAAAACGCTGTTAAATTTGACAGTGTGTAGAACCTGGTCAGCTGTGTAAACATAGATTAATAAATCTATAGATAAATAATAGAATAATAATCAATATAATAGGTGTATGGGATAAAGAAATTCAAGGGATTTGTCCTGATTTGAACCGGAAACAAGCACAGTGATATCTGGGATAGCCTTCATAGAATAAAATGCATTTTCTATCCGTCGAAATCTGTGCAACCTTGCAACCGTCAGGGGCACCATTTTGCATGGAGATACAAGAATGATTATAGTATCATAAAATAAAGATTAAATTGGTTTATAAAAATGAATGAAAACGAGAAAAGGTATATCTTTAATGAAATTTTCTGCCTATTGCTAGCATCTTCGTTTTTTTTTTTCTTTTAAACAGCGGTCCGCCGAGAACGTTTACTTGGATTTCAACGCCTGAATCAATTAAGCTTCATGCAGATAATTTCGTCATGTCCTCTGTTTATCGCTGGGGTCGTGACCTTGGTTATGGCGTTACCCCACGTGGAATATCCGGTGTTTAACTTCGGTCCCGTTGTGGTATCCATACTGGTATGTTGTCATTTATTTAAGTCATGCTATCGCAAAATGGGGTTTAATGCATGTCCGGGACGCATGATCCCAAGCAAGCGAAATGCGGAGGCTGACCTGGGTCGATACTTTTTGCAGATGCTTTAAGCCCCTTTTCACAGAGCATGGCTCATTTAATTTTATTTGTGTTGTCTAGAATATATAACTATTTCTAATATCATTTAAGTTTCATTAACATTAATACCTCATATCCTCTCTTTACTGATGGCATTTTTGCTTTGATTATGATATAAAAACACTTGTGAAAGCATCCGGTGTTTAACTTCGGTCACACTGGTATGCTTTCATTTATCGTTAGTTTCAGATGGTTCAATGCATCTGCAAAACGTATCGACCAAGGTCAGCTTGCGCAGTCCGCGCAGGCTGACCAGGGTCGAAACATTTTGCTCTGGATCATTTTTCTCCATGTCCAAGGACTAGTCTACCTTACGATTCTACCGGTTGTTAGACAATATGGATTTTATGGATCCATAATTAAATAATGGCTTGCTTGTTATAATGCATAACGGAGATGCATTCAATCCTCTTTTGCCAGATTATTGCCTATTTGTTTTACAAAAAAAAAAGAGGAAAAAGATCATTACGCTTGTGTCTATTAATCTTAATACAGATTATTTCGTCACGTCCTATGTTCAGTTCTGGCGTTTTGACATTAATTAGTCCTAGCATTGCCCCAAGTTGAATATCCAGAGTTTAACCCTCTACCACACCATCCTAAGGTTTAACGACTCAGACAGAGAAGGCTTTTAAAAACATTGTGAGAAAAGGAAATAAATGCTGGTTACCAGCATTGTCTCTTTTTTCTTACAGTGTTGACCACCCTTTCACTGAAAAATATCATCATTTTAGAAATTTGGACCAGTCTACATTTTTTGTCGTCTGACAGAATTAACTTTGGTCCTGTCGTTATCACGTCGTTATCCTTTTATAGGGACTGAAATCATCATTTGGGGTACATCTAAATTTTCGTCTGCCATTACTTTAAATTTGGACAAGGCTAAAATTTTGTCGTTTGGTTAAGAGTTAAAGAGTCATGCTAGGATAGAAGTGTTTATGGCCCATTTACGCCAACCATTATTAAGTCCAAAGAAAGATATACAATTTCTGATTGGCTAAATCGTGCGGTTTATCAAATCAGAAACTGCGTGACTTTGAAATTTTGAAAATATTCGGAAAAAGATTTACAATGAAACATAAAATGATCGGTGAATTAGACCTGTAAATCTCACGATTTCATTTGATTTCAAGAAAATCATGGCAAAAGTACAACAAACTATTATCCCAAACCTCACAGTTTTCTCCATGTTCTGTGACAATTATTTTGTTTTTAAGGTGTTTCCAATGGCACTAATTGGTCTCTTAGCAACAAGAAAAGCCACGGAAAACCAAAACGTCATCGAGACCACCGCGACGGTAAAATGTATGGTGAGTCTATGGTGTCCATTGTATTTGATCAATAATTCTTTTAAAAAATGTATGATTTAAGATCTGCGAAAAAGGGTCTTAGTGCATCTGCTAAAGTGTCGACCCAGGTCAGCCAGTGCAGTCCGCACAGGCTGACTTGAGCCAAAACCTTTTTGCATTTTGGTAAATTTTCTGCATTCAAAGGACCATTGCACCTCACGATTTTGTCGTTTCTTAGACCAAAAAAAAATGGATCCATAACACTGTCATGACTTGCTTGGTATAATGCATACCGGAGATGCATTAACTAAATCCTAAATTTTTCTCTGTCTCAGTCTCTGTCTCTCTGTCTCTCTCCTGTCTTTCTTTCTCATTTTTTTGTCTGTGTGCCTATCTTACTGTCTGCCTCTCCCCATCTATCTTTTCTCTTCTTTAAAAAAAAAAAAACCCGGTGCATGTAAAATTATTATTGTGTTTTACCATGGATTCCTCTGCTTCCAGATTGTTTGTAATTTCGCTTTGTCACTTCTCTGCAGTCTTCTGACGGGCGTTTCCAGTTTTTACTCGTTTTATATCGTAGAACAATGTTCTGACCCGAGTTCAGGTAGGCTTTTTGTTTTTTTCTTTCTTTGAATTACATTAAGAAATTCGTTTGTTTGTTTGGTGTTTTCAGCCGTTTTCAAAAATATTTCAGACATATGACGGTACCCAGTTCACCAGTCCATGGAATCATGGAGTTTCTATTAAAGTTATAAATTGAGCCATGCTCTGTGAAAAGGGGATCTAATGTAAAAAGTATCGATTTAGGTCAGCCTGCACAGTCCGCGTAGGCTTACATGAATAGCCCCCTGTTCACAGAGCATGGCTCATATTCATTGCCTTTTTTTTAGTCACAGTACTATAAACTGTAATAAAATATGGCCTGCAACACACGAAAAGGGGCATTCGAACATTTGCGTAAAGTGTCGTTTCGGATCAGCCTGCGCAGTCCGTGCAGACTAATCCGAGACGATACTTTCCGTGCATATGTAATTTTCTGTTGTGCGCAAGTCTATTGTAGCACAAAATCTAATGTAGTTGTAAACTGCCGTCTCGGATTAGCCTGCGCGGACTGCGCAGGCTGATCCGAGACGACACTTTACGCAAATGTCCGAACGCCCCTTTTCGCGTGTTGCAGCCATATGTATATATATATTTTTTTCCTTTTCTTCCGGGGTAATTTGAACAGTACTTCCCAGAAAATAAAGCAAAAATAGTCATATTTTTATTTTAAATAGTTTTAACTCTTTTATGTATTTTTTTTCCAGAGTGCATGTGCTACAAACTGTACCCACTTAATAGTAATGCGAACGTTGTGTCATAAAACTCTCATTATCAAATTTTCAATTAGAGAAATGTAAGTTGTGCTTGCCCAAACAGTAAGTGAACATAGTGTCATTGAGCTGAATAGTACTTGTCAAGCATAGTACAGATAACTGTCCCCAAAGGCGATGTTACTTTTTGACTGGTCGCCTCTAGGTACAGAGACGATCAAGACAAAATCAGTTGAAAGCTCTGCACAGATTTTGTGCGCAAGTTTGAACTCTTATAATTTCGCAAATAGATCATAAAACTACGATTTAAACATACCTGTTGCTTGCATATTTAATAATCCTTCGTTTGAAATACAAATATTTTCATTTGAAACGCTACACATAAGAGAAAACCGTGCATTTCATCTATTACTCGAGTTGTTTACGTTCCCGAAAACACTCAAAATGGCCGCCACGCACGATATATTTCGTCAGCGATTTTTCCGAGATTTACATGTTATAAACGACTTCTACAAGCTCTTTATGTAATGAAAAGTTTAATAATTTGTCTTTGGTCATGTTTGTTACTAAAAGTTAATTGCATTTCGCTGCAATACATATTAAACCGACGAAATAGAAAGTCAGTATATAGCGCTCTATCTTTGCTACCGGAAAATTTACGATTGACTTGAGACGGTACGGTGTACATGAATGTCCAAATATGAAAAAAAAAAAATCATCGTAGCGTCTCATTATTGAGACTTTTGTCAAGCAGTACACCATAAATAGTCATTTATTTATATAGTTGTATTCCTCTTTTTTTCCTTAGAGTGTTTGCCAAACAGTAAGGCGAACGTAGTGTCATAAGTTCATCGATTAATACCGCCATCTACGGTGGCACAAAAGTGACATGAAGATATATTTTATACTACGTGCGCACGCAGTAGCTAATACGTGCGCACGTAATAACTAATACGTGCGCACGTAATACTATTGCGTGCGCACGTATTAGCTAATACGTGCGCACGTAATAGTTATTACGTGCGCACGCAGTAGCTAGTACGTGCGCACGCAGTAGCTAATACGTGCGCACGTATTAACTAATACGTGCGCACGTAATAACTATTACGTGTGCACGTAATAATCGACCAATCAGTTTATAAGGATCAATAAATGTCTATCTTCCACTTCCATCTTGAAACAATGGCTTCCGTTCATGATTCTGATTGGTGGATTATTACGTGCGCACGTAATATGTAATACGTGCGCACGTATTAGCTACTGCGTGCGCACGCAGTAGCTATTACGTGCGCACGTATTAGTTATTACGTGCGCACGTATTAGCTACTGCGTGCGCACGTAATAACTAATACGTGCGCACGTATTAGCTACTGCGTGCGCACGTAGTATAAGATATATCTTCCATGTCACTTTTGTGCCACCGTAGCCATCACTTTGTTTCAACCGGAATATTTTGAACTGTCCTTGCCTAACAGTTGAGCAAAGATGAATTCATAATTTTTATACTACTACCATTATATTATCCTTGCATTTTTAATCAGAGTACTATGAACTGTGCTTGCCTATCAGTTAAACAAAAATAGTGTAAATTTAGTATCATTATCATTATTATGATTGTTGTCATTTTCAACCAGAGTATATTTTGAACTGGGCTTGCCCAACAGCACTTTAGGCAAATATAGTGACATTAATTTATTATTATTACATTTTTGAACCAGAATACTATGAACTATGCTTGCCTAACAGTAAAGCGAACATAGGACTGTCTGTTGTCGATGGAATTGTTTGCCTGATTCTTCTTCTACTCTCCGTGCTGGGTATCGCCCACTTTTCGACCCACGGCTTCAAACTCTGTTTTCCCAGCGACTCTGAAGACAGTACGAAGGACACGAATCTTCCCGTCATCCTCCCGGGGCAGTCGGCACCCATACCCATATCTACAGGGCTGTCAAACTGATACATGGACAGCAATAACCATGGGGATGTGGGGCTTATATAAAAACATACACAGCTTGCAGGGTTGTTGAATTGATATACATTTGAGCCATGCACTGGCAAAAAGGAAATTTAATACAGTATACAAAGCAAGTCATCACATAATTATGGATTCATAAAATCGATTTTGTCTTACAACCGATCGAGTCATAAGCTAGAATGTCCTTGGACAAGCAACAATTGGCCAATAGCAAAAAGTTTTCGACCCGTGGCCATAGTGGACTGCGCAGGCGGGCATGGGTCGATACTTTTTGCAAATGCACAAAGCCCCCTTTTCACAGACCATCGTCATTTTTCCACAGCCAGTGAAAATATCATATCTCAATATCACGTGAATCACGTGTTTGTGTTAGTTCGTATCTTATGTGCGTTTTGGCCTTATCATTATTTTTCGGGAGATGGGCTAGAATATCACATGACTGTGTTAGTTTTCTTTGCACCTATTACTTGTACTTTTGGACTTATTGTCATGGGGGGGGGGGCATATCAAGTGACTGTTTGAGTGTATTTACATATTCTTTGCTATTTGAACGTACCGTTTTTCTCAGGGGAGGGGAGAGGGGGGGAGGAGGGAAAGTCTAGAGACATTCAGCGATAGTTTCTATCTCATTACATCATAATTGGTTGATTTTCATTTATTTATCATCGCCACCGGTTGCCCATTTGGGCGACGCCCACAGAGGACAGTTATGTTACCAGGGAAAGTGCAAGGTATAGGACGAAATCCATCCTAAATTACGCTCGGTCCTTTCACGTACTAAGTGTACAGCACCGTCACACTGGACCTGGGGTTAATGTCTCATCTGAAAGACATTTTTTATTAACCCTTTGGCTGCTAAGCGCGACTCGCTGACCCTTTGCGGACAGTGTAGATCAAGATCAGACTGCACAAAACGCGCAGTCTAATCTTGAAACCACACTGTCCAATAAGGAGATGTCTTTCCCCAGAAAATACTTTTTGAAAAGGGAAATACTTGGGTTTTCACTGTCGGCTTGAAAGTTTCATTTGAATGTTTTTAGCAGGATAAGGGTTAATTTAATCAACGCCCTCAGGTGGTCTAAGATCTGACATTAACAAGTCTCATGCTCTACCACCTGAACTATTGGGGCCTGGCTTAGTAATATCACATGATTTGATAATCTTTTTTTAAAAAAACAACTTATCATTGCATGCAAAAAGTAACCTGTAACACAGACTTATCGCTATGGAGCAAAGGGTAAGTGATAGGATTTACATGTACATGTATATAACATTTCACATGTACATTAAACGATCTTTTATCTGTTATAGGTAGTTTGAAGTTCATAGGGACCCCCCTGAATTTTGAAATATCTTAAAAAATGCTTTAGCTATTGTACTGAAAATTTCCATAGTTAATAATATTACCTTTACCAACTCTAGAAGAAATTTTCAGAATTTTTGATAACTTAGTTTGACTTTTTTGCATTCAATGCAATGTTAAAAAGTATGAACAAAACCGCTTAAAAACGGTGGGAGGGTTGAAGGCTATTCCGAGTTAAGGGTTTACCTATTTATGAAAACAATTCTCATGCAAGTAAAGTATTACTCTCAGATGATAATTCTAGCCTTTGTTGACAAACACAATATTACAAAATAAACACATAACAGGTAAGACAGGTTGAACGCATTGCTTCGTTACATAAACAGTACAATGGGCATTTTAGAAGAACGGAATACCAGTTCCCCCTGTTATTATGAAATCGGCCGACCATAAAAAGACATTGTTTTCGTCTGAGAGTAATAACTGTGGTGTGGGTTGTTTGAATAGTAAAAACTTCAACTTTTGAGGCCCTGATCTCCCTTTTTATTTGGGTTTTATTTTAATAATTCAATATTGGAGACTTGCACACATTTGTTTACACTTTGTTTTCTTTTCCACGCCTAACCATATGACAATGACCAGCAATACTCCTTTTCCGAAAATATTTTTAAAAGCTTTTTTTCTCAAGGTCTTTTAACTTTTCCACTGCCAATGTCGCCTTGGATAGCTTTTGCGGACTGTGTAGATCAAGATCAGACTGCACAAAACGTGCAGTCTGATCTTTGATCTACACCGTCCGCAACCTGATACTTAATTTTGACTAATATTGTGTTCAGTTTTAATGAAAATGTACTAGATCTTTGAAACCAGTCGACTTTATTTGGTTGGTAGTGAAAGTGTTAAACTCAGGATTGTGTGGTAAAGGGTTACAATATATCGACAGAGATGCTAGACGACGTTAAAAATTGTTCTATTATTTAATTGTGAGCCATGCTTTGTGAAAATGGGGTTTAATGCATCTCCGTGATGCCTTTGACTATGCAAGACATCACCTAGTTATGGAACCGAAAAGTCCTTTTTATCTTTCATTCGACTGAATCCTGAGGTAGACTGGTCCTTTCACATACAGAAAATTTACCGGTAGCAAAAAGTTTCGACCACGCCAGCCTACTCGGACTTCGGTTGATACCTCTTGCAGATGCATGAAACCCCCTTGTCACATAGCATGGTTCATATAATGGCTTTTTCTAAAAATGCCACGGTCACTGTTTCTTCTGTATGTTTATTACACTTGATAAATCTAAGTGACATTTTCCTTAGTTCTTACCCCCGCTCTTTGATGTTCAAAAACTACTTGAAGTTATGAAAGAAATAAATTCCACTAAGGACGTGGGAGAATACACATAACGTATGGTCTGTTAGTTTATAAGTTTGTTTGGCGTTATATAATATCATTTCAACGAAAAGGTTGTTTCAGTTTCACTTTGTTTTCCCCGCAAAAACACAAACTAAAAGTTCTTTGCCGTATTTGGGTCTTTCGGTCTACGCTGTTTAGTCGGCAATTAAAAACGAAATGATAATTTCGTGGACTTTTCTGTTCTTTTTTTTTTGAGAACTGACTTAAGACCCAATCAGGGCAAATGTAGACAATTTTGTATAAAAATATATGAGCCATGCTCTCGAAAAAAGTGGCCTTAATGCATCTGCGAAAAGTATCGACACAGGTCAGCCTGCGCAGTCCGCGCAGGCTGACCTGGGCCGAAACTTTTCGATATTGGTCAATTTTCTGTATGTCCAAGGACCAGTCGGTTGTTCAAGAAAGTGGCTATAGTGGATCCATAACTATCCGATGGCTTGATTGATGTAATTCATCACGGAGATGCATTAAACCTCCATTTCAAAGAGCACGGCTCATATGTAAATTTCATTCATACCATTTAAAACTCTGGCGGTTACTGTAAGTCTGAAGACCTGTTCAACCCTCCACCTGCTAAATAAGTAAAATTCAACTTTCAAGCCGATTGTAAAAAATCCCAAGTATTACTATTTCAAACTAATTTTTTGGAGGAAAGTATCTCCTTATAGGACAGTGTAGCTCCAAGATCAGACTGCATGCTCTGTGCAGTGTAATCTTGATCTACACTGTCTGCAAAAGCTCACTGAGTTATGCTTAGCAGCCCTAGAGTTGAGTGTCGTTGGCCACCTGCCAATGTTTTCCTGGAGTTTCGTTTTCATGTACTTTGCGCAACATTCTTTCCAGGCCACTGCCTGCTGTCCCATACAGATATCTTCGAAACGATACTCTGCCTATCTTTTAGGCAGGTTTTCAGGCCTTTACTGACTTATTTATGCATTGATAAACTGGGGCACTGTAATGCCTTGCCCAGGACAATGCCTCTTGAAAACGAAACTAGTGAGAAACGAACCAGGGTTTTCTCTCAATTCAAATTCAGTTTTTTACCATTTAGCTACGAATGAGGTAATGCCGTTGTCATTATATGAGCGATGCTGTGTGAAAAGGGGGCTTGATGCATCCGCAGAAAGTATCTACCAAGGTCAGCCTGCGCAGTCCATGCTGGCTGACCTGAATTGAAACTTTTTGCTATTGCTATACTTACATCCATGTCAATGGATCATTCTACCTCACGATTCAGTTGGTTATTAGAAAAAAAAAAAAAAAAAAGAATTTTATGGATCCATGATGACTTGCTTGGTATCATGATGCATTAAACCCCTTTTTGCCAGAGCGACCTCCCAGTTATCAGTGGTTTTTCATGTTTTCATGGCCAGTGACAGGAGCTTTGCATTTCAAGTTGGAAAAAATTCACTTTTTTAAAAAATGAGCCATGCTCTGGCAAAAGTGGGCTTAACGTATTCCCGTGATGCATTATAGAAATCAAACTAGAAGCTAATTATGGATCCATAATAGCCACTTTTTTTTAACAACCGACTTTATCATAAGGTGGACATACAGAAAATTGACAAACAGCGAAAAGTTTCGGCCCAGTCCGCGCAGGCTGACCTGGATCGATACTTTTCGCAGATGCATCTAACCCCCTATTCACAGAGCACGCCTCAAATGTTTTCTATTCTTTCAACGACAAACCCCGATTTTCCGGACACATCCATTAATTTTGTCATCTGCAAAACTTTGAAAGCGATCGAGTCTATAATTGTGCCATTTGGTAAAGATTTAACACTGTGGTCGAGATGTTAGACACAGGGATCATCATCAACATTAACAACAACAACAACAACAAAAGTGTGGGACAGTAATGAAGGGGTGGAAAATCAGACTCATATCGAAGATCTCTGGTTCGAACTCCGTCAACATCGGGGACAATCTTTGGAACTATAAGTACCTTGCCCGTTTTCACTATCCGTCCTAAATTGTATTCCTCTGACCTTCTTCTAGATTAAGAAAGTAACACAACTTCCGATTGGTTAAACCATTTGGTTTAACCAATCGGAAGTTGTGTTACTTTGAAATGTATAAGTCTTCAGATTTAGACTGTCAAGATAAGGCGTTCGTTTTATGACGAACCTCACCATCTATATAATCTAAAATATTAGATATGAGCCATGCTCTGGCAAAAGGGGGCTAAATGCATCTCCGTCGTCCGTTACACCAAGCAAGTCATCATGAAATTAAGGATCCATAATCTACGCTTAATCTAATGAATGACTGAATCTGGAGAAAGAGTGGTCCTTGGACAGACAGAAAATTGACAAATAGCGAAAAGTTTCGGCCCAGGTCAGCCTGCGCGGACTGCGCAGGCTGACCTGGTCGATACCTTTTGCACACTCATTAAACCCCCTTTTCATAAAGCATGGCTCATATATAGATGGCGAGGTTCGTCATAACACGAATGCCTGTGCTATCAAGAATGACTTTGCCTGGTTTGGTTTCTAGGAAGCAATCAATTGCAGGGATTGATCTATAAGGTTATGAACTTCTTTCACAACCGTTTCAAAATAAGTGCGTTTTACAAAAGAAGATTAACAACAGAAACTGAAAGTTGAAGGAAAAGCAGAACGTTAGTCATTCAGGAAAGTTTACAGTGATTTTTACCTTCGACCATGCACCATAACGTGTACCTATTGTTCATCATAAACTGCGCTGGCTGACATGAGTCAATACTTTTACCAGATGCATTAAGTCCCTTTTTCACAGAGCACAGCTCTATGTATGCGGACTTTTCAAATAAACTAACTGATCAAACGATAATGAAAATGAAAGTCAAACCAGTGACCTAGTTTATCATTATCTTCCGCTAGGTGGCATTTTTCAAATACATAATCTAATCTTCGAAGCATATGACATCCGCAGATAGCGCCAATTTATTGGAAACAAAATCGGTGACATACGCCTTTACTCCTCGATTAGATGACCCGTGACATCAGTTGACCGTTTGAATGATCATTTTGTAGCCTAGGTACAAAGCAAAGAGAAATTAGAAATACCCTCGATCGGCTTTCCCTGTAAACTAGGAATTCATTTGCCTTTCTACAAATACGTTTTGAAGTCGTTTTCTTGCAAACCACGAAGAGAAAGTAAATGTTGCATAGTGAAATGCAACGTTTCTTTAATGTGACTGTTGCGTTATACTTGAAAATTTTAAGCTGTAGCCAGACCCTTAACCTACTTTCAATTTGGTTTCTCAAATAATCCAGTAACTATTGCTTTCAGGTTTTACTGAAATGCAATCTGAACTCGAATCTACACTGTCCGCTAATGCCTATGTACTGTGCTACATATCAGCCCTCACCACTACCCCCCCCCCCCCCACCTTAACCCTTTCCGACACAACAAAATTTTGGACTCAACCAAATTGAAAGCATGTGCAGACATCAAAGTAAATATAAATCAAATTATGATTTCTGTTTTTGATAGGGTAGAAAACATTGTGGGAAAAGGAGAAAATGCTGGTTACCAGCATTTTCTCCTTTTCCCATAATGTTTTCAAAAGCCTTCTTTCATCAGGGTCGTTAAAACTCGGGATTGTGTGGTGAAGAGTTAAAAAAAATGGCAAAAGTTCGACTGTATTTTCCTGATAAAAAAACGGTCAGTTTTATCAATTCTTCGCTCTAAGGATTAACATGTTGAATTCATTATTAGAAAACCCTTGTGACATATCCCTACACGGATACGGGCACTTGGAGTGCCCTTGGGCAAGACACCGTAAAACCACAGCCTTCCACCGATGAAACCTATAAAAAGACATGCATAGCTAAACTATGGATGTGATATGACTGAAAAGCTGATGAAAATGAAATAAACGCTTTTAAGTAAACAAAATAAATCCCGTTTCACCACAGCCTCTTCATATTAATATATCGTATATTCTTAATTTGAACGCTTGATTGATTGATTGTATGGTGTTTAACGCCGTTTTCAACAATTATTTCAGTTATATCGCGTCGGTCAGTGCACCTATCCATGCTTTCCTAGAGTTTCTTTTACCAATACCCCCTCACAAAATTTTTTCCAGCCACTGGCTGCTTTCCCACATAACGATCGTCGAAACAATGAACAGCGGTGTGAAAGGAATGAATCCTTTCGCAATGACTATCATCAATCCAGTGAAAGAAATTGGGCGAGCCGGAGATCGAACCAGCGACCCCCTTTTCTCAAGTCCTGTAGGCTACCGACTGAGCTACCAGGCATCGGCCTTTTGAATAAACAGAAAAAATCTTTTTCACCAAAACTTCGTCACATGTCCATTATATCGTTTTTTGGAAATTTGAACGGGTATAGAACATTCAATACATGGCAGACCTTCCATTCAGGTATCATAAAAATATGATTGCATGAATTTCAGAAAATATGTTTTACTCCGTTCATTGAATTCTGTACTTTCTTAACTATAGTGTACCCTTACCACCTAATAGCGTTGAACCCAGATAAAGTGCCAGTGCGGACAGCGTAGATTAAGATCAGACTGCACAGAACGTGCAGTCTGATCTTAGATCTGCGCCGTCAGCTTCTTTGCTAAAATATGCTGACCAAAAAGCCTTCAACTTGTAATACGTATATACATTTTTAGTAAAATCATAGACTGTCCATTTTGCTTAGCACCGAGCCCCGGTAGCTCAGTCGGTAGCGTGCAGGACTTGAGAACAGGGAGTCGTGGGTTCGATCCCTGGCTCTGCCAATTTCCTTCCGAGGACTGATGATATATAGTCATTGCGACAGGATTCATTCCTCTCCCAACGCTGACCATTGTTTCGACGATGGTTATGTGGGAGAGCAGCCAGTGGCTTGGATAGAAAATTGTGCGGAGTACTGGTAAAAGAGACTCCAGGAAAGCATGGATAGGTGCACTGGCCGCCGCAATATAACATGTAATGTTGAAAACGGCGTTAAACACCATACAACCATACAACAACCATTTTACGTAGCAACTCAAGAGAAGAGAGAATAATTGCGTCTTAGGATGTACTTGCGGCTATTCGATACTTGTCGTGAATCCGGATAGAGTGCAAATGCGGACAGCGTAGATCAAGATCAGACTGCACAGAATGTGCAGTCTGATCTTGGATCTACAAAGTCTGCTTCTTTGCCAAATATTCTAACTATAAAAGCTTTCAAATTGTAATTTGTACGTCTTTAGTATCATTAGAGAATTTCCATTTTACTAACTTAACCGCGATAATTGCGTAGCCTGGCCATGTAGCTCAGTGGTTAGCGTATCTGACTAGCGACCTGGTGGTTGCAAGTTGGATACCCAGTTGAGGCAAACTTTCTTTCCGGCGACTTTTCGCCTTTCACCTCTGATGCATGTGAGAAAAGTAGTCAGTGGCCTGGACAGAAAGTTGCGCCTATACTGGTGTGAGAAAGCCAGGAAACATGCATAGGTACACTGACGGCCGTGATAGGGCCTAAAACGGCGTTTAACTACAATACTAACAAACAAAAAAAGTTGTTCTGTTTAGCTAAGGGCAAGATTATTGTGGCTCGAACAGGATTCTATACATTTATCTAACTTTGGATTAAGTCATCAATTTCCTAGAATCAAATTTCAGTTTCGATTTCGTATACGTAAGTTCTTTTTGAGTGTTGAACGCGGTTAGTGCAGGTCTTCTTACTAGTTTGTACAATGTCACTAAAGGCCGGTGAAAAATAATTGTCCATTATATTATCAAGTCAATCCCAGCCTCTGAATTTCATAACTAAATTTTTAATTTTCGCTATTAATATATATATATAATTTTTTTTAATTTTTCAAATTTGGTTATAGATCTATTTAGATCTATGTATAAATTATTTTGAAATATGTTATGAAAGATAATCTGATATCTGTATTAAGGTGAGTTATTTTTATTATATATCAAAGCACCATCTTGTGCCTCTCTCTCCCTTTCTCTCTCTCTCTCTCTCTCTCTCTCTGCTCTTCTCTTTCCCTGCTGTCCTTACTCTCTATCTCTCTCTGTGTCTCTCTCTGTATCTCTCCCCCCTCTCTCTCTCTGTATCTCTCTCTCTCCATCTCTTTCTCTCTCTCTCTCTCTCTCTCTCTCTCTCTCTGCTCTCCATACTCTCCCTGCTCTCTCTCTGTCTATCTCTCTGTCTCTATCTCTCTCTTTCTCCCTCTCTCTGTCTCTTTCTTCTTTTTTACCATCCAACCTCTTCGTCTTTCTTTATCATACCCAGTTTCTCCCCGCTTTTTACTTTACCTGCTATTTTAATATGCACCAAAACGACATATTTTATTTTCAAAAGCAAGACCAGCCTTCTGATTGGCTGAAACTTCAAGGCTAGCCTTGGAATTATAAAACACTTTGAAAGGTCGGTAGGCACGAACCTAGTTCTATATGAAACTATGTGTTTATTGCTGTTTTCTTCTTTATAATTATTCGACAACTTTCCTCTTTTTGTCTGAATATCTGCACTCCTCCTCCTCCTCATCTCTGGACCTGTCTGTCTGTCTGTCTGTCTGTCTCTCTCTCTCTCTCTCTCTCTCTCTCTGTTTATCTCTTTTTGTTTGGAAGCAGGCAAGCATGCATGCATGTATTTATGCATGCCTGTCTGCCTGCCTGCCCGCCGGTCCGTCCGTCCGTCAGTCCGTCCTTCTGTCTGTCCGTATATTTCCATATAGAGAGTCTGTATAATTTCGTTTCAGCCGCTAAAAACATGGGAGAACCAAAAGACTCTGGCTTTGACTTTGCAGAAAAGGAATTGGTTTTTAAATCGATGAAAGAGCCACAAAAAGAATTTCAGCACCATTTGAAAGATTCCACACCGTTGAAGTGTGACGTTCATAAAAGTCAAGATGTCGAGTTCTTTTGTAAAGTACATGACCAAATTGTTTGTGACATCTGTAGAAATATATCCCATAGAACTTGCTCACTTATTGGAAAAATAGCGGACATCTCTGTTGGTATTTTGTCTTCCAGTGAATATCTTGAACTAAAAAAGAATCTTAAAACTCTGGAGCAAGAAAACATGAAAAATGTTGAGATCATTGCTGATCGAAAAGCTGAAATGAATGCAGTGTACGAAAATGCCTTAAAAGAAGTTGAAAAAGTTTTTAAACGTCTGTACGAATGTGACAGCGAAAACCTGGAAGCGATTTCTTCGACCTCAAAATCAATTGAGAATGAAATACATCAGTTAAAGGAAGGTTTGAAGAGTGGAGACGAAATGGAAGTATTCTTAACAATGAAGAAGGCCAACAGAGAGATAAAAAAGTTCCAAGAAAGTTTGGAGATGGCGAGAAAGGATGCTAGAGTTTCTCATTACGGTTTTGTACCGAAAGAAAGTAGCGGGAAACCCTCTAAGGTTCTTGGCAAATTAAGTACCTTCCCGATAGAACTCAGAAAGGTTAGCATAGAAACACAATCTGATAGGCACCACTGTAGCGTGTCTGGTCTGGTTTTACTGGACAACGATCGACTAGTTGTTGCTGATAATGGTAACAAGAAAATTAAACTGTTTGGCGTAAAAACGATGACTTTGACCTTTGAGTTGCCATTGGATACCACACCACTTGCTCTCACAAGAATTACTGATGAGTTAGTGATCATGTCGTCTGCGACAGAGAAAAAGGCATTTCTATTCTCAATCACAGATAAAGTCCAACCAAAACGCCATTTTGAATTAAACGGGATGTGCCAAAATATCGGATCTAACGCAACCAAATTGGCCGCTTCCTTCAGTGATCGTCCAGTGACACAGATTCTTGACCAGCATGGACACGTGATAAAAACTATTACCACATCAACAGAAACTGAAGTTGAAGCACCAAAGAACGGTCCTAAAACAGTGATTTTTGTCCCAGACCCTTGCAAGTCGGACAAGCTCTACCAAGCCGAATGCACAGAAAACAAAGTCATCCAAATGAACAATGATGGTAACGTCATTTTTCAGTTCAAGGCTTCTGACATGAAATACCCGGTCGGATTCGCCCAAGGAGCGGACGGAAGCATTTACGTTTGTTGCAGAGACACTGATAACATTTTCAAACTGTCACATGACTTGTCCGTGGGTCATGTGATTTTAAACGAGGAAAATGGACTGATTAGCCCATGGTGTATTGCGTTATGTAATGATGAAAATTTACTCTACGTCGGTGGATACGGTTGTAAAGACATTCAAGTGTTCAAAATTTGAATACATGTATACGTTTTGAGAGAGAGAGAGAAGGAGAGACAGACAGACAGACAGACAGACAGACAGACAGACAACGAGAAAAGCAGTGACAGAGAAACAAGAGACAGACAGTCAGACAGACAGTCAGACAGACAGAAGTGAAGTCAGAGAATGAATGGTTTTATTATTATCACTCAATAACACATGTATGTTGTATTTTCTCACAAACTGTAACTTTTTTTGGGGGGCTTAGCAGGTATCCAGCAGAGAGTATAGACTGGCATCAAGACCAGCAGTTTTGGCTCTTTGATCTGTCTGCATTCCCTACACTGTCCTATTTTGGAACCAGTCTTTTGATTAAGATTATTTTCCAAATAAACACGTGTACAGACATAGCATTTTTGCAGATAGAAGCACATACGTATCATGTTTTCGTATGTTAAGAATAACAACAAATCTGGTGTAAAGTATAATTCAGCTATGCTCTGTGAAAGGAGGGTTTAAGCATCTGGCGAAAAGTATCGACCCAGGTCAGCCTGCGCAATCCGCGCAGGCTGACGCTGGCCGAATCTTTTCGCTATGGGTCAACTTTCTGTTTGTCTAAGGATCAGTCTACCTCGTGATTAAGCGGGTTGTTGAAAAAATTGGCTGTTATGGATCCATAATCATGCGACGACCTGCTTGGTTTAATGCATCACTGAAATGCATTAAGCCCCCTTTTGCCAGAGCATGGCTCAATTATAAAATATCAACAGGTAGATATAGATTTGGACAATATGAAAATTAAGTATTTTCAACCCTTATCCTGCTTAATAACTAACATGAAACTTTCAAGTCGATAGTACCGGTAAAAATCCAAATATGGCTATGTCCAAGTTCATTTTTGGAGGAAAAAATAACTCCTAATCGGACAGAGTAGATCCAAGATCAGACTGCACATTCTGTGCAGTTTGATCTTGATGTACACTGTCTGCAAAAGGTCAGTGAGTCGCGTTTAGCAGCCGAAGGTATAAGATGAAGTTACTGCGAAGTATTTTCAAGAAGCTCGTTTCGGTATTTAAATGCTTAAACCAAAAAGATGGCAATTCTATTTTTTTTTTAATCTGATTATTTGTGGATAGTATGTTGTAAAAAATAGCTGTGCTCTTATTTCTAAACCATTTATTTATTTAAAGTTTAACTTATTGAAAAAGGGGAAGGTCATCTTCTATTAATAGAATATTTTCAGTAAAACATGATAAGTAATACATGAAATATCTGTCAATACCGAGTTGTCTCCCTTCCTCTATCATTAGACTGTGACACGAGCAGCGAAAATTTGAGAAGGGTTTTCGTAGTTTAGGCTATAGCTTAGATCTAAAGCTCGCACTTTCGGACTCGAAAAAATATCACTATGCATTTTTTGTGAAAAACAGTCAATTAATCGCTGCTCGAAAGTCTTAAGAAACTGGCTTAAATCGCCTACATCTTGAAAAATCCAAGCATACCCAAATCCGTATACGTAAATAGTAAATTTTTATTATGGCTGGCCCAGGCTTCTCTACCTGAGAAATCTAGCTGTAGCAAAAGATTGTAGCACTGTTTGGGGTATCTATGGGGTTCAAGGTGAATGATACGTAGCCAAAATTTAATACAATTAGACATGTATGAGATATATAAGGGAAGACGTCCGCATTCATTTAAAGCAAAATTGTCTGTGCATTATTCGGGGCGTGTGTAGATTCAATTCTTGTATTATATTTGTAGCCTCATATATCCGATGCAGAGCAAAGAATTGGTTTGACCATGTAATCAAAAATTTTAAACATATCCTTAGGGACCGAATGTCTTCTGATGTCGTAAAATTGTATTACTTGCTTTTGATGCTTGTAAACATAATTTATCCACAGTTAGAGTCCCAAGATAATTTAGGCGTAAAATAAACACTGAGATACTTGTAAAACGGCACAACTACTACGTGTTTACCGTCTAGATACTATTTTTCTGACCACCTTAAAGGGCCACCATTTCGATTCATTAAACCCTCTTTTTCACAGAACACGGCTCATTTAATTTCTTGTGTAGGACATTAGATATGTATTCAATCAAACCAAATAACAAAGCTCAAGGTTTGTCCGTAAAAGTGCTGCACATAGTCAAAGATAGTGAATTTTGATCTATTATCGTAGCCAAACGCGTTGTGTGACGCTAAAACCAGATAACAGGGAAACGATAGATAAACCAATATGTAGACCAGTCCGAATAGCTCAAGTGGTAGAGCAGTGGACTAGTCTCGAGCCACTTGAGGGTGTGGGTTCGAGCACCACGGCTGGCCATCTACAATGACTGAAAGTCTTTCGGATGAGACGTTAAACCGAGGTCCCGTGTAACGGTGCTATACATCAAGCACGTTAAATACTCAGGCGTAACTTAGGATGTGGTTTCATTATCCTGCACTGTCCCATGTAACATAACTCGAAGCTTTCTGGTGGCGTCGCTCATACGGGCAACCGGTGGCGACGATAAATTCTAGTATGTGGAAAATCAATCAATCAGTCAAACCTAATATGCAGTGTGTAACAGAACAAAGGCTTAAGCCTAATCGTACGAAAAAAAAAAAAATTGTCATACGAGTTTATATGCCAGTCATTCGCCTTGTGATGTTCGGATTTTTTTTTTTTTGTTTATGGTCGATTTTTATTATCGAAAGTATTTTCAAGATTTAGTATTGGAATACACTCTCCTTACATGTGATACATATACTGAACCAATCTGTGATCCTTACTTTATTGAATTAATTTATTTGTTGACCAAGTATTAAAAATTGATTCGTGTGTTTGTTTCCTCCTTTCCCATTTGTATTTTTCCTTATCGTTGATGATACGTTTGACAAAAAACCGCAATATTTATAACAAGAGCACCGCATGCGAGTGCCTACGCTCGGTTGCAAGTGCTTGATTTTCAGTGGCAATTTTAAGTCGTAAGAAGACAAACTATTTTGATGGTTACCTGCTCCTGTCGTATGACTTCCCCGTTTAATAGTTTACAACTTGTCCAAGTTTGAAGTAAATATATTTAGTAATATTATAAAACGTTAAAGTTGCCACGACCATGCAGACAACGTAGACGACGCCAGGGCTATGGCAATAACTGGTCGTTTTCTTCGAAAACAGTCGAGCTGAAAATGATTATAAGGAGGAGAACGACTACAAGCACAATCACAACTACAGTCACGACCAAATAGATAATAATGATGATGATGATGACGATGAGGATGAGGATCCTATTGCTCTACATGAATATCGTTGCGACTACTTGCTAATGTATACGAGCCATGCTCTGGCAAAAGGCGGCTTAATGCATCTCCGTGATGCATGATACCAAGCAAGCCATCACATAAATATGAATCCATTTTAGCCACTTTTTTAACAATTGATTTAATCATTAGGTAGACTGGGCCTTGGACATACCAAAAATTGACCAATAGCGAAAAGTTTCGGCCCAGGTCAGCCTGCGCGGACAGCGCAGGCTGACCTGGGTCGATATTTTTCGCAGAAACATTAAGCCCCCTTTTCATAGAGAATGACTCATATATCTTTAATTGTCTCTTAACAGTGCAAACAGTAATATATTACACGCCACAACCATTAACTTTTTCTGTAAAAGCTGTGAAACTGAATAATGTTATTTGCTAGCAACAAGAAGTAGCAGTATCCCCTTTTCTTATGTCGACTGTCCAGCTAGGCAAAATTCTTTTCGAGGATTGACTATTGTCATTGCAACAGTATTCATTCGTCTCTCACCGCTAAATGTTTTGACGATGGTTATATGGGAAAGCAGCCAATGGCTTGGAAGAAATGTATGTCATGCTGGTAATTTCAAACTCTAGGAAAGCATGGATAGGTATACTTGCCGCAGAGATTGAATTGAAAAGTTGTTAGCTTCGTCGTTAACTCGTACCACGCTACTTGCCGCAGTGATTGAACTGAAAAAACTTTAGATTCGTCGTGTACCCTTTACCACACAACTCCGTATTAAAAAGACCCTGAAAAGGCCATCTGAAAACATTGTTAGAAAAGGATAAAATACTTCACAGCATTTTCCCTTTTCCCACAATGTTGTCTACCCTTTCAACAACAAATAATATCATTTGGGTCACATTTAAATGTTCGTCTCCAAAGGTTTTTAATTCGGACGAGTCTAATATTATGTCGTGTGATAAATAGAAGATAATCAATTGGTGGTGTGTGATATTAAAAATCTGTCACTAGAATGGGGTGTGATGCGGTTGAAAAAGTGTCAAGAACGGTAGGTACCGGTATACATAGGACTTTTTTTTTTACAAACACATGATCAAATTTCGGCGGAAGCAGCTGACGCAACAGATGACGAAACGCTCGAGGGTATGTTATGTCATCTATCTCTTCAATTGAAGGCATGCATTGTTTTGCACCTTACAATTCAAAACCAGCCATATGAAATTAGAAGAAAAAACAGTTAACCCTTTCCCACATGACAAGTTTAAGACTTTCCCGAATTAAAAACATATCCAGATGGCGCCACGAGTGAAAATATTACCGATGATGTTCACTCGATGAAACAAATTTCGATCTTTCACCGAAAAAAAACAAATATTCTATTTATTTCACGCTTCAAAACCTTTTTTTTGGGGGGGGGGGGATTTACATTAAATTCCAGTGCAGTTCTTTTCGGTAATTCCCCGTTGTGTACCCCCACCGCATAACAACGCATTACAATGTTACGTAAAACGCGAGAAATGTAGGGTAAATTACCTCATTTTTCCATCTGTTTGAGTGGCACGCGCATTATACCTAGGTAACTAGTGCGCGGGAACTACTGTTTCCGCCTTCAATTGAAGAGGTTGAAAATAAAATCTCTGGTTGTAACCATGAAAAATCGAAAAATATTCCACCCTTATTATTCCATCGATGAACTACCGGAAAGCATGAAATAAATGTTCAATCTCTACCGTGCAGCGAAATCGTAGCATTTTCTGAATTCAAAGCTTTTGCAGACGGCAAACTAAGTGCGGAATAAATGTCTGAATTTCATTAAAGGTTAGAGAAAATGAAAGGTTAGAAAACATTGTGGGAAAAGAAGAAAATGCTGGTTAACCAGCATTTTCTTCTTTTCCAACATTGTTTTCAAAAGACATTTCTCTTGCAGTGTTGTTGAAAGTCGGTACTGTGTGATAAAGGATTAAAGGCCAAACAAAACAGCCGAGGCCAGGTAGCTCAGTCGGTATAGCGTACAGGACTTGAGCACAGAGGGTCGATGGTTCGATCCCCGGCTCGGCCTATTTCTTTCCGAGGGTTGATAATGATCATTGTGACAGGATTCATTCCTCTCTCACCGCTGACCATTGTTTCGACGATGATTATGTGGGAAAGCAGCCAGTGGCATAATATTGTGAAGTGGCAGAATATTGTGAGTGGCACTGGTAAAACAAATTCCGAGAAAGCATGGATAGGTGCACAGACCACCACGATATAACTTAAATAACGTTGAAAACGGCGTATAACGCCATACAATGAATCAATCTACCCAACAAAACAGAGGAACGTTTTCAGGAAAGTAAAGAGTTACACTATAAGTTCATGCAGACCTGTGTTTGTAAGAGGTTACGTAATGGAATTACTTTACCACTAGGATACCGTCATTTGTTACACTATTTTGGCCTCAAGTGACGTAAACTTTGAATGCACTGTCACACTGCCCTTCTAACGATACGACATTTCTGTCCAAAACGGGGTGAAGCCTCCATACTCTCTTGTTTGTTAGCAATAATTCTTTCAAAATCATTTTGACGTTATTATTTTATCAATTATTTCATTTCTTTATCCACCTGTTTATCTATTCATTGATTTACTTATATATTGTTGATTGATTCCTTTAACCAGTGATTGGATTAAAAGCAAATAAGTAAGTATATCTATATCACAAGTAATATTTCCCAAGAATTAGAGGATCGGAAAGATAAAGACATTTTGCTGGCTCTGTCCATGAATGATCCTGTTTCTCTAAATTTGCACCAAGAATATCTTAACTGTATCAAAACTCAACTCTTAACATGAAATAAAGACATTACACATAAAAAGTAAACACTCCTTTCAATACTTCAAGCAATATGCCTTTATAAAAAAAAATCCTGTATCTTTCTTGACAGAGGCCATTGGCAGAAATATTGACAAAACCAGTGTATTTAACTCGTCTATTGCATCATATTTTCATTTCCTACTGAATTCTTTCTCACTACGATTTCCTTTTTCTCTCCAAATAACGATAGTTACGGTTGAATATAAAGTTCAACCTTCGGCTAGAACTACCTTTTTTGTTCTAATTTGAAATAATAATAATAATAGTAATAATAATAATAAAAACCTACTGGTAAGTAACATTTTAAATTTTACAGGACACGTCGAAACTGCGTTTTAATGAAACTATTAAATGGCGGACAAGAATTTTATATTGTGCGGAAATTTTCTTCATTCCACCGAAGAAAATCCTCTTGTTGTGCAACCTAGATATTGTGTGGGAGTAAAAGATGGAATGGTACGTATCCCCAGGCTGCTTACTTCAATGATATTTATTCATATCTATACGAGTCATGCTCTGACAAAACAGGGTTTCATGCATCTCCGTGATGAATTATACCGAACAAGCTGTCATATAATTTCGATCCATAAAATCTTTTTTGTCCATTAAAGACTGAATCATGAGATAGGATGGTCGTTGGAAAGGTAGAAATATACAAATGTTTCGTCCCAGGTCAGCTTGCGCAGGCTCACCTGGATTAATACTTTTTGCAGATTAAACCCCCTTTCCAGATAGCACAGCTCTTCTCTATAATGTATTACGAATATTAGAAATTATTTCATGCTTTCCGGTAGGTTATCGAGAAATATCGGTGAATATTCTTCGATATTTCATGGTTACGACCAGTGGAAATACCGATTTTTATATTCTAACTCTTCTATTGAAGGCGGAAACAGTTGTTCCAGCGCACTAGTTACCCAGGTAAAATGCGCGTGCCTCACAACCAGATGGAAATATGACGTAATTTACCTTATATTTCTTGCGCTTGACGTAATATTGTAATGCGTTGCTATGCGGAGGGGGTACGCCACGGGGAATAACCGAAAAGAACTGTACTGGATTTTGATTAAGTTCCACCCAGAAAGGGTTAAAAGCATTAAATAAATAGAATATTTGTTTTTTTCGGTGAAAGATCGAAATTTACTTCATCGAGTGAACATCATCGGTAATATTTTCACGAGTGGCGCAGTCACGAGTGAAAATATTACCGATGATGTTCACTCGATGAAATAAATTTCGATCTTTCACCGTAAAAAACAAATATGCTCTATTTATTTTGTTCGCAAGAACAATCATTTTGCCACATCCCACAGGCCATTGGAAATAACCATTTCAAACATAATCACAAAAATACTTTGATTACAAATATCACCCATATCAATGAAATTGCACATGGTTAAGCCAATCAGAAATCTAGAATAGGAACAAGAATGCCATTCAAGATAATTTGTGATTACGGGCCCTACCCTGCTATCGTAAAAAAAACACTGGGATCTTTTCTCAATGAGCTCAGATCATAGAGAATACATAACCTTATCGCGGTCGAGAATACAGTGCTGTCAGCACTTTGATTTTACTACCTTTTTGTCGAGAATTTAAGAACATTTATTAGCCCTTTACCATACAATACCGACTTTTAATCGACCCTGAAGAAAGAAGGCTTTTGAAAATATTGAAGAAATAGGAGAAAATGTTGTTAACCAGCATTTTCTCCTGTTCCCCCAGTGCTTATTTCTAACCATATCAAAGACAGAAATCTTTATTTGAACTACATTTATTGAAGTACACTTATACTGTCGTCTATATATATTTTCAACTTGGTTGAGAAATCCCAGAAAAAATTTGGTCACGCTGGATATCGAACCAGTGATCCCTGTGTATCGAGCTCTGTTGATTTCCGACTGTCCTACTGTGCTTAACATATAAGACATGCCCTTACAGAAGGGGGCTTAATGCATCTCCGTGATGCATGATACCATGCAAGTCATCTCATAATTATGGATCCATTAAGTCCATTTTGTCCAACAACCGATTGGATCCTGAGGTAGACTGATCCTTGGACATGCAGAAAGTTGACCAATAGCAAAAAGTTTCGGCCCAGGTCAGCTTGCGCGGACTGCGCAGGCTGACCTGGGTCGATACTTTTTGCAGATGCATTAAGCCCCCTTTTCACAGAGCATGGCTTAATTGTTATGTTAGTAAGAAAATGATTTTGTGAATGGCACCTGTTGCTTCCTGCTGGTAGCAACAAGTAGCAATCGAGACAAGTTGGACAAATGTAATATAGGTGTCGTGCTTGAGCGCTTCACCAATTACCAAGAGAAAAAAATTTAGACTTGTCCAAATTGAAAGCATTTGCAGATGACAAATTGAATATGGAATAAAGGATGTGTTTTTCATCAGAAAGAGAACAAAACATTGTGGGAAAAGGAGAAAATCGGGGGCACTTAACCCTTTACCAAATGACAAAATTTTAGACTTATTCAAACGGTAAGTATTTGCAGACAAATTTAATACAGCAAAAAGGAGTGGACTTTAATTAGAAAAAGTTTTAAAAAAAACTGAAGGAAAAGGAGACAATATTGTTTATCAGCATTTTCTCCTTTTCTCACAATGTTTTCAAAATCCTGTCTTGCTCAAGGTCGTTAAAACTCGATAATACGTAATAATAGGTAACAGACAAAAAAAACTGGGGCATCCGTCAACTTATGAGGATTGCATCAGCACTTAGGTGATAAATACGTTGCCTAGCCTTTTGCATTCATTAAAGGGAAGTAATTCTTCAGAGCCAAAATGACACCCATAAATCTTCACCTAATAGTATATTTCTTTTCTTTAGATTGCGTTTATGGATAAACTTGAAAATCTGAAGGATAGATTAGAAGAAGACGGGCTTAAAACAGCTAGAATCATCAAAACGAAGACAAAGTAAGTTAATTCTAACCAGACGACTAAATTTTAGAATTGTTTAAATTGAAAGCATTTGCAGACGACAAATTAAACGCGACTCGAATAATGGGATTTGTCTACTCTAAATTAAAGACACCACTAATATTGCCTTTGTCGTGATGGTTCAGCAACAACAAAGCGCGTTCGAAATTTTATGATATATTTTCTATATTTCTTAACGTCATTTTTTTCTCTCTCAATGATAAATCTTTTTTTTTTTTTATGTGCACACTTCTTTTTTCAGCCAGTTCATTATTCCTGGGTTTATTGACACCCACATTCATGCCCCACAATACCCAAACGCAGGAAAAGGTCTAGACGATGGGCTTCTGAAGTGGTTACAAAAATACACGTTTCCGACTGAATCCAAGTTTAAGGACAAGAAATATGCAGAGCAGATCTACAAAAAAGTGATAGTAAGCCACTTTATGTTTTCATTGTCTAGAATTCAAAATCATTTTATTGAGTCAAGGTAACTATAACGGCTGGAAATTAACCATGTTAGAATAATCAATCGTAGAAAGCTGGTGATATTTATTAACTGCTGAATTTGTTTCAAAATGAATGTGAAACATCCTTGGAATAAAGAACTTTTACTATATTCTTAGACTATTTCTTTCACTTCAAATAAAAAAAAAAAAAAATGGTAATGTAACTTTTCTTCATCATAGAAAATAGAATGAATATAAGTTTTATTCTAGTCAAGAAAAGTTCATGTATATTTTCCTTATTCCTAATCATGAAACTAGCATGTAAATTGTGTAATTCTTCCGAACGGATAGATTATGTATTGTGTAATTCTACCCAAAGAAATAATCATGTAAACTCTGTTATTCCACCCGATGAAATAATCATAGAAGTCATGTAATTCTACACAATGATATAATTATGTTAATTGTGTAAACCCGATGAAATAATTATGTAAACTCTGTAATTGTGCCCAATGAAATAATCATGTAAATTTTGTAATTCTGCGCTATGAAATAATCGTGTAAATTCAGATTGTGTGCAAATCTACCAGATGAAATAATCATGTAAAATCTGTAAATATACCCGGTGGAATAATCATGTAAATTGTGAAATTCTACCCGATGAAATAAACATGTAAAGTATGTAATTCTACCCGATGGAATAATCGTGTAAATTGTGTAATTATACCCGATGAAATAACGATGTATCCTCTGTAGTTCTATCTGATGAAATAATTATGTAAAGTCTGTAATTTTACATCATGAAACAATCGTGTGAATTCTATAATTCTACTCTATGAAATAATCATACAAACTCTGCAGTTCTATCCGATTGAATAATTATGTAAATTGTGTAATTCTACCCGTTGACATTAAAAAATGTGAAGTCTGTAATTCTACGCGATCAAATGATAAGGTTAAATTGTACTACTCCACCTGATACCATAATTGTGTAAATTGTGTAATTCTACCCAATATGTAAATTCTGTAATTCTACCTGATTAAATTATCATGTAAATCAATGCACCCGATGAGATGATAATGTAAAGTGCAATCGTTCTAAATCATTTTGTAATCATTGTAATGATTTAAATAGCTCTCAATCTAGATCATGAAATGGTCATATAAATTGCCGATGCAGTACATACTTACATCATTTAACCTGACCCAGGTCAACATCATTTACATACATTAAAATTCTATATTTACCCTAGGCATCACACGTGGCCGCCTTCAGTTTTGACCCGAATGTTCACGGAAATATTCCGTACGGTATGCACGAATTGAATTGCTTACCTGTACCTTCCCTTGTATATATAACTTCCCGAATAATCGCCGGAGTTCTATTTATATACCTACTTATATATTCAGCATAAAGGTCAGGATCAGGTTAAATGAAGTAGGCAATCAAAATCATAAAATGACTATATAAATCGTCTTCATTCAAAATCATCAAATGCTCAAATAAAGTGTTTTTATTCTAAACCATGAGCTTCTCAAATAATTACCATAAATCGTGTAATTTTCATGAAAATTACTATTTCAGGATCGCACCTTGCGGTGTGGTACCACAACAGCTTGTTATTATGCAACGATTCATACAGACTCCACTTTATTACTATGTGATATAATAGGTTAGTACTTATTTTTTTCTATGGTTCTGTATGGTTCAGTGGGGTTGCTGCAGGATATGTCTTATTCCAGATATAGAAAGTAACATAACTTCTGATTGGCTAAACCAAATGGTTTAGCCAATCAGAAGTTGTGTTACTTTCAAATACAGAAAATTCTTGAGAATGAGCGAGAAAAAATTACTTTAGAATGGTTGGTAAAGACGGACCCTGGTGTTCTCGTGTTAAATTTTCAGCCAAGGCAATTGATTTTACGCTTTTTTTGTGTGTTACAGGGCAAGACAATTTAGAGTCCTTGCTTGGTAATGGTGGGACCAAGAACACACTTGTAGTGCTGTAATTTTTCGCCGTAATATGACATCAATCAGTACATCAATATATCAATCAATACATCAATCAATCAACCAGCCATTCAGCCAGCCATCCAGCCAGCTCAGTCCATACTTATGATAACATCTCCGGCATAATGAGAAATTGGTGAACCCGAGCAAAATTGGTTTCTTTTTGACAGATTGTCAACAACATTCCATGTATCAATTTCAGAGAAAGCAGGACAACGTGCACTTGTCGGGAAAGTGAACGCGAATCAGAATTGCCCGGATTATTATATCGAAACTGAGAACGAGTCTGTAACAGAGACTAAACGGTAGAAATATAATCGTGTCGTTCTCATCTTTCTTATTCTTTTCTTTGCTTCTCGTACGGATTTCGGATTTCTGTCTGTCTGCCTGCCTGCCTGCCTGCCTGCTTGCCTTCCTTCTTTCCTTCCTTCTTTCCTTCCTGTCGTTCTTACTTCCTTACTTCCTTCCTTCCTTCCTTTCTGTACATTTTCCCTTTCGTTTTTTTTTTAAGATCTCCGTTTATTCTCTGTTCCCTTTACAAATTAAACACATATTCAGTATCTATGGAAACAGTTAAGCTCTATTTGTATTTTTCACAAAACCTGACTTTTTAATAAGGTTCAAGTATTTTAATGAGCAATGAGCATATTGCTATTTCTCGTTTGACTTTGTCTAAATTCATAACAATATTTACACCATAGTCTGACCCTACAGTCGAAAGCTTTCGAAAACATCAAGGGAAAAGGAGTGCTGGTAATTGATTACAAGGTTTACCACACCGTTCAAATTTCTTGCAATCTAGTTTTCCATTCTTGCTTACCGGTATTTCTCTGAAGCAGTAAAATTTGGTCCTTATGCAGTGATGCTGTGGCTGTAAGTATGGAACTGGCGGACAGTGAAGCATAATCATTCACAGATGACGGTCTAAGTTTTGTTTGAGCTTTTTACCATATACAATAGCTCAGATTCACAAATGCTATGAAAAAGAAAAAAACATTCCAAATGGTTATCCAGCTATTGTGAATTGTGGCAGCAGAGTATGCTGGAATTTTTTTTTTTTTGGCATATCTGTCCACTTGTGACGTTGTCTTTATGTTTATACAACGGCAACTCTGAATTGGAATTCTTCTCTACCCTTCGCACCCCACCTCAAAAACTGTCAAAATACTATTATTTCTCTCTACAGATTTATCGATGAAGTTTTGCACAGAAATGTAAGTAAAAGTACATGAAGATTTGAGTCATGCTCTGTGAAAAAGAGGTTCAATGCATCTGGAAAAAGTATCGACTTGGATCAGCCTTCGTGGGCCAAAATTTTCTTTTTAATTAGTAAATGTTTAGTATGTCAACGGACCATTTTATCGTATGGTCCGTATTCACAAACCATTCTTAAGAATATTCTTAGTCTTATGCTGAAAAATTTTCTAAACATGAAAGTATCACAACTTCTCACTTGGCTAAACCATTTGACAAAGAATATTCCTAAAATGGTACGTGAATACGAACCCAACTTGTAGACATACTGGTGTCATATGGCTTGCAACACGCGAAAAGGGGCATTTGGACATCTGCGTAAAGTGTCGTCTCGGATCAGCCTGCGCAGTCCGCGCAGGCTAATCCGAGACGACACTTTACGACTACATTAGATTTTGTGCTACAGTAGGCTTGCGCAAAACAGAAAATTGCATAAAAAAGGAAAGTGCCGTTTCGGATTAGCCTGCGCGGACTGCGCAGGCTGATCCGAGACGACACTTTACGCAAATGCCTGAATGCCCCTTTTCGCGTGTTGCAAGGCATATTGTAAGACGACTTGCTTGGAATAACTCCTTACAAAGATGCATTGATCTTTTCCTAGAGCGCCACCCAGTTGTGTTGACATTAATTTTTGGCTTGGCTATTATTAAAGATGACGTCGAGGTATCGTCATATCCCTGGCCTTGTCTGCACAAACGTTTTCTTTTAACTCTGTCATTAATGAAATCATTTATTCAAACTGGATCTAGTTTTTATCTACCAAAAAGTAAACTATTACCAAAAGGCCTTTTAAGCTTCAAAACATTTTGATACATTATACAAGGTAAAGTTAAACAATAATACGCTAGTGCTTTCAAAAGATACGCCGATTTACTTCAAACGTTTAAAATGACGTCCATTTTTACGTCGTGGGGCATTCAGTCTCTTCATGATTTCATCGATCTGCACGTCTAGGTTGTGATCAGTTTAATCTCTAGAGCTATAAATGCCCCAAGCTCATCTGTTGTCTAAGGCTGTTGTATATATTCCTCTTGAAAAGTAAATCAGTACGCAATGTATATATTTTCTTTTTTCATTTTCACTTTTACAGTATGAATCAGTATCGCCAATAGTAACGCCACGTTTTGCCGTGGCGTGTTCAGAAAACCTGCTGAGAAGACTAGGCGACCTCGCTAAGACCTATAATGTACCAATACAGGTTAGAATTTGCAAGCCTTTCTAAATTCTTTTCTTTATTCTCCAAGGCGCCGATATATTGGACTCGTCGATACTGAAAGCATTTCAAGACGACAAATTAAAAGATGCTTAAATGATGGGGTTGTCTTTGAAAGATCTGCAAGCATAGTCTTCATCGGCTCTCTTGCTGGAAAAATGAAGTCTTATCCGAGTTCTCACCTTTACCTAGCTTATCAGTATTTCAAATTGTACATTCCAAGCATCAAATTGATTTCACTAAAACAACGTCAATTTGATGCGTTATACGAGCATCGAAATCACGAGTGAACATATTTTTAAAGCATTCAGAAATAACCTTGATTTTACATCAAAACACACAGGGTTTTTTTTTTCTTAGCCGCTGTACTAATGGACAACATTGAATGAGCCATGCTCTGGGAAAAGGGGGCTTAATGGATCTTCGTCATGTATGATACCAAGCAAATAGAGGATATTTGTTTTTTTCGGTGAAAGATCAAAATTTATTTCATCGAGTGAACACCATCGGTAATATTTTCACGAGTGGCGCAGCCACGAGTGAAAATATTACCGATGGTGTTCACGAGATGAAATAAATTTCGATCTTTCACCGAAAAAAAAAACAAATATTCTATTTATTTCATGCTTTTAACCCTTTCTTGGAGGAGCTTTATCAAAATCCAGTACAGTTCTTTTCAATTATTCCCCGTGGCGTATCCCCTCCGCATAGCAACGCATTACAATATTACGTCAAGCGCGAGAAATGTAAGGTAAATGACGTCATATTTCCATCTGGTTGTGAGTCGCGCGCAATTTACCTAGGTAACTAGAATATAAAAATCAGTATTTTCACTGGTCGTACCCGTGGAATATCGAAAAATATTTTCACTGCTATTTCTCGATATCCTACCGGGAAGCATGAAATAAATAGAGTTTATTTCATCAGCTTGTGGTTAATATGGGAAAATATTTGCCGAAAAAGGGAAAGGTATGCGAAAATAACTCGGGCTTACGGCACTCGTTATTTTCGCATACCTTTCCCTTTTTCGGCAAATATTTTCCCATATTAACCACAAGCTGATGAAATAAATTATATATTTCCTCTGATTATTTTGTCAACGAATGCCACTTTTAAAACTTAAAAACTTAAAAAACTTAAAAAAGTAGTTCCAGATTTTCGGCAGAAGGAAAATATTCACTGTGACGGGGAAATAATTCCCCCCAGCTTAAGTTACGACATTTCTTTACCCATAACATTTCTAAAAATAGACACATGAAATATAATATATCATTCTATATACTTACGGATCCATAGAGTCCATTTCTTCTAACAAGTAAAGAAATTAAACAAAAAGTGATGTCCTTTGACATGCAGAAAAAATGCCAATAGCAAAAGTTTTACCCCATGTCAGCCTGCGTGGAGTGTGCAGGCTGACATGGGTCGATGCTTTTTTTGCAGATGCATTAAGCCCCAAACGAAACAATAAAACAATCACAAACAAAAACAATAGAAAAAAAAAGAAAGAAAGAAAGAGAAATTTAGATTTATCTACCGTTAAAGACTTTGAAAATACATGTCAATTTCAGACACATATGTGTGAATCACTGGAAGAAATCGACATTGTATCCAAACTATTCCCGGACAGTTTACATTATACAGATGTGTATGACAAAGCCGGCCTGCTTACAGACAAGGTAAACAACGCATTGTATCTGTCTTTTGTATCTGGTAAATGCATTTTACTGAACATTATTAGTTGTACGGTCAGGTAGCAGGAGACTTGGAAACTTGTTCACGGTTGTGGCAAATCATGGCGTCAGAGCTGAAGGTTAGCCCAGGCGTTAAGCGCAAATCAAAGCGCATTAAAGGATAGATTTCATGCACAAAACCTGGACTTTCATGCTAAATCTACACTGACATCTTTTCAAAGCGCACTATCCTTTTTTAGTGTCCGGGAAATTCCGATTGACTCATTCAGCAGTTTATCGATGTATCTATAGCGATCACAAAAACTGTCAATCACTTTCCCTTTTTTCTCCGCATACTTGTAATTTTAACACGATTTATGGTTAAGAGGGTTGTTTGATTTTTTTTTCAGACTGTATTAGCACACGCAGTGTATCTGACAGAAGAAGAAATCAAAATCATTAAAGAACAGCAATGCGCTATTTCGCATTGTCCGAACTCAAACTTATCGTTAGTATCTTTTATAGTTACGACATATAGGTCCACGGTACATATTGCTTCGAGGTAATCTGTATTTTTCCGTCATAACAAAAATAGGCGCCCTCTAGCATCTTCTCTGGTCTCTATTTTGATCGTAAATACCTTGACTCGGACATTTCTTTACCTCAGCCAAATTCAATTTCCAAAAGAAAACTTAAGAATGGAAAAATGATATACCGGAAGTGAAAACGATGTCATCGGCACCTACATCCTTAACACTATTTACCCCACTCTTTAAAATCCTTCATTACAAGCAGTTTTACTGAAAAACATACATGATAACGTATTTCGATCATCTGCTAGGTCATGTGGCAATATTTTCAAATCATGTGACTGCAAATTGGCTCCAAATATATAAACTTGCAACGATTTTTTGACGAAAACCATCGAAGTCGCATGAATCAATTTCAAAATGGCAGCGGGACAGTCGTGAAGGTCAAGGTGGATTTCTTTCAAATGTTTGGATTCTTCTTATGGCCAACAAAATTACGGATGCCCCAGGCTAAAATGAGCCATGCTCTGTGAAAAGGGGTGTTCTCCATCACCTTTAGAAAAGTATCGAATCAAGTCAGCCTACGTAGTCCGTGCAGAGTAGCCTTGGGAGAAATACTTTTCTATTTGTCAATCTTCTGCATGTCCAAGGACCAGTTGACCTTATGATTCAGTCGGTTGTTAGACAAAATGGTTTTATGGACCCATTATTTTGTAATGTCTAACTTGGTATAGTGCATCATGAAAATACATTAAAACCTCACGTTGCCTGAGCATGCCAGCTCATACACTCTGTGTTCTGGCTTTTGTGTTTTGTTTTATTTGTTTCGGTTTCTTTGTTTCATTAAAATGGTTGCTTGAGGGTTGAACTTTATGAAATACTAGAGTCAGCTTTCTGCAGCTTAACATTTACAAGTTGTTATGAAGTGCATTTGTCCAAAAAAGTATCTTTGGACTTAAACAGCTGAGCCCCATATTGACGAAAATTATTTGTATTATTATTGCAGAATACGAAGTGGCATTCTAGATTTAAGAAATCTCCTGTCACAGAATGTGAAAGTTGGTCTCGGTACAGGTCAGTGTAAATCTATATAGAAGAAGAATATGATGATGATGATGATGATGATGATGATGTAGAAGAAGAAGGGAAAGTAGAAATGAGGAGGGCCATTTTCATCACCAGTTCTAATTCAGTAAAAGTTCTAAATTTCAGCATTGGATAACTGAATGGTTATCTAAACCAATCAGATGTCCTGTATTTTATCATAAAAAGAGATCAATTTCCTTTATTATACTGCAAAGAAATTTCTCTCCATCTGATTGGATAATATGCCCCGTATATACAGTCATGTACACTGGCAAAGTCCACGTACAAGCACTTTCCCTTTTGGGATCCCCGTATACATGACTACACTTTCAACACAACATCCAAAATGGCGGCGTCGACCGATACGAGTCGCCCACAAGACAAACATACTGAGTAGCCTGCACCATATAATTACTAGTTTCCCTTGATAGTTGTTATTTGAACGGAAAGAATGGATTATTTTTGAAAATAAATGGCTATAGTTACATGTATTATCATTTGTTGTCATTCTAAAACAAATATACGGGGTTAAAACGAGCCATCCCTTTATCAGGTGAGTAAACAGTGAAGTCCCGAAACTAATACATTGTAACATTAAAAGGAAAACCTAATGGTCGTTTGAGGCAACTAATGGTCAAATACCTTTGCAAACAAATCATTAAAATGCATAGTTATTTACTTTGAAGTTGTTTAAATCCATGTTTGAATAAAGATACGTTGAATGTCTATCGCAGCGACATCGCCATCTTTATGCACGAAATTGCACGTTTTACCAAGGTTCTAGTGACGTCAGTTTTCATTGAATTGGGGCACCCAGAAGGAAAATTCTATGTCGTCAACAACTCAATTTGTGAGAGCATAATACAGGGAAATTTCGCTGAATACACGTTGAAATTGTAAAACGTTGTACGGTCAGGTGGCAGGGGACTTGTAAACTTGTCACCGTGAACAAGTTTCCAAGTCCCCTGCCTCCTGACCGTACAACTAATACTGTCCGAGTAATTATGTCCAATTTTCAGCGCAAAATATATAAACTCGACCTCTTTCGAAGGCTGAAATATAATCCACTGAAACTCAGATTATTTGCATTACAGGCTTGATTAAACAAGAGGACATTATAGATCCAAGATCAGACAACACGTTCTATGCATTCTGATCTTTATCTACGCCGCCCGCAAAAGTCCCTGTTGTCGCCTATGACAGAGTTCGGGGTTTCTTCAGCGTCAAGACTTGTCTCTTGTGCTATTTTAAGACATATGTCACATGACTAAAGCTATATTTAGACGCTTATTACGCGACTAAAGCCATTTTTGGATCATTGACCCTGTCTATTACAGATATATCCGGAGGCTACCATCCGAGCATCATGGACGCAATCAAAACAGCTTTACACGTCTCCAACGTACAGGCCATTCTTAAACCGGGATACCGTGCTATAAATTTTAAAGAGGCTTTCCGACTTGCAACATTAGGTGGAGCTAAAGGTACAGGTCTATCTCTGTTTTTGCCATCGCCATCGCTTTTATCGTTGCGTTTGTATTACCACAGTCCTTTGAAGCTACATTTGTGTATCACGAAACAGTGAAATTTTCATTGGTCGATCTTTGGACACTTACTAAACACAGTTACTAAAGATAGCTTTTTCCCTCTACATCGTATGTAATACCTCCCACACTAAAAATGCATCTAAGTCAATAGGCATTTGGAATTTGACTAATGTTATTATATATGATAAAGAGGCGGTGCGCCAATGTGCTATTTTTTTCTAGTAACGTTGATCGATGATCGAGCAATGAAAATTTTCTATTCCGAAACACAGACCAATTGATGGCGTTTCAGTGGCCTTTGGTATTAACGTTACAAGTACAATTTTCTCAGCCACATCTTGAATGAAGCCATATTTTGTGCATTGATTGAAAAGTGTCTACAACTTCGATCTACGTGTATAAGTATATTTGTATTGCCACTTTGTATGACTGAACAGGTATCTAGAGTACAAGTCATTTTGGTAAAGGCAAAAGTTAAGAAATTCTATGGACTGTAAAATAAGGAATATGTTCATTTCAGCGTGTACAACCCAAGAAATATCGCACATCACCATTTCTATTATTAATTAGTTTGTTATAAATCCATAAATTTAGCTTTGTAACCAAATTTTCTTAATCAAGACCCATTTCTTTATCGTTAAATATATTTCAGCATTGGTCCTAGATCACGTGACAGGCAATTTCAAGGTGGGAAAGCAGTTTGATGCACTCCTCATTGACCCAATGTGCAGGGATTCGCCAATAGATATATTTGAGGATGACTCCATCGTGGACTGTTTTCAAAAGTTTATCTATAACGGTAAATATTGACCATTTCTATTTTTTTTTTTTTATAATTTCATTGGTCCGCCTTGTATTGGGGTAAAACTATATATCCTAAATTAAAGTTTGTCATGCCAAGACGATCATGGACGGAATTAGCCGAGAGAAGTTGACGATGTTGGTCATGCGCATGATCAATATGGTCAACTTCTCTCGGCTAATCCCGTACATGATCGATATGGCCGACTCCTATCGGTTAGTTCCGTACATGACCGTCAATTCAACAGCAAATTACGTTTGCAAATTTATAATTATGTCTATCGTTACAGAATTTTTTTTATAAAAAAGAAGGTAGATCTATTATTTATCCTTTTCGAGGAAAAAATTAACTGTACTATCCGAGCAAATAGAGTCTATCAGCAACCCCCCCCCCCCCCCACACACACACACACACTTTCCAGAAAAATAGTGAAAACGACACAGAAAGACTATGCGTTGCATCACGTGATTCATCTCTTTCAGCGTCAAGTATTTAAATTCGACATCCTTCTGTGGCTGAAATTACAATCCAAAAAAACTCATTAAGGCCTTTGTAAGCAAGCGGATGGTATAGATTCAAGATCAGACTGCACGTTCTGTGCAATCTGATCTTGATTTATGTCATCCGCAGAAGCTCCCGGATTTGCCTATGGCACTGAAAGGTTGAGTTTAAAGCCTCGATCCCCTTGAAGGTCATTTGTCAAAGTATCTCTATAGCCCATTTAAAGTATCTTCCTATTTTCATTTTATTTTAACACAGGGGACGACCGGAACATAATGACAGTCTATGTTCGCGGAAATAGAGTGTACAGTCGTTTACCGGACCCTTTCCAAACCGGAAACTGTCGTAGCAAGGGTTTAATCGGAACAAATCACATAGCTTAAACATGTCATGTAGCCTTGTTATTTTTGTAAATGGACATATACCAGGTTTACAATAGTTCTAGACCAGATCAAGAATATAGATTTGAAATTTTTACTATTTCTAACCCAAACAAGTTTTGCAGTATCAGCTTCTTTGTGTGAGGTTTCTTGTACTTTCGTTGTATTTTGCACTGAAATAAATATGCATGGCTGTAGAGTATATAATGAACCATATACTGTGAAAATACCTCAGGATTTAGTCTGTTTTTAAACGGAATGGATTTTTATGGATCCATAACTATGTAATGAGTTGCTTGCTGTAGTGCACCGTGGAGATGCATTAAACCCGCTTTTGCAAGAGCATGGCTTATTTACATTGCACTGAAATATATAAACTTCTCCCAAGATTGAAACCAGGCCTTGAAATCCAGGAGTCGGCGGTTTAATTCGCAGCTCGACCAAATGCTTTCCGAGAATTGATGACTGTCAGTGTGATAGGATTCATGTCTCTCTCACCACTGGGTACTGTTGGAACAAGCAGTGACTTTGAAAGAGTGTTTTGCGTTTTGTTTTTTTTTTTGTTTTTTTAACGTTATGGTAAAAAGAAACTCGCGGAAAGCATGGATAGATGCAGTGACCGCCATATGTAACTGAGATCATGTGAAAATTGAAGCAATATTTGCATACACCAAAACAAATACAGCTAGAGCATGACTACACAATGAATATTCCAGGCCGGAACTCCAGATAAGACAGGAACTAACATGTACAAACAACAAGATGTAGGGTATGGTGGCATAGAATTGCCATCACATACCAGGTATTAATGACAAATATTTTCGCGAAAATTATGGCAATTTCAAGTTTGTTTTAAAACTTTCAGTTCTATGCCATCATAGCAATGACTTATAATGTAATATATTTAGTTTTTGTACTTTGTTAAAGAAAGATTTACATTACTTTGGTCTAAAAATTTACATAAATGTATGACAAAACGCGTTTGCATTATTGTATTCATTAGTAGTTTAGAAGTTGTTGTTGTGGTGGTGAAGTAGTAGTAGTAATTGTAGAAGTAGTAGTTGTAGTAGTAGTAGTAGTGATGTGGTGGTGTAGTAGTAGCTAAGAAATTCGGTGTACGAAGGTAAAGGTCGGCGTGAAAGCAAGGCGTAAGAAAAGAAATAATCCTTACATCCAGATATACTTTATGAATAAATTAAGTTTAATGGTAAAATAACACAATAACAGAAACACTTCCACATGTAAAGCAAGGCAAATGAACTGATATGTGACAAAATGAAATGTGTAAACAACATTGAAATCTAGCTATCAAAACTTACTTCAATCAATTATTTGCAATAGAAGACGCTGATCTATAGCAAAAAGTTTCGGCTCAGGTCAGCCTGCGCGGACTGCGCAGGCTGACCCGAGTCGATACTTTTTGCAGATGCATTAAGCCCCCTTTTCGCAGAGCATAGCTCAAATGCAATAGCTTTGGGATCTGAAGCACGAGTAAATGTATTTTAGCAGATAACAAAGGTCAGGATAAAACTGCATTTTGCGGACAAAGTAGATGAAGATCACACCGCACAGAACATGCAGTCTGACCTTGGATCTGCACTTTCCGCAATTGTGTTCAATATTTTGATAGAAATGCCCGTAATATTGCGATATTTAAGTTTCTTTCCAAGACAGGGTGGAATTTTTCGATTTAATAAGCGTACCAAAGCCTAAAAGCGTCTTTCTATGTCTATAACGGCTAAAGTCGAGATTTTTAAACATAGATTAAAGAACAAAAACTTCAAACGAAATTCAACTATTCAAAAAAGTAACATAAATACATGTACAAGCAAACTAACTTACTGCTCTAGTTTCATGTTTATTGAAACTCTTCGTGTCTCAATATAGATAAAATTCCACGCTAAAAGTTAAAGATACATCTTTACTCGTTTTCATCCAGTATTTTAACCAATTTCATCTTTATTTTATGAAACTATAATCATTCTTATATCTTCATGCCAAATGTGGCCCATGACGGTTGCAAGGTTGCACAGATTACGACGGATAGAAAATGCATTTCCTTTTTTATATCCAAGAGATCACTGTGGTTGTTTCCGGTTTAAATCAAGGCAAATCCCTTGAGTTTCTTTATCCCATACACCTATACATTGATTGTTTATCTATCTTTACAAATCAAGTTTAACAGGTTTTTTTTTTTTTTTCTCCCTGGCTTTAAAGTTAAAATTTAGAAAATTATTGAGAATACTTATTATCGCAAGTCCGATAGAGTTACCTCTTTTTAGGCATTCTGGTGCATACATGTATATGGTAAGAAAATGAAAAAGTCTCGCGAGACAGTACGATATCACGAAACCTATACTGTGCCTGTAACGTATCCAAATCGTTCACTAACCCATAACGGCAAAAGAAAAAAGAGAAATGAAACCCTTAATATACTTATTAGACACTGCAGCGCAATGAAATGTGTAACTGTTAGTACAACTAGCTGCGTTTGATTGTACTTCATATATGATGGCATTGACTTTCGTTCACGCGTGGTCACGGTAGTAGGCCTAATACCCCTTTAACTGGAGTTCCTTTGATGGAAAGTAAGGGTATTGGACTAGTAATGATATTAAGAACGTTTAGTGAATACAGGGTTCGTATTCAAAGAACGTTCTTTGTCTTATTTTCAAGTATTTTCTAAATTTGAAAGTAACAATACTTCTTACTGGCTAAACCATTTGGTTTAGCCAATCAGAAGTTGTGTGACTTATAACTTTAGAAAATCCTGGCATATAAGACAAAGAATGTTCTTAAGAATGGTAGGTGAATACAGACCCAGGTCGCAATGAATTGTTACTGTCTCGTGTTTTACAGAATCTTTGAACAAAGTTTCACTTGAAAACGGTTCCAGTATTGCTCCTTTTTTTTTATTTTCTGCCCTATTACATAGTTGACATTGCAGAAGCGTAAAGCATAAGCAAGGTGTTATTTATCCATTGGCAAAGAAAAAATTCACTTTCGTGCTTTGAACTCTGGTGAACGCATGTCCGGCTGAGGCGGCCCCAACGTCGTTGTCTGTTTTATTGACACTAGCATTCTTCGCCAGACATCAAGCGGCGGTGGGGCTCTTGGCTGATCTACTTCAGATTCTGTTTCCGGTATATACCCTATCGGTGGAGGAGCTTCCGCTTCCTGTCGCAACGGCGGAGGTATTTTGGGGGAATCTGGTAGCATTGGCGGCACATTTCCGATCGTTGGAGGTATTTTTTCTTCCTGCCTGCCCTCTTGCCCTTGACCTTCTGTTGGCACGGTGTCTGGTTTGTTGTTCATATTCTGCCGCTGGTAAACTTCAATGGGAGGCGGCGTCTTAATATGAAACGCACCTCCAATGGGAGGGGCTAATTCTCTATCTACATCTGGGCGTATTGGTGGTTCTACCATAGGACCATTTAGTCGACCGTTCACGTGTTGTTGGCGGTAAATTTCTATTGGAGGCGGAGTCTTTATGGTTTCGGGTCTACGTCTAGTTGGAGGTGGTACCCCGCCTACACTACCATGAGTCTGATTTTTGCCATATTGTTGTTGTACCCCCTGAAACTCTTTCGGAAGCTGGTCACCACCCGCATCCTGCGAGTTTGTATTTTCTGGTAACCCAATTGGAGGTGGTACCAGTCCATTTCCCGCCCCCGAGTTTAATGGTGGCGGTGGGGGTGGTGTGGCCCAATATATACGATCACGTCTGCACATTTCAGTAATTACACGTCCTGCTCTTTTTCTTAGTTTCATTTCGTCTTCATCACTTTTGATCGTTTGAAAATTCTGAAAATAAAGATTGAGTTTAAAGGTCGTATCTCTCAAAAAAATGTATGAGCATATCCTTTTGCATCTGATGCTAAAGTAAATTATCCCAGGTAAACGATTTATTCTTATTAATCCCCCGCCGCGCAGCGGAGAGGGGATTATAGGAATGGCCTTTGTCTGTCTGTCAGTACATCCGTCTGTCAGTCCATCTGTCCGTCCGTAACACTTTCCTGTCCGATCCATATCTCCTGAACCCTTAGATCTTAAGTGAAAATGTTTTGTTTCGTGGGAAGATGCACCAAACCCATGTCTCAGTATTACTGCCTAAAGGTCAAAGTCGTAATTCGAACCTCGGACTTCATGTCTAGCCTGGAAGGACTTTCATTTAACTTTCGTAACATACTGACCTAAGTAAAAGAAAATGTGCAGAACGCATATCCATGGCCATTCATAGTCACAATTGATGGCCAAGGTCCCAGTCATTGGTCTAATGGGGCATTCGGACATTTGCGTAAAGTGTCGTCTCGGATTAGCTTGCGCAGTCCGCGCAGACTAATCCGAAACGACACTTTTCGTTTTTATGTAATTTTTTGTTTTGCGCAAGTCTACTGTGTGACCAAATCTAATGTAGTCGTAAAGTGCCGTCTCGGATTAGCCTGCGCGGACTGCGCAAGCTAATCCGAGACGACACTTTACGCAAATGTCCGAATGCCCCTTTTCGCGTGTTGCAGGCCATATATGAGCCATGCTCTTGCAAGAGGGGGTTTAATGTTTCTTCGTGAAGCATTGTACCAAGCAATTCAGCATATAATCATGAATCCATTTTTTTTTAAAATACCAAACTGAATCCTGAGGTAGAATGATCCTTAGAAATGCTGAAAATTTATCATAAGTACGAAGTTTCAAATACTCAATCAGCAATCTTTGTCATATAAACGCCCGTAAATGCCATCAAATAGAGAAAAAAAATATATTTCAGTTTGACAACCCTTTTCACAGAGCAAGGTTCAATTGTGGTTATCACTAAAGAATGAGCTCTTCAGTGAGTTTGACTTTTAATACAAGTAAAAGGATTGTGGCAAAAGGAAACATTGCTCCTGTCGAGATGAGCGATTCCTCCTTTTACCACAATGTTTTCAAATGATGATCTGCTGCAAGATTAATGAAAGTCTCGTGTTAGGAATAATGGGTTAATTGACAATTAAAAAAAAAAAAAAAAACTCTTACGGAGGTGTCCATAATTTCTTTCATATCGACCTCATTCGGATTCCAAAATGGGTCATAGTCCTTGATAAAACAGGACACGTACTTCGTATCTTTCACCGCAGTCAAACCCTGTAAATATATACAATTAAAGTATTCGGCAAACTTCGAGTGATCCATTGATCACATCCTTCGGCTGCATTACGAGGAGTGATATGCACCTATACAGTTCCTTTCTTCGCCGGAAATACACCGCTTTACTGTTCTTAAAATCGAAAAGCTCTTGAAAAAGGAAACCACCAGATCCAATTTGCCATGGAAACCTTTCTAGATACATCTGCGTTGACAAACAGTTTCATTTATTTCTCACGTGGTTTAGCAATTCTATCAGAAGTTTTCACCGACAGACTGCTAGATGTGAAAAACTTCTTTGTGGTTGTTGTTGTCATTGATAATTGATTTTCACGAGCGCCGCCTTGTTCAAGATCATGTGACTGGACACTGTTTCAAAATGCAAACCTCCTTGATACGGACATGGTTAGATGTAGTTGCAAACTCGGCCAAATTGTTACGGGTAAACATAAAACCTGTCTCAGTTGCGCCACCTCTGAAGGAACGTAACCAGGGATTCAGAATCGTTACGCACTTCGAATTGACAGTGCTACTTTATCCTATCGCTGTTAAGGGAATCGCAGTGCGCTTTTGTGGACAGCGTAAATTTAGATCAGACTACATAGAACGTGCTGTGTGATCTTGATCTCCACTGTCCGATTCTCGATCGAAAAAAAAATAGGATGAAATCGCAATATCTTACTTCTTTTAGCTTTGGCTATTTAGCTTCTTGCTATCGTTTGGACATTTTCATTTCTTTTTTGCAGTTTAGACTTAATTATTGAGATGGAGTTGTTCTATTAAGTGATTAAAAAAAAAAAAAGTTTCACCTCTCCCCATTTTTTCTACAATACGCACTTCCGTATTAAGTGTTATAGACAATACGCCCTTGGCTCTGTTTATCAAGCAACCTGTATTCAGCAAGTCTAGATCGAGTTTCCGGGGAAGGCAAATGAGATGAATGTCTACTCTGTCACCGTCAACATTTGAAATGGAAACGTTAATTTTTAGCCTTGTAACCCAACCCACTGTTAGAGTATGTCTCTAAACCATCATTTAGGGTAGGCTCCGATTGCTGATTCACCTAAAAGTTACGGACGGAGATGACAGTATGACAAACAAACACCACTGTTTGATTTTGCACTGTTTCCCTGCCTAAAGCAAGATTTGAGAGGAATACTGTACAAGAACTTCGAATGGCTGTAAGATCAGCAATCAGAGCCTACTCTAAATCATGGTTTAAAGACATATTCTTACAGTGGGTTAGAAGGCAAGAGAAATATGTGGATGCTGGTGCAGAGTACTGTAAGAAACTTTCACTTGACGTTGCACTAAACTTCGTCGACGTCGTCAAACTGCGGGACGTGTTGAGTTACCATTGTATGTACATATGCGTGTAGTAACGTATTGGCTCATCAGTATTTAATGTAATTTTCCAAACATATTATCATCAAAAATCAATGTGCTTTGTATTAGATCAAAACTCTGGATAAAATCAGACGTATAGATTTCATTTTATTAAAGCAGTCTCAAAACCTTTAGGACAACCCTCGTATTGTGATAACTTGAAAGAAAGGTCGTACTTTTAGAGAACTTGGAAGACATGGTTTTTCATTTTCGGGATTTTTTCCACACGTGTAATAATGCATATGTCAGCCATGAGGTAAAACAGCATGGAAAGAAAACCTACCTTGTCTCTATCTGTGTAGCGATTAATTTCTGACGGACGTAAGGCATTATCATATCCTATTGGAATTCTGGTTTGAATGGAAAACCCCGTTCCGAGCTGAAAATGGAAAACAAAAAACACGCATGGGTAATACAAGTAATTAAAATATATGAGGCATGCACTGTGAAAAGGGGGTGTTATGCCTCTGCAAAAAAGTATCGACCTAGGTCAGCCTGCGCAGTCCGCGCAGGCTGACCTGTGTCAAAACGTTTTTGCTTTGGTACATTTTCTGCGTGGCTAAGGACCAGCCTAACTCATCATTCAGTTGGTTGTTGGACGAAATAGATTTTATGCATCCACAATTATGTAATGACTTGCTTGGTATGATGCTTAAGGGAGATGCGACCCTTATCCTGCTAAGTATCTTAAATGACACTTTCAAACCGAAAGAAAAAAATCCGAATATTGCAATTTCAAACTTATTGTTTGGAGAAAAATATCTCCTTATCGGGCAGTGTAGATCCAAGATCAGACTGCACGTTCTGTGCAGTCTGATCTTGATCTACACTGTTCGCAAAAGGTCAGTGAGTCGCCCTTAGCAGCCCATTGGTTAAGCCCTCTTTTCCCAGAGGATGGCTCATACCTGTAAATAGTAAATGCACATGGCATAGGTAGAATGATATCCTTTAGAGATAAAAGAGAAAGACAAAAAGGTCAAACAAGTTTTAAAGAGCGGTCAAAGATTAGGTTTGTTCGATTTCATCTTGCCAATGTATCAGGACGATGAAATACGAAATATTACGTTGCAGTTCAGGATGTTCGGAAAGTAAGGTAACACTCATACTCGGTGACCTAATTTCGATTCATTCTGTAATCGCCCCTGGGAAAATTGACAAGCAAGTCGTAGTTTCTAATGAATATTCATATGGTCGGGAAGTACCCTAATAGCCAATCGAAAGATCGATAACATAATGATACTCTCTTGTAGAGGGGATAATTTCATTTCTTCCGTTACTAAAAATAACCGTGGAAAAAACCCAAAGTTGTCAATAAATATTGCGGCCGTCGGCGTGCTTGTCTCCTGTGAGATAAGCCATGCTGCAATACAGGGACGACACTATCGATCCTTATGTACGATTTTAACTGACAATCTTTCGGTGTTACTCCGAAAGACCAGCCCGTATAGCTCAGTTGGTAGAGCGCAAGAATCATGATCATGAGGGTGTGGGTTCGATTCCCACGGCTGGCCATCTAAAATTACTAATAGTCTTTCGGATGAGACGCTAAACCGAGGTCCCGTGTGACGGTGCTATACACCGAGCACATTAAAGAACCAGGCGTTACTTAGGATGGGTTTCGTCCTGTATCTGCACTATCCCCCGTAACAATACTAACAGCCTTCAGGGGGCGTCGCCCATATGGGAAACCGGTGGCGACGATAAATAAACGCAAATTCAATCAATCAGTTACCCCGAAAATCTCTTAAACGCTTCTCGATTGTGGTGTTGATGGGCGCCGCCATATTTAAAGTATTGCTAAGCTTGATTTGCAACAAATGATGTGATTGGATATCGACAAGTAAAAAATAGAACTGACGGCGTATTTATGATAAAAATAGTTTACATTTTCTCAAAGAAAAACTGAGATCACCAATCAAAATGCTTCATGAAACGCCAGCGAAATAACCCAGGGGTGATGCATGGAGAGTAACGTAATGCTTCAAACCTGGGTTCCGAGGATGGGTAACTCTTTAATACATTCATAATATGGCTTTAAATTTCAGATGAAGAGTGACTGATATGTATGCATGCATATAAAATGTGTAAGTTTTTTGTTTGAAAGTTTCATTCAATTTTCATAACATCATGTACTTTTAAACAGATATCAAACCATTGTCATTGGCATTATTTTAGTAATTAATGACGTTCTCCCTCTTCCTGTTATCTGGACATTTTTTTGAACAAAATATGCGGGTTTGGGCACATGGAATGTAAGCTAAACTTACTGAAAATTTCACCGTGCGTGGTCGGCTTTGAGAGAGCATAAAAGGCCGTCACATACCATACTACGAACCGTATTTGACACCGACAGATACTTTTTTTTTCAGTCGTGTCTGATTTTTCACAGTTCGATGCATGTATTTTAGCTGGAAATTTATAGGTATGTAGGGCCTGTAGTTAAGTAGAAATACTGAATAAACATGACGAAACAAAGACACACCGCAAAAAAAATACAAACTAAAGATTAAATGATCATTTTTCCACAAGAATTTTAGTCAACTTTTATAAAAAGATTTGTTTTTAAAGAAGGCTAAAAATAAAAATTTTCATTAAGTAGAAAAAAAAAAAAAAAATCAAATATTTCAAATTCATTGCAAAAAACAAACTGAATTGACACCTACCCGCAAGAGGCACAGGAGATGTACCACACCGACTAAAACCCACGTCGTCGTCATCATCGTCCTCAAAGAACTTTATAATAGCAGAACCAGCAGAGCCTAAGTCTTCTAATTTATAACTTCTTCGATTGGCGTTCTGATTCTTATTACTTGACTTCGTGTCTGCCCGAACTTAAATACTGACTGCGCCCTATTTATCCAAGTAATACTTCCACAGGGCACCTCTATCACGATCCTGCCAAAAACTATCGTTTAACTCTTAACCAAACGACAAAATCTTAGACTGATCCAAATCGAAAGCATTTGCAGAAGACCTATTAAAATTAGCTAAAATGATAGTAATTGAATGTGAAAGGGCAGAAAATCTTGTGAGAAAAGGAGAAAATGCTGGTTACCAGCATTGCTGGTTACCAGCATTTTCTCCTTTTCCCATAAGGTTTTCAAAAGCATTTCACCATGAATACTTAATTGTGTGGTGAAAAGTTATTTCCCCTGGGTCTTTAAAACTCGGTATCATGTGGTAGAGACTTTAAATGATATTGTTTGATAAGAATCCGCTACAATGGCCATCTTTAAATGAACATAAACATATTGTTTTGTCAAAAATATTTATGTGACATACTTGCTTTATTAATTTACAATTCTAAAAAATGAATTTAATAACATGAAAAAAAATACAAATTAGCTATGAGGTAAACATATTGAGGGTGGGAAAGAGAACTCATTTCATTCAATATGGAATCAATAGACCCAGATAAGATCTGTAACATAAATAGAAAGCGTGTGACGACATTTACAAATGAGTGTACAAAAGTTGCTAAATTTGACCAACCAGATTTACGAGAATTCGGAAATGGGGGTTCGACCTTCCTTCTTAAATCAAGCGGTTCTATATTTACCTGTCCTTAATGTCTCGTGCACGAATTTCGTTAATCCGAGATTTACCCGTTTTGAAACTGGCTTAACTCTTTACCAGGCGACAGATTTTTTGGACTAGTCCGAATTTGTAAGCATATTCAGACGACAAGTTAAACGTGGCACGAATAAGAAATTTTGTTTTTAAAATAATCGAAAAAAACTGGTGGGAAAAGGAGAAAGAGCTGGTAACCACCATTTTCTCCTTGTCTGACATCGTTTTTAAGTCACCTTCTTTGGGGTCGTTAAAACACCGATTGTGTGGTTAGAGATTAACTCTTTATCACACACACAAAATATAGAACGGCTAAAATTGGCAGCATTGCAGACGATAAATTTAGTGTAGCGCAAACCGTAGAACTTGTCTTTTAAAGAATAAAAAAAACATTGTGGGAAAAGGAGAAAATGCTGGTTACCAGCATTTTCTCCTTTTCTCACAATATTTTCAAAAGCGTTCTTGTTATTCAGCATTGTCAAAACACGGGATTGTTTGGCACGGGATTGAAGCAAGTCCATCCCATCCGTGCCCTCCGCGAAGACTTAGAAAGTCGTTTATGTAGATTTGAAGGCATTCAAATCAAAGACATAAAGTTGTTTACTAAACAGTACTGCATCACTTTTGATTCTGAAATTCTCATTCCTTTACTATTACAGAGTTCAGGAAGTACTTAGAGTACTTTGCTTATGCTAAGCTATATCAGCCAATACAATACGGCCATTATCCACTAATAACTCTGCCAAACGACATAATGTTAAACCTCTCCAAATTGAAAGCGCTTGCCAGACAATGCATTAACTTTGGCTCAAAGAATGGATTTTGTTCTGAATTTGTTTTGATTTGATTTTGTTTTGAAACGTTGCTGGGAAAGGAGAAAATTACACCCTTTATTGGCTGGCCACTGCCTCAGAGAATAACACTTTCAGCATCAAATACTATATATACTACTCACACTTTGATAGGGGTCATTTCGATATTTCGAAAAAATTTACATTTCAGTTTCGAAAAGTAAAAAAAACATGCTCTTCCACAGGCAGTCGGTTTTATCAGTGTTACAATGAAATATTCAAGTATCCAAAACATATCGTATTTAGAATATATCGACTATTTCTTCATATCAAAACAGATTTTCTGAAATTGAAGGAGATGGAAGGAAACAGTGACCCCTAGCTAATTTTGAGTAGTATAGTAATGTTATATCTCTATCCGCGGCAGAAAATGCCGTATACTGAAACTCAGACAATTCTTCATAAGCCATGCTCTGTGAAAAGTAATTAAAGGATCTGCAAAATGTATAGACCCAAGGTTAGCCTGTGCACCCTGCTCAGGCTGACCTGGGCCAAAACGCTTTGCTGTTGGTCAGTTTTCTGCATGTCAAAGTTTATAGATCTACTCTCATAATCAGAAATCTTGTTTAGCAGGAATCAATCAAGTTGAACGTGAATATTAGAACTGTCGCTGTGATATAACTGGGAAAAAAATGTTGAAAGCGGCGTAAAACCATTCCACAAACCAGTAGGACTTCATTTGATTATTTACAGTTTATAGAAATACTCCCATATCAGAAATCTTGGTCTTTTCTAGTAAGTAAATTAAACGTGAATCAGGTACGTGACTGTTGTGATGTGACTGAAAAAATGTTGAAAGCGATGGAGAACCATTTCATAAACAAATTAACCCCAGTCCTGCTAAATAAGTTAAATGAAACTTTCCTTCCGATGGTAAAAACCCTAAATAATGCTATTTCAAAATTATTTTATGGAGAAAACATATCCTTATCGTGTGATCCTGATCTACACTGTCCGCAAAAGGACAGTGAGCCGTCTTCACAGACTAAGGGTTAATCTCATATGACTTTTAACAATGGGCAGAATTACCCCGAAATCAGAAATTATCTTTTCTGTTTATCAGTCAAATTAAATGTGAAGAAATAAAAATATCACCGCCATGTGACTGAAAATGTTGAAAGCGGTATTAAACATCATTCTACAAACCAATAAAACTTCATTCGATTATTTACAGTGTATAGAGTTACTCCTATTTCGGAAGTCTTGTTTTCCAGTAATTAATCAAAGAAAAACGTGATAAATTAAGCCATCCATCATTTCTAAATGGAAACTAAGTAAACACCCCCCTGCTTCGATCTTTTACCCGACAATAATTTTTTTGAATTGTCGTTATTGAGAGTATTTGTAGAAGATCTAGACTGCTATGCGCGACTCATTGACCTTTTGCGGACAATGTAGATCAAGATTAGACTGCACAGAACGTGCAGTCTGATCTTTGATCTATGCTGTCCGATAAGCAGATATTTTTCGCCGAAAAATAACTTTGAAATCGCAAAATTTAGGTTTTTACTATCCAGTCAAAAATTTTATTTCCCTTAATTAGTAAGATAAAGGTTGACAGTGACTCAAATGACGGAGAAGGATTGAAAATATTGTAGAAAAAGGAGAAAATGCTGGTCATTAGCTTTTTTCCTGTTCCCATGATGTCTTCTGAAGCCTCTTTCTAAGGATGGTGACAGAACGGGATCGTTTGGAGAAATGATAAACTCTACTTGTCGACAAAACCTCAGATTTGATCAACTTGAAAGCATTTACAGACTACACATTAAATGCGACTCAAATGATAAATTTATTTTTCTTTGACAGGGCAGCAAAAACTATGGGAAAACGAAAAAATGCTGGTTACCAGCGTAACCAGCATTTTTTCCTTTTCCCACTTTATTTTCCAAAGTCTTTGCCTCAGGGTCGTTATCACTCGGGTCGTGCGGTAAAGGGTTTTCTAACTTATCTCATTCATAAATTTCCCTCTAAACCTCTGAATAATAGGCGACATACAAAAATAAACACAATTGATAGAAATTTGGTTTGTGTAATAAATGTTTTTATAGTTTATTTTGTACGCGACCGTCAGCCGATGATTCACGATGAATTTCAGTTCTATAGTCTTTTAATGTTTTTTTTTTTAACTTTTTTTTTTCATTTAGGTGTATGTTGTTAATTCTGTTAGGGGTCTTGCGTGACTCAGTGGTTAAGTGTAGGACCCCTGACCTGAAGGCTTCAGGTTCGATCCTAAATCGAAGCAATAAGTTTCTCGTGGGAGTGTCCTTGGGAAAGACAATTCAGAGCCTTGGCCTACTCCCGGTCAAAACCGAGAAAAACACGAACATATGAACTGTCGCCGTGATATGACTGGAATTATGCTGAAAGCAACGTAAAACGACATTCAGTGGTAATTCTGCCATTTTCAATCTTTCATTTCGTTAGAGGTACGTGTATCTCAAATACTCATCTACGTTAAATATTTGCTTGGACGACCGTTTTCAGTATTAATTCAATCATATCATGGCTGCCAGTGCACCTGCTCATGTATTCTTTGATTTTTGTTTTACCAGTGCCTTGCACAATGCTATTTCCAAGCCACTGGCCGCTTTCAAATACACACATCCTCGAAACATTATTTAGTGGCAAGACAAGAACGAATTGCCAATCCACGAAATCGTCCATGCTCGGAAAAACCAATCATCAAAATCATCAATCCTCGAAATCATCAATGTTCGAACAGAGTTTGACCGAGCTTCGTGTAGGAATCTACATTTTAAGCAAAGATTCTTTTAATTACAAATAAAATCTCAGAATCGCCTACATCAAAAAATTCTTAATTCTGACCAGATAGAGCAACAAGTCATATAACAGAGGCGAGTTCACCGTAACCAGAGGCCAAAGTCCAGCTGCAGTTGCTCTTGGATACAAAAATTTAAGTCGGAAAGGGGATATTTTACATTTTTCCCATTTTTTTAAAGGTAGTTAATCCTTTACCAATCAATCTAAAGCTTTAACAACCCAGAAGAAGGCTTTTGAAAACTTTGTGCAAAACGACATAACCAGCATCTTCTCCCCCAAAATATTTTCTATCGTTTCTCAAGTAAATCTCAAAATTTGAGCCACATTTAATTGTCGTGTACAGATTCTTCAATTTTGCTTTCAATTTAGACAAGTCTAAAAGGCTTAACATTTAAGTCTAGATATCTAACGGGTTTCTTTTTTAAGTCTTTGTTGTTATTAACTTCAAGAAAGGTATGCTAAGAAGTTGTAACATGTTATCAAAAAAAGCCTTGACCTCGAAAAAAAGTTTGACCTTTGGCAACATAGAGTAAGAGTACAGTATCAATGTCATTGTGGCAGATACTCCTTTTTAACGATTTTGAATTCCATTGACAGGTAGCGTAAACCTTTCACAGCAACCGATTTTCACGATGGTGTGAGTTAAGATAAATGTCAACGTAAGATGAAAGAGCCAAGGGTATTTGTTCTGGATATGGACGTTTTTCTTCCCCCTTTTTTTAAGATTACATTTTTTCTTTTTTTAAGATTATATCATTATCTAATTTATAGTCTGAAATGGTTTGATTCGGTATCTTGAAAAAGCAAACATGATCACATGGAATTCACTTCCGCCAATTGAATTCAATGCTCACTATCGTAAAGAAAACATAACAGAGACTACATTTCCGCCAATTCTATGCCGACCAGAGTCATGTGGCATGTGATAGCTTGACGGCCAGCCAGCTTCAACATAAATAAAGGCAGCTCTAGCAATGCTGAAACCTGATTTAATTACTTATGTGGAAAGTGTAGATCAAGATCAGACTGCACAGAATATGCAGTCTGATCTTGAATATACACTGTCCGCTTCGCCAGATATTTGGACAAATACAGCTTTGAAATTTTAATATCTACATCTTTTGTAACAACTGAGATTAATTATTTCATTTTATGGCACAATGATGGCGTATCATAACCCCACGAAATATGATTCATACTTTAATTCATTCTTTTTACATTTGCCTTCAAAAAGAAGTATCATTCAAACACAAATTATATGAGCCGTGCTCTGGTAAAAGGCAGCTTAATTCATCTCCGTGAGAAATGATACCAAGCAAGTCATCACATAGTTAGGCATCCATAAAATCCTCTTTAATGAATGACTGAACCTGGAGGAAGCGTGGTCCTTGGACATACAGAATTTTGACCAATAGCGAAAAGTTTCGGCCCAGGTCAGCCTGCGTGGTACACGCAGGCTGACCTGGGTCGATACTTTTCGCAGATGCATTCATCCCCCTTTTCACAGAATACTGCTCGTATCATTTCGAGTCATTTTTCACAATTTCACACACTTCTATTACTAAACCCTTTACAAAGCGATCCTGTGTTCTAACGACCCCCATGGAAGAAGGTTTTCGAAAACATTGTGAGAAAATGAGACAATAGAGGATCTTGTATCATTCTATGACGATCTTCCATGTTTCTTTCATAAGACTGCGCTGCTGGTAATATTTCTAATCCAAACACATAAAACACATTCAGCCATGCTCTGTGAAAAGCTTGTTTAATGCTTCTGCGAAAAGTATCAAGCCGTTTCAATCTGCGCAGTTCAGGCAGGCTGATATGGATCGATTACTTTTTGCTATTGGTAAATTTTCTGCATGACAAAGGACCATCCTACCTAATGATTCAGCCCGTTTAATCTATATTTTGCGACGACTTGCTTTGTATACTGCATCATCGAGATGCTGTAACACCCATTTTCCTGGAGCGCTACCCAGATTGTATAATTATATAAGAGCCATGCTCTGGTAAAAGAAGGTTTAATGCATCTCTGTGATAAATGATACCAAGAAAGTCATAACATAATCATGGATCCCTAAAATCCATTTTGTCTTAACAAACAACTGAATCCTGTGGTAGAATGGTACTTTGACATGCTGAAAATTTACCCAAAGCATAAGTTTCGTCCTAGGTCAGCGTGCGGGGACTGCGCAGGCTGACCTGGGTCAATATATTTTGCAGATGCATTAATCCCCTTTTCACAGAGGACGGCTCATGTAATACTGTACATGCAAGAAATAGTCTTATATAGCAAGAATGGTGATTGAACCAGCCACATTTCTAAACTGTGATATCATCATATGATCTTCTTAAAAGAATCAAAGAGCTGCTGGTATAAAACACTTTTTTAACTCTTTACCACGCAAAAAATTTTAGACTTCTCAAAAAATAAAGCCTTTGCTGATGACAAATTATATGTGGCTTAAATCGGGATTTCTCAATGAAATGTTAGAAAACATTTTGGGACAAGAAAAAAAAGCTGGTTACCAGTATTTTCTTCTTTTCCCATAATGCTTTTATAAAGTTTACATTCTAAGGGTCAATAAAAGTTGGGACTGTGTCATAAAGATTTAAATTACTCAAAGCATGCAGTCTGACTTTTGACCTACCCTGTCGCCTGATAATCTGACAAAAACAGCTTTGAAATTGCAATATCTGCATGTAGAGTTTTGACTGAGAATATCCATTTCGATTGGGCCATGTCCTGTGAAAAGGGGGCTTAATACATCTACAAAAAGTATTGATCCATAATTATAATGGGTCTTGCTTGATATAATGCATCACTGAGATGCATTAATTCCCCCTTTTGTCAGAGCACTCTCAGGGTGAATGTAATATAACATTTTACAAGCAAACACGGTCTTGTGTAATATTTAGGATTTTTTACAAGCAGTAATTGTCTTGTACAATAAATGATGATAGTTATATACATTCATGAAAACAGGGGTATTTCTAATCTCAGTGTTTGCTCTTTTTTGATTTCCGTCTCTGTCTGCTTGGACTCCGTGACCTTGACCTTCTGTAGGGTGACCTTGACCTTGACTTTGATCTGGACCGGGATCGTCGTGATTTCTTAGGACTAAAACAAAAATGAAAGAATCATATAGCAGTATTGTGTACTATGCAAGTCATAAACTCCTGAATGATATTACTGACTTTGCCAACATTCTTGTATAACAAGAACAATTTACATGAATGGAGGTTTTAAACATGTATACCAGTAAAAAGATCATAGTGAAAGGAATAACAGCAACACATGCCGGTGCCAACACTCCGGCCTCAGGGGCATAACTGTGTAAAAACATTTTGAGGATGATGCTCTCCTAGTATTGGTTCCCCATTTTATATGCAGCATTTAGCCTGAGTTTCAAAAAAGTATCCTAAATACTGACACAAAAATCAGAAAATGTCAAAGTTTTGCACACAAAACAAACAAAAAAATAAAATCCAACATCAAACAGGTCTTACCTCTTTGCTCTCTTCCTTTTGGGACTGTCTTCATACCTGAACTTGTCTTCGTATCTTCCTGCTGGAGAGCTAGACCTGTGTCGCTTGCGTGAATCTCGGGAAGGAGAATCTTGAAACTCCTACAAATATTATTTCAACAGACTAGAAAAACTTATGCGGGATTGTTGTTCTAAAAAGGCAGGGATTCTTGGACAATGTCCCACTGAATTTGAGAAATGGATTGATTTATCCCTTTACCACACAATCCAGAGTTTTAACTACCCTGAGGAAGAAGATCTAAAATTTTTTTGTCTAGTATGGAGTGAATTACTGTATCTTTTCACTGATTATTACCATAATCACAGCTTACCTTCAAACTATATTCAAGACCAGTTTCAAACTTTCATTATGTAGTTTTATAATTTATCTCATACAACTGTAGTAGTAGGCTACTTTTGTTAACAATATGGCAAATAGTAAAATTGGTGGAAAATAGCAGTTCTACTTTTTTCCTATTCTAAATTAAACATAAACTCAGGTTGAGAATCAATATTTCATGTCTGATTGATGATATTGTGTTTTATGTAGCTTTCAACATTATTTCAGTCCTATCACGGTAGCAGCTCACTTATTCATGTATGTCCGAAGTTTAATCAGTGCTTAGCTAAGGCTCCAAGTTGTCTTGCGCAAAGATTATTTGTTTGGTTTGGAGTTTAACGCCATTTAATAGCTTAGATCATATCACACAGCCAGTGCATCTACCCATGTGTTTCCTGGCTTTCCTCACACCAGTACTGACACAACTTTCTTTTCAAGCCACAGACTGCTTTTCTCACATGAATCAGAGGTGAGAGGTGAAAAATTGTCCGAAAGAAAGTTTGCTCCAAAAGGGTATTGAACCCGCAACCACCAGGTCACGAGTTGGTTATGCTAAATCACTATGCTACCCAGGAGGGCAGTTACACAAGGACACTTCCATGAAAAGCCCATTGCTTCCAGTAAAGCTGGAGCCTTTAGGTTAGGAGTCCTACACTTTACCACTGAACCATGCTGAACCCCATCAAGATTTCAAGGATGATTATAAAGTAATTTGCTAAAAAAGACGTGATAAGTCAACTCAGTATGACATATTACCTTAGCTAGCAGTTTTTTACGATGATGTTCTACTTGTTCTGTGAAAGACATGTTTGTTTTTCTACTCCGTTTTCCAGCTTCCAACTCGTCTTGATACTTTACAACTTTCAGCTGAAACAAGAAACAGCAAGTATGGTATTGTGAAAGTATTCAAATATATGAAATGAAGCAGCAAAAATTCAAGAAAAGGATATGCAAAGAAAAACATTGTGGAAAATGAAGCATTTGCTAGAGACAAGCAAGCGGAACTTTAGATAAAAAACGGTCTAATTTTGAGGGCACCAAAAGGCGCATTCATCTATAAACTAAATGGCTGTGCCAAAAGAACCCTGATACGTGTAGTTTTCTTTCCTCCCCCGTCATCTCAATTTAACCTTTACCAAAGTATTAACGATCCTAAACAGGAAGACTTTTGAAAACAGTGTAGGAATAGGACAGAATGACGGTAACCAGCATTTTCTCCTTTTCCCATAATGTTTTCTACCCTTTCAAAGACAAGATCCATCATTTGAGCTACATATGATGTAATGCCTGCAAATGCTTCAGATCTGAACGAGTCAATTTTTCTGCGGTAAGTTAAGAATTAATGTTGACATTACAGTAGAATGTGACAGAAAAAAAAATACTTGATCCTGTTTCCACAATGTTTCCAAAAGATGTCACATACCATAGCATAAAATAACATTAGAAATTTACCTCAATTTCTCGAAGTTTTCTACGTCTTTCCTCTGTCATTTCAGGTTGATGTTTAGGTGTACCTGTCGAGTCCCCATCATCCTCTATATAGCCTTCTTCTTCTGACATCTCCTGACCATCTATATCTTCTTCTATAGGCCTAGATATATACAAAACTGCTGTGTTTTTTTGTTTGTATGTTTGTTCATTCATTCATTCATTTGTTTGTTCATTAGTTAATTAATTCATTCATTCATTAATTCATTCATTCATTAATTCATTCATTGATCCATGATGTCCAATGGTGCAGAGGTATTCAAGTATTCATGAAAAGAATTGGATGGTATACAAAATCAATCAAAGGTTGATTGTGATAATCCAAGGTATCAAAGATAGTTTATATGATTTTTTTTTTTAAATCCAAAAGCACTGAGAAATTGAGTCCAAGTTCGACACAATTCACACTATGCTATCTACAAACTAGGGGCACTTCTAAACAAGGTTTATCAGTAAAGTACAATGTACAATGTCAGATACTTACATGCCATCAATATCTTCATCATTTTCGGCTTTGTTATCATCCAGTAAATCCCACTTTGAGGTGGTCATTGCTAGAAAAGTGTAAGGTAGATGGATATAATACTGCAGTTAAACCTGTTTACCAAACAGCCCCGTGTTTTATAACCCACAGGAACAAAGCCATTGAAAATATTGAATGGAAAGTAGGTAGCAGTTAACTCTGTCTACCCTCTCAAAGAAAAAAGCCAACATCTATACAACTTTGGTCATCTGTAAATACTTTCAATATGAACTGGTCTAAAATTTCATTGGTTAACAATTTGGCTAAGCTGACGTAAATATCCACAATAATAGGAAGGATTTCAACAAAATGTCAAAGATTTAGCACAACGACAATGCAGACAAACCACAAGGCCATCACAATACCATATTTTCTTTGAATACACACATGCTAAAAATACTGGTCCAATTTGTAGATTTGTAGGAAGAGGGATAGATATACATTTTTTTCAGACTGGTCTGCAGTAAATTTATTTCTGTACATACTACGCTAATCTCTGGGGGTCTTTTTGTGTTTAACACCACTTACAACATTATTCCAGTTATAACAAATAGGCCAGTGCAACAAACAATATTCTTCCCAAGCCACTGGCCTCTTTCCAACATAACCATCATCAAACAATGACCAGCGGTAAGAAAGAAATAAATCCTGGCGCAATGCCCATCATCACTCTCGGCATAGTAACTGGGTAGAATACACTTTAGCGGACACACTACGACCGTTTTGTTATTTTGTCAGTAAGTCTGAGCATTATTTGTTACCGATTAGATTTGACACAGGAATTTTATACTGAATATAAGTAGGGATGTGGGGGCAGCAGCCCCCAAGTAGTAATCAGGTACATATTTGTAAGTATTTACGTTTCTCAGTATTCATATGTAAGATAAAGTGCAGGTGACACTAACATTTTGCCGAGCTAGGGGTTTGAACCAGCTATCCCCTGGTCTCAGTCCTGTATGTTATAGACTGCGATACTGAGCTCGACGCATAGTAAGAAAGGAAATGACTATTAAATAACCAATCAGACGTGTCTATGTATGACAAAAGCCTACCTTGTGCCTCTAATTCTGTTTCATCTACTGTCTCCCATTTAGACTTAGTAAATTTCGCAAGACTTTCTCTTTCCTTTGCAGCAGCTTCAGCTTTAATTGTCTCCTCACGCTCCTCATCTTTCACTGAACAAGATAATAAAGTAGTTCGTATTAGCTTAATACATTACTATAAAGATTATTTCAAGTAACTATTGAAATCTATATTTTTGGCAACGATTCCCAACATATCCAAAACTTCTTCCCTGTGGTCACCATAAAATTACATCTTGATGATGGATGGAAAAATGTTATCAGATATTTGATTGGTATTTTTTGAAGAAACTGCAACCAATTAATACGCATATCACAGGATTACAAATTTTGACAAAATCGGCCAAGGGTGAAATAAGCAAGGTATTGATCATCACCCCTGGCTAGCAAAGAAACTTGGGCATAACACATAGTTTTTTCTAACACTGCAAGTTTTACTCTTTACCACATAAGAAAAATTTATACTCACCTAAACTGAAAGCATTTGCAGATGACATATTAAATTTGCCTCAAATTATGGAATTTGTCTTTGATAGGATATAAAACATTGCAGGAAAGAAGAAAAAGCTTGTCACCTGCATTTTCTCCTTTTCCGATAATGTTTTCAAAAGACTTCTCCCTCAGGGTTGTTAAAACTTGGCATAGTGTGGAAAAGGGTTAAATTATACTGTACACCAAAATTTTTTCCGTCTACAACAATGTTTTCAAAAGCCTTCTTTTTCAGGGTTGTGATAGTATAGGATTTTATGGAAAGAGCTAAAATCCCTATCTTTACATACATGGTTCCCCGTCCAGGTCCTCAGTTAGAGGGGCTCCATCTAAATCTTCTATCTTTTCATCCTGAATGATTCTATCTACACGTCTAGGTGTCCCTCTGATCGTATGATCTAGCGGGATACCATCCAAGTCTGGTTCCATAGCCAGTGGTATACCGTCAACATCTGGTTTAGAGGCTGGTTTCCTCTCCTTCGAATATATCATAATCAAGGTACAGTATTGCATATAGGATTTTATTCTCCCTCATCCCCCCCCCCCCCCCAAGAGACCAGCATGGTAGATCAGTGGCTAGGGTATCTGACTTGTGACCTGGTGGTTCCAAGCTTGATACCCAGTAGAGCAAACTTTCTCTCTGGCAATTTTTTCCCCTCTCATCGCATGAGAGAAAAATAGTCAGTGGCTAGGAAAAAAAATTGTTTTAGTAATGGTGTGAGAAAGGCAGGGAACACATGTGTAGATGCACTGACTGTCATGATATTAAACTCCAATACAAACCAATTCAACCCCCAAGAATTTTTGCAGGACAGAAAGTATGTGTGGGGGAACAGTACATCGAGACCTATAAAAACCAATTTATCCTTACAATTTGTAATTAAAAATGTATAACAATAATTCATAGCAACTACTAGATTACAAAAGAAACAAAAAAGGAATTTTAGTTTCCTATTTCATGCAGAAGGTATGTTTTTCTAGGAATGGTTCCCTAAGCAGAGTTCAGGTTTAATCTGTTCACAGATTCTATAGACTGGCAGACACAAAACTGCCCAATAACCTTATCACAAGTTCTTGTTAGACATGTGTAAATATACAATTTTTTTCATGCTGCCAAAGAAAAAAAAAGTTTGTTTTTTGGAATACTTGTACTTGATTTTTTGCACCACTTTGGAGAGATTTGATTTGTAGGGCCAATGTCAAATTAACAACGGAGTTCCACTGAAGCCACTACCTACATGATACACTTGAAATTGGTAACACTCGTTCATTTTCTATCCAGAGCTTCAAACAAGTAATACAGAGCCATGCTCTGTGAAAAGAGGGTTGAATGCATCTGCAAAAAGTATCATCCTAGGTCAGCCTGCACAGTTCGCGCAGGCAGACCCGAGTTAAACTTTTTGCTTTCGGTAAATTTTCTGCATGTCAAAGGACCATTCTACCTCATAAATCAGATGGTTGTTATACAAAATGGATTTTACGGATCCATACGATGACTTGCTTAGTGTACTGAATCACAAAGATGCAAATCCCCCCCTCTCCCCCCATTCTGCCTAAAAAATTTGATTAAATCTTCCCAAAACTGATGTCAATTAAGAATTTGATACATTTACCACTTAGTTCTCTTGAACATTTACCAGACAGAAGAATTTTAAACTTGAACCTACTGAAAGCTCTATCAGAATAAATATCAAAAGTTGCTCAAATTAAGAGATTTCTTTGAAATCTAAAAAAAGTTATGAGGAAAGAATGCTGGTTAAAAGCATTTTCTCCTTTTGCAGCAATGTTTTCAAAATTATTCCTCTTCACAGGGTTGTGAAAACAATGTGGTTAAAGGTTAACTCTTTGTAGTAGTCTTAATTCACCCAGGAAAATGGACAAGAAATGTTTTCTTTCTAACAACTTACCTCCTTCATGACTAGTCCCAGGAAGATGTTTTGTAGATTGATCAGGTAATCGTTGGGGTATACCGCCCAGTCTTCCCACGCTCGGAAACACAACATCACTTTTTGCTGAATGACATAGTAAAGAACACATGATTTTCATACACAAACCCAAAAATGTTTTCAGACTTTCCTGTTGCAAATTTGTTGCTAAATGTACTAACAATAATTGACAATTATTTCTTTGGTTGTGAATAGAGCTGACTTTAACAATGGTTCTGGAACACAAATACCATGGTGTAACTAACATTTTACCAAACAAAATGATTTTGGGCTGGTATAAACCCAAAGTATTTGAAAATTACTTAAAAATGTAGTTCTAATCGTGAGGTATGTCTTTGAAAGCATAAAACATGTGTTTGTTTGGGAAAACATAAACATCATGAGTAAAAGATGAATTAAACTGTTGTTTCTCATGTTCAGCGTTTAACTTGAGAATACTTGCATTTGAAACAAAGGATTATTGAATAGGCAGTTTTGTTGTTGATATGTTAAGACATGCACAAAAAATATGCATGAAGATTTTGCCCATTCTTTTTTTTTTTGTAATCTTCTCTGAACCCAGATGCGACCTGTCAAAAACTAAAATCATTTTCAGGGACAGTAATCTGTGCTAGGCAGTATGCCTGTCTTACCTTGAACTGTTCAGCCTTCAGTCTCCCATCTATGTTCTCATAGGTTTCATGAACATCTCTGAAGATTTCCTGTAACTTTCTCTGAAAACTTTATAAAAAGAAAACAAGACTAAGTTTTTACTCTTTCCCACACAACCCGACTTTTAACAACCCTGAGAAAGAGAGCTTTTGAAAACAGTAGGAAAAGGAGAAAATGCTGGAAACCAGCATTTTCTCCTTTTCCTGCAATGTCTTCTACCCCTCCAATAAATTTGTCTTCTGCAAAAGATTTGAAATTGGAAAAGTCAAGAATTTTCCATTTTGTACAGAATTTGTCATACATATTTCCTTTCTGTGAGAAATTTGTCATTTTTTAAATTGAAATTGTTTTGAATAATGATATCGGTTTTCCATTACTACAATGGCTTGAACAGAAAGCCAATTTGAGTACTGATGAAAGAAATCCTAGGAATACACCGATAGGTGCACTGGCCATCATGAAATAAATACAATTAAAACCTCAAAGCAAATAAAGACACAATTACTAGAGACAGCCCCAATAGATTAACCCTTTACCATACGACTGGTCCAGATCGAGTGTCTGCAGACAACTGATTAAATGTTACTATAGAAACTGAAATTCCTCCTTAGAAGGTAGAAAACATTGTGGGAAAAGGAGAAAATGCTGGTTACCAGCATTTTCTCATTTTCCCACAATGTTTTCAAAAGCCTTCTATGTCAGGGTCGTTAAAACTCGGGGTTGTTTGGTAAAGGGTTAAAACAAAACTTACTGTTTTCTGAAGAATGAAGCATTGGGTATTTTAGCACTACTGTTAAACAGAATGTCCGAGATGAGGAACAATCTGGCAATCTGAAAGGAGAGATAATTCGATAAATCGGAGGTATAACTGGGTGTCAAAGATACAAACACCTTTGCTTCTGTACCATAGATGACCCAAGAAGTTTTTATGGTCAGTGTAGATCACAATTAGACTGTAGAGAATGTGCAGTCTGATCTACACTATCCACTACTTTTCTCTACATTACAACCAAACTGTAGCCTCATATTTCAGCGTAATTGTGAGCTATTGAAAAAGTATATTTATTCATGTTACAGTGAAAGAGTAGATAACTGCCATTTTCTTCCTGACACAGCCTTGTGGTGAAAAAGAACTTGCTGACACAATTTCTCTCTTTGTTCATGAATGTTTTCAAATGCACCTTTGAAAATACTGAACTTTAGTGTATGCTGATTTTTCTCATTCAATATTATGTTGATTTTCCTCATTTAACATGATTTTGATATTCCTCATTTAACAAGATAATTATTTTCTTCATTTAACAAATGTTGATTTCCCTGACCATACACTATGTTGATTTTCCTAATTTAACACAATGTTGATTTCACTTTCCAGGATGTTTGTTTTTCTCATATAACAGAACATTGCTTTTCCTCATTCAATAGGTTGTTGATTTTCCTCATATAACAGGATGTTGGTGTTCCTCAATAAATAGGATGTCTGTTTCCCTCATTTAACAGGATGTGATTTTTCCTCATTTAATAGGTTGTTGATTTTCCTCATATAACAGGCTATGATTTTTCCTCATTTAACACAATGTTCTTTTCCCACATTTTACATGATGTTGTTTCTCCTTATATTAAACAATGTTACTTTTCCTTATGATACAATTCATCGATGTCTTCATTATACACGATGTTGATTTTCCTCATATAACACTATGTTGACTTTCCTCATTATACATGATGTTAATTTTCCTCATTCAAAATATTGTTGTTTTTCCTCCATATACATGATGCTGATTTTCTTCATTTAACATGATGTGAATTTTCCCTCATTATACATAGTGTCGATTTTTTTCTCATTTAACACAAGGTTGAAACTCCTCATTCAACAGAGAGATTTTCCTCATCTAACATGAAAAATTTCATAATTGTCAGGTGCAAATTCCCTCATAGTCTGGGTGCAGATTATTTTTGCTGTAAACTAGTATTTTTTTTTCAACACCAGCAATTAGTACTTAATATGTCCTACTTTTGCAAACCTATAGAAACTCAACAATTATATTTGACGACAAATGTCGGATGGCTGTTTTGCAGTTTGCAATTTAATGTATATTTATCCAAATATGACATGGTCATATTTATATGAACACCTTTGAAAAATCACCAGTTTATTTTCTCACCTTTTTAGGTATTGGTGTTTGTAGTATAGACAGAGACTCTGCAATACATTCCACAACCTCCTCTGCCGACTCAGCATGGTCCATACACCAAACCATAGCTTCGCCAACCTTTGACCTCTCTGGAGTAAGTTCCCGCAACATGTCCTCTAATCTGTCTCTTTGACTGCAATGAGTACAAAATCATTTCTCTATGTCAGAGATTTAATTATTTATACTTCTAATTGAAAATTAAGTCTTCATTTCATGAATTTCAAACAGCTGTCTTTCAACTTTCCCCGGAGTGCATGAGTCATGGATATTAATATGTCAAATGAAGACAAACTCAATTCCACAAGAGTCACCCAAAAGTTAAATGGAAAACATTTTCCCCCAGGGCATGAGAGGCTAACTTCTAGAACTTTGGAACAGCCCATAAAAACAAATCTTTGTTATAATGTGCCAATTTTGAAATGGCCATCAAAATATATGACTTTTGAAATGCCTTTGTTACACACATTTAATTCCCTGATACAACCCTGTTTATGCCAAGACACCCAGTAGGTTAGCATGTTTACAAAATAAGCTGGTAATTCACTAACTAGGCTTATCAGAACATTCCCCTACCCCATCAGGATTAAAACATTTGACATCAAGCTTTCTAGGCAATCATATATGTGCCATGGTAACGGTTAGCTTTTACCCTTTATCAAAATACCACACACTTTTATGCTATTGACAATGAAGTCTGTTATCGAAATTGTGGGAAAAGAAGAAAATGCTGGTAACCAACACTGTCCTCTTTTCGTATGTTTTCTCTTTTTTTGTTAATAAATTCCTTCATTTGAGCAATATTAAGCCCTTTCCCACACAATCACAAGATTTTACGACATGATAAAGAAAGCTTCTAATAACATTGTGGAAAAAGGAGAAAATCCTGTTAACCAGCATTTTCTCCCATTCCCACAAATTTCACTACCCTTTCACAACCACAAGGCATAATTCCAGCCACATCTAAATTGTCTGCAAATGCTTTTTATTTACACAACTCTGGAAGGTTGTTGTTCAATATAGAGTTAATCTGTCTTCTATAAATGATATCAATATAAACAATTCTAAAAATCTGTTATCTGGTATAGAACTAATACACATGGTACACAGTAACAACAGAGATAGTGTCTGCCACACAATTCAACTTTCCCTTATTTTACCTATCTGTAAGTTTGCCCTTTTTATGCTGTTCTATCTGGGGCTCCTCTTTCTTCTCTGGGACCAGTGTGATATCTAGATCCCTAACATCTACGAGTTCATCAGGCATGCCCTGAGTGTAGGGGTTCATGGGAGGGGGTTTCCAGTATGATCCCCCTTTAAACATACGGAACTCTTCCAACCTCCATTTGTATGGCTGATCACCCTATCAGTACAAACAAAGAGTAAACATTGAGGAAAAATCATCATTAACTCTTTACTAAACAATAAAATTCTAGACTTGTCCAAACTGATAGCATTTGAAAATGATAATATAAACCTGACTCAAAAAATTGATGTTTATATTGGAAACGTGGGAAAAGGAGAAAATGCTGGTTACCAGCATTTTCTCATTTTCCCACATGTTTTCAAGTCTTCATCCTCGAATTGTCAAGTCAGAATTGTATGGTAAAGGCTTAAATAGCAGATTATGAAATTCTCACGCATTTAATTGATCATTAAATATTAAAATTTCAACAGAAACATGTCAGGAAATATTGTGGTTGTTTTTCTGGCAATACAGCCTTAAAACTTCTGTTGTTGATTAAAATCAGCCAAGCTATGTGAAATGGGGGTTTAATGCATCTGCAGAAAGTATCAACCCAGGAAAGCCTGTGCAGTCTGCACACTGCACAGGCTGACCAGTGTCAAAACCCTTTGCTTTTGGTCAGTTCTCTTCATATCCAAGGATCATTTTACCTCATAATTCTGCCGGTTGTTAGACAAAATAAATTTCAACATGAAAAATCATATCTTGACTTGCTTGTTATAACGCATCAGAGATACATTAATCTGCCTTTTGCTAGAGTATGACTCAAATTGTCTGCTCAATGCCACCTGAAATTTGCAGCAGATAACATTCTTTTCCCTGTCTGGCACAAATTTTTGTTTTGTGAGAACAAAATATTCACTTAGCTAACTGTATTGCGAGCAAATTTATTCACTCAGTAACACCTGAACACTTACATTTAAAATGGAGAACAGTTTCCATCTGTAGTAAACATGTGCAGGACTCTGATTGTCAAACAGGAACCTGAAATACAGTTACTAACTGGTTAATACTGCTGCATGCTATGTACATGTATTGGTGTATGTCTTTTGCATTCTTTGATTAATAAATCCAAACGTGACTTTTTCTGGCTTTATACAGCGGGTCACTATGGCCCTGTATGGCTCCACTGCCTATTAAATCATGTGCTCTATTGGCATGGACAGAGACAGAAGTTTGTATGGCAATAAACTTTCATGGAGAAAATAACCTATATCCCTCCCCCTCCCCATCAAAAATAATTTTTTTAAATTCAAAAATAATGTCCATGAATACAAGCAAGTCTAATTAAGTATCATTCATATCAAATATGAGTGTATTCTGACAAAAAGTACTTAGACAAGGAGACTTCTGAAATTTTGGTTGCAGAACATTTTTTCAATGGCATGAATTGTGAAGTTTTGGAACAAAAAACTGAATGATTCAAAGCTTATATTAAAATCAAACTCATATGAGCATAAAATTTAAGATCAAAGTAAATCACTCTCACTGAAAAGTGAACATTTTCTATTCAAAAAAAAAGAATACCCATCACCAATCGTGCAATGATGCAGTTCAATTATCAAAGAAGGTAAATGGTAACAAACTAAGACAAATCTTTTGAGTGAACAGGAGTTATTTCCCTTGAACAGTAAAAAAAAAAAGCTTTAATCATATTGACTTCATGGATTACAATGTAAAAATTGCCCATTTTGACCCCAGTGCTATAATTGGGTCAATATCTGTAGAGGTTTATTAGATGAAGCTGCATGCTAAATTTGGTAGCCCTAGGTCTTGCGGTTAGGAACAAGAGGATTTTGTAAGTTTTCACCATTTAGCATGTGTAAAACTAGTGACCCCTCGAATGGATCAAATTTTAAGGGCTACAGTATAAGTTATCTTAGTAGCTCTCCACTAGATAAGGCTACTTGCCACATAAGATTTTTACAGTTTTTACTATTTAAGCGCATGTAAAACTTTGGCCAATTTGACCCTATGGCTATAACTTGAAGAAATCTGGTAGATTTCTATTAGATGAAGCTACACATACATACCCACAATGGAAGCCCTAGGCCTTTTTGTTTTGGACATGAAGATTTTTAAGGATTTACATTACTTTTTAGTTTTGTTGCCAGAGTTTTTACAGTAATCTAATTCTCCGCAGAAACCTTTTGAAGAAATTACTGTAGGAACATTTCTCTGAAGTTTAATCAAAATTTGATGGGTAGTTTTAGAGAAGATGTTTGAAATTTAAGTTAACAAACACAGGCATACATGGACTAACAATGGTCACAGGGCCATGACATAAGCTCACTGGCCTTTGGCCAGTAGAGCTAAAATGACGTTCAATGGCCAAAAATCCTGAAATCAGGATTAAACCTGAAAAATTCAACCTGTGTGCTTTTAACAGTATATCAGTCATATCACGGCAACCCCCCCCCACTTAATCATAACTTTCTTGCATTTCCTGCATTTCACCACTGCTAAGCTGGGGGGCACTGACATGCTTTGTACAAAGGATACTCCTAAGTGTTAGCATCCCAAATGGTGAGTTACAAATCTGATCCTTTGCCTGCAGGAGGATGGCAGCTATTTCAGCCAGACAAAACATGGTTTCTTCTACATTTAAAAAGGAAAGTAGTCATAACAACACAAGATGCTAATCTGTTTATATTTTCCTGCCAGTTTCCATAGCATGTCAACAATATCATGACAGCCAGCAAATCTAATAATCATTTGTTCCAGGGCTTTCTGTTGCTGTCCACTAAATTTTAATTGATAAGCTATCAGACAAATATTTGTCGTTCTATAGTCAATAATATTCAATCTTTTCCAACAGTTTACAGTGTCTACAAAACAAGCATTGTAGAAGCATGCAGGCCAGTTGTAATATTAACTGTAAACCTGAACTCCAAAGGAAGACAAGTGAATAAACCTTCATCAGTTTTAACACTGAAAGAATCTTAGTTTAGTTTTTGATGTACAATCACGATCTCAAAAGTATTTTTCATATATGGCTTGCAACACGCGAAAAGGGGCATTCAGACATTTGCGTAAAGTGTCGTCTTGGATCAGCCTGCGCAGTCCGCGCAGGCTAATGCGAGACAGCATTTTATGACTACATTAGATTCTGTGCTACAGTAGACTTGCGCAAAACAGAAAATTACATAAAAACGGAAAGTGTTGGTTCGGGTCAGTCTGCGCAGGCTGCACAGGCTGATCCGAGATGACACTTTACGCAAATGTCCGAATGCCCCTTTTCGCGTGTTGCAGGCCATATCAAAGCAGCCAGTGCACCCTGGAGCCTCCTTACAAGTACAACATAATTTGACAACTTTCCCTGACAAATTGCTGCTTTCCAACATTAATAAAGTTGATACAGTGTCAAGCCATGGCTTCTCAGATACAGTTAAAATGACAATATAATCATTTTCATGAATATATAGATACCGATTAACCATACAAATATAACTTTCTATTCACATCTTTATCACCATATGAAATCACTTTAATACTACCAAGCGAGTATAAAATATCTGAATCTGTACTGGACTCTGTCGAGTCGAGAGTCAAAAACATTGATTTTTAAGAACAAGGCCAGAGTGCAGGAATATGGATTTTCAGACTGAGGCAAGACTCCTGAATGTCAGTATTTGTTTGAGTTAACCACTGAATTCCACTGTCATAAAGCACCTCTTTTAAAAACCCCTCTCTGTTTTGTTTCAAATGGTATTTTTTTTAAATGAAATGGCCAAAAGATAGATTGTAGATTAAAGTCAATACGTCTGAAATAAAGGGGTTATTCAATATGCCTTGAAAGTATGATGCAAAAATGATTTCAACTGGAATTGCACACTGTAGGACAAGTCTGTATTTTTGGATGAGGCAACTGGTTCTGCAGTATACTTTTCTACCAGAATTCAGAATTACACCAAAGCATGTTAAATAACCTCACATACCCTTGTTGTTGCCCATTTCTTAAAATATTGTAGGAAACCAAGTAATTTCTTATTAAAAAAAGTTCTGTCTTTTCCCACATTATTATTCATCATTACAAAAGCCATGCGCTCATTCAAATGTTACAGGCATTTGCTCCTTTTCCAGCAATGTTGTCCAAACATACCAACTATAGGTGTATATTACAGTTATATTTGTAGAGCAGCTCTAATAAGTATAACCCTTTTCACGACCAAGCAGAAAGAGGTTTTTGTAAACATTTTGGGAAAAGGAGAAAACACTCAGTAACCCTTTACCACAATGTTTCTAACCTTTTAAAGACAAAGCCAACCATCTGTTCCACATGGAATTCGTCATCTGCAAATGCTTTCAATATGGACGAGTCGAAAACTTCTTGTCTGATAAAAGATTAACTCTACCAGACGACGACAACATTTCTGACTGGTCCAAATTGAAAGCATTTGCAGACAACAATTTGAAGGTGACCCAATTGACAAAATCTGTCCTTGATAGGGTAGAAAACATTATGGGAAAAGGAGAAAATGCTGGTTACCAGCATTTTCTCCTTTTCCCACAAAGTTTTCAAAAGACTTTTTTCATAGGGTTGTTAAGAGGTGGCATTGTGTGGTAAAGGGTTAAACAATATAAGAAATGTCAGAATACTTACTTGAAGAGTGGATTACTAATTTCTCTATTCATTATCATAGCCTCAAACATGGGACCTTCTCTCACTACAAATTCCACCATTCGATGTATAACACATAATAAATTCCTGAAACAAATCTAGGCCGTCAGCCCACTGCTGGGGAGAGCAGCTTTGGTCTGGTCACATGCTCTCTTGGTATGGACTTTAAAACTAAATGTTTCTCTTCCAAAACTTGCAAGCCAATGAGACTTTAAGCCCTTTTCAAATTATTTTTATCCCCTCCCAAATGTCAAATCATTGTAAAAGTTAAGCTCTGTCTAAATCAATATTTCTATCTCAAATGTTTTTCTGACAAACAAAGCCCTTTTAAAACATCACTATTTTCCCTCCCAAATCTTCTCAATTAATGAAAAGTTCAGCCTTTCATGAATTAACATTTCCTCCCATCCCCCACATATGTCCGGGTCAGCTTTTATAAACTGACATTTTTCCACCAAAAATATCCAGTAAATCAAAGGTTCAGTCTTTTTATATTAATGTTTTCCCTCCCAAAATATCTATTCAATCAAAATTTATAAATTTATGTATAAACTACTGCTTTCTAAAGGTTTCATGATAGTTAATGTTATACCAAGGTGAAATTAAAAAGAAAGCACTTTCAATACCAATGCTTCCCCTCAAAAACTTTCAGGAATTTAAACAATAAGCCCTATAAGAGCTTCAGACTTCTTGCATTTACTATTCTAGGCTAACCAAGAATTATTGCTCTGTTAGATACCCAATTTGCAATGAATGCCAGACTCCAAAAGACTTGATTTAAGCACGGTTCACTTCTTCATGTTTAACTTAACTGATTCTTAAAGAAAAAAAAAAAAAAAAAAAAACATAAATTACTGAATTTTAAAGAAAACAAAAGTCCATCTCTTATTGCAGTCCCCCTCATTAAGTCATTTTCATGAAAATCTAAATCCTTTTTCTTTTTTTAACTCAAATAAATTGAACTTTCAATTTCATAAAAAAACAACAGTCTAAAATTTAGACAATCAGTTTAAAATACGAAAATATCCATGTTGACTACAAAAATAGCTGTGTTGAAATTTGAAACTGCCGCTATACATATTTTCGAACCGCATGTGCATAAAACTATACTTGGCTGTATGCATATGAACAGTTGTATTTTAAACAAGAGGGCCATGATGGCCTCAAAGTCACACACCTGAGCCTTTTTGACCCAAAAAAGATTCTAACAAATTTTAATTAGTACTGCACTGAAAATGTGGCCTCTGAAGCTAACACAAGGTTTTTCTAAGATTTGACCTCGTGACTTAGTTTTAGACTCGACATGACCAATTTTCAGTCATGTCAGAGATATCATCAAGACAAACATTCTGACCAACTTTCATGAGTATTAGACTGCAAATGTGACCTCAAGGGTTCCACAAGTTTTTTTTAAGATTTGACCTGGTAACCTAGTTTTTGATCAAATTTAACTTTTGAGTTATCAATCCAGACAAAATTCTGGGCAAGTTTCATTAGTATCGGACTGAAAATGTAGTCTCTAGAGCGTACACAAGTAGAAGTTTATGACAGACGATGAACAACAGACACAGAACAATCACAAAAGCTCACCTTGAGCACTTTGTGCTCAGGTGAGCTTAAAAAAATGACAAGTTTTTGACTGTTTCACCCTTTACCAAAAAGTCCTGTGTTTTAATGACCCTAAGGAATTTGAAAATATTGTAAGAAAAGAAGAAAAAGCACAAGTTTTCAATTTCAGCCAACGTAAAGCTTTCTTGTCATGAAAGAAGTGTTAATAGAGGACAAAATTTTAGGCTTGTCCATATTGAAAGCTTTGTCCGATGACCAAATATATGTGACTAAAATGATGGAATTTGGCTTAGAAAGGGTAAAAAATATTTTTTTTTCCTAACAGCGTTTTCTGACGGGTCTTAAAACATTGGCAAGGACAAGTAAAGGGTTAAATGGTATGAATTGAAGTTTAAGTTCGTCATTGTCTTAAATATGAGATTTTCCTGAATTTTTAGAGTATAAAAAATCAAACAACAAACACAATAGAAAATGTGCAGTGCTCTGGCAAAAGGGGGTTTAATGCATCTCCTTGATGCATTATACCATGCAAGTCACATGATCATGGGTCCGTAAAATCCAATTTGTCTAACATCAGGGAATCCCTAGGTAGAATGGTCCTTGTACATGCAAAATATTTACAAATAGCAAAAAATTGTCGACCTATATCAGCCTGCAGATGTATTAAGCCCCCTATTAACAAAGCATGGCTCAAAAATCACTTAACAAGCTTTATAATATGAAAACAAAAAAAGAATAAATTATATCTATCATGTACCTATAAAAAATATTGGGGAAAAATAAAAATCCTGCCAAAGACAAAAACAAGGTGTTTGTGGGTTTTCTATACAAAGCGACGCAAAACACCAGTCCAAGATGGAGATTCGTTTTTGTCAATTTTTGGAATCCATTTTGTTATTTCATGGAGGCACCTATCCATGCTTTTCTGGAGTTTTCAACTCCTTTTACTCACATCAATCTTTGCAGGCCACTAGCTGCTTTTATTGTATACATAGCAGGTCACTGACAGTTTTCATTGTAAACATAAAACAACAACAACAAAACAAAAAAACTTTGTTCAGCGGAGCAAGAGAAAAATATCCTAATTCAATAACTTGTTTTTTTTTCCAACAAGTTTCACAGTTGATGTTTGAGTTACATGTATAGTAAAGCAAAAACATACTTTTTACCACATTTTCCTATCTTCTAACAGCATTGTAGAAGAAGGCTTCTGAAAATATTGTGGAAAAAGGTGAAAATGCTGGTAGCCAGCATTTTTTCCTTTTTCCACAATGTTTTCTACCTTTTTCTGATACAAATCCAATCATTTGTGTCCCATTTCATTAATTTTGTTGTATGCAATTGTCTGCAATTTGGACAAGTACAAAGTTTCGTCATTTGGTAAGGGTTCAGTAGAGCTTGGATGCCGATAGCCATGGTCTCCAGCCAATAAAGGTAAAAAAATCAACAAAATAAGATCATGATGTACTGTCTTTCTCTCCTAATGTCTTTCTCCCCCCCCTCTCTCTCTCTCTCTCTCTCTCTCTCTCTCTCTCTCTCTCTCTTCCCTTCCTGTCTCTCCGTGCCCTTTCTCTCTTATCAATTAACCCTAATCCTGCTAAGTAACTAAAATGAAATTTTCAATTCGATACCAAAAACCTAAATATTGCTATTTCAAAGGTATGTTTTGGAAAATACTATCTCCTTATCGGACAGTGTAGATCAAGATCAGACTGCACGTTCTGTGCAGTCTGATCTTGATCTATGCTGTCCGCAAAAGGTTTGTGAGTTGCGCTTAGCAGCGTAACGGTTAACCCTCTACCAAACTTTCTCGTGTCCTATCAACCATGAAGAAAAAGAAGGAAATGCAGGTAATTAGCATTTCTCTTTATCCCAGAATGGTTTCTACCCTTTCACAGGTAAACCTCATCATTTGAGCAACATTTCATGTTTCCTCTGCAAATACTTTCACGATGGAAGAGTGTGATTTCTGTCGTTTGGTAAAAGGTTAACCCTTCATCACACAGTCAGCCATGTGAAAGACTTTTGAAAACGTTAACATGATCTCGTAATTGATACAGTCAAAAACATAGTAGCAAAAGGAAAACTTGCTCATTACATCTTCTTGTTTACCCCAGTGTTTTCAAAGGTGTCTTCTGCACAATGAAACCTTTATTCATATTAATTTTCTCTACTTTAAGAGGATGATTTTACTCTTAATATCTTCCAAAAAAGTATTCATTCCACAACGGTCTTAAACACTGTACATCAGTTTCAAAGAAAAAAAAATGAAAATATATGAGCCATGCCCTGGCTAAAGGGGGCTAAAAGGTGTTTCCGTAATGCATGATACCAAGCAAGTCATCATAATTATAATGATGTATCCCTAAAATCCCATTTTGTCCAACAAACGACTGAATCATGAGGCAAACTGGTCCTTTGACATGCAGAAAATTGACTAATAGCAAAAAGTATCGGCCCAGGTCAGCCTGCGCGGATTGCACAGGCTGACTTGGGTCGATTTTTTTTTGAAGATACATTATGCCCCTTTTTCACAGACCATGGCCCATGTACAAGATGTAAACAGCACATGCCTTGAAATTTCATTTGTTTTTCCTTATCATAACCCATACAGCACTGAATAAACCAAATCAACATTTTCAGTCTAGAATATGACCCAGGTAATTGAAATTTCATGGTTGTTTTTTGTCTGCAGAGTTTTAGCAAAATGGACAGTGTAGATCAAAAATCAGACCACACAAATTTGCAGTCTGATCTTGATCTACACTGACCTCAAAGAAAACTATAGTGGTGAAAGAAGCTTTAAGAGTCAAATGTGGAATCTAGTACTGAAGCTTGAGAAGGCCAATACCAGACTCAAAGTATTAGAGCAAATTATCACTGAATCATTTGCAATACTTCCCATTTCCTTTAGTGGAGCTCTTCTAGTTAATGGTGTGTTTAGACCTACTATCGGGATACTGCATTAACAACAAGAGCAACGCAAGTGGTTGCCAACACTTGGCTGCAATTACTGGATATGCCGTAAAAACTCTAAGTGGAAAAAGTGGCATAATTGTGTCAAAAATACTTTGATGGTTATCTGCCCTTGTTGTATGGGTTTAATAATAAGTATTGCATGGACCATTTTGCATCCTATCCTTTTGACAGAATGTTATAAAGGAATAAAAAGAAAATCACTTATATAAACTTCACTCATAGAAACAGGAAATGTGTTAGAGTGTTTTTTTTGCAAGTTTGACACTCAGTTAAAATACTGACTATGTCAAATTATTGAAATCATAAATGTGTTCCATACACTGTGCAGATAGATATCAACAAAAAACTTTTTTGTCTGATTTAGAATATTGACTCTCAAGCTGGTAACAAATTCTAAAGGACTCGTATAAGGCAAGAGTAGTAGCAGTAGTAGCAGCCGACAAAGTTACATCACAGAATTGATGGGATTCATCTTTGTCAGACTAGAAAACAATGTGGGGGAAAGGAAAGGAAATGAAATTTCAAGGCTTACAATACAGAAAATACTCTTCCCTGTTAAGATTAAAGCAAAAAACATTGAATTTGTCACACTTATATGCTGAGTAAATAAAGATTTTGACCAACAAAAAAAAAAATAAAGAGAATTTTTCTTTGTGGTAAGAAAAAGTAATCAGGACTTATTATTTACTCTTACTTAGAGAAAAATCTTTACCTAACAAAACATGGCAGCAGAATACTTTGAAAACTTTCAAGAAATAAATAAATAAATCTTAACTGTTTACCACACTACAAGAATGTTGGCTTGACCAGATCAAAAGCATTTGTAGATGACACTTCAAATGTCACTCAAATGATGGAATTTTTCTTCGATAAGGTAGAAAGCATTGTGGGAAAACAATAATCGAAATTGAAAGCATTTGCAGACAACAATTAGTTTGTAACTCAAATAATAGAATTTGTCAATAATAGGGTAGAAAACATTTTTGGAAAAGGAAAAAATGGTTGTTACCAGCATTTTCTCCTCTTCTAAAAATGCTTTTGAAAATGTTGTGGGAAAAGGAGACATGCTGAAAACCAGCATTTTCTCCTTTTGCACAGTGGTTTCTATCCTACCAGAGAAACCAAGGCCATTTGTATAAATTTTGTGTTTTTTCTAATGCAGTTACTTTCAATTTTGACCAGTTTAAAATTTTGTCGTTTTGGTAAAGAATAAAGCACTTGACCAGGGAAGACCATTTTACATGTGCTAATAGTTGTTACCTGTCCAGAGTTGACTCCCTTGTCTGTGTTCTTCATCTGTGTGTCTTGTCCGGGTCTGAGGTATCTTCTTTAAACATTTCTCTTTTTTTTGTTTTAAAAAAACTGCCTATCTTCTCAAAAACAACTTGTAATGTGAAATCAGGCATTTGTGTGTGTAATTTTACCTTGTTACCATTCAAATAAGATTCTTCTAACTTTTTGTAAAAGAGCATTTCCTTGCCTTCATGTGCTTGATCTTTTTCCTGAAATGTTTCTTGATCATTGCATGAAAAAGATTATTTCATAAATCATTCCAGGCTGCAACATAACAGAAAGTGTTTGTCGATTTCACATTACAATTTTATCTTTTAGACTCGCCATCTTTTAAAGTTTCTCAAAAACTGATTCATTTTTGTTGTGTTGAATTCGATTTTCAGCACTTTTTCAGTTATATTTTCAGTAATTCAAAGTCTTTTTTCAATTTCTCTATCAGCTTAACCCTTTACCAAACAATCCTCTGTTTTAATAACCCTAACGAAGAAGGCTTTTGAAAACAAAGTGAGAAAAGGAGAAAATGCTGGTAACCAGCATTTTCTTCTATTTCCACAAGGGAGAGAAAAAAGTTCAAGTCTGTAAAGGCAAGTCATAAAGATATTGAGAAGATGGTTCCCTACTTTCAGATCAAGGACAACTCATTGCATGATTTAGAATAACAGTCTGGTTCCAGGCTACTTCAACTTCTAAGCCAGGATCCAGCTGTTGCCAAAGATACATATATAGAAGAAATTAATGGAGAAAAAAAACTGGTGATACCTCTCAGTTGGGATAACCACTTTGCAGACTGCTTTCGCTAATGTCTGGAGAAATGCCAGGTAGAACAAGAATTAATTCAATCATTCAACTATGTGATAAAACCTTACAAACACATACAGTAAATCTAGGTAACATTTTATAAACCATTTACCGCACAGTCCTGAGTTTAAGCGACCCTGAGAAAAAAACTTTGGAAAGCATTTTGGAAAAGGAGAAAATGCTGGTTAAGTAACCGGCATTTTCTCCTTTTCTCACAATGTTCTCTTCCCTTTCATAGACAAACTCCTTCACTAGAGCAACTTTTGATTAGTTGTCTGGAAATGCTTCTAATTTGGACCATTCTTAAATTTGTTGTTTGGTTAAGAGCACATTACCCTCTGTTGGTAATTCATTGTACTTGCTGCAGATGGCTTTTAATTATATTTTCCAAAAGGACAAACTGTCTGTAACAAACATTTCTCCTACTGCCACAATAATTATGTTTGCTCTATCAGTGTCTCAAATCTCAATTCATATTGATTGTCTACATTTTTCAAGTACTATTTTTAATAAAAGTCTGTTCCCAATTTGTTTTAGGAGGTAATGCATTAATTTGTATTTTTCTGCTTCGAAGTATATATGAGCCATGTTCTAGCAAAAGGGAGCTTAATGCATCTCCGTAACACATTATACTAAGCAAGTCACTTCAGTATTATGGACTTATAAGATCCACTTTGTATAAAAAAAAAACTGAATTATGAGGTAAACTGGTCCTGTGTATAAAACTGACTGAACAGCAAAAGGTTTTGGTTCAGGTCAAGACATGGGTCGATACTTTTTGCAGATTCATTAAACCTCCTTTTCACAGAGTATGGCTCATATGTTTCCAATGCAGACAGTGGTTCACCTATTCATGTCATCGAATGTAAGAATTGCTTCATTAACAACTTCCAACAGCTTTCTTGACCTTGCACTTGTGTAAAAACAATCGAAGCCATAGAAAGATATATTCTTTCAAGACATAACTGACATGACTTAAGTATTGAACACAAACCTTCCACCTTTTTTTCAACATTTCTTTTTTTGTGTCTTATCCTCTTTTACTGTTATGCCTCAATTACCCCATCCCCAACCAAATTTGCGGAAGATGACTTTAAAAATAAAAGTTTGAAATACACTTGAAACCTTGATTCGATGTTTATTATCAAAGTTGCTAATGGCTAATTTCAAAGTTGCCTGTTGAAAACTTATTTCCGGAGGAAATCAAAGTAATTCAATTCCAATGTTTCAGTGTATCATTTATCTAAATTTCGACCGCAAGTCTGCCAAATAAATCAAATAGACATCAGTCTTTAAGCAGAATCTCTTGAATATCAGTAGGTGATGATTATACTCTATATACACCCTCCTTTACAATGGAAAACATTTTTCCAGCATGTACAAATTTCCCTTCTTTTCAGTAAAAAACAGATTTCATTATGTATTATCTAACACAGATATCCTAGGCCTATCAAAAAAATACCTGTGTTTAGGGTTTCCAAACCCTACCTAGAAAATGCTGCCAACACTAAATTTTTTACGCTACGATTGAAAAAAAAAGTCTGTTGGTGTGGTTTTCGTACATGGTCCATTTAAAAAGTTTCTGGGAAAAAAAAAATCCCTACCTACCCTACCTACAGCATCTCGGACCGAAACCTTAAACACAGATATTTTTTTGTTAGGCCCTATGTATCATGACCTCAATGACCATCTTTAAATCACTAACCAAGATCAGCCTCCACAGTGGTGTAGGCAGATTTCAATCTGCTCACTTGTGATTCATTCAAACTTAATTATACTGCACTAACCCTTTACCAACCAATCTTGTATGTCAACAACCCTAACACAACCCTAAAACATTGACAACGTCGTGGAAAATGGAGAAAATGCTAGTAACATGCATTTTCTCTCTTTCTCAGTGTTTCATACCATTTGAAAGCCGAAAATTATTTGAATCTGTCAGCTGCAAATGCTTTCAATTTAGTCCAGTCTATAATTTTGTTGTTTGGTAAAAAGTTGAAATAACTGATTGAAACCAACACAATATTTGGTCTTGTTTATTATTCTAACTTGGTAGAATAAATGCTACTGACTCAAAACAAATTTACACAGTCCATCAAGTATTATTCCTTTTTTGGATAAATTTATTTGTGCTTATTTTTGTATTTTATCATCACTCATTCATGGGTCAAATTTCTAACAAACGTACATGTGAGTAGTTTTCCAAAACCACACAACAGGTTTTTTGAAAACACTGTTCAGTAGCCTCTGCAGGTATTATTTTGCAGATACACAGCCTGCTTCACAAGCTTAAAACAACCACACAAAAATAATATGTTTATAAGAAATGATTAGTTTCAAATCACAATCAATTTATAGATGTATCAATTCTAAACTCCGTTCTGTAAAAGAAACAAAGTACACACACTCGGTAAAAAAGGAGGATTAGTGAAAAATACAGTAAATATCAGAGACAATAATACATTGAAGAGCAGGAACTTACCTCCACAAACTATTATATCAATGACAGCAAACTATTTGCATGAAATTTTTTTCTTCAAATGCAAAATTACTTATGTAAACAGTCTTTAGTATAAGGTAGCCACCCATATATAGCAACCATTATTCTAAATTCAAATTTCTTAGATTTGATGATTAAACATCTTTGATCAACAGCCACTTGTCTTACAAAACAGGTTTGAATTTTCCCACCATCATTGTTATGTTCAAAAAACAGTTTTCAACTGTTATCCAAAACCATTTTCACTTCTATACCTCTTTACATTTAAAAATCACTTTCCCCACACACAATCAGGAGCATTCTTCTTTTGCTTTCCGTGGGTTTTTAACATTTTAAAAATTATTTTCAAATATGTGTAGCAGATAAATTCTTCAGCAAAGACAATAAATACAAAAGTGCGGGTCTATACAGCCAGCCAAATCTTTCATGTTCTATATGAGGCCAAGATTTTCATATCTCGTTTTAAGCATTTTGCCCTTTCTTTACTTGGAACTCAATAAAGAAATATTGTTTAAACAAACGACTCACTTTATAACTTACCTGTCTTATCTGTATGTCTGCATCTCTAACTTACTAATCTGGCTATCAAAAAGCATATGCCATCCAAAATAGAAAGCTTACATTGAGTTTTTAGGGTACATGTATATGCCAAAATAATTTGAAAATGGAAAAGCCCATGCTAAGAAATGCACCCAACATTCTTCGCAAATGTGGCATTTCTCTTTTCAGTAGAAATACTTCAGTTGCATTGCTTTCATGTGACCAAAAAATACTGGATATTCATGGAGAGCAGTAAGCTTTGAATGGCATAAAAACATGATCTTCTCAGAATACTTACCACCACAAAATGGATGTCAAAAGGTTTTCTTTGACTCAAAAATTCTTCCCATCACAAAAGTTATTGTATCAGAAACCCGTTCTTACATCCTTTATCATTAAAGCAAGGGAAATTTCCTCCCAATGCATGCCAAAATTTTGATTTTTTTTTTTTTGACAGATCAAAGCCTTACTCTGAGAAGACCCTGTCTATTATCATATTGTCTAAAAACTGATCATTTTCTTCCTTTGAATTTTGAATACAATGAAACAGTGCTCACAGACCACTACACTCTTTCAGCATGTAACAGGCATTTCAAATACTTTTGTATGTATTATGTCAACCATTTGTGAGGCACTCTGCCAAAAGGATGTTTGATGCATCTCGGAGGGGCATAATACCAAACAATTCATCATATAATTATGGATCCTTAAAATCCATTTTGTTTAACAATCAACTGAATCATGAGGTAAGACGGTCCTTTGGCATGCATGAACTAATCAATAGGGTCACTCTAATGGAACTGCAAAGGCTGACCTGGGTCAATATGTTTTGCAGATGCATTAAACCTCCTTTTCACAGAGCATGGTCCATTTTTATGTTCACTTTCAACCAGGCATGACAACCTCTGACAAACTGATAGACAACTAGTGTGCTTTTTTTGTCATTGTTAACACGTTTTCAATCCAAAAATTCGGAAAATGACCAGATTTTCTTTCTTGTAATCTTACACCATAACCAACATACAGGGAAAACCAAAATGCCTGATCATAAATGAACACAAGGCAATAAGTTAGCCATATTGAAAACTTCAATAAAAATGACTGCAGAGCTGTACAAAAACGGTTCATTTATATTGATGATGCCTAAAATCTTATGAAAAAGCAGCCCGAATTCCCAATCTTTGATTGCAAACACAGCTTTCTGATACAAACCGAAAATAAATCTTGAAATTTTCAAAAAGAGAAAATTTGGAATGCATGTATTAAATCAGTAACCATGACAAGAAAAAAATAAATTCATTTGTTCAATAAATTCGTAATTTGAATTAACCCTCAGCCTGCAACATGCAACTCTCCCAACTTTGGCGGACACAGTAGATCAAGCTCAGACTGCAGAAAACGTGCGAAGTAACTATGAAAAAGCAACATTTGAGTTTTTATTACCTGCTTGAAAGTTTCATTTGACTTATCTAGCAGGATAAGCGTTAAAAAATACCAGATTCATTTTACAGTAATTCAGATGTTGTGTTTGGAAATTTAATCAGGCATTTTGTTCTACAAATTTCAAAGAGAATTATTGGCTTAAACTCAAATCTGCACTGCTATTACCTCCTCTAATTCATCCTTGCTTTTGGGTGGTACAAATGACATCATCCGCCCACTTCTGTCTCTTCGCGTCTTTGGCTGACAATTAAATGGAAGACCTGAGGGTGGTGGTGGCATTGTCAACTCTGCTAAGGCCGGAGGGATATAAATCGGATGTGGCGGAATGGGAACAGGTTTTCCCCAACCTAGCTTCATTTCAAAACCAGTAATGTCTTTTCCTGCATCAGAGATTTCAAGACAGCTTCCGTGTTAACATCATATACACAGGTCTGCTTAGCATCATCTTTGTAATACTTAATTTAACATTTAGCATCATCTTTGTAATACTTAACATTCAAAAACAAAGTAAGCTATGTATCCAAATACTTTGAAAAGAAGCACTTCAGTCTAAGAGTCAAACGTAGCATTTTTCAGATTTCTGACTTTAAAACACGATAAAAAGTAAAGTTTTGAAAAAATACAAATAATGAGCACCTACAACTTCAACCAGTTTTCCTTGCCCTTTACCAAATTGCAAAATTTCAGACAAGTCAAAAATTGGAAACATTTGGGAGACAAAATGCTAAATGTAGCTCAAATAATGATAATTGTCTTTGAAGAGTAGAAAGCCGATTACCAGCATTTGCTCCTTTTCCTACCAAGTTTTCAAAGCCTTCTTCAACAAAGTGGTTTAAACTCCAGATTGTGTGATAAAGGGTTAACACATGTATAATTGTGCAAATGTTTTGCAGTAAGAAAAATCACTTTTTATGAATTATGTCTTCTTTTGTGATTAAGTCTTTCAAAAGTGCTATAAGACAAAACAGAAGGTCCATCGGGGCATGAATACTTCTACTTGCAATTACTAACCAGCACATTTTAGCATAGTGGACACAATTTAGAATTAATCATGAACAAGATCTTTGCATATGAATACCAATACCCGAATAAATCTACTTTCTCATTCTACATTCAAAGTCAAAAAGAGGCGTAACTGTGTCAAAAAAAAAAAGAGCCATGTTCTGGCAAAAAGGTGTAATGCATCTCTGTGAAGCACTATACCAAGCATTCATCATATAATTATGGATCCAAACAATCCATCTTCTCTCAGAACCCACTGACTCATAGGGTAGAATGGAACGCTGAAAATTTACCAATAACAAACTATTTCGACCCAGGTTAGCCATTTCTTTAATTCAGTGCTCTAACAGGGAACAACTAGTCAAAGTTTGAGGTAAGTAATGACAGAAATATAAAAAAAATAGATTTAACATGATGTCAAGAGCCCATCAGATGATGACTGAGCTGTGACAATACCTCGACCGTTAAATACAAAAACACTACCAAAGGACTACTCCTGATAAACTGATCACTATTTTCATCTCAAAACTCTTTACCAAATAAAAAAATTCTATACTACTCCAAATTGAAAGCATTTGAAAACAAAAAACTGAAGGTGGCCCAAATGACACAATTTGTCCTTGATATGATAGAAAACATGGTGGGAAACAGAGAAAACGCTGGTTACCAGCACTTTCTCCATTACCCAATATGTTTTCAAAAGTTTTCTTTTTAGTGATAGTTAAAATATGGACTGTGTGATAAAGGGTTTAATTCAAAAAGCCAACCCTCATTTTATATTTTGAAATTTCATGCACATTATAGTACAACAGACTTGTACAACAGCGTTTTCTCCATTTCCCAGTATGTTTTCAACCTTTTAAAAGCTAAATACCGGTGTTTGGACCATGCTTAGTTGACACAACAAAATTAATTGCTAATACTTTCAATCTAGATCAGAGGCTAAAACTGGGCTATCTGGCAAAGAATAAAAAACTGTTGACTTGATAATTATGTAAGAAGGTCACATGTTTACATATTCAACAATTATCGCAACGCACCCTTCAGGTGTTTCAATGCCCTCTCTCCATCTTTTCTATTCATAAATGCCACAAAGCCACAGTTCCTCCCTCGAGACTTTTCCTCTTCTGTTCTCGGCCACATGACTTTAACACTGGCAAGGGGTCCAAAGCGTCCAAACAGCTCCATCAATTGTCTCTCAGACATCTATGGTGTGGAGAAAAAACAAGTACCCTTACAGTTCTAAATAAATGGACTTTCTAAATCAGAAAAACTGACTGGAGCACAGCAATACGTGTTTTTGCCAGGATATTTCACGAAGTAGCCCACAGCATAGATCAGAGCTACTCTGTCCACAAACCATATTACTCTAGATTTTATCACATAACCTCCCTTGTTTTCAGTATAATATAGCCATTATGAATTTTCTTTGCTTATACATGTTTGATACCACAATTGTGTTATGTCATTTTTTATTTCATTTTGAATGTATTTTATAAAAATGAATGGATTTTTCATGGATATTAGGTACCGTGCATGCATCTAAAGATAGTTTTGCATCTTCTAATCTATAATTTGCGAAATATCATTATGTGATAAAAAGAATCTGACATTCACTGGCTTTTGAGATAAAATGTTACTATACTTGTCGAGAAAAAAATATTATTAAGCCTGCCAAAGGCTTGCTTAGTAACATTTCTACTAGACTCGTTGAATAAATTTTAACTCAAACACCAACTCATGTCAGCTCCTTTATGTGTCTAATATTACAAAAACTGCATTGAAGGCATTTAGGCAACTCCTGTATCATGCTCCTAAGGCTAGTGTAGTACAAACTGTCTACTAGATTATCTGAGTACATACCATCAACTTTACACCCTTCACATTCCCTGTACCATTTATGTTCTTGTCAATGACATATAGTCTTTATTTTGCAAGGCACTTTCTCACTTGTTTTACTGGACCATGTAGATCAAGATCAGACTGCTGGTATCTTTGGACAGATTAAGATTACATAGATGTTGATGTGGCATGTACTGGACTCAATGTTCTTTAGTCGATAGACAACTTTTGCTTCCTTTTGTACGCTTTTTTGGCATATTTTTGGGACTTTTCACTGCATGGCAATAATTCCTTTCCTTTAGAGAGGTCTGATTTGACATATATACCAAATTCAATTTTGTTTATTCAGTTGATTAACTTTGCCTTTTTTTAAAAGGTTTTCTTGACACTGTTTTGTGGGGGCAACTTTTTACTGCAAGTCAAAGATGTGTTACCTTTGGATTTATATTTCCTACATAGATATTGGTGGATGTTTCATCTGTTGTCTGGTCATAGATACCAATCCCTGCCAGGGATACTGTTAATATACAGAAATACATGTATGTTTAACACATCTTGGGCTGAAACACAATCCCAGTGGATAAGTGAGAACATTCTTTTTTTAAGATATATGGCCTGCAACACGCGAAAAGGGGCATTCGGACATTTGCGTAAAGCGTCGTCTCAGATCAGCCTGCGCAGTACAAAACTTTCCGTTTTTATATAATTTTCTGTTTTGCGCAAGTCTAGTGTAGCAATGTAGTCGTAAAGTGCCGTCTCGGATTAGCCTGCGCGGACTGCGCAGGCTGATCCGTGACAGCACTTTACGCAAATGTCCGAATGCCCCTTTTCGCATGTTGCAAGCCATATAAGAAATGAATTCACATCAAAACACAGTGGCTGAAGGTGAAATTGCTTGTTACAAGCCATTTCTTCTTTAGGCACAATGTTTTCAAATTTAGTCTGCTAAAAGAATGTGAAATTGTCTGCACTCTGAAGTCATTTCTCAATTAAGTGACACTGTTAACTCTTTACCACACAGCAAAATTTTAGACTTGTCCTAACAGAAAGCATTTGCAGACAACAATTCAATGTGAATAAGATGATTGGGTTTGTCTTTCAATAGGTAGAAAACATTGTGGGAAAAAGGAGAAAATGCTGGTTTTTCAGCATTTTCTCCTTTTCCTACAATGTTTTCAAAAGTTTTTTTCTGTCAGGGTAGTTAAAACTTGGGATTTTGTGGTAAAGAGTTAAGAAAAAGTAACTACAAACTGGTATAAGTGAATCACAAGAAAAGTATAAATCATGATATAGACATGAAAATGATATGAAGGACAAATAGTCCAATAAATGCTGTATAAAAAAAAAAATCATACAAATATTCTTTTTAGCCAAACTATCAGGTAACTGAGCTATGCTCTGTGAAAAGGGGGTTTAACGCATCTGCAAAAAAGTATTAACCCATGTCAGCCTGTGAAGTCTGCGCAAGCTGAACTGGGTCTATTTTGGTACATTTTGCAGTTTGTAAATTTTATGTATGCCCAAGGACTGTTCTCCCTCATGATTCAGCAGGTTGTTCGACAAAATGTTTTTATGGATCCATAACCGATTGATTGATTGTATGGTGTTTAACGCCGTTTTCAACATTATTTCAGTTATATCACGGCGGCGAGTGCACCTATCCATGCGTTCCTGGAGTCTCTTTTACCAGTACTTCGCACAATTTCCTGTCCAAGCCACTGGCTGCTTTTCCACATAATCATCGTCGAAACAATGGTCAGCGGTGGGAGAGGAATGGATCCTGTCGCAGTGACTATCATCAATCCTCGGAAAGAAATTGGCCGAGCCAGGGGTCGTAGCCAGGGATCGAACCCTGGACCCCGTGTTCTCAAGTCCTGCACGCTACGGACTGAGCTACCAGGGCTCGGCGGATCCATAACTGTGTGACAACTTGCTTGGTATAATGTATCACGGAGATGCATTAAAATCCCTTTTGCCAGAGTGCTGCTCAAATGTAATTTCCATCTAAATTCAGTTATCTGTAAATTTCAAAAGTTCTCCTTCACCTACCTTGTGTATCATCAGAGTCAAACCTTGACTTTTTCTCATCATCCATGGGATTGAAAATATCAATGTCGCCCATACCACCACCCCCTCCATACCCATTTCCAGGGCCTCCCCCGCCCCCTCCACCAGGATCTCCACCCCTCATGGCTCTCTTTATTTTGTGTCGTTCTTCTCTTTCCTCTTGTATTCTAAAATGAGACATATTTGTTTCATCAATATATTGGTTTTACTCAAAAGACAAATTTGTATCACATGACAACTTTAAAAACATCATTGTAAATAAGCCAAATCAACATTAACAAGCATTCTGATAGTATTGCATAGCAATAACCAGTCCCCTACCGGCCGTATATATCGCTGGCACGTATAGTTTGTGAAAATCTGTGGAGGAGAAAGAACGTATCTGACCCCCTTTCAGAATTATAAGCATCGTGTTTGTCTTTGTATGCAATGCTTTAATGAAAGCCAGATATATATTCATTTTTCCTGGTTAATGTAAGTTCATTGAAGAAGTTTTACTAAGACAAGATGTGTTTGTGAAACACAAATGCCCTTGACCTTATCATCAGCAGGTGTGTACCAATGAGAGGTACCAGCTTACCAAGTATAAGTGTTATAACTTAAGTACTTTGAATACACAGAGAAATGACTATGAAAAGTTTTAAGGATAAGTTTTCATGATAAGGGTTAAAATTTTTTACCTTGACCTTGGACATATAACCTACAGAAGATCGGTATCAATGACAGGTACCTACATACCAAACATGAGCATTGTAAGTGAAAGGATTTTGAAGATACAGGGTTGCATCTAGAAATTTCCAAATAGGGGGGCTGTCCCCCATCACCTTCAGAAGAAGGGGGGCACGTCCCCCTCTTTAAATGTAAAAAGGAGGGGGAGGGGGCAAATTTCATGGCGGTTCCCATAATGGGGTAAAGGTGTTATTTGTTTCTGTCTTCGGGAAAATAATAAAGATCAAATCCATTAAACGGTTATTTCATTCTAGTCTTCTTCATTTGTATGAGTGTCCTGTACCTTCATCTTCAACACTTGTTACAGTGCTATCACTGTAAGTCAAGAAGACCTAACCTCCATCCTGCGCTATCCTACGTTGTTCAATATTTTCATTTCATAAATTCACCAAAGTTTTTACCTCGGTATTAGACAGAGATTTTAGCATCCATCTATTGTTTCATGCAGATATTTATATAAATTTGCTACTTAAATTCACTATCAAAGCTGAAAAGATAGTCTGAAGTGCATCTGATCAGACGATGTCAAAATGACATATTATTGTGTCATAGGTTTTCGCGTTTTTTTACAGCGATTTTTTTTTCACGTCAACTAATTTGTTTATAAATATTTCCACATGAAATTGCAAAGATTCGTCAATACGGGTAGCAGGTCACTTCAAAAGATGTTACTTCACACTAGATAAGTGGATTGACATCATTATCACGATTTTCTTGTGATGTGATCAAAATAACCCGAGAGTCTACGATTTAAAATTTTGCTACAATCTATTTCCCCGAAATCCTTATTTTTTCTCTCTTTACAGCCCATTCTGGTGTGCACGATCATGTAATTTTTGCGGGCTATTTTATTTTAGTGCGGGATTTGGTGCACAAACAAATTTCGTTTTCACGGGATTTTAGATTTTGATGTGGGATTTCGGCAATCCAGCACTCTAGATGCAACCCTGAAGATATATGGAAATGTTAAGTTTTTTGGTTAAGTTTTGAGGATAGGGTGCATGATAAGGGTTATAAGGGCATGCAATAGTGGTAAATTCACACACCGAAAATCAGCTCAATATCTGGCAGCATTTAGAAAAAAAGTCGGGAAAACTGTTTTTCAGTGAAAATTTCTAAGTCCAAGGCCCGTAATTTTGTCATAAATAAAAGGACCAGAACGAAACTCAATCTTGATCTGCAACTCATGGTGGTTGACTTACACACCAAAAATCAGCTCAATATCTGACAGCGTTTAGAAAAAAAGTCCGGAAAACTGTTTTTTTTAGTGAAAATTTCTAAGTCCAAGACCCGCAATTTCGTCAAAAATCAGTGGACCAGAACGAAACTCAAACTTGATCTGTAACTCATGGTGGTTGACTTGCACACCAAAACTCGGCTCAATATCTGCCAGCATTTAGAAAAAAAGTCTGGAAAACTGTTTTTTCGGTGAAATTTTCTAAGTCCAAGGCCCGTAATTTTGTCAAAAAATCCGTGGACTGGAACGAAACTCGAACTTGATCTGTAACTCATGGTAGTTCACTTCCACACAAAACATCAGCTCAATATCTGCCAGCGTTTAGAAAAAAAGTCCGGAAAACTGATTTGCTGGAGGACTGACGGACAGACAGACGGAGTGCAAACCTAAAGTCCCCTTCGGCTTCGCCGGTAGGGGACTAATTAAGTAAAGAACATCCATAAACTTAATCTGAAATGAAAATATACAAGGGAAAGTCAATCTGAACAAATATGTGAAAACTATTGCGATAAATCAAAGCTTCCTGCAAATTTTATCTTTTCATTTTATCTAAATAAAATGTCAAGGACACTTGGATTTATCGCAATAGTTTTCTAAAATAATCATAATAGTTATCTCATATCTCATGGCAGAAATATGCCACCATACTACAGTTACGTAAAACTTACAAAAATTTTTTCACAACTACCATAGTAAAACAGGGCCCTGGTTTACTGATTGTACTGTGTTTAACGCTATTTTCAACATTTCAGTTATATCACTGCAGCCAGTGCACCTATCAGTGCCTTCCTGGATTTCTTTTACCTGTACTCCATACAATATTCTTTTAAAGCCACTGGCTGCTTTCCCACATAACAATCATCGAAACAATGGTCAGCAGTGAGAGAGGAATGAATCCTGTCGCAATGACTATCAGCAATCCTCGGAAAGAAATTGGCAGAACTGGGGGTTAAACCAGTGACCCTCTACTTTAAGTCCTGTACACTACAGACTGAGTTATGCGGACTCGGCACAAAACACCTGGACCAAACAGATGGCTGGTCTAGAAATTTAGAATCAGAATTGAATTTGGAATGGTTGCTCAATCCAGCCATGGTTCCAAACTATGGTGTACCTTAATCCTATCCCAGATGCAAAATTTAAACTCTTACAAATTGAAAGTATTAGCTGACAACAAATTTTGAATTAATACAAATGAGCTTGGGTTCTCTGATAGTGCAGAAAACATTGTGGGAAAAGGAAAAATTGCTTGTAACTAGCAATTTCTAGTTTTCCTAAAACGTTTTCAAGGGGCTTCTTCTTCAGGGCTGTTAAACCTTGGAAACTGTTTGGTAAAGGGTTGATTCAAACTTACCTATTACATACCACTAAAATTGTCTTAATCAAGAATAAAATAATAGTTTACACAATTTTATGCCTACCTTTTCAATTCTTCTTTAAACATTTCCAGATTGCTCTTTTTCTTCTCATCAGGTTTCTTCTTAATGCTTGGTTTGTGCTGTCGAAATATAAAGATCACACAGCCATATTTATGTCAATTCAAATATTATATGATTTTAAAGGGAGCTATTCAGATTATCATTATCTCTTCCAACTTCAAAAGTGATTTATCACTGTATTATGTAAGGCAAATGATCAGTAAAGAAGAAAGACAAATGTTATAAAAAATATTTTTCAGTGGTATTTCCTTAATAGGCTAGGTAGCCTCATAGTTTTTTATGTTGTTTTTAGATTTAGTGCCAGAATTTTACAAAGGTTTGTGGGAATGTCACATGACATATAACAAGGATTAATTATTTGGGGTCATACTCAAATACATATGACATCATATTTTATCTTAAAAAAGGAAAAAAGACAGAGTAACCTTACATGTGATCTATGACTTTGATCTTCTCTCTCCTTTTTCACAGAATCAAATGTTGAAGCCAGTTCAGCGAGTTTTGATGTTGGCTTGTATAGTCTCCCCTTATCACGACCTGTAGCAGTACATTAGAAAAAAAATAAAACCTTTCTTAATACAAAAACTACTATGAACTTTTTATCCCCTGCAAAATAAGTTCAGAAAACACTGCTGAAAAATAAGTGTTGGCTTGACGAAAGCAATTGCCTTTTGAAGTATTAGTTACCTTTCCTTCTTTATTGATCAGTAAGGCATATAAAACTTTATTATCCCAAAGTAACTTAAATTATCTTGAAAGACTTCCAATAAGCAAGAGTCTTAAAATTTTGCAGTCTTGCAAGGTGGTGATAACATTGTTTTCAACTTTTTTTTTCATTTTCATCAGTGCCAGTATTAAACCTATCCATGCTTCTGAGGCATTCCATTTATTAGCACTCTGGTCAATATTCTTTCCAAGCTACATATAAATTATCATAACAATGTTTGGTTTAGACACTAGACAGGCATGAATCCTGTGGCAAATACCATCATCAAGCCTTTGGCAAAATTCAACCTAGCTAGGATTTGAGCCTGTGAGCCCTAGATTTAAAGCCCTGTACATTACCAGGCTTGCCTCCTCTGGTAGAGTGTAGGGACTTGTCAATGATGCCTCCAGTCCTTTTCTTACCTTGCTTGTCAGAATTGACAGTTTCTCCTTTCACCCAGGTTTTCCCATGTTTACCGGTATCTTGAAAAGATGCCACAAACTCTTCATATACTGCAGCCGCATCCTGCTGGTCTTGCTAAAAATGGTAATAAGATGGATATGAGTGGTACTCTGGCAAAAGGGGACTTGATGCATCTCTGCTTTTTATAGGTTAGAAAACATTGTGGTTAAATGAAAAACTGCTGATTTTCAGCTTTTTCTCTTTTCCCACAGTGCTTTTGAAAAGTTAAAAATGATAATTGCTTTATATACGATTAAATAAAATCTATAAGAGAGGACTTTTATAAACCCTTGTAAAGAACAGACAACTATCATGGTTAAAGTACAACCCTTCTACTAGTATTGGGCAATCGGTTTAAAATCACGATCGATTATCGCTTTATAATCGGAAGAGCAAATCAACTAGCTATCGGTTGTACGATCGGTTTCTCCGGTGAACTGAGAATGCCTTTTTGCTTTAAATACTGTGACAATTGTCTACATGATATTAAGTTAAAAAAGATATTACGTTTTGTACTTTAAAAATCAAAGGAAATAAATTAACATTAAAATCTTTGTTTTATTTAATACCATTTATTTTGGTCCTTAAATCTTAATTTCCAAACTAGTTTAAAAAAAATTCAGACTTTTTCATTTTTCAAGCATTGCAGACGACAACCCCCCATCTGTTATAGATCTATATTTTCATTTCATAAAATAACCATTCTTTTTCACTCATGAACAGAGATTTTTAACATCCACTTATTGTTTTTGACAGAGATTTGTGTAAATTCACTGTTTAAATTCATTATTACAGATGAGAAGATAGTTTGAAGTGCCTCAGATCAGGGATCGTATATACAATCCCTGCTCAGATCAGACGATGCCACGCTGCTCATTGTAGTGTCATGGGTTTTCACAGTTATTCTTGGCGATCAATTTTTCATTAATTCTGGAGAAGTATTACTGCATGATTTGACATGAATTTGTCATTTTGAATTGCAGGTAACTTTAAAATCTGTCACTTTACACTAGATAAGAGGATTAACACCTTTATTATGTTTTCATAAATGACTCACCAGCTTTATTACCTGTGATAAACAGAGCCACACGTGTCCTTCACATTTGATACTGATCTTGTTTACTAAAGCCCATATATCTGCCAGATGCACGTGAGCTAAGTTATATGAAACTTTAGACGATAATTTCGTGTGTCAGATTAACATTTGGGCAGATATTTTTGAGCGTCAGAGACGGGTCATTTCAAATTTCCAAGCGTCAAAATCCGGGGTCAGGGGTCAAATTTTGTCAACACAACCATGGACAAAAATTTCTTGCTCATTTTTCGGCCACTTTTCGTGTTTATTATCAACCATGTAGAATCCAAGAGTGTGATTAATATTAGTTGCAAAACCAAGTGCTAAAAACAGGCAGTATTCATCTGTCGGGACCGAGCGAGTTCCCGGAACCGACTACAATCGATTCCAGGATTTCTCAATCGATTATCGCAATCGGAAGCCCAAACCAACTGACTTTCGACTATAGTCGATCATCGGCCCACCATTACCTTCTACCACACAATCCCAAGTTTTAACAACCCTGAGAAAGAGCACCTTAAACACATTTAGGGAAAAAAAGAAAATGCTGGTAAGCTGCATTTTCTCTTTTTCACCATAATGGGTTTTTTTTACCATTTCAGAGATTTCTATCATCATTTGAGCCTCATGTAGCTTGACATCCACAACATGGATAATTCTTAAATGTTGTTGTCTTGTAAAGTCCTAATATACAGGAAAATAGACTTAAAGATACATCTTTACAGCCAGAGAGTAAACAAAGGCTGTTAAAACTTTACATTTTGTTGAATCTAGTTACCTGTGTAAAAGTAGATAAAAAATCGATACAAGGCGTATGGGATAAAGAAACTCAAGGGATTTGTCTTCCATTTAAACCGGAAACTGTGGTTATAATGTCTAGGGATAGCCTCCAGAGAATGAAACGTATTCTCTATCCTTCGTAATCTGTGCAACTTTGCAACCGTCAGGGGCAACATTTGGCACAATGATACAAGATTGATTATAGTATCATAAAATGAAGAGAAAATTGGTTAAAAAACTGGATGAAAACGAGTAAACATGTATCTTTAAAGGACAGTTCGCTTGTTTCTAGCAATTTATCTTTTCAAAAAATATTGTCTTCAGTGAAACAGTCATCAGTAGGGGGTAATGTGGACAATTTCTAATGTGGAAACTGTATTTATATCTTCAAATGTTCAACCATTTCTTCATGTCTCTCAAGTTCTGGAAAAATTAATCTTCTGAAATCCAAGCGATAGTAATACTTTTTTTTCACGCATTAAATCACATAACTCTTATCTTAACCAGATGACAAAATTTCAGATTTGCTCCAATTGGAGGCCTTTTCAGATGAAAAACTTCAAGTGATTGGATTTGTTTCTAAAATGTTGAATAACATTGTGGGACAAGGACAAAATGCTGGTCACCACAATGTTTTCAACCGTTTGCTTTCTGAGAGCTGTTAAAACATAATTGTTTGGTAAGGGCTTAAATTACCTTTTTTCTTAATTCCTCTTGTTCTCTTCTAGACATTCCCTTTTTACTGAGTAAAGTATTGCCTTCTTCAAACAACTTAATTTTATGCTCTGGAATTGCCTGCAATGAAAACATTGGATAAGTCTGTTGATGTTGAACAAAGTTTATTCAAATAACCACATCATATGGATATTTTTCTATAAAATATTTACACTTTACCCATCTAATACAAATGAGAGTAAACTACAAATAGGAAAGTCGAAACTGAAACAAAGTCGGTTACTGGTGCTGGTCGAAACATGCTCCACTTTAAATCTTCCTTTGTAACCATGAAACGTTTCTGGTCATTTGTAAAGAACTGCTGTCAACTATTTTCCAAATTCACCGTAAAAATTATTTACCAGCTTCAGTAACAGGAAGAAACCAATTCAACAAACCAGACACTAAACAGGCACAGGTCATAATTCATAAAATTATTCTCGTTGACCCTAACTTGCTTTAGTTGGCCGAGGTCGAAGGAACTGAATGGCTTGTGTTGAAATGTCACTGCACATCAACACTAATTGACAGGGTATAATAAGAAATTCGGGTAATAGAAAGAAAATTAAACAATACAATAAATATTAAACCTTGGCTGAACTACTTGACGGCCCATCTTTAAGTTTCCACGAACCCGCACTTTTGTCCACCATTTTGCTGGATTGCATTTCAGTCACGTGACTAACCCATACGCTTTTGACGCTTCGCCTCTGAAAAGGTTCGCTATCAGGTGTTTCGCCCCTAAGTAGTTTTGCGGCGATCTGGTTAGCACTCAGCTATAAGCCTTTTCGGAAAAGCTTTCCATTGTAGACCTTAACATTTTCGAAATTAATTAGAAATTGTAAGTTTTGAAGCATAATTAACCTTACACCCTGTCGAGAGTGAGGGTGAAAGTCCAATTATCAAGGAATCTTTGACCAGCAAAGCAAAACTGAAGGAGTCAGTTTTGAATTGATTTGATGTCATCGTGGGATTTTTATGTACTGTAATGGCAAGATGAATAACCTCCCTTACATGAATACAAATAAGATACGCTTGGCAAAGTGTTGTAGTGCTTTGTGTAGGTTTATCAGGCTGCGGCTAATGGATGCATTTTGAAATTTCAGATCCCATAGAAGTATGTTTGTGTACTTAAATTTTCTTAGTTAAGTGCTTTCATCTGTTTGATCTGGTTTCTCTCATTAATACTTAGTAGCAACTTACCGATTGTAACAGCCCCAATTCAATTATCCAACCTTGAAGCTTCTAGGTGACTATTTGTCTTCTTTTTGGGTGGGCAGTTAAGATCGAGATCACACTGCACAAAACGTGCAGTCTGATTTTTTATCTATACGGTCCAAGACAGCGAGACTTTTTCGAACGAAAGAAAAAAAAAAGCTTTAAAATCTCAACATTTGGATTCTAAGTATTGGCTGAAAGTTTTAAAATTTTGAGCCACGCTCTGGCAAAAGGGGGCTTCGTGCATCTCCGTGATGCATTATACCAAGCAAGCTATTACATAGTTATGGATCTATAATAGCTACTTTTTTTTAACATTCAACTTAAACACCAGGTATACTGGTCCTTGGCCATACAGAAAATTGACCAATAGCGAAAAGTTTCGGCCCAGGTCAGCCTGCGCGGACTGCGCAGGCTGACCTGGGTCGATACTTTTCGCAGATGCATTAAGCCCCCTTTTCACAGAGCAAGGCTCAAATTAATTCATTCAGCAAGAGTTTAACCTTTACCACACTTTCCCGAGTTTAAACGATCCAGAAGAAACATTCGTGGGTTTTTGAAAACATTGTAGGTAAAGAAGAAAATGCTGGTAAGCAGCATTTTCTCCTTTTTCCCACAATTTTTTCTAACCTTTCAAAGCCATATGTTATCAACTGAACCACGATTTAATTTGTCGTCTGCCAATGCTTTCAATTTTGCCATGTCCAGAATCATATCGTTAGGGTAAGATTTTAGGGTTTACCAGGGATAGAGTATGTCAAAAGGGAGACTGTCAATGGAACAGCCGTGGAGATTGCAATTTTTTCTAACCTTTCAAAGCCATATGTTATCAACTGAACCACGATTTAATTTGTCGTCTGCCAATGCTTTCAATTTTGCCATGTCCAGAATCATATCGTTAGGGTAAGATTTTAGGGTTTACAACGGGTAGAGTATGTGAAAAGGGAGACTGTCAATGGAACCGGCGCCGAGATTGCAGGTGTATATACACGTAGGCCTAAAGCTTATTTCCATGTCACAGTAAATCAGTGAATGAAAAACAACCGAACCATGCTGAATCGACAATATTATTGTCTGTCTCATGTTGAAGGCGACCAGCTCATTCGATACATACATATGAGTAGAAAACTTGTGACCGAGCCGGTCGCTCGGTCTGTAACGTCCAGGGGTCGCTGATTCGATTCGTAGATCGGTCATATTCTTTCTGAGGATCGGCGATAGTCATTGAAATAGGATTCATTCCTGTCTCATCGTTCTCTAAACATCTTTTCAACGATGTTTATTTGGGAAAGCAGCTGTTGTCCTGAAAAGGATGTTTTGCGGAATACTAGTAACTGACACTCCAGGAAAACATGGGCAGATATATATGAGCCATGCTCTGGCAAAAGGGGCTTAATGCATCTCTGTGATGCATTTTATGGAGCTGGACACCACATAAATGTAGCTATGGATCCATAAAATTCATTTTGTCCAACTACAGTATGAATCATGAGGTAGAATGGGCCTTCGACATGCAAAAAGTTTCGGCCCAGGTCAGCCTGCGCGGACTTCGCAGGCTGACCTGGGTCGATACTTTTTGCAGATGTATTAAGCCCCCTTTTCACACAGCATGGCTCATGAATATAGATTGGCCGCCGTGATATACTGAAAGATTGATGAAAACAGCAATAACAACAAACAAACAAGAAAGCTTGTTTTACATGGCACATAGTTTATCGATTTAATTTGAAATTTACAAACTGTATACATGGGAAGAAATTTATATCCATTTTGTCTGTCAAATGACCGAATCATGAAGAAGAATGGTCCTTGGACATGCAGAAAATTTAACAAAAGCAAAAAGTTTCGGCCCAGGTCAGCCTGCGCGGACTGCGCAGGCTGACCTGGGTTGATACATTTTGCAGATGCATGAAGCCCCCTTTCCGCAGAGCGCGGCTCATTCTTATTCAATGACTGAAAAACGAAGTATAGCAATGCAACGTCTGTTGTTGTCAAAATTACTTCCAAATTACCGTCCAGTGTAGACGTAAGATGAGATTGCACCTTCTATGTAATGCGATCTTGATCTACATGATTCACAAATACTGTTATACATAATTATACATATGAGCTATGCTCTGGCAAAAGGGGGCTTAATTCGTCTCCGTGATGCATCGTACCAAGCAAGTTATCATATAATTATGAACCATAAAATCCATTTTGTCCAACAAACAACTTGACCATGTGGTAGACGTATCCTTTGACATGCAGAAAATTAACCAAAAGCAAAAAGTCTCGACCCAGGTCAGCCTGCGCTGTCCGCGCAGGCTGACCCAGATCGATACTTTTTGCAGATGAATTTTGCCCCATTTTCACAGAGCATCATATAATTATGACAGGCTTTGCAGTCTCTGGCTGTTAATTACGAATGGATACTGTTGTTGTAAATTTTCCATCGAGTGTTTTTCCTGCACTGTTACTTTTTTTTCTTGACTTCATTCGTGGTGCAATTTTATCAACGACGTTTACTCTGGTCTCCCTACAAATAAAAAGATGAATGAAAGATGATTATGTATATCAATAACCCGTTACCTAACAGACCCGTTCTTTAACGACCCTTAGGAATACAACTTTTGAAAACTTTGTGGAAAAAGGAGAAAATACTGGTAACCAGCATTATCTCCTTTTTCCACAATGTTTTCTATCAATTCGAAGACAAATCCCACCACTGAGTCCATGTAATTTAAAATCGCCTGTAAATAGTCTGAATTTGGATGGGTCTAAAATTTGTCCTCTGGTAAAGATTATGCCCTTTACCACACAATCCAGACTTTTATCGACCCTGAGAAAAATGCCTTTGAAAAACACAGTGGGAAAAGGAGAAAATGCTGGTAACCACCATTTTCTCCTTCTCCCACAATGTTTTCAACCCTGTGAAAGACAAATTTCATGCTTTCAGTACCATTTAATTTGTCGTCTGCAACTGCTTTCAATTTGGACAAGTCTTAAAATTTTGTCGTCCGGTAAAGAGTTAAACGAAGTGAATCGCAATTTCAATTTTGAGAAAGTATTTTTGATAAACCAGATTTGAAATTGCATCATCTGATTCAACGCAGTTATTTTTTTATGAACGAGATAGGTCACGAACATTCTTTATCTATCATTGTCTTCTCAATTACGGGGTGAAGTATTAAAAAAGATACTATCCGAAACATAAATAAATAAACATTTGCAGTTATGGTCAGTTATAATGTATTTTGTCTCGGCTGCCTTCATTTAGGAAGGGGTCATGCGTGGCTCAGTGGTAAAGTGTGGGACTCGTAACCTGATGGGCCAGGTATCGAGCCCCGCCTGATCCGCTTGGTCTTTCGTGGGAGTGTCCTTGGGCAAGACACTTCAGAGCCCTAGCCTAGTGCTGGTGAAACCAAGGAAATACATGAATATTTGAGCTGTTGCCGTTATATGACTGAAATAATTTTGAAAGCGGCGTAAAAACCATTCAATCAATCAACCAACTTTTATTGAGAAACGAATGCAAAACACCTTTGCCTGACATGACTCGTGTTTCAACCAATCAAAAACACGTCGTTAATGTGGACACGTGACAGCAATAATTGTAGTTTGCCCTGCGTTGGTGGGAGGCGAGTATAAATGTCCTTCATAGCACTAGGGATGGAAGTCAGGCATTACAAGCTGTTAAATAAAGGCAATTGCTATCATTTTTTCTGGAATCGAAATAGAAGCACAAATGTCCTATTCCGTTATATAAAAAATGTATTCATGAATGAACAAAGCATAGGCTACTGTATGGTGACGGAGTATCATTATTTACTATCAACATTAGCAAGTATTTTTATTACCATCATCATGGACATTACCAACGAACGAAATTTACTACTCCTGCCAATACTACTTCTTCCTTTTCTCATGACTACGACTGATTACGAAATCACTCAGTCCTGTGAATAGAGGTTACAATTCGAATTTTATAGTGACCTTTGTAAGTTTTTTTTTTCAACTACACAAAATCAGTTTGAAACATGTATGTGATATAGGCATGCGCAAACATATTTGCGAAGGGCATTGGTTTTCAAAAGGACAATTTGCTTGTCAACAAACCTGTCTAAGCAAAACATCTGGAATTTTTCTCCATGGTGACACACTGGTACTTCTCAAATTGTTTTACCGCAATGTGTGAAATTAAGAGCCTTTGCAGACGGCATATATCAAGACCAGACTGCACAGAACTTGTGATAAACAATATTGTTGACAAAAGCAAAAGTTGCTCGTTTTTCGACAATCTTTCCGTAGGATGTTTGTTGAAGACATGTTATGGTGAAGTTTCGTGTATGCACTGTCATGGATTAAATGTCAATTTCCATTGTAAACGCATTGTCTATTTTTATTCGAGAACGCATCATGAGTGAAACCACAGAGCAAAACGAGTGATGGGTCGAAGAAAAACATGTCCCACTTTGAAAAGCACGTTTTTTTTTAAAATTCCTATCAACTTTATTTCGTTACCTCAGAGCCCTGTAGCTCAGTCGGAAACCATTCGACAAATCTCGGGCGATCCGTTGATCAAAATCCTCGGCTGTATTACGATAGGTGATAGGCACCTACACGGTTCATCTTTTCGCCGAAAATATACTGCTTTACCATTCTTAAAATTGTAAGGCTCCACTCGAGAAAAGAAAACATAGGTCACCATTTTCTATCGAAATCTTTCCGGATACATTTCCGTTGATTAACTGTTTTTATATTCAATTTTTTAAGTGGTCTATCTGGTGGCAGTTTTCACCGACAGATTTGTTATTATGATATAGTTTTATACCTTACCTTAGATATCGCCAGTGTAGACGTAAGTAACGGTTGTTGTCTATTGTTTGAACAGCAAAAACATCAACTTTTGAGGCTCTTATCTCGTCTTTTTTGGGGTTTTATTTTTGTGATTTAATATCAGAGACTTGCACGCACTTGTTTACACTTTGTTTTCTTTTCCATGCCAAACCAGAGATATTTTTCCTAAAACCCAGTCAAACTTTGGCTCACATCATGTTGTGTAGCATACAACAATAAAAGGAAGAAGGGTGAATTGTATGAAATGGTTTAGTTCCATTAACAAACTCCAAAGTTTTATTGTAGATGATTTTTTACGGTCAAAGGGACACAGTGTCTTTAAGATTACCACCCTATGATTGTGACCGAAATACAATTGAGCTAATTTTGGGCGAACTGAAAAAATCATAGCCAAAAACAAATCAAAACAAACCATGAAAGACCTTAGAGTCTATGTGTCAGGTGATTTCGAACACAAATCTCAACAGAAGTGGTATAAAACATGAAGCCATGTCAAAAATGAAACTAAGACCAACTATTAGAGAACAGACACCATATAAGTGAACGTTGAACAAACATTTTAGACTTTGAAGATTTGGATAAAATGGATAAAAGTGACAAAAGCGATATCTAAGGTAAGGTATAAAACTATATCATTTGTAAAAAAAAAAACTTCAGGGCCTCATATTTAACTAAAGTGAGGTACTGAAGTCATGCACTTCTCCAGTTCTATTTGCTGTTCTGGTCATTGTGCGTAACCGTCGGAGAAAGTTAAGCTTCAGAACAAAAAAATAACGCTACTGGAATGGGCAAAATGCTCTTTCTTGCAGAAGAAAAATTCTAATTTTCGCTGTGAGAGTTGGTAGGGTCATTTTAAAAGACTTTGAAAAGTTTCATAAAAACTGATACGTGATTTTCTTAGATATTTCAAAATTCAGGGGGTCCCTATGAACTGCAAACTAACTATACAACATGATATTCCGTATGTACGAGTATATAGAGTACAACCATAGCAATATGAAATGTATTGGAACGAAAGCATAAAAGCTTATATAGCTTATATATGTTTCGTTTTTGCTATACTACTATCAGATCTGTGTGTCTGTGGGTCTGTCTGTTTGTCTGTCTGTCTGTAATACACCATCTATACCTACCCTCCATTTCCACAGCCAGTTCGAGGTAGAATCTCGAGGTGACACACCTAGCAGTCTATGTCTGTAGGACCAACGTCGGCCATATATTGCTGCTCTCTTAAAGATTCTTTTCTAAAAAAGTGATGATAATTTATCAGTTAGATCTATAATCTAAGGTATTTAGGAGCCATATATAAATATGTAGAATTTAATTTTAGATCTGAATCTTATTTGTAGACCTGACTGACAAGGTGACCCCTCGTTCCTCTCTGTCTCTCTCTTTCTCTGTCTGTCTGTCTGTCTGTCTGTCTGTCTGTATATCGGTCTGTCTCTCTGTCTGTCTCTCTCTCGCTCTCTCTCTCTCCAAATTATTTGAGTTTCTAAGTTTTTAAGTCGGACTTGTTGACTTTTTTCGAGGCTGCTCTTAGACAGAATATCTCCTTAGAGTGGGCAATGTAGATCAAAGGGTATTTAAAGCAGATTTTATTTTGCATTCTTTTTGAAGAAAATTTTAACAAAGACTGCCATTTTTTTCTTTCGTGTACAGAGATGGCTTTTAAGTTAAAACACAGATAAAAACACATTTAGAAAACCCGAGGAATTACAGAGTTTTTTTTTTCTTATTTTGTAAAATTTCCCATTCCTTTAGTAACGGTAAAGCCGTTATTGTATAATAAGGGAAAATGGATTTTAACCCTGTACAACGCAACAAAATTTTTGGACGTGTCTAACTTTCAAGAAAGCATTTGCAAGCAACAACCTAAATGTTTTCCGAGTGAAAGGAGCCAAATATAAAAGAGCAGAAAACAGTGTGGGAGAAGGGGAAAATGCGGGTTACCAACATTTTCCCTTTTTCCCACAATGTTTTTGGCCATGTCATCAAGGTCGTAAAAAATCGGGATTGTGTGGTAAAGGGTTTACGCGATAACATATCGATTGGCCCCTTAGCTTTTTGGTACAGTCGCCAACTATGATTTTGAAGGTCGTGGGTTGAAGTCTAACAGGAGGAAATGCGGTGGGGGGGGTGTCAAAATCTCAATTAATGCCCTTTTAACGTGTGATGGATTTTCCGAGACAAAAAACTCCTCACCAAACAACCCCGAGTTTTAAAGACTCTGAGAAAACATTTGGGGAATAGGAGAAAATACTAGTCACCTAAACCACAATGTTTTCCGCCCTTTCTAAGACAAACCCTTATCTAATTTGTCGTCTGCAAATGCTTTGAATTTTGACGGATGTATTTTATTCGGCGTAGCTGAATGTGCTGGTTTTTGACCTACTTTTATGGTACTGATAATAAATGAATTGATAAAAATTTGTGATTGGTCCAAAATGTACACATGTTTATATTAATGGCCGCTGCCTATTTGAGGGCACATTTACGCCGGCTATCTTTTTAAAGGATATTTCTTGTTTTGATTTATGTAGTTACCTTCTTGTTTGCAAAACTTGCGTCTTTTTTAGATGTACTCCATGGAAAAACAGAATGCCTGTCTTCAGTAGTAAGTGTGTCTAATTTCGTTTCAGAATCAGTTGAGGCTGAAACGTCACTGGCGATGTCATCAGCTTTACTGTAAATGAAATTAGTTTCTTTGTCAAACTTTTACCCAAAAATTCTCGGATTTCACGACCTTAAGGAAGAAAGGTTTAAACAATTGTGGGAAAGGAACAAATGCTGATAATCTAGCATTTTCTTCTTGTCCCACAGTGTTCGCTGCCCCTAACTCTTTACAAACTGACAAAATTTTACACTTGTTCAAATTGATTGCATTCGCAGAGAACATATAAAAAGGCGTGGATTATCTTTGATAAGATAAAAAACATTGTAAGAAAAGAAGAAAATGACGGTTACAAGCATTTTTTTTCATCTTTTCTCCCATAGCTTTTAAACGTTTTCTTCTTCACGATTAATAAAACCCGGGACTGTTTGGTTAAGGGCTTAAAGATATGTGCCATGCTCTGTGAAAAAAGGGTTTAATGCATCTGCTGAAATTTTCTACTCAGGTCAGCCTGTACAGTCCGCACAGCGGCTAACTTTGGCCTTCATCGTTTGCTATTGGTGATTTTTCTGCATGTACAAGGACCTTTATATCACAGAATTCAGCCGGTTTATATCCAAAACGGATTTTATAGATTCGTAATTATGTAATGACTTGTTCGGTATACAGGCCATGATTACAGAGATGCATTAAACCCCCAGTTTTTCAGATCATGGCGCATATAATTCCATCCACATTTCATTGTATCGTCTGCAAAAGCCTTTAAGGTCTACGGCCCCTTACTAATCGGGAAACATCGACGTTTTCGTAAAGGCTATTCGGCCAATCTCGGCAGCTTCCGTCTTTTAATATGAGAGTTATGGGCCGTAGATTTGTTCAGAATCGTGTTTTTTGGTACATTTTTCATTTTGACGTTTGCAACTATTGATTATGAACCATGCTTTGGCAAAAGAGGTTTTAATGCGTCTCTGTCATCACATAAAATCCATTTTTACAACAACTGGCTGAATCCCTAGGTAGAATGGTCCTTGGACATGTAGGAGATTGACCAAAAGCAAGAAACTTCGACACAGGTCAGATGCATTAGATCCCCCCCCCCCTTTGCATAGGGCATTTATCATTAAATTTTAGTGACATTTTATTTTGTCGTCTGCAAGTGCTTTCAATACGATCGTGTCCAGATTCGTGTCGTCTGGTAGAGGTTAAATCTTTGGCTTGGCATATGCAACTATTGGCATGAGCCATGCTCTGTGAAAAGGGGGATTAATGCATCTGCAAAAAGTATCGATTCAGGTCAGCCTGCGCAATCCGCGCAGGCTGACCTGGGTCGAAACTTTTTGCTATTGGTCAATTTTCTGCATGTCAAAGGACCATTCTACCTCATGAATCAGTCCGATGTTAGAAAAATGGATTTTATGGATGAAGAACTATACGATGACTTGCTTGGCTTCATGCATCACGGAGATGCACTTAACCCCATTTTGCTAGAGCATGGCTTATATACATTTTGCGGAGATTGCAGAACCAGAATTTCACATCCTGAGAAAAAGTCGCCCTCGTGTAAAATGCACCCATAAGCATTGACCTTTGAAAGGGGGATACCCTAACAATTAATTAATTAAGTAATTAAGTGACTCAAATATATTATTAATCAATTAATTAATTCATTAATTAATTACCAGTAGAAAAAGGATTCGACCCAGGTTCGATACTTATTGAAAATGCATTAAAACACTTTCCCAAAGAGTATGGTCAAAGTCAAATCCTTTATTTGGCAAAAAAAATTGTTTATAATTTTTCATTGCTTTGTGCAAAGGCAGAACTTATGGATGTGGTATAATATCAATTCCGAGAAAAGTATAATGAACAGGTGAAAAAGAGAAGATAATTGTATTAGTACAAATTATATGTTAAAAAATGATCTTTTCGATATGAGGTCTGGCGGAGATTAAAAGCAATATAAACAGATTTAGTCAGTTTGTTAAGCAGTACCGTCGATGTACTGGTAATATTTCTGATCTCAGTTTTCGATAAAATGTACAAACTAAAACTGATACTCGTCCTAAATGACATTCATTTTATACATACTTTTTCGTTATGTGGAATACTATATAACGACGTCCAACCTCTATAGACAAGTTGTTATCGGAGCATCTCAATTTACATAATGCCTGGCTGTGCATTGAATTAGAAATACAGGCTGACTATTGTTCAAATAAGAAATTCTTTTTAAAAAGTAAATAAGAAAAAAAGAGCATAACTCATAAATATATACTTCAAAGCTACTTACCACAGAATGGAAAATGAATATTTAATCTGTCTTTCTTTCAACTTCTTTTTCCACAAAGTTCGGTCTTTTAAAAGTTTCACAATTTTTTCAAACTCATCGCTTGTTTTTGAGGTATTTGTCTTCAATTCTTTTGGAACAAACAATTCCAAAAAGCATGGAACAAAAGTTATTTTGTTGTAGGATGGAATAAACGCTTTACAGGAATAAAATTCCAAAGAGTTCAAACAGAAAATAAAGATTAAGGTAAGTTGTCCATGATGGTACAGAAAGAATCGGTTCATCTTTGTTTTCACCTGGAAATGAAATAAATAAATAGATAAATAAAATACAAAATAAATCAATACAAAATAAATAAATAGAAAAATGCTAGATAAATAGATGGAAAAATTAATGAAAAAATAAATAGAAAAAAATAAACAGAAAAATAAATAAATGAAAAAAAAAATGAATAGATAAGTAAATAAATAAATAAGATATTATCATGAATCAAATAAATAATGAAACTAACGTATATCAAGTTTTCTTTGACGTTTATATTCTGGTACATTCCCTAATTGATCAAACTGTTTCATTCAAAACAACAAATTAAATGTACGCTTTTTTTTTTTTCCTACTTTGAGTGAAAGCTTTTGTGAGCCGGAATAATTTATTTGGTCTTGATCTTCGAAGTAAAGGAATTAAAAAATGTTAAGAAAGGCATTAATAAATATTATTTTTACCAATTTGTAACCTAGATGGCGGTATCCATTTACCGAGTTTCAAATGGAAAGGCAGTGTTTAATAAATATTGTAAAACTTGAAGTCTTAAAGGTCGTTAAATGCCATTCAAAAAACCGCCTACGTTTTATGCCACGTGGTGCAATTGTACAGGTTGCTGATCGCTGATCCAATGGACCATTTTTCCCATTACGAAAACCTACGGCGCATGCATGGGACACGTGAGGAAATCTTATAGGTTATTGCACTTGTATGGTAATATATTGTGTTGAACGAATTCTTGCAGTAGAGTTCCCCGAGCTTGCTCATACATGTTTGGCTGACTGGTACCTTAGGTCATGCATATTTCGATCCGATGTCGGTCAAGTGGGAAATTCTTCGTCAGGGAAATATACATGTACGTATCCCCAAACCTATAACTGGCAAAAACAGAACAGACAGCCCATTGTATTAGGAAACAAACCCGCTCAAGCAAAAAAAGAAAAATAATTAAACAATATGGTTTTAAGTTTATTTCCAAGGAAGTTAAATACCTACTTTTTAACTGCGTAAGTACATTGCATTGACAGTTATTCGCCCTACACTTCCGGTAGTTCAAAGAAACAATAGCCTGGCTTAACCTTTTACCAATCAATCACATTTTTTCACGACACTGTCGAGAAGGGATTCGAAAACATCGTGGGAAAGGGTAAAAACCCCATTCAAGTAGACACACAAACATAAACATAATAGTTTAAAAATGAATTCCACCAATGGCGTCATAGATCTACTTTTCACTGCGTCAGTAAATAGTATCAACAGTAATTTGATCTGAATTTCCGGTAGATCAAAGAAAAAGTAGTCCGCTGAAGCCTGGCTTAATCCTTTGCCAATTGATCCCTTGTTCGCCACCCTGAAGGAGAAGGCCTTATGAAAACATTGTGGGAAAAGGAGGAAATGCTGGGAACCAGCATTTTTTCCTTTTCCCACAATGTTTTCTAGTTTTTCAGAGACAAGTTTCACAACTTAAGCGACATTTAATATTTCGTCTGCAAATTTTCTGATATGGACGTGACCAAAAATTGTGTTGTCATGAAAAGGTACAAATGGTCATTAACTTACTAAATCTACTTCAGTTTGATGAATAGGTAAAGCCCTGTCAGCGAATCGATCGGCAGTAAATCCCATGTTTTGTTCGTCAACCCTTTACCAGACGACAAAATTTTAGCCTTCTCCAAATTGAAAGCATTCGCAGACGACAATTTCAATGTTGCTCGAATGGTGCAATTTTTCTATAATGGGGTACAAAACAATGTGAGAAAAAGAGAAAATGCTGGCTACCAGCATTTTCTCCTTTTCCCACAATGTTTTCAAAAGGCTTCTTTCCCAGAGTCGTTAAAAGTAGGCATTGTGTGGTAAAGGGTTAACCCTTAAAGTAACAATAAAGGCTAAATGTAAACAAAGCGGGTGTTTAAATGCATTTGAATTTATATCATACCATTTAAAAGGATGGAAATTATTGTAAAGATGACAATCTCTAATTGTACAGTCAGTCCAAGTGTTAGTTGCTGACAGAGAAATTAATTTCAAAACTAGGTTAAAACCTGCCAGGTAGCTGTGTCTTTTGTCTACTTTTTGACTTATTTTAAAATTCTTTTTTTCTGCCAGCGACTAACATATGGCCCGACCACACGATAACAGACTGTCATCTCCACAATATTTTCCATACTTTTAAATGATATGATTTAAATTTAAATGTATTATGACACCTACTTTGATATTTTGGCCTTTACTGGACCTTTAACATGCTGAATAAGTGACATGAGTATTTTAAGCTGATAGTAATCAAAGCGTTGAGAACCCTGAAGTGGTATTTGTCAAGGAAGCCATTGTGTGGAATTGATAATTTAAAAGAAAAAGAAAAAATATTATTCAAATATTGGCTTAAAAGTCAACCTACTAAGCAAATGAATACCTTTTTGAGTTGAAGGGAGAGTACTCATGACAAAGTTAGGATTATTTGTGTATTGGTGGTCTCCCTTCGATCATTATGAGTCAGGAGTAACGTCCCTTGACAGTAGGATGCATGATGGATAGAGAGAGAAACCATGTGAATATATCGAATAAAATTAAGTTTGTACCTGAAAACTATGATTTTGAAATATCTTTGGCTGTTAACATCTAATTCTCAACATTACAATCAATTATTTTCAATCTATAAATATTGATGCCCAGTCAAATGGAGTAGCGCGCAATCACTGGATGAACAAGCCACGGGACGAACTGGTTTTTGAACGAAAAAGCCCAGGACCAAGTGATCAGTAGACAAATTTTGTATCATTGCGCCAATAGAAGGCTATGAGTGAGTGAAGCTATTTTCAATCAAAAATTAGTATTTCCACGATCGATGGCCTCACCTAGTGTATTTTAACATGCCATTTCCAGTTACATATCTGAGTGCTACCGAAAAACTCATTTGCCTGAGAAAAATTGAGTTTAATTGGGTTTATTTCCTTCGGCTTTGCACAAAATACGATACATGGTCTTCAAAATTCAATATTGAACTCATAGTGGTATTGTCTTCGACAAATACCACAAAAACCAAAATGTTACTATTTCAAAGTCTTTTTTTTTTTTGTTGGGGGGAGGGAAGGAGGAATATCTCCTCTCCGGACAGTGTGGTCCAAGATCAGACTGCACGTTCTGTGCTGTTTGATCGTGGTCTACACTGTTTTCAAAAGGTCTTTGAGTCGCGCTTAGCAGCTAAAGGGTTGACAGGAACTTTATCTGATATTGAGTAAAGTGTAGATCAAGATCAGAATTCACATGAGTAGTCTGATCTTGAGTATAGCTTTTCTGATATAAATTAGATATTCTGCCAAAAAACCCATCCCTTCATGTTTTTTTGTCTTTAATTTTCTTTCTTTCTTTCTTTCTTTCTTTCTTTCTTTCTTTCTTTCTTTCTTTCCTTATCGCTAAAAGATAACATATTTTTTGGCATGTATTCTATACCACAAAATCACGCCTTTTAGCGCCCCTGAGGTAGAAGGCTTTTGAAATCATTGTGGGAAAAGGAGAAAATGCTGGTAACCAGTATTTTCTCCTTTTATCACAATGTTTTCCACTCTACCCTTTCAAAGACAAATTTCGCCATTTCGGCCACTTTTGGTTTGTCGTCTGCAAATACTTTCAATTTGGACCAGTCTAAATAAAATTTTTCGTTTGGTAATGAGTTCAGATGCTTTTTGTGGCATTTGTCGAAGACAATGCCACTATGAGATCAATAATAAATGTTCAATATTGAATTTTGAAGACCATGTATGGTATTTTGTCCAAAACCGAAGGAAGTAAACTCAATTTTTCAAGACAAATGAGTTTTTCAATAGCACTCAGGTATATAATTGGAAATGGCGTATTGAAATAAACTGCAAAAGGCTATCGATCGTGGAAATACTTCTTTTTGAGTAAAAATAGCTTCACCTCTTCATAGCCTTCTATTGGCGCAATGATATGCACAAAATTTGTCTTCTGACCGCTTTGCTTCCGGGGTTGTTCGTTCCAAAACCAGCTCGTCCCTGGGCTTGTTCGTCCCATGATTGCACGCTACTCATTTGATTGTGCATGAATATTTACAGGAAGAAAACTTTATTGTAATGTTGGGAATTAGGTCCTGACGGCCAAAGATATCTCAAAATCATAGTATTCAGGTATAAACTTAATTGAATTCAATATATTTACATGGCTTCTCTCTCTACCCATCGTGCTTCCTTCCGTCAAGGGACGTTACTCCTGACTCCTCTTCAGAGATCAAAGGGAGACCACCAATACACAAATAACGCAAACTTAGGCACCAGTAATCTCCCTTTAACCAAAGAGACGTATTAATTTGCTTAGGAGGTTGATTTTCAAGTTAATATTTAAATAATATTTCTTTTTTTTTAGCTCACCTGAGCACGAAGTGCTAAGGTGAGGTATTGTGATCTGTCATTGTCCGGCGTCCATCTGTCCGTCTGTCCACAATTCCTTTAAACATCTCCTCCTCCTAAACCGCTGGGCCAATCTTGGTGAAATTTGGCAGGGGTGTTCCTTGGGTGAAGCTCTACCAGAGTTGTTCAAGAGATTGAATTCCACCCTTAACTCTGGTTGCTATAGCAACAGAAACGAAAAAAATAGCAAAATCTTTGAAAATCTTCTCTGACATTAGATTTGATATTTGGTATGTAGCATCTCCTAGTGGACCTCTACCAAGTTTGTTCATATGATGCCCCTGGGGTTAAAACTGGCCCCGCCCCGGGGGTCACAAGTTCGAACATAGGAACAAAGAAAGAAAACTTTAAAATTCTTCTTCTCTGAAACTGGAAGGCATGGAGCTGTGATATTTGGCATCTAGCATCCCCTAGTGGACCTCTACCAATTTTGTTCATATGATGTCCCTGGGATCAAAACTGGCCCCGCCCCAGGGGTCACAATTTCGAACATAGGAACAAAGAAGGAAAACTTTAAAATTCTTCTTCCCTAAAACTGGAAGGTGTGGAGCTTTGATATTTGGTATGTAGCAATTCCTAGTGGACCTCTACCAAGTTTGTTCAATGATGCCGCTGGGGTCAAAACTGGCCCTGCCCCGGGGGTCACAAGTTCGAACAAAGGAACAAAGAAGGAAAACTTTAAAATTCTTCTTTTCTAAAACTGGAAAGCATAGAGCTTTGTTATTTGGTATGTAGTGAACCTGTTCTAAGTTTGTTAGCCCACCTGAGCACAACGTGTTCAGTCAGTTCAAAATTGGGTCACCTGGGGTCATAAACTAGGTCTCAAGGTTAAATTAAACTAATACTTTGTGGGCACTCTAGAGGCCATATTTTTTGCTCAATTGACTTGAAAATTGGTCAGAATGTTTGTCTTGATGAAACATTGGGTGAGTTTGGAATAGGGTCACCTGGGGTCATGAACTAGGTCACTTGGTCAAATTTAAGAAATACCTTGTGGGAACTCTGGAGGCCACATTTATTGCTGAATTAACTTGAAAACTGTTCAGAATGTTTGTCTTGATAAATGTTTTGACGAGTTCTAAATTGGGTCACATCGGGTGATAAATTAGGTCACTAGGTCAACTTCAGGAAATTCCTTGTGGACGCTCCAGAGGCCACATTTTAAGCTCAATTGACCAGACAATTGGTCAGAAATTGAATTACGCACGTGGAGTGAATTTCGCCTATTGACTCAGGTGAGCGATCCAGGGCCATCATGGCCCTCCTGTTTTCAAATTATTAATTCTACACAGTGGCTTCCTTGACAAATGCTACATCAGCGTTCTCAACGCTTTGATTATTTTATGATACCCAATCATGACAACCTCACGCGAATTAGCTGACAGCGTATATCAAGATGAGACTCATTTGTCTTTAAAGTCTAATCTTGGATCTACACTGTGTACATCTGACAAAAATCAGGTGGGTTTTTTTTTCTGTTTTTACTTCTTTTCGCGCCAAATATATAAACTCGACCTGTTTCGACGGCTAAAAATACAATCCACTGAAACTCAATAACAGTTTTGTTATTTAAGCTTGACTTGATATTAGTTTATCTTTTAGACTTGACTAACATAGCGGACGGTATAGATCAAGATCAGACTGCACGTTCTGTGCAGTCTGATCTTGATCTAAACCGTTCGCAAAAGCACCTGTTTTCGCCTTTGGCACTGAAATAAGGTTAATATTGAACCGTCCACACATTTACTTGTAGTTCCAGGAGCTCAGGATTAATCCGATAAAGGTTCTGTGGGGGCGAACAGATCTAGGAAAGAACCTACTTGACACTATTTGACCCTTAACCCTTAGGCTGCTAAGCGCGATACGATGGGCTCATACAGACAGTGTAGATCAAGATCAGACTGCACAAAACGTGCAGTCTGATCTTTGATCTACACCTTCCGATACGGTAATTTTTTTTTTCGTCGAAATCGACTTTGAAATTGCAATAGATCGGTTTTTATTATTGAGTGGAAATTTTCGTTTCATTTAATTAGGATTAAAATGTCAATAACGACTGTCTAGTCTTAGCGTGGACAGTGTAGATCAAAATCAGATTGCACAGAACGTGTGACTATGGTACGAACTAGGGTACGAAGTGATAAAATTATGTTACGAAATTATGGTGGCATATTTCTGCCACGAGATACGAGATAGCTATCATGATAATTTTAGAAAACTATCGCAATAAATTAAAGTTTCCTGGAAATTTTGTCGAGATAGTGAAAAGTTTCCTGAAAAAAAGATCACGATAAACTTAATATTTTAACGCAAAATTTCTCAATCGTGCACGAAGCTGACATAGTTTTGTAAAATTATCATGATAGCTATCTCGTATCTCGTGGCAGAAATATGCCACCATACGAAAGCAAACAAAAATCATGATAACAGTAAGAATTATCGCGATATTTTTATCGTGAAAAAATTTATCATCTAGATAATATTTCCAGGAAACTTTGTTTAATCACGATAGTTCTCTTAAATTATCGAAATAGCTATCTCGTATCTCGCAGCAGAAATATGCCACCATACGAAATGGTATAAATTATTGTACGGAATGGTAAAAATATGGTACGAAGTGACTGATACGAAATGGTTTTGGTACGAAACGTCCATAATTCTTTTTGACGAAACCATGACCTTGACATTTCTACACTTTGTCAGTTAAGGTGCTATCTTTTTTAGATCTATACAATATACGTTTAATTCTGAAGAGGACAGTTCACTTTTAGACTCCAAAATTGACAGTATTTACAAATGACGAATAAAACTTGACTCCAAAAAACGGGGCATGTCTTTGGACGGGTAGAAAACACTGAGGGAAGAGGGAAAAATGCTGGTTTAAAGTATTTTCTTCTTTTCCCAGAATATTTACTAAAAGCCTACCTCTCCACAGGGTCGTAAAAACAAGGCATTGTGTGGTAAAGAGTTAACTGACTCTCCGCTCCAAGGGTGAAGCCTTTAGAATTCTTGATAAATGAAAGACATTTAAGTCCACAAGAATGACGCAAATATTGTAACTTTCAAGGCACACTAGCTGCCGAAAGTTAATGATTCGGGAGTCAGATTGCAGACAAAATTATTTGATACCATTTAAAATTGTGAATATATTTATGAGTCTTACAGTACAAAGTCAAAGTTTCAGTCGCTGGGGAAAAATGGATAGTAAGAATAGAATGAAGGTCTACGGCCCCTAACTCTCATATTAAAAGACGGAAGCTGCCGAGATTGGCCGAAAAGCCTATAAGAAAACGTCGTTGTAACACGATATTTATCGATGAGTTAGGGGTCGTAATCCTTAAACTTGCCAACTTTAACTGGAACTTTGACAAACTGTAGGCCTAGGCCTGCTGTAACACACTGTCAGACTCATAATAATATTCAAACCTTTCACAGAATGAATTGAATTTGCTTGCATTTTGACCATGAATTTGTTTAATTTTGGCCTCTAGTATACCTTTAAAATATAATTATTGACAGGTCAAGGTTTACAAAGTAGGCTTCTGGAAAGTTAAGAACAAAGATCATGCCAGAAAAATTGAATGAAAATGCACGAAAGCAATATAAAGGAGACATGCTCTCTGAAAAGGCGCCTGTGCAGTTCGTGCCGGCTGATCTGGGTCGAAACTTTTTGCTATTGATCAATTTTCTGCATGTCCAAAGACCAGTCTACCGCATTATCCAGTCGGTTGTTAAACAAAATGGTTTTTCTAGATACATATTATATGATGACTTACTTGGTATTACATGTATGCATTACAGAGATGCATTTAAAGCTCCTTTAGCCAGAGTGCAGTTCAAATGTAAATGCACATACGTGAATGAACTTGCGTTTATTTATCGTCGCCACCGGTTGCCCATATGGGCGACGCCCCCTGAAGGCTGTTAGTATTGTTACGGGGGATAGTGCAGATACAGTACGAAACCCATCTTAAGTTACGCCTGGTTCTTTTACGTGCTCGGTGTATAGCACCGTCACACGGGACCTCTGTTTAACGTCTCATCCGAAATTAGTAATTTTAGATGGCCAGCCGTGGGGATCGAACCCACACCCTCAAGTGACTCGAAACATCACGTTCACGAGTCCTGCGCTCTACCTATTGAGCTATGCGGGCTGGTCTATGCACATACGTTGAATTGATTGAATTTCCATTTATTTATCGTCGCCACCGGTTTCCCATATGGGCGACGCCCCCTGAAGGCTGTTAGTATTGTTACGGGGGATAATGCAGATACAGTACGAAACCCATCTTAAGTTACGCCTGATTCTTTTACGTGCTCGGTGTATAGCACCGTCACACGGGACCTCGGTTTAACGTCTCATCCGAAAGACTATTAGTAATTTTAGATGGCCAGCCGTGGGGATCGAACCCACACCCTCAAGTGACTCGAAACATCACGTTCACGAGTCCTACGTTCTACCTATTGAGCTATGCGGGCTGGTCTATGCACATACGTGGCCTGGACCTTTCTTTTTATATGTTGACCTTTACTCTATAATAGTGTGACGTCATTTTTTTAATCCCTCGCGAACGGTTACTTTTTAGTTTTAAAAAGATTTTTTTTTTCCCTAAATTACTTAAATTTAGTCTTAACCCTTTACTACGCAATTCTGGGATTTAACGGTCCTTATAAAGAAAGGTTTTGGAAATATTGTGGGAAAAGGAGAAAATGCTGGTAACCAGCATTTTCTCCTTTTCCCACAATATTTCCTACCTTTTCACAGCCAAAGAGCATAATTCTTACCACATCTGAATTGTCGTCTGCAAATGCATTCAATTTGAACGACTCCAAATTTCTGTCATTTGGTTAACAGTTTAAAGAACTTTCTGAAAGCAAGGGATGAGAAAGTTGTATATTTTCTTCTCTATTTTAACAGATATTCAACGACGTTTCTAATATATATAAAAAATATGACACTTTTCATTTCGTTTGCAACACCCCTCCTAACTTCATTTGACCTACTTAACGTATAACTGACTTCGGGTCAAAAGCAAAAAGATCTAAATATAGGCCGAAATGGAAATAGATTACTTTTGATTGACATTTCATGAATAAATCCCAGAAATATTTGACAGCTAAAGTACGGACATTCCGAATCGAATGTAATTTAAATCAGGCTCTGTGAAAAGGGGACTTAAAACTTCTGCAAAAAGTATCGACTCAGGTCAGCCTGCGCAGTCCACGCAGGCTGACCTAGGTCGAAATTTTTTTGCTATTGGTAAATTTTCTGCATGGTAAAGGACCATGCAGTTCACCTCATGACCCAGTTGATTGTTATACAAACTGGATTTTAGGTATCCATAATTATGCGATGAATTGCTTGGTATAATGCATCTCAGATATGTATTGAACTCCCTTTCGCAAAAGCATGGCCCAATTATATCCGATACAAGTGAATAGCCTTTTGTATACTCGAGCGACAAGAAATCGTATTGTATTAGACCAGCCAAGCACAAGCGCTCATTTAGTGACAGATTTTGCCATCTAAATAATGTAACATTACAGTGTATAGATGAAGAAATTTGTCACAAAACGAACGCCTTTGCAGTAATGCCCCTGTTGTGTGTAAAAGCGGTCAACGGCAAAGTAATTCGACAAACATCGGATAATCTGTTGATCACATTCCTCTGCCAAACTACGATGAATGATATGCACCTACACGATGCATTTCTTCGCCAGATATAGAACGCTTTCATACGTTCTTAAAATTCTAGGGCTCCACTAAAAAATAAATACATGCGTCATAATTTTCTATCGAAATCTTTCTAAATACATTTCCACTGATCAACAGTTTGTACATTCAATTTTTAGCCTGATTTATAAATTCCGGTGGCAGTTTTCACCGACAGTGTATTTACAATGTGAATAATGTATCGTCATTGTGGTGGTTGTAGACATTTCTAATCGTTTTTCACGCGCGCCACCATGTTTTAGACCATGTGACTGACAGCATTTCACAATAAAAACCTTTTTGACACGGAAGAGATTATATGTCGTTACGGAATCGGCCGAGTTGTGACGAGTAAGGCAAGGTTTCTAACATCGGAACAGAACATTTCATGGCAGTAGTGTATAGTGTAGCCCGTGACTCCTGATACTAATTTGTGCGGATACAATACGGTGTAGTTGTAAAAAAGAGGTATCTTCGCTGGCAAGTTAGCGCGTTTTGCTCGAGAGCGCTTCGACAGACGTGACAGTTTGACGGGACGTTATTAGCGTAAATGGTTTTTGAATACGTGTATTCGCGTACGGCTTTAGTTCTAAAATTTGATACCAAAATCAACGCGTCTACAAGAGTTTCTTAATTAAAGAGAGAAAATTTGGTTGTCTCTATTATGGGTTATTTGTGCTTTAATTGTGCCTCTAGGTTCTCTACGAAAGAACAACTCGCTAATCACAAATGCGACGATGAAATAAGAAAAAGGTGAGTTTATATTTCACAAGATTTTATTTAGATATTTTACTTGAACCCCCCCCCTTTCCCCTCTCCTTTCTTTCCTTTTGTATTTTGAGTTATCATAGAATCATTTAAAATAATTCAAACGAAATAAAATAGTTTTGAAAATTTATTACAAAAGACTAGCACTTTTCTTTTCTTTTTTCTCGAAACCATCACGTTTGCGAGTGAACATGCGTTCATCCATTTAAGTAAATAAACGAACATTTCATTTTATTATAGGGAAAGATCGAAGACCGCGGATGATCGCCTCTGCCAGACTTGCAGAAAAACATTTGCCACCCCGTTCAGCTTGAGACGTCACGGCGATAAGTGCAAGACCACGAAGGAAACGGAACGAACATCGTGCAAATTTTGTTTTAAACACTTTTCGAACTACAGAAACAGACACAGGCATGAGAAGAAGTGCAAACCGGCTCCAGCAAAACATACGAACCCTTCTTCACCAACACCTGCTTCTTCGTGTCAACCCGAGAAAATTCCCGAAAAGTGTTTGAAGTGCAGAAAGTGCGACTTTAAGTGTGGTAGCGCCTCAGAATTATACTCACACAGGGCGTTGAACCATTCTCAAGCGGATTCCTCGTCATTTCAAAATCAACCCTGGGGTGATGGTGAGATAGCCTCGTGGGAAAATGAAGACGGCACGGTTGACACTCAATTCAGATTAACTTACGACCAGCATAGACATTTAATTTTGAAAAGAAAAGTGCCTGAATATAGCGCAGTTAGTAGATACAACTTTCCTATCACTAACGATATGTCAATGGATGATTTTGAGGAACAAATAGAAGAAATTTACAACGGTAATTCGAATGCATTTAAAATAAATCTATCTTTCGGTATCATCCTGAGACACGTTGAAACAGGTCAATGTCGCTATTTCGCGCCTTATTCAAACGATAATGTATTCGAATTACCGTTGTTAATATCATGTAGGTCCGACATCGATAGATTCATGCATAGATTATCCAAGATTGATATTTTGAATTATATGCTACGCCAAAGACCTAACACCAGTTGGAAGCCGATCATGGTTTGCAATGTTGTGTATACACTATTTAGAACATCCTTTGCTTTAGGACACAGCAAAACGCTTCCAAATTACGTGAAAAAACGGAAATCCATCATATCGCTAGACTGTGATCCTTCCACTGGCAAACCGTTCGATGATGATTTATGCATGTTTAGATGTCTGTCCTACCACGAAGTCAAAAATGTGCGCGGAATAGAGAAACTTACTAAAGCTTACTACACACTCTGGTTGTTATTTGCCGATGAACATAAAATTCGAAATTCAGAAATAAGCATCGCAAATATACCGCATGTAGAAAAATGTTTTCAGACAAACATAAATATTTTCTCCCTTAATAAAGATAAGACATGCGACGGGGTGTATAAATCTATGGGAAAATTTCAAGACAAAACTGTGTATTTGAATTTGTACGAGAACCATTTAAGCTATATTGCAAATTTTGCAACATACGCCTCCAAATATCGCTGCAGCTTGTGCGATCGGATGTTCCCGTCGGGTCACCGTCTTAATAGGCACGCGAAAACTTGCGAGAACAAAACAAAACTAAGGTTTCCCGGGGGTTACTACAATCATTCAAAAACAATATTTGACCAGCTAGAAGAGTGGAATATTTTCGTAGCGCCTGAAAAAAGGTTTTATCCGTGGTTTGCAGTTTTTGACCTGGAAGCCGTTCTTGTTCCGGAAGAACCGAGGGCTGATTCCAAGAAAAAACTTCTAAACTCTCATAAAGCTATCTGCGTTTGCATTTGTAGTAACGTGCCGGGGTTTGAAAAGGAACATTTTATTTTAAATGAGGATAAGAGCGATCTAATTGAGGCAATGTGCGAGTATTTAACTCGAATATCAATTGAGTGTCAAAATTAGCTAAAAATCGATGGAAGGGTGTTTTTCAAGCGATAACCAAATTAGAAAAAAAATGGTGCTCGGAAATAGGTAACGATGAAGCATGCGATTTCGACTCGCCACCAAGTGATGACGTCATAATGGAGAGCAACGTTGAAATTAACGTATGCGAGGCTAGAGAAAGCGGTGATTATGAACCACCGTCAGCCGAATTTTTAGAAAAAATGTCTCAAGAAAATGTCTGGTACAGATTCATGCGAGACTTAACTGTAGACAATACATCGCACGTAACATACAATAATTGGGGCGAAACTAGCGACAACAGCTCACTGAGTGAAACTTCTTCAGATGATAGGAGCTCTATTAGCGATAGTGAGGACGAAATTAATTATTCAAAAACTCTTCAAAGTAATTCTCGAAAACGACATTGGTTTGACAGTGACGATGACGAAACAGACGACAATCTGTCGCAACAAAATAAAAAAATGCGTTGTCATAGTAATCACGACGACGACGATGATGATGACGATGACACCAAGGACGACTTTGAGTCCATCGATACAAATCCGCATATCGCTGAATTAATGAAGAAAAAAATATAGAGAATGAAGCAAGTTTTCGAATCATACTGCGAACAACTTCCTGTGCTTGGTTTCAATTCTGGGAAATACGATGTCAATTTGATAAAAAGCGAGTTAGCTTTGCATTTAGGGTTGCATAACAGTACAGCACGCAAATTTATTATTAAAAAGAATAACAATTACACGTGCCTCTCCAATTCTGCTCTAAAATTTCTTGATATGTGCAATTATTTACCGCCAGGGACAAGCTACGACTCTTTCCTAGTTTCTTTCAACGTTTCTATCAGAAAGTCCTTCTTTCCGTATGAGTATCTTACGAATGCTTCAAAACTGGACGAAACGCGTCTCCCACCTCCTGAGTGTTTCTACTCAAGTTTGAAAAACTGTAATACCTTAGAAAATAAAACTTTCTTACGATATTCTAGATTAATCGAAAATGAAAATAAGTCAAGCGATGAAGCTTTGAAAATATTAAAACTAGAAACTACGCCTTCTTCCAGTAAAAGAGAAAATTACGCAAAACTTCAAACCATTTGGAAAGAGAAGAACATGAATACTCTGCGAGATTTTCTGCAATATTACGCCGAACTCGACGTCGGTCCTATGGTTCTAGGCGTAAAAAATTATCAAGAATTTTTCTTTGAAAGACGATTAGACGTGTTCAAAGATTATATTTCGGTCCCTGGTTTGGCTAGAAAAATGTTGTATGATTGTGGGTTAAAAAGTGGGGCTTCTTTCAGTTTATTTGATAAATATGACGCCGATTTGTACGAAACATTTATGAGTAATATGACCGGTGGACCATCAATTATATTTACACGTAGACACAAAGTTGGGGAAACGTTAATCAGAGGTCAATAGAACAGACCCTGTCAGTCTATTTTCGGTTATGACGCTAATAGTTTATACCTGTATGCAATTTGTCAAGAAATGCCGACGGGTAGGTATATTAGACGAAAGTCCGCCGACGCTTTCCGCCCTGAAAATCATGTGAAACGATATTACGCAATGTATGACTGGATGAATTGGCTTAGTTATAAAACCGATAAACGTATCAAGCATAAAATGAACCACGGGCAAGAATTTAGAATTGGTCCCTACTACGTAGATGGAAAATCCGACCAGAACGAAATTTACGAATTTATGGGGTGTTTTTTTCACGGTCACACCTGTCAAATATCAAAGGACGATCAAAGGGAAACTAAGTATGAAAATACAATGAAAAGATTAGAATTTTTAAAACAGCAAGGATTTAAAGTTATCACAATATGGGAATGTGAATATAGACAACAGCTCAGAGAAAATGAAGAAATGAGAGCATTTGTGCGAAATGGTTTACCGCAATTTTACAGAAAACACCCTTCCTCGGTTACGCACGAAAACATAATGGATGGCGTAATGAATAATGATTTGTTTGGTTTTGTCGAGGTTGATATTGAGGTTCCAGACTCATGGCAGGACGTAAATTACAAACCGAATACTGATTTAAGTCCGTATGAATATTTTAGCGAAATGTGCCCGCTTTTCCTCACAACGGAGATTCCATTTAGTTGCATCGGGAAACACATGCAAGATCATGCAAAAGCTTTTAATTTGTCTGAAAAGCCCAGAAAACTTTTGGTTGGTGGTTTGCGCGCGAAAAAAATGCTTATTATGACTCCTCTGTTAAACTGGTATGTGTCTCATGGCATGCGCGTTACAAAAGTCCACCAAGTAATAGAATATTCAAGACAAGCCTGCTTTGAAGAATTCGGGAAGCGAGTATCTGACGCGCGAAGAGACAGGGACGCTGATTTAACCAAGCAGGTGATTGCGCTTCTCTTTAAATTGGTAGGAAATTCTTCGTTTGGAGGAACAATTATGAATAAAGAAAAGCAGAGAAGACATAAATATGTAAAAGGATTCAAGAAAGCTTCCCTGGAAGTAAATAATCCTAGGTTCTCTAATATGATTGAATTTGAAAACGATATTTTCGAGATGGAATTTAAAAAAAGGTAGAATAGTAATTGACACCCCGATCGTGTTAGGAATTGCAATTCTTAATTACGGTTAATTTTACTTTTTCCACAATGTTTTTTCTTAAGATGTCCGCTGCAGAGCACGGTAAAACGGGGTTAATTGGAAAAGATTAGCGAAAAAATACTTTTCCTTTGTTGATGAAATAAAAGAATGAATACTTTATTGACGATGATGTACGAAAATAGCATAACTTCTCTTTAATTAAACGGAAGCTATGCCCTTATCATAATGTCATCGAAACTGGTAAAGCAAACACAACTAAGTACTTAAAATATATGTTTATCTAATAATTATTCTAACATGAATAAAAGTAAGAATCCTTAGTTAAATCAACCGGAAATATGAATACGAGTATATAATGATTAACCATTTCCTTTATAATTATGTCTGTTTATGTAAAACTCTATCTTCTATGAATCCGATTAAATTCTTCGAGGTTAATAATAATAATAATAATCTATAATACAATATCTACAGCATCAACCCTCGCAAAGCAACCAGAATAGATTCGAATTAAACACTTTCTATAGAATTTGTCTGATCCAGATCTAGTCTGTTTGCCAAAAAGGCGTAAAAAGTAGTAAACGCATGAAGGAAAGGGTAAACAATCCTGAATTATTTACAATTCATCAGACACAAGTTTACAGGTTACTAGTATATCGTTTTCTATATCGTCTAGTGTCTCTAACTGCAGAATTCTTTCCATTTTCTCCTCGTCAGTTGGCACTTTCATTGGGTAAACAATCGATGTCACCAATCCCTTAATGCTGGGAAGTTTGTCAACAGTTAGCTGTGCGATTCTCATCACGTCCTCCTCGTTTATTAAGGGCGCGGCAGTCTCCCATAGATCGTTCACAACCTGCTTCCACTCTCGTAGGCAGCCACCTATGTCCACGTGTTCGACCTGCGACCCTTTTTCTGTATCGCACCCATAACAAGTCTGCTCGGACCTTAATTCTTTGATAATTTTTTCTAACACAACGAGCTCTGCCGAAAAAAGTACCTCCCTGGTTATTTCAGTGTTTTTCCTTATTAATTGAAAGCATTCTTCTAATTTCGGTAAGAGTTGTTTACTTTCATCAATAGTTAACCTAACACCTTGTTTGGTATAAATGTATGGGAGTTGAGGGTCCTCCCGCTTTAGGCACTTTCTAATATCAATGTTCAAATATCCCTTTCGATACGTATTTTCTTTCACAAACAAAACCGCTTTTGGTTCATTTTCATTAGGGAAATTCACCAGTTCCATGGGTATATTAATCGGTTTGCTGGTTATCTTATAGGTATACCTCCTCGCGAGGGAGAATGCCAACGGAAGTTGTTCTATAAGAGATTCTGCTTCGTTTTCAGAGAGACCAATACACTTCTTTTCACGCGTTTGCCCCGATGTCTTTGATAAAATTATATTAAATTCATTGAAAACGACATCAAATTCTACTTTGAGACAGAAGTTTTCATTCACATTAATTGAGAGAAAATCCAAGTCTTTTGAAAGTTCCATGTTTTCGTCCAGTTTGATCATTTGCGAATTTACCATATTGTTGTAGTTTATGGTCTCCATCTGAAAAAAAAGTTTTATTTCTTATTATTCTAGAAATTAAGCTAATCCAAAGTCGCTTGCGCAGACTGTTTCTTAGCAAAAGAAGCAGACCGATACGTAAAGGTGATAGTATATCAATTATTTCAATACTTGTTTTGAACGCGCTGTATCTAATAATATTTGTTATACACCAATCTTCTAACTTAAGACAACGTCTTGTATAATTACGTTGACACACGAGTTCTCTTGTGATAAAAGAAAGATAGAAAACTCTCGAAAGATCTTCATCGATCAAATACTCCACTATATTATCATCCAAATATTTTAACACCGTTGTTGGTAGACGAATTAAAACATCTCGAACTAAGTATTCATCTACGCGATCTTCTTTCAGCAAAGATTTCAAAAGTTTCTAAGAGCATAGAGTCTTCAAACTAACTGGTTGGTATTTCATTGTCTGAAAAAAGATGTATTATTTGTATCATTTACTAATTTATACTCGCAATAGCATTTTTTTTTTTTTTTTTTTTGATGTATATGAGAAAGTAGTCTGAAGTTTGGAAAGAAACTAATGTGAAGAAGAAAAAAAACGTACGCTTGCAATTTACAAAGTGATATGACATTAAAGAGGCTCTCGTCCAAATTACGAACAAAATATTTTGGTTTTTCATTTGCAGTTTCTAACTTAACTTGCTATAGAGGTAAAAGATTAGAAGAATGGCTTGAATTGTTGACGAAATACTAAAGCGTCTAGTAACGCTTTTTTTTTTTTTTCCCCTTACCTTTACAATACTGCAAAATGCCGAGAATTCCCCCAAATCATGGATTATTAAAGCTGTCAAACTGCTTCGGAGCCAATTATCTACAAAACAAATGATGATATCCCTACATGACTGTCACGATCGAAAGTTAACGTCGCTGAAGTTGAGCAATGATATTTCTGACAAATGATAATGTTAGTTTTGAAGATCTAATAACACCTCCAAGGCGCTAGTGATAAACGATAGTAAGCTTCGTATGAACATTATCATCGAGCGAACGTGTTCGGTTTAATGCGTATCTAGGGCTATTACAAGTTCCATGATATTTCGAAGTAGTAGCGGGATCAAGAGATTATTATATACACGATTTGACTAACAGACAGACGAACGCGTGTGCACTGTAACATACCAATATTTCTTTTTCACACAAAACAAGTCGATTTTAAATATTTTAAGAAGATTTCAAACATGGCACAATCGCAAATAGTTGATAATAATTTTCTCGCCGGAGACGAAATACAAATATTGACATGTAATGATACGGACAACAGAAAAGTGAATCTGTGTTTAGGCAATCAACGATACATATCTGTTTTCAAAAATGATTCATCCGAAACTGTTATAAATATAAGAAAAGGCACACGTTCTGTTAGCATTAGTAAAGACTTTTTGTGTCAAATATGTGATCTAAAAGAAACGTTACTGACGTGTTGCGCGTTTATTGAAGGAATAACCAACAATGAGTGAAATGAACAAATATTTAGAAAATATCTACCATAATGCGAAAAAAACCGGTTCATTTTCTGGTCCTGAAAAACTATATAAGATTATCAAAAATGATGGAAAATATAAGATCAGCAAACCAAAACCAAGACAATGGTTAAATAACCGCGATGAATTTTCTTTACAGCGGGATGTCAAACGATCATTTCCAAGGAGAAGGATAATAACATCTGGTATCAACTGCCAATGGGGCGTGGACTTAGCTAGCACACAAAATATTTCGAGTGTTAACGACGGGGTTAATTATTTGTTAATCGCCGTTGACGTATTTTCGAGATTTTTACACATTCAACGGGTAAAATCGAAGTAGGCGAAAGATGTTGCTGAAGCATTCGATTTAATTTTGCGAAAAGGAACCATTCCAAACACTGTTTACTCAGACGCCGGTCGAGAATTCAACAACGCCGTATTTAGAAAACATCTACAATTGAAACACATTAAATTTTTCACAACATCAAACCAAGAAACGAAAGTAGCAATAACGGAGAGAACGATACGAACAATAAGGAATATGTTATTCCGAATGTTCCGGTATAAAAGATCATTTCGTTTTCCAGAAAATCTGCAAAACGTTGTGAGAAATTATAACTCTACTCCACATTCGAGTTTGCCGTATAATTTATCTCCTAATCAAGTGACAAAATCTAACGAAGCACAAGTGGCCGACTTTTTATACAACCGAATTTGGAATAAACCGTCTCAACAGAAAGGATCATTTTCATATAAATTTCAAATCGGAGACATAGTAAAGCTTTCTTACGCTAAATATACTTTTCAACGGGATTACCAGCAAAAATGGACCGGTGAATTGTTTAAAATTGTAGACAGGCGTATGGTTGAAAATATTCAAATATACAAAGTAGTAGACTTTATGAGCGATCCCGTGCTTGGTACACTTTATTGGAATGAATTATTGAAGGTGCACAAATCTAAAGACTCACTTTGGTTAATAGAAAAAGTTATTAAGACCAGAAAAGTATCTGGAAAAAAGCAGTATCTAGTGAAATTCCAAGATTGGCCTTCAAAGTTTAATTCCTGGGTTGACGAATCTTCGATAGAAGACATAAAGCGGTAACAAGCAAAGCAATGTCTGTTTATGTTTTAGTGAACAGTTTCGCTAATTTACAATATTTTCCCGACAATAAACCGTATCATTTTAAGTGTAAATTAAATAAAGTTCTATATCTTATTGGAAACTGGGAAGTGTGTGTCTCTGAAATTTGTTTCAAAGAAGCTACCCCGTCAAGCATTCGTGGAATACTAGACGTGTACTGCAATATTTCCGGTGAATCAGTCATAAATGGAGTATTTGAACCATTGCTAAGACGTGTATATTCCGAGCAAAACAGCAAACATATAGTTTTCACGCCGGTGTACTATTTACCGGTTATAAAATCGGAAATAAGTGAAATCGAATTTTCGATAAAAACTGTGGACAGGCATTTTGCGAATACATTAACTAGTTCGACGGAAATCGTTTTACATTTTAAATCAAACGACGGATAAAGAAGGCAAAAATGAATGTAAACGGTAAAGCAGGAATGGATATGAAAAATCTATATATCCCAAATCATACAAAATGGGTAAATTTTTATCAGAGTACGTATAAGCGAACCGTACCGCATTCAGCTTCAGACGTAAAGAGTAGTTTAAGCAGTGAGGACGGACGTGTCTTAACATTACACAAAGGTTCACTCATCCCCCATAGAACAGATCGAATTACCAAATTTAAAAACGGAAAAAACAGATATCCAACTTGTTAGCCCATCTCAACAATCTGTTCAGCAAGCGATCAGTCAGCTTCGAGTGGCGGAAGACAAAACAATTCGTAGAAAACTGCGTAAAAGTAAAACCATTGCTTCTAAAAAGGCTGACAAGAGGAAAAAGTCATCGAAACGGGGAACAAGTAAAGAAAAAGCTAATAAGCGTGTTCGGGAGAATACTGAAAACATTTTCGTGTAAACATGGCGGTAGTAGATCCGGATTATTTTGTAGAAGCCCAGCCTAGCGAACTTGCTTTATTCGACTTACTTCCAACTCAAACAGGTGTGGAAAAGATTTACTATCAACAAGTGCTACCTGTTAACCAGATCACAGATTCTTCACCTATTCAATTCAGTATAAGTGGGGTAAATGGATTGGAATATATCGATACTAGAAACAGCTTTATGAGTATTAAAGCTAGAATTGTACATAATGATGGAAGTTTTTTGGAAGACACAGAGTATGTGGGACCGGTAAATTTATTATCCCACGCTTTATTCGAGCAGGTTGACGTAACAGTACAAGGAAAATATATTACAGCCGTGACTGGACATTACCCGTATAAGGCTATGATACAGACATTACTAAAATACGGTACAGACGCTAAAACATCGCAGCTTTCGTCTCAGATGTTTTATAAAGATGAACATATACAGGACAACGATCCTAAAACGGGCCAAAACTCTGGTTTTTTAACACGCACGAAACTCTTTCACGCCAGCAAACTTGTTCATATGATATCACCGATCGCGCATGATTTGTTTCAGCTTGAGAAATATATCTTAAACCAGGTTGGCATCGACATAAAATTTTACAGAACAAAACCCGAGTTTTACCTCGTAACAGACGCATTAGAGCGGAATTTCGAAGTAAAAATCGAGGAAATGGTTCTAAATGTCTGTAAAATTCAAGTTAACCCCGCCGTGATATACGCTCACAGTCTAATGCTGCAGAAAACCCCCGCTAAATATCCGTTCATAAAAAGCGAGGTTCGCATGACTGCATTATCACAGGAACAGACTAGTTTTAATATTGATAACGTTTGCCAAGGAATAAAACCTAATCGAATAATAATTTCATTTGTTAAAGGTCGTTCGGTAGCTGGTGATTACACTTCATCACCGTGGAACTTCGAGGGGTTCAACCTTTCGGATATTAACGTATCTGTAGACGGAATACTCACCTACGGGAATCCGATTAAAGTAAATTTTGACAAAAACACGGGAATTGACTGTGCGGAGGCATTTCATTGGATGCTTTGTTCGTCATCGAAATGGTTAAACGACAGTAGAAACCAACTACGATCAGACGATATAGCTCATGGATATTGTTTGTTTGTTTTTGATCTTGCACCCGCATTCACACACAAAGGGTATCTACCTCTCATAAAACAAGGTATCGTAAAAATCACAGCTAATTTCGCAGTTCCGTTGCCAGAACCGGTCGCTTGTATAATATACACAGAAGAAATAGGGTATTTTGAAATAAACGAAAGTCGAGACGTTATTGTGAAACATTAATGCTGAATTATGTTATTTTAATTGTGTAATTTGTTATATATTTGTAAAATGTGACTATTTATATAATAAATGTAATCGCTCTTTGCTAGCTTCTTTTGTTTTGTTTTGTTATTTATTTATTCATTTATTTATTTATTTTTCGAATTAACTTTGTTGTGTTATTCGCTATGCCTTGGTACACCAAAGAGTCTGTGATAAAATTTCAAAGTCCTTCCACGATTACACTCGTTGCATCCTCAAATAGTGGGAAAACAACTTTCGTGAAAAGAATGTTGCAGGAGTCGGATGGACTTTTTACCGTATCGATAGAAAAAGTTTTATATTGTTACGGTAGCAAGTGGCAGACGATTTTTAATGAAATGCTGCAAGTTGTGCCAAACATAAGTTTCAAAGACGGAATTCCGTCTGAAGATGATTTAAAAGAATTGGCAGAAGGGAGGGGGAGTTCACACGCTTGTTTAATTTTAGACGATCTTTCAAGTCAATTATATTCTAATAAAGACATGGAAAAACTTTGGACAGCCCATTCCCACCATATGCATATTACAGTAATCTGCCTCGTTCACAATTTATTCCCAAAATCACCATCGGGACGAATAAGAAGTTTGAATACAAAATAGTTCATTCTGTTTCGCAGCTATAGGGATGCTTTACAAATACAACATTTCGCGCGTCAAATTTATCCAACTAAAGTTTCATTCCTTATGTCCAGTTATCATAAAGCGGTCGAACATCAATGGGGGTATATCGTAGTAGACCTTCATGGATCGAGCAACGACAAATACCGTCTTCGAACTAACATTTTTCCGAATGAAGATATGGTAATCTTTCAGCAAAAAGATTGAGTCGGAAATTCTTTTTTACATATAGTGGAAGATGAAAGAACTACTTCGTAAGGAAGGATTATTTTTGCAATATTTGGTGAATCTACCTGATAATGAAAGGAGATTAGCTGTTAAAAGTCTTACAAATTCTCAGATACGAGCAATATGTAGGATTGTATATAATGCAATAAAGCAGGTGGTTGGTTTGAAACGCAAAGATATAAATTTGTTGAAAAAATATAATTCGACATGGTCAGTTTTGATAGCTAAAAATACTAATCGCAAGCAAAAACAAGCAATCATAATAAGACGCATCAAAGAAGTTTGTCTCATACTGCGTGCTGCGATTAGATTTCTACCAACTGGAAAAGTAAAACATGGCAGCTAAAGAGCTCGTGTTACTTACCAAAGACAAACATGATTCTTTAAAAAGTGATAGACATATGGAGGTTAATAGTATATCGACTCAAACGGAATAGGACTTGGAAACTACAGTTTCAGAAGACACCACAAAGTCACAAGACAGAGATTCTAATGTTTATACCAAATCCGATTCAATGTTTATTTGTGCGTCAAATGATAAGCTTCCAGGAATTTCCTTTATGAAATCAAAGCGCATGAAGAAACGAATCATCAAATGGATGCCATATTAGCCTAAACCATTTAAAATATGACTGCGATGTTGTATTTCACCATTTCAAGACTCGCGGTGTCACCAAACAACACCTTCATTCTACAGTTAATGTTTGTACGTTTGATCTCTTGTGAAAAAAAAAAAAGCATTATATCGTATAGATTAAAAATGGATCCTAATACTTCAAGTGAGCTAGAAATAAGCGACAACGCGACTGACAAAAACAGTGTGGACGGATTTCTAATGGAAAGTCGGGATCAACACAACACATTTTTGAAAAATCATTTAATGCGGATAAAATGGGTTGGACTTTTATTAATATTGCTGTCCACCTCGGTCATACCTGGAATTTACTTCATTCATCCGACATTTACAACGCAAGACTTTTCACCGGAAAATTCGTTTATAAACAATCAAACTGCATGCGTTTACATAAAAAAGTACCATCTTCAGTATGATACCTTGTCCATGTTTGCAACCTTGAAGGATTTATATTTCTCGACATAAGAAAATTTATCAACGAGACAGCAACAGCAATGGGAATTCAGCTTAATTTACAACAATGGCAGTTACTGAAACAACTCGTATCTAGGATAGACATTGGTGTCTCAGAAGCAAGGACCTACTGGAATGAGCTGAAAACTTTTACAGTTCAACGGGAAGATGGAAAACAACAACAACAATAAAACTTTTTTTCTTTTTTTTTTTTTTTTTTCATTATGATTTCATACAATATAAATGTATAATTATATTTGTGAATTAGACTATGTTTGTATTAAATAGATATTATACCATGCATATATATGTGTATCAATAAATTATTAACATAGAAGTAGTATTGTTCTTTTTATCGTCTGTTTGTGTCTTTTAAAAAGCATTACTAATTACCATCATTCAATTGACTGACGCAAATTAAATGTTGAAAGCTCTCGTTAGAACTTTCTGCATAGAATTTGCGATGCAAAACCAAAGGTTAGAAAATATCTTAGTTTAAAGTAATTTCCCCTTTCAATACCAAATGCGCAACTTGTTGTCTACTTTTCTTTCTCAACAATTGGCGAAACCATCGGCATGCCAAAAAACAAGCCGGATCTTTTAAATAAGTCGCATTCTCGCACAGATTTAAGCTAGATTTTAGGGGGGTAGAAAAGATTTTATTTCCACTTGATAGGTTGTAAACAGATATCTAAAGGCTTCGTATGAATACCGTTTTCACATACTTTGCGTTTACAGTAGAAATAAGAAAATGCTCTTTTGATTTGATTGTATGAATACATAGTATTATTATGAAGCGCAATGCCTCTATTTTCACCGCTCGCAGGCGTTTGGGAGGCTAGAACTCGCTCGAAATTATTTGTGGGGTCTTCGAAGCATTTATTGATACCTTTTAGACTATATTTTACGGCGCCTGTTGACTCGCATTTAGCCACATAAGATTTTGAACACAATCCCGTCATGCGAGTTGCTTCAAATTCTTTTTTCATCAAACCAGGTGTCTTCAAATCAAACTTGTGATGTTGTTTACAGCATTCTCTCGGAAACCAAAAGTCGCCTACTCCCGGTTCTACACTATTGGTATCGGAACAGTTGTTCATTAGATTATTTTGGAATTTCTGTTTCTTATCAATTTTGATCGCGTCAAAGAGAGAGGTTTCAGACAGAGCGAAATAAAGACTGTCAGTATCACATTCAATGCATTCAAAACGATCCCTACCAACAAATACATCTAAAAAGTCGTAGTAAAATCGCAGTAAGTGAAGTTTGGCGTAATTAAGAATTGCAATTCCTAACACGATCGGGGTGTCAATTACTATTCTACCTTTTTTAAATTCCATCTCGAAAATATCGTTTTCAAATTCAATCATATTAGAGAACCTAGGATTATTTACTTCCAGGGAAGCTTTCTTGAATCCTTTTACATATTTATGTCTTCTCTGCTTTTCTTTATTCATAATTGTTCCTCCAAACGAAGAATTTCCTATCAATTTAAAGAGAAGCGCTATCACCTGCTTGGTTAAATCAGCGTTCCTGTCTCTTCGCGCGTCAGATACTCGCTTCCCGAATTCTTCAAAGCAGGCTTGTCTTGAATATTCTATTACTTGGTGGACTTTTGTAACGCGCATGCCATGAGACACATACCAGTTTAACAGAGGAGTCATAATAAGCATTTTTTTCGCGCGCAAACCACCAACCAAAAGTTTTTTGGGCTTTTCAGACAAATTAAAAGCTTTTGCATGATCTTGCATGTGTTTCCCGATGCAACTAAATGGAATCTCCGTTGTGAGGAAAAGCGGGCACATTTCGCTAAAATATTCATACGGACTTAAATCAGTATTCGGTTTGTAATTTACGTCCTGCCATGAGTCTGGAACCTCAATATCAACCTCGACAAAACCAAACAAATCATTATTCATTACGCCATCCATTATGTTTTCGTGCGTAACCGAGGAAGGGTGTTTTCTGTAAAATTGCGGTAAACCATTTCGCACAAATGCTCTCATTTCTTCATTTTCTCTGAGCTGTTGTCTATATTCACATTCCCATATTGTGATAACTTTAAATCCTTGCTGTTTTAAAAATTCTAATCTTTTCATTGTATTTTCATACTTAGTTTCCCTTTGATCGTCCTTTGATATTTGACAGGTGTGACCGTGAAAAAAACACCCCATAAATTCGTAAATTTCGTTCTGGTCGGATTTTCCATCTACGTAGTAGGGACCAATTCTAAATTCTTGCCCGTGGTTCATTTTATGCTTGATACGTTTATCGGTTTTATAACTAAGCCAATTCATCCAGTCATACATTGCGTAATATCGTTTCACATGATTTTCAGGGCGGAAAGCGTCAGCGGACTTTCGTCTAATATACCTACCCGTCGGCATTTCTTGACAAATTGCATACAGGTATAAACTATTAGCGTCATAACCGAAAATAGACTGACAGGGTCTGTTCTTTTGACCTCTGATTAACGTTTCCCCAACTTTGTGTCTACGTGTAAATATAATTGATGGTCCACCGGTCATATTACTCATAAATGTTTCGTACAAATCGGCGTCATATTTATCAAATAAACTGAAAGAAGCCCCACTTTTTAACTCACAATCATACAACATTTTTCTAGCCAAACCAGGGACCGAAATATAATCTTTGAACACGTCTAATCGTCTTTCAAAGAAAAATTCTTGATAATTTTTTACGCCTAGAACCATAGGACCGACGTCGAGTTCGGCGTAATATTGCAGAAAATCTCGCAGAGTATTTATGTTCTTCTCTTTCCAAATGGTTTGAAGTTTTGCGTAATTTTCTCTTATACTGGAAGAAGGCGTAGTTTCTAGTTTTAGTATTTTCAAAGCTTCATCGCTTGACTTATTTTCATTTTCGATTAATCTAGAATATCGCAAGAAAGTTTTATTTTCTAAGGTATTACAGTTTTTCAAACTTGAGTAGAAACACTCAGGAGGTGGGAGACGCGTTTCGTCCAGTTTTGAAGCATTCGTAAGATACTCATACGGAAAGAAGGACTTTCTGACAGAAACGTTGAAAGAAACTAGGAAAGAGTCGTAGCTTGTCCCTGGCGGTAAATAATTGCACATATCAAGAAATTTTAGAGCAGAATTGGCGAGGCACGTGTAATTGTTATTCTTTTTAATAATAAATTTGCGTGCTGTACTGTTATGCAACCCTAAATGCAAAGCTAACTCGCTTTTTATCAAATTGACATCGTATTTCCCAGAATTGAAACCAAGCACAGGAAGTTGTTTGCAGTATGATTCGAAAACTTGCTTCATTCTCTGTATTTTTTTCTTCATTAATTCAGCGATATGCGGATTTGTATCGATGGACTCAAAGTCGTCCTTGGTGTCATCGTCATCATCATCGTCGTCGTCGTGATTACTATGACAACGCATTTTTTTATTTTGTTGCGATAGATTGTCGTCTGTTTCGTCATCGTCACTGTCAAACCAATGTCGTTTTCGAGAATTACTTTGAAGAGTTTTTGAATAATTAATTTCGTCCTCACTATCGCTAATAGAGCTCCTATCATCTGAAGAAGTTTCACTCAGTGAGCTGTTGTCGCTAGTTTCGCCCCAATTATTGTATGTTACGTGCGATGTATTGTCTACAGTTAAGTCTCGCATGAATCTGTACCAGACGTTTTCTTGAGACATTTTTTCTAAAAATTCGGCTGACGGTGGTTCATAATCACCGCTTTCTCTAGCCTCGCATACGTTAATTTCAACGTTGCTCTCCATTATGACGTCATCATTTGGTGGCGAGTCGAAATCGCATGCTTCATCGTTACCTATTTCCGAGCACCATTTTTTTTTCTAATTTGGTTATCGCTTGAAAAACACCCTTCCATCGATTTTTAGCTAAATTTTGACACTCAATTGATATTCGCGTTAAATACTCGCACATTGCCTCAATTAGATCGCTCTTATCCTCATTTAAAATAAAATGTTCCTTTTCAAACCCCGGCACGTTACTACAAATGCAAACGCAGATAGCTTTATGAGAGTTTAGAAGTTTTTTCTTGGAATCAGCCCTCGGTTCTTCCGGAACAAGAACGGCTTCCAGGTCAAAAACTGCAAACCACGGATAAAACCTTTTTTCAGGCGCTACGAAAATATTCCACTCTTCTAGCTGGTCAAATATTGTTTTTGAATGATTGTAGTAACCCCCGGGAAACCTTAGTTTTGTTTTGTTCTCGCAAGTTTTCGCGTGCCTATTAAGACGGTGACCCGACGGGAACATCCGATCGCACAAGCTGCAGCGATATTTGGAGGCGTATGTTGCAAAATTTGCAATATAACTTAAATGGTTCTCGTACAAATTCAAATACACAGTTTTGTCTTGAAATTTTCCCATAGATTTATACACCCCGTCGCATGTCTTATCTTTATTAAGGGAGAAAATATTTATGTTTGTCTGAAAACATTTTTCTACATGCGGTATATTTGCGATGCTTATTTCTGAATTTCGAATTTTATGTTCATCGGCAAATAACAACCAGCGTGTGTAGTAAGCTTTAGTAAGTTTCTCTATTCCGCGCACATTTTTGACTTCGTGGTAGGACAGACATCTAAACATGCATAAATCATCATCGAACGGTTTGCCAGTGGAAGGATCACAGTCTAGTGATATGATGGATTTCCGTTTTTTCACGTAATTTGGAAGCGTTTTGCTGTGTCCTAAAGCAAAGGATGTTCTAAATAGTGTATACACAACATTGCAAACCATGATCGGCTTCCAACTGGTGTTAGGTCTTTGGCGTAGCATATAATTCAAAATATCAATCTTGGATAATCTATGCATGAATCTATCGATGTCGGACCTACATGATATTAACAACGGTAATTCGAATACATTATCGTTTGAATAAGGCGCGAAATAGCGACATTGACCTGTTTCAACGTGTCTCAGGATGATACCGAAAGATAGATTTATTTTAAATCCATTCGAATTACCGTTGTAAATTTCTTCTATTTGTTCCTCAAAATCATCCATTGACATATCGTTAGTGATAGGAAAGTTGTATCTACTAACTGCGCTATATTCAGGCACTTTTCTTTTCAAAATTAAATGTCTATGCTGGTCGTAAGTTAATCTGAATTGAGTGTCAACCGTGCCGTCTTCATTTTCCCACGGGGCTATCTCACCATCACCCCAGGGTTGATTTTGAAATGACGAGGAATCCGCTTGAGAATGGTTCAACGCCCTGTGTGAGTATAATTCTGAGGCGCTACTACACTTAAAATCGCACTTTCTGCACTTCAAACACTTTTCGGGAATTTTCTCGGGTTGACACGAAGAAGCAGGTGTTGGTGAAGAAGGGTTCGTATGTTTTGCTGGAGCCGGTTTGCACTTCTTCTCATGCCTGTGTCTGTTTCTGTAGTTTGAAAAGTGTTTAAAACAAAATTTGCACGATGTTCGTTCCGTTTCCTTCGTGGTCTTGCACTTATCGCCGTGACGTCTCAAGCTGAACGGGGTGGCAAATGTTTTTCTGCAAGTCTGGCAGAGGCGATCATCCGCGGTCTTCGATCTTTCCCTATAATAAAATGAAATGTTCGTTTATTTACTTAAATGGATGAACGCATGTTCACTCGCAAACGTGATGGTTTCGAGAAAAAAGAAAAGAAAAGTGCTAGTCTTTTGTAATAAATTTTCAAAACTCTTTTATTTCGTTTGAATTATTTTAAATGATTCTATGATAACTAAAAATACAAAAGGAAAGAAAGGAGAGGGGAAAGGGGGGGGGGGGGTTCAAGTAAAATATCTAAATAAATTCTTGTGAAATATAAACTCACCTTTTTCTTATTTCATCGTCGCATTTGTGATTAGCGAGTTGTTCTTTCGTAGAGAACCTAGAGGCACAATTAAAGCACAAATAACCCATAATAGAGACAACCAAAATTTCTCTCTTTAATTAAGAAACTCTTGTAGACGCGTTGATTTTGGTATCAAATTTTAGAACTACAGCCGTGCGCGAATACACGTATTCAAAAACCATTTACGCTAATAACGTCCCGTCAAACTGTCACGTCTGTCGAAGCGCTCTCGAGCAAAACGCACTAACTTGCCAGCGGAGATACCTCTTTTTTACAACTACACCGTATTGTATCCGCACAAATTAGTATCAGGAGTCACGGGCTACACTATACACTACTCATGGTCATATGAGGTCAAAAGTAGCCCAACCTCAAAGTTCGATATCAAACTCTTGAAGTGCGCTGTTTTTAGCTGAAAAAGTAGAAGGTCAGGTCCAAAATATGTTTCCATTTAGTTCAAAACTTTCAATAGGAGGTCTGACTGGCGCTTTGACCCCGTGACACAGTAGAAATTCTGATACTGATGAAATTGTCTTTCAGGCAAATACTTGGTAACAAAAGAAGACATGATTCTCCTTGGTTACAGTGGCGCTGTGCAGACATGAAAGTAAGTAATCTCCCCTTCATAAATCTTTACCACACGACAAAAATCTAGTCTTTTTCAAAATTGAAAGCATTTGCAGACGACAAATTACAAATGTTTCTAATGGTGATATTTAGCTTTGGAAGAATAGAAAACAATGTTGGAAAAGAAGAAAATGCTGGTTTCCAGCATTTTCTTCTTTCCCCACTATGTTTGAAAAGCCTTTACTGTCAGGATACTTAAAAACGGGATTACTTGGTAAAAGGATAAAGGGCCTTCAATTTTCCTTTTCTTTCATCTTTCCATGCTGAAGTACAACAATGTTTACAGCTGGTCAGATTTGTGAAGGGAGATAAATCTAACCTTTCCTTTTTTTACCAATTTTCCCCATCAAGTTTCGGACGATTGGTGTGATGAATATGACGATGCTGCAAGGTTGTATTGTTGCACCTTTAGGCAATGCACTGCAGATCTCTAGCCCAGGTCTTTTTGAACCAAAGAAAAACTTGAATGAGTGAGCTGATTCTGAGATACATGTAAGTATTGTAGAAAACGACACAAAACACTATAAAACATACATATTTAGTTTTCGAACTTCTGCCATTTATCTTCGATTTTATGTCTTTGATTTTGTATCTTCTACTTTACTCTTTCAGAGCCAGAGATGTAACTCGACCACAACCGACCACCGAAAATACGATCCACTGAAATCCAATACATATCGGAAAAAAGCTTGGGAGGGGGGGGGGGGGAGGGGAAAATACTGTGTGAAGTTCTGGTGAAAGAAACTCTGGGAAAGTATTGATGGGTGCTGCTTCGAAATAACTGAAAAATTGTTGAAAACGGCGTTAAGAACCAGACGAATACACAGAAATGCAATGAGATTTTGGTTCTATAGGCTTAACTTAGCTCTTTACCAAACGACAAAAACTAAGATTCAACCAAATTGAAAGCATGGCGGACAACAAATTGTAGCTCAAGAGATGATTTCTGTCTTTGAAGAGGTAGAAAACAAATGTAGGGGGAAAAGAGGAAACTGCTGGTTACCAGCATTTTCTTCTTTTTCCCACAATGTTTACAAGATCCATTTTCATCAGGGAAGTAAAAACACGGGGATTTGGGGTTAAAGGATTAACAAGTGGACAGTATAGATCCAAGATCAGACTGCATGTTCTGTGCAGTCTGATCTTGATCTATACCGTCCGCAAAAGCCCATGTTTGCGAGTTAGGCGTTGATAAGGGTAAAAAGGATACGACAAAAATACTTTTGAGAAAATGGGATGACATTTGCCAGTGCTATATTTGTATTGCACAATTATATTCTTAATATTTTTTTTTTCCATTTCTTGTAAGCATTTTATGTTCTTCAGAGGCGACATTTTGACGCAAGAATGTAGCTACAGAAATGGATCTTGTAATGTCATTGCTTTTCTTGCAGTAACATTAATATGGCCATTCACCCAAAAACCTTTCACCACACAGTTGAGTGTTTGAGGAGAATGCTTTTGAAAACATTCTGGGAAAAGGAGAAAATGCTGGTAACCAGCATTTTCTCCTTTTCCCACAATGTTTTCTACCAATTCAATGAGAAATCCCATCCTTTGAGTCATGTGTAACCTGTCGTCTGCAGATGCTTTAAATTTGGACGTGTGTAAAGTTTGGCCGTTTGGTAACTCTTTATCAAATGACAAATTTTAGATTTGTCTATTTTAAAAGAAATTATAGACAATTTAACTATGGATCTGAATATGAAAGGGTTAAAATCATTCGGAGTTACTAGCATTTTATCTTTCCTCCGCTAGCGAGTTTTTGAAGTTCTTTTTCCTTAGGGTCGTAAAATTTCTGATTTATTGATTGAGTGGTGTTTATCGCCGTTTTCAACGTTATTCCAGTTAAATAGCGGTGGCCGGTGCACTTATCCTTGCTTTCCTGGAGCTTCTTTTACCAGTACTACACAAAATATTCTTTCCAAGTGACTGACTGCTTTTCCACATTACTGTCGTCGAAACAATGGCCAGCGAAAACTTTCTGAGTTGTTCAGTAAGGGTTTAACCCTGTTCCAAACAATCTCGAGTTTTTACGACCCTGAAGGAAGAACACTTTTGAAAGCATTGTGGTGAGGGTAAAAAATGCTGGAACTAGAATTTTCTCTTTTTCCCACAATGTTTTCTTCTCTTTGAAAGACACTTTTTATAATGTGGGTAACATTAAAATTAAATTCGTCGTCTACAAATGCATTCAATTTTGGTCATATATAAATTTTTGTCATCTGATTAATTAAATTGATGGCACGAACCGGTCAAATGCGACATTAACGCCTTGCCGGAGCACTGGAGGCATTCAAAAGCTAAGACATCCATCATTTCAACGCCCAACCGGGTAGCTCAGTGGTAAACATATCTGACCGGTGATCTGGTGGTTGCGGGTTCAATACCTGATTGAGACAAACTTTCTTTCCCGCGATTTTTTTCTCTCACCTCTGAGGAATGTGAGACAATTAGTCAGTGATTTGGAAAGAAAGTTTTGTCAGTACTGGTGTGAAAAAAGCCAGGAAACATATTAGTAGGTGCGCTGACCGACGTGATGTGATTTAATCTGTTAAAACGGCGTTAAACTCCCCTGCAAAAAGAAAAACAAATCGTAATTTCAACGAAAATCCTTGCCCAACACCGACTAAAAAATATCCACCTACATAATACAACACTTTTAACGACTAGTAAGTTGACACAAAGAGCACATGAGACATAGCTGACAAACACGGCGACAGCGGTTTGCTGGGAGCACTTTGTGCGTTATTTCAATAGAAATAAGCCATGCTCTGTGAAAAGGGGGCTTAATGCATCTGCAAAAAGTATCGACTCAGGTCAGCCTGCGTAGTCCGCGCAGGCTGACCTGAGTCTATACTTTTGCTATTGTTAAATTTTCTTCGTGTCAAAAGACCATTCTACCACATGATTCAGCCTGTTGTTTCATTAAACGGATTCTATAGAACCATAATTATATGATGACTCGCTTGATATAATGCATCACTAATGCATTAAGCCCACTTTTTGCCAGAGCATGACTCAAATGCTTCAGCCTCAACTGATTATGGCTATACAAGTCGCCCACATTTTTCTAGCCGATCTCATTTGCGATCTCTGAAAGGGAGGTAATTATGCTAGCCACAACACACTTGACGGTTGATCTCATTTGCATATTTCAAAGCTATGAACATAAAGAAGGTAGGGGCGTGACCTGTCAAATCCCGACGGTAATGCCTACATATACCTGCAGCACTAAAGGTAGTCCTGAGCGGGCGGAGACACTATGAAGATTAGAACAGACCGAGGGATTTTAAAGGGAAGAACAAACGGAGACAATTTAAAGGCAGGAACGGGCGGAAACACGTTGATGGCAGAAGCGGGCGGAAACGCTTTTAGGGCAGGAACGGGTGGAGATACGTTAAAGGCAGGAACGGGCGGAAACACTTTGAAGGCAGGAAGGGGTAGAAACACTTTGAGAACAGGAACAGGTGGAGACACTTTAAGGCAGGTACGGACGAAAACAGATTAAGGCAAGAACGGACGGAGACACTTTGAAGGCAGGAACGGGCAGAAACACTTTGAATGGGTAGAAACATTTTGACTGCAGGAACAGGTAGAGACAATTTTAGGCAGGAATGGGCGGAAACATATTAAGGCAGGAACGGACGGAGACACTTTGAAGGCATGAAAGGGCAGAACCACTTTGAAGGCAAGAACAGGCAGAAGCACGTGGAATGCAGGAACAGGCGGAGGCATTTTGAGAGCAGGAACAGTCGTAGACACTTTGGAGGCAGGAACAGGCGAAGATACTTTGAAGGCAGGAACGGGCGGAAACACTTTGAATGGGTAGAAACATTTTGACTGCAGGGACAGGTAGTGGCACTTTAAGGTAGGAATGGGCGGAAACACATTAAGGCAGGAACGGACGGAGACACTTTGAAGGCATGAACAGGCAGAAGCACGTGGAATGCAGGAACGGGCGGAGACATTTTGAGAGCAGGAACAGGTGGAGACACTTTGGAGGCAGGAACGGACGAAGATACTTTGCAGGCAGGAACGGGCAGAAACACTTTGAATAGGTAGAAACATTTTGACTGCATGGACAGGTAGAGACACTTTAAGGCAGGAATGGGCGGAAACACATTAAGGCAGGAACGGACGGAGACACTTTGAAGGCATGAACAGGCAGAAGCACGTGGAATGCAGGAACGGGCGGAGACATTTTGAGAGCAGGAACAGTCGTAGACACTTTGGAGGCAGGAACGGACGAAGATACTTTGCAGGCAGGAACGGGCAGAAACACTTTGAATAGGTAGAAACATTTTGACTGCATGGACAGGTAGAGACACTTTAAGGCAGGAATGGGCGGAAACACATTAAGGCAGGAACGGACGGAGACACTTTGAAGGCAGGAACGGGCAGAACCACTTTGAAGGCATGAACAGGCGGAAGCACGTGGAATGCAGGAACGGGCTGTATACACTTTGGAGGCAGGAATGGGCGAAGATACTTTGCAGGCAGGAACGGGCGGAAACACTTTGAATGGGTAGAAACATTTTGACTGCATGGACAGGTAGTGGCACTTTAAGGCAGGAATGGGCGGAAACACATTAAGGTAGGAACGGACGGAGACACTTTGAAGGCAGGAACGGGCGGAAGCACGTGGAATGCAGGAACGGGCGGAGACATTTTGAGAGCAGGAACAGTCATAGACACTTTGAAGACAGGAACGGGCGAAGATACTTTGAAGGCAGGAACACTTTGAATGGATAGAAACATTTTGACTGCAGCGACAGGTAGAGCCACTTTAAGGCAGGAACGGGCGGAAATACATTAAGGTAGGAATGGACGGAGACACTTTGAAGGCAGGAACGGGCAGAACCACTTGGAAGGCATGAACAGGCGGAAGCACGTGGAAGCACTTTAAGACAGGAACGGGGGAAACACATTAAGGTAGGAACGGACGGAGACACTTTGAAGGCAGGAACGGACGGAGATTATTTGAAGACAGGAATGGACGGAACCACAATGAAACAGTTGACCTCATTTGCACAATTCTAAGCTATGAAAATGAAGAAGGACATGAAGCCAAAACAACCCGAGATACACACCAGTTCAATAAAGGTGGAATTACCCCAGGCTTATTTATACCTTTAAATGATACAGCGCTTTGGAATGGCTGATTTAATTTGCATATATTGAAGCTATAAACATACAGACGATAGGGACTCGGCCTATTACAGACGTAATGTGATTTAGTATTTTGTTGACACCACAGACCAATGATACATTCGATTGTGAACAGTGTCTTTTTCTAATCTATTCAACCCATTACAGACCAATATCGTGTTTAACGAACCTGAAGCAAACAGCTCTTGAAAACATTGCAGGAATAGAGAAAATGCCGGTAACCACCGTTTTCTCTGATTTCAACAACTTCTTATATATTAATGGGGATTAATTCCATCACCAGAGCTAAATATGATTTGTCGTCTGCAAATGCTTTCAATATGGAAAAGTCTGGGGAAAAAAAAAACGTCGTCTGGTAAAGAGTTACGAGAGAAAGAGCTTTGTCAATTACGCTTATCAGGCTTCTCCAGTGCAGCCAGGACAAAATTGTTCCCGTGTTTGATATATATCTAACGTCGTTAATAGACTTGACATTTGATGCTTATCCTTGAGAGAATCTTGGTACTTTTGTCGTTTTATAATTATTCATTGCTGTCAATGGAGTCCACAATTATTACCCCCCCCCCCCCCCCCGGTTATGCACACCGAGGACGGTTGCTCAATTAATAGGGGACAGGGTTTAAACCCAGGGGTCGCTGCATCGATTCTCCAGCTCAGCCAAATCATTGTGACAGGAATACATTCCTCTGTCTCCGCTGAAAATCGTTTTAACTGTGTTTATGTTGGAAAGCAGTCAGTGGCATGGTAAAAATACACAAGAAAAGGCGTGTGTGGTGCACCGAAAGCCGAAACATAACTAAAACAATATTTACGACTGCTTGAAACACCAAACAAACGACTAAACAGTCTTTATACATCGGTTATGATATGCAAATTGGATGAACCTGTACAGAGTTTAAGAAGTATTTGTACCTAGATCAGTTTTTCTCTACATATGTCGACCAGTCTAAATATCTCAAGTGGTAGAGCATGAGACTAGTAAACGTCAAAATTCGAACCACTTGAAGATGTGGTTAGATCCAAAAGGCTGGTCACCTAAAATTACTAAAAATTTCTTTTGAAAGAGTCGTTCAACCTCCGTTCCATGTGACAGCGCTATACACAGAATATGTTTAAGAGCCAGGCGTAACTTAGAATGGATCCTTTGTCTAGCAGTGTTCCACGTTACGCGACTGTAAGCCTTATGGGCGTGTCGTCCATATGGCAACCGATCGCCTCAACCAATAAACGAAAATCAATCAGTTAGTTTTTATTGCCGACACTCAGAGCTAGAAAAGATATTACGCTGTATAGTCCCACTTTCCCTTGTCGAGCCCCGGTAGCTCAGTCGGCAGCGTACAGGACTTGAGAACAGGGGGACGCTGGTTCGATTCCCGGCTTGGTCAATTTCTATCCGAATTGATGATAGTGCGTGCGACATAATGTATTCCTTTCTCACCGTTGACCATTGTTTCGACTATGGTTATTTCGGAAGGGAGCCACTGGCTTGGGAAGAATACTGCGCGGAACACTGGTAAAAGAAACTCCAGGAAAGGTGCAATGGTCGCCTCGATACAACTGAAATGATGTTGAAAAGTGCGTTAAACACCGTACAATCAATCAATCAGTCAATCAATCAATAATCAATCAATCAATCAATCTCAATCAATTAACCAATCAATCTCCCTTCCCCTGTGTATAGTTTGAAATATTCAGATTAATTAAACCTGTACAAAGTTTAGGTAGTGTTTGATGGTAAATTATTTCTTAACACAGGTTCATAAAGTCGACATAAGCTTGTTGCACTTTGTTGAGCGATGTCATTAAATGGACTAGTGGAGGTTTACGTTTATGTATTCTTGTCTGGGTCAGAATCAACGTCTGCGATCATTCCGCCGGGATTTCATATTTTTCTGTCTAGTAGTTTGTAATTTTGATGTGAATATCAGTGACGAAGATATTGCTGGTTTAAGACGGTGAGTAGATACAAATAGATAAGATGTAAACCTAATATCCGGGTCGGAATGAATGTCTGAGTCCATTCTGCCATTAAACTACAACCAAAAAGGAAACGAGAACTCTACTGGTTATAGACCAATTTCTTTATGATGATTCGCCACTGCAGACTGTTTCCGGGTCATAGTAGTCAAAAGTAGTCCCATTTGAAAATTCAACACCAAGTATTTCTGTTGCACTGTTTTATGTCAGCAAACAGAAGGACAGATGTCAGATGTGACTCTGGTGCTGATTTGATGATTTCAGTGGAAACTAAGAGCAGTTTTGTTGTATCTTTGGAACTATTTTGAGCGTATTACCACATAAAGTAAAATGGTGTAAACCAGGAAGGTTCTTTTTTTCACTTCGATGTTTCAAAGGTGGTTCTATTTAAGATGAAATAGCCAAAAATGCGATCAGTTGAGATGGCATTTTGTAAACGCCTTATGCCACTAGACTTCATATTTGATAAAAACAAACCGCAAAGCTCTTGGTTTACCAATAAGAGTACGGCAGTGGGTTAGAGACAGTGATTTTCACTCTTTTTTTCAATGCAGAAAAACGCAGTGGTGTGATACCTTATATGTTCCAAGGCAACAAATAGCTTTCCAAGAACTAACAAGATTGCACCCAATTTCTCAATGCATCATCAAACCTGAAACAGAAACATACCCTAGACCCATCCTGTAGCCTTTCTCACGAGCAATTCCTGCTTTTGCCACGGTATTTCCTGACATAAATTGCTTCAAGAAGACAAAGACGCAAGCCGTCTAAAGGAAGTCATTAGTTACATAGTTATCTTCCTACGTAAGATATTGATCTTTAAGTGTAATTCAACTCCTTGTAAAATAAATTCATTAGTTTTGTCAGAAAAAATCCTCTTAAAGAGAATTTATTTCGAAGAACGGCTTTGCTATAAATCTTTCTTTAAGTTTAGCGCTCTTAGGGTAAAAGATACGGCAAGCCATACAAGTTCACCAAAGTTCGAATCTCTGTTGATTTACCTGTGTTTCCAAGCTTGGGCCTACTTTATAATTGAGTCATGCTCTGTGAAAATGGGGGTTTAATGCATCTGCAAAAAGTGTCGACTCAGTTCAGCCTGCGCAGTCCGCGCAGGCTGACCTGAATCGATACTTTTTGCCAAAGGTCAGTTTTCTGCACGTCAAAGGACCAGTCTATCCCATGATTAAGTCGGTCGTTAGACAAAATTTTATGGATCCATAATAATGTGATGCCTTGCTCGGTATAATGGATCACGGAGTTGCATCAGAATCCCCTTTGGCGGTTCATATAACTATATAGTTACTTGCTTGGTATAATGCATCAGAGATGCATTAAACCGCTTTATGCCAGAACTCCGCTTAATTCGTTGGGGGTCAATCAATGACCCTCAAGAGATAACGAATTAACTCTCTCAGCTTATAAAATATAAACTCAACCTTTTTCGGTGACAAAAAATATAATCTACTGACTTTTAGAAACGTTTTATCTGTTATACTTCACAAAACAAGCGGACGGAATAGATCCAAGATCAGACTGCACGTTCTGTGCAGTCTGATCTTGATCTATGCCCGTCCGCAGAAGACCCTCTCATCGACTTTTGCGCTGAAAGGGTTAACGGCAGGTGTTCGGTAAACTCTTTAAGTCTTCTCAAAACCTCGTTTTGTTGGCACTTATATTAATTGCGTCTTACACAGAGAAATCTGCGTTCGTATCGTTACGGGAGATCACTCCTTCCTTACAGCATAGCTTCTTTCCTTATAAAATCAATACCTGACAAAAGTGTTAGGGAGAATGCTCTTTAGCTTAGTGCTTAGGGTATTGGCCTTTGTACATCAAAACGCGAGGATCTTTGCCGCGCGGGTTCGAATTCCGGCCGGAGTGGTTTGTATTTGAGCTGTGCATTTGTTGCGAACTGTCATGTTCGTGAGAGTATTCGCAAAACGTTCTGAATTGAATTCATAGTGTAATTCTAGATATAGAAGTTAACACAATTTCTGATTTTTCGCACAATATGGGTTTTTATATATTTCCAGTCATATTTCCAATTGAAAAAGAAAAACACATCTGGAGCCGTTTCAGGGCTGTTTCCACTAGAATACTTCTCTATGTAGCAGACAGTGTAGACTAAGATCAAGAGTAAATCAAGATCAGACTCCACAATCTCTACGAAGTCTGATCGTACTCTTTATTGTCCACAGAAATACTTTTTGTTGTTCTTATACGCCGAAAGATAACTAAAAAACCAAGAAACGAATATAAAAGAGCTCCTATGTCCCTTTCGTCACTCGTATTGCCGCTGAAATATACATGTACGTACCTTTTCGCTATTATAATGGATTGTCAGTTCTTTAGGGCAACTACAGACACCATGAAATAAGATTAGACGGTATAGAATGTTCTATCTGATCTTTAGTTTTAATCTTCTAATGTTTCGGAAGATATTTTGAAGAAAGAAGACGACAAAAAAAAAAAAAAAATAATGATTTAGGACTTTTGGGTGGCTCAAAGTAATAAGTCATTCAGTTTACATGTATGTGACGGTCAAAAGCAGAAATTACTATGCTATACAGGGATTGTTCCATATGACAATAGAAAACATGCTTAGAATAATTTATTGTTTATATATATATACATGAACAATAGCCGTTGTAGATGAAAATGAGAGAGACAGAGAGACAGTGAGAGAGACAAACACACAGACAGAAAAAAAGAAAAAAAAAGAAAGAAAGAAAAAAAGAAAGGGAGGGAGGGAGAGAGAGAGAGAGAGAGAGAGAGAGAGATTTGAATAAACTGTATATTTCTTTAAAATTTTAAAGTCCGTGTTTTTAATTAGAAATCTGAGATTTTCTTTTTCTTTGAAACTGATCCTCTTGAACTTTTTGCACATATTTTTAAGAAAAAAACGACTTGACAAATAATCTAAAGTTTCAAAGATAGATTAAAGGGGAAAAAAACGAAATAAACAAATTAACTAAGGAAAAAAATGGCATTTACCCTTATGCTGTTTAACTCTTTACCAAACGACAAAATTTTAGACTTGTCCAAATTGAAAGCATTTGCAGACGACAAAATAAACTCAAAAATTGAAACTTGACTTTAGGAGAGTAGAAAACATTGTGGGAAATGGAGAAAATGCTGGTTACCAGCATTTTCTCCTTTTCTCACAATGTTTTCAGAAGGCTTCTTCCTCTGGGTCGTAAAAACCAGGGATTGTTTGGTAAAGGGTTAAGCGGCATTAGGCACTTTTGAGGACTGAAGAGAACAATGCTGATAAAGATCAAAATGTACAGAACGTGTAGGCGAATTCAAGTATTCCCATGCAAACTGCTATTGATCTACACTATCTCGAAATTAAAAGAACGCACAATTGACCTTGGATACGAACTAATAGCTTATTTATGAAAAGCTTTCTTCGCTTTCTTTCATGCGTATTCCCAAAAGCAGCCTCTATTTCCATTAAAGCAGCGTATGATTAGATTCGCAAAAAAATCTTTTTATTCTTTTATCAGTTTATTTCATCATTTTTCGTCAACTGAACGATACTGTGACTCTAATTGAAACACTAATTGAAAAAAACAAAAGAAACAGATTTTTTGGAGACATCGCTGAGTCAAAGCCGGTTCATTCATAAAGATAGAGCGGACTCCCCTGGGAGGGCCTGTATTTGTCACATGATCAAATAGGCGCTGTCGACATTTATCACGTGCTCCACTTCAAACGAAACATTCCATCAATATATTTCAAAGACTGCAGGGTTTACCTGTATGTAGACCACGGTTCCGATGCATTTGCAAATCAGTGCTTAGTATTTAGTCTGTATATATAGCATATACAACGGTTTGTCATTCTACGTGGTCTAAATCGGATAGGCAAAAGCTCGTTGGGTTGTCTATCTGATATAGACAACCTCACTTGTTGTCAATCCTACACGTACACACAAAAGTCAAATTATAACAAGTCTATTACAACAACACAGGATGATATGGGTATTATTTAGCTGGTATACGAGACCTATTTATGCCGTTTGTAACGAAGCAGAACGGGTGAAGGAAATTCTCGTAAAAACGACCAATTCCTCGTATTTCCGAGAGTAATTCTTTCATCGATTTGTCTTACATTATCTTTCATCAAAATGAAATAAACTTCATCGTGAATTTCGAAAATCAATTTTTATATATTTCGTTCCTTGCAATCCAGTTGTAAGCCGTTTTAATAAAATCAGAATGAATGCATTTGATGTTCAAGTCTTTTCATTTTCTTTGAATTAGGAAACCCAGCATCAGACGAAGACCGTGCAGTGCATTTTAACCTTCTATATTTCTTCGTCTCTGCCGTTTTCACCATGTTATTTTATTAATTCCGTTATGTTATTAACCCATTTCTCTACAGATATCACTTTCTCTTGATCTAGTAAATTATGAGAAAAAAATGAGGGAAAGGGAGCAATTACTTGTAACAAGCAATAGCTCCCTTTTCCACATTCTTTCTATAATGTCAAAAAACGAATATTTTCCTTTCATGAATTTTTTTCCGTGTAGTTCTAATGATTTCTTTTTCCCTTGATGTAAAAATAGCTTGTACAGATATGGGCTCGGAGAATGCTATAGTTGTCGGGTTTCTTTCATCCTTTCAAGCTTCGATAATCAGATTTCAATTCTTTTCTCGCAAGAATATTTCAAAGAATTTTGCATAGTGTGGATCTACGATCAAAGAAACGAGAGATGTATTGATCAGTCCATTGACCCGTTACTGTAGATACGAGTACATGTACATGTATTTGAGCAAAGCTCTAATACATCTGCAAAAAAGTATCGATCCAGTTTAGCCTGCGCAGTCAGCGTAGGCTGAACTGGATCAATACTTTTTGCTTTTTGGTCAATATTCTGCTTGTCAAAGGTCCAGTCTACCTCATGACTCAGCCGATTGTTGGACAAAATGGATTTTAAGGATCCATAATTATGTGATAAATTGTTTGGTATCATGCATACGGAGTTGCATTAAACCCTCCTTTACCAGAGCATGACTCATATGAATTTGTACATCCGTAACAGACTAAAAGACTTTCTTTGATTACACAGTGGGAAAAGCAGCAAGCGAACGCTCTTTTTTTCCACGAGATTATTTTTCCCTCGCAAACTGTTGTCCTTTCTTGCAATTATATTATTCTTACAGCAGTATCTTCCCTTGTGCTTAGTCCTGGTAGCGCAGTCGTCAGTGCACAGGACTTGAGAAAAGGGGGTCGCTGATTTGAACCTCCGGTTCAGCTTATTTCTTTCTAAGGATTCATGCTTCCCTCCCCGCTGACCATTTTTTCGACGATGGTCATGTGAGAAAGCAGCAAGTGGCTTTGGAAGAATATTGTGCGAAGTACTGGTAAAAGAAGTTCTATAAAAGCATAGATATGTAAACTTGCCGCCGCGATATAACTGAAATGGCGTTGAAAACAGCATTAAACACAATACAGTCAATTAATCAATCTTTTCTTACGTCTAAGAATGAGGCATACTCTGGCCAAAGGGGGCTTAATGCATCTCCGTGATGCAAGACACCAAGTAAGTCATTACTATATTATAGGTTCTATAGAATCCATTTTGTCTATTAACCGGCTGAATTATCAGGTACACGGTCTTTTGAGCTGCAGAAAATTGACCAATAGCAAAAAGTCTCGGTCCTGGTCAGCCTGCGCAGACAGGCTGACCTGGATCGATACTTTTTTGTTAATGCATTTAGCCCCCTTTTCACAGAACATGGCTCAAATAATTCGTATAGAAACAGGCTTAGCGAAAAACAGACGTCTTGCAAGAATTTATGTATAACGAAGAAAAAGGCTAGGGTATACAATCTGTTATTGAGTTTCTCGCCTGATACGGTTTGAATAGTTAACGACATCTTTCTTTCCGCTCTGTATTGGAATATCTCGGATAAAATGCTATGAACGTTTAATCTATTATGTGCTGGGATTAATAAAGAGGTAAAACTTTGAACCTAAATTGACATGATTTTTTTTTTCGGAATTTTTTCATGTCTACATGTTTTTTTTTTTTTATTTTTATTTCTTTTTCCTTCATCATTTGCACATGCATTAAGTCCTGTTTTCACAGAGCATGGCTCAAATGCAGAATTAGTGGATTTCTACCTGATAATTTTACTGCTTTAATTCGCTGTCCGTGTAGTTAGTGCAGTTATCTGTCCATGTTCAGCGCACTATTTAGTGTATTTAGCTGTTTTCATGCTATTGATGACGTCACATACATGTCGTTCCTTATTAACGTGACGTTTTTCTGTAGAAATACAAAAAAATGTATCTAGAATGTTAATTTTTTTCATTTTTGTCAGAGCTTTTACAACCAGTAAGAACTGAGGAAAAATGTCTGTCTTGATTTTAGATGAAAATATGACTTTATTTGTGAACACCAAAATTCAATATTTTTACTTATATGGTTTCGCCACTCTTGAACATATCAATGTTGTAGTTACATTTTTATCTTACACAGACATAGAAACAATTTTCAGCTTGTTTTTTTTTTTCTAAAATGCAGGTAGCATATAGAAAAAATATCAGAGGACGGAGTTTCGACTTTCATTACTCTTTTAACCATTAGGTTGCTAAGTGCGACTCAATGACGTTTTGCGGACAGTGTAGATCAAGATCAGACTGCACAGAACATGCAGTATGATCTTGGATCTACACTGTCCGATAAGGATATATTTTTCCCACTAAAAGTAACTTTGAAATAGCTACATTGGGATTTTTTTAATCGGTTTGAAAGTTTCATTTAGCTTATTTCGCAGGTTAAGAGTTAGTAAGCTTGAACATGTTTATTTTACATTGATTTAGAAACAGTTTCTTGCAACCGCTGCTAATCTCTCTCGATTCTTTTTGAAAAATCACACCAGTACTCGCTACACTGTGTGTGGGCCAATGAACAATCCCAAGGTTGACACCCTCACCCGGGATTCGAACTCGGGACCTAATGGTTGCATGGCCGACACTCTACAACACGACCACGGACACGAAACATTCTATCCAGTTATTTAAAACAGAATTAAAATATCGTCTGCAAATGCATTCAGTCTAAAAACTAATTTGTCTGGTAAAGAGTTAAAACATCAAGATGAACATTATAACTTTAAGTCCCAGTAGTGGCCAAAAGTAAACATTAGGGTGTTAAAATGCATCTAAATTTAAATCGTACCATTAAAAAGAATGGAAATTATTGTGAAGATGACAGGAATATGAATTTTAAATCTGTTATTGTACGGTCGATCAAAGTCTACGTCACTGGCAGGAATATAAATTTTAAATATTTGTTTGTTTATATTGGAGTTTAAAGCCTGTTTTAACAGCTTAGGTCCTTTCACAGCAGCCAGTGCATCTATGCATGATTTTCCAATTTTCTGAACACCTAAAGACGCGACTGTATTCCTTTAGATTGGGAAAAATAGAAAAGAATATGCTAGAAAAAGAACTGCCTACGATGGAACTCGAATCGATGACCTTTAAACCAGAGTCGGCGACTTCCCCACCGTAATTTTGAGCCAAACTAGTGTCATATTGCGTTTTAAATATATTATGGGTCATGTTCTGTGAAAGAGGGCTGCAAAAAGTATCGACACATGTCAGCCTGCGCATTTCATGTTTTGGAGGCCTTCAAAGCAATCGCTGTTGTCGTTTTCGGTTTTTAAATGAGGACAAATCAACAGTGTTTTCCATCCCTTACACCATATACTTTGGTAATTTATCCATGTTTACACAGCTGAGCCATTCTACACACTTTCAAGTTTTAACGGCGTTTTTGTTCTCTTGCTGTAAGGATGTATCTCAAAAACTAGATTTCGTTTAGCATTTTTTTAATGTTAACAAAGACAGCTAATTAGCTGTCTTTGTTAACATTAAAAAAAATGCTAAACGAAATCTAGTTTAATGTCCCTTGTCGTGTGTAAAAACGTCAAACCCCTCCCCTCTCTCCCATATGGGACTTGTACACAGCCGACTATGCATTCCTCTTTTCACTTAAAAACAAAATCCTCGCATTGTCTCCGAAAGTAGATTATTTTTTTTTCATATCCCGCATCCCCTCTTTTCGCACAATGTGGTTTAACCTTGTGTATCTCGTATGCATTTTTTTTATTAAAAAAACTTCGCTAATTAGATCTAGTCTTTAACGTTATTGTGTAACGCACGTCTATGACGTCAACCTTGTTGATAGTAAATAAATTCTGTAAACATCCTGATGTAGGCGCAAGTGGAAAAGAATTTTTATTGAAATTTGATAGGTGATACGTGTTGTTGTAGATTTATTTCCATTCATTTTCTCTTTTCACAAAATAGATTTAACCTCCCATCTCCCCATTCGCAATCCTCCAACCCCGAATCCCCCCCGCCCCCCCCCCCCCAAAAAAAAAATACAAGAGAAATAAGCAAAACTCTCAAAGACATATACAATATTTCTCGCACGAAAAAGACCAATTTATAAACTATTTTGGGAGTGGGAAATTATGTTTCGATTGTTTGACAGCGATGAAAAATATTGTCGCACGTGAGAGAAAAATTCAATTTGCAGAGATTGACGCAGTGGCAACGTTTTTGCAGGCCCTTGATCCTTACCACAAGACAAGATGTTAGACTCAGCCGAATAGAAAGCATTTGGGGATAAATTCAGTCTTACAAAAAGGCAGTTTCTGTCTTTTAACTGGTAGAAAACATGGAGGGAACAGGGGAAATGCTGGTTAACAGCATTTTCGCCTTTTCCTACGATGTTTTCAAAAGCCTTCTTCTTCGTTAAAGAAGTGTCGTTAAAAGTGGGATTGTGTGGTATAGGGTTAATATTCTAAGTGCTGGAAGCATTAAATAGACATTTTCTTTTTGTTGGAAAGAATTTAAAAAAAACAACCACACACACTCTAGACTTCAGGAGAATATCTCTTAGGAATAATGAACTTTCTGTATGGGCCGTGCTCTGCGAAAAGGGGGCTTAATGTATCTGCAAAAAAAGTCGACCCATGTCAGCCTGCGCAGTCCGCGCAGGCTGACATGGGTTGACACTTTTTGCTATTTGTAAATTTTCTGAATGTCCAAGAACCACTCTACCTCATGATTCAGCCGGTTGTTCGATAAAATGGAATGTATGGATTCTGCGTGGATCAGTGGTAAAGTGTAGGATTCGTAACATCGAGGCCCCAGGTTCGAGCTTCATTGGGGTGCACTGGGCTTTTCGTGGGAGTGTCCCAGGGCAAGACACTTCAGAGCTCCGACTTAGTAAAGCATCTACTGATGAAACCTAGGCCGTATATGAACAAGTGAACTGTCCCCATGATATGACTGAAATATAGTAAAACTGACGCAAAACACCAGTCAATCAATCAGAAAGCTTTTCATCAGACAAGTCTCTCTGTATCGGACAGTGTGGAACCAAGATCAGACTGCATGTTCTGTGACGCTATGTCTCTTAGCTTTTTCAGCACCAAATATAGAACTCTATACTAGGAGACAAAATTGCAGACCTTTTCAAACTGAAAGCACTTGCAGAGCACAAATTAAATGAGATACAAACACCGGGACTTTTCTCTTTTAGGGTAGGAAACATTACGGGAAAAGGAAAAATCCAGTAATTAGGATTTTCTCCCTTTCCAGCAACGTTTTCAAAACCCATTTTCATCAGGATTGTTCATACCAGATAAAATCGACATTTTTGACAGCTAAAAATTCAACCCACTAAAAGTCAGAAAGCTTTTTCCTTTCTCAAAGGCTTGACTAAGCAAGCAAATGGTATAGATCCAAGATCACACTACATGTTCTTTACAGTCTGATCTTGATCTACTTTTATGCCAGCCCGCAAAAGCTCCTATTTTCGCCTATGGCGCCGAAATGGGCTAACTCTTTACCAGGCGACATTTTTTTTTCAATTGTCCTGATTGAAAACATTTGCGGACAACAAAATTGATTAAAGTGTCTTAAACGTTGGGATTTATCGATGACAGCGTAGAAAACATCGTGGAAAATAGAGAAAATGCTGGTAACCAGTATTTTCTCCTTTTCCCACAATGTTTTCTAAAGTTTCGAATCTTTAATTCTCGGGATAATGTAGTAAAGGGTGACAGTCAGAGTTTATTTAGATATATTATAAGAATCTTCGGATGGCGCTCGGCGGTTTATAGTTAATATGATATTTGTCTGGGATTCGTCTTTTAAAGTAATGGATGTGACGGGTCGCGGTATATTTGGTGTATTTCATAATTTATTTCAGAACATCAGGAAAATCCAAATGTTGTAAATATGACGTTTCCTTTTTTTTTTCGTTTCTTTTTTTTCAAGCCCTTAAGCTGCTAAGAGGTACTCAAAGCGCTTTTGCAGACAGTGTAGATCATGATCAGACTGCACAAAACGTGCAGTCTGATCTTTGTTCTTCGCTGTCCGATATGGTTTTTTTTTTTTCAGGAACAAGCACATTGTAACCGCAATGTTTTGGCATATGCTATTGGCTGGAAATCTTTATTCTATTTGTTAAGCGTACATCCTTACAACTGGAGCGAATTAAACGCTGTTAAAACTTGAAAGTGTGTAGAATGGCTCAGCTGTGTGAACATAGATAAATTACCAATAAGTATGGTGTTAGGGTTAGAAAAACTCAAAGGATTTGATCTCATATAAAACCGGAAACGACAATGTTCAGCGAATGCTTTGAAGGCCTCCAAAACATGAAATGCATTTTCTACCCGCCGTAATCTGTGCAACCTTGAAGCCATCAGGGACAAAATTTTGCATGAAGATTCAAGAAGGATTACAGTTTCCTAAATATGGATGAAAAGGTTCAAAGCTGGCTGAAAATTGCCTGAAAGAGAGTATATATGTATCTGTAATGGTTAGTACCCTTTACAGTTCTTAGTGAGGATTTTGTGCCGAGCCCTGTGGCCGGAGAAGCTCAAGCGGTCGGCCGTGAGACTTGTAAGCGACAAACCTCGGTAATTAATGGGTTGGGTTCGATTCCCACGGTTGGCCATCTAAAATAATTGCTAGTGTTTCGGATGAGACGTTAAATCCAGGTCCCATGTGACGGTGCTATACACTGAACACATTAAGGAACCAAGAGAAAATCACGTTGGGTTTCGTCCTGTATCTTGCACTATCCCCCGTAGCTAACTAACAGCCTTCAGAGGGGTGTCGCCTGAATGGGCAACAGGTGGCGACGATAGATAAACGCAAATCAATCAATCAGCCGGGTAGCTTAGTCAGGGCTCGAGCAGGATGCTGTTTTGACCTCTTCACCCGACTGCTCGGCCAATTTTGTTTCACGTAATTGATGATAGTCATTGAGACACAAATCATTCCTCTTCCGTCGCTGATCATTGTTTCGACGATGATTACTTGGGAAAGCAGACAGTGTCTTAGGAGAATATTTTGCGAAGTGCCTCCTGGTTAGTATAATAGGTGCACTGGCCGCCGCAATAAATTGATGTAGACAATATACTTTCAAAAAGGATGTTATAAGAAAAATCGAATGATTTTTGTAATGGAGAAGCAAACGAATAAGTGAATGGCCGAATTAATTTATACATTGACGCACAGACTGACGGACTAGACAAATAGAAAGAGTAGGGGTGCCGGCGTGCATGTACGCATTCATGGGCGGATCAAATGACTGGTGTAATTATAAATGCATAGGATGATTGGCCCCTTGTTCCACAAATGAGCGGGGTTCTGGTAAAAGGGGGTTTAATGCATCTTCGTGATGCAATATATCAAAAAACGTCGTTTCATAAGTATAGATCCATAAAATTCATTTTGCCTAAAAACCGTGAGGTAGAATGGTCCTTTGACATACAGAAAATTGACCGATAGCAAAAGGTTTCAGCCAGTGTAAGCCTGCTCAGACTGGGCAGGCTGACATGGGTCGATACTTTTTGTTGTTGCATTAAGCCTCCTTTTTACAAAGCATTGCTCAAATATTACTTAGTCTGTGTACCAGACCCAAATACCCCATGTAATCTAAGATTTATATATTGAGTTTACTCATTACCAGATGACAATATTTTAGATCTGTCTAAAATTGAAAGCAGATGCAGACGACAAAAGTTAATGAAATGTGGCTCAAAATGATGGGATTTGTCTTTGAAAGGATATAGCTAAAACATTGTTAAAAAGGAGAACATGCTGGTTACCAGCCTTTTGTCCGTTTCCACTGTGTTTTCGAATACTGTTTTAGTCGGATTTGCTTTGCAAATCCACTTTTGCATTGCAAATCCACTTACTGTGATCCAACTGGTCGGAACCAAATACATCATGCATAACGACGCATGCGCGCTCACTTTCAGTTTTGAAACACTGGTCTGTACTATTTGATCTGTTTTACCTGAACGATATACATGTTCTGTCATACACGCTTGCGCTTTACTCATTCCACTTTCAGTTTTAGCTAGTATATCTCGACTTCTTTTTTGTCACTGCCGTATATACAGTCCTACGTCTGTACATACAGTCGTAAATCTTATGCCAGCAGAAAACCGCGTCATATTAATCGATGATACGGCTACTCCTTGATAAGTAATAAAATAATAGTTACTGCGCGTTCCTCTCGGCAGAACAACTTCGATTTCCCTTCCACAAATCCGTTTTTCAGGACTTTCAGTCCTTTGATTTTTATCAGGGTCATTAAAGCTCTGGATATTTTGGTATAGGATTATCGATGTTGGAGTTCAGAGTGTCACCAGACGCGAAATAGATTTATTCGAATTTCTCACGATGTACACGGCATTCTGGCTGTTAATCCATTTCGGTACAAATGTTTTTTTTTTCGCCAATGTAATTCATGATTGATTGAATCGTGTTTTACGCCGCTTTCAACATTCTTACTGTCACATCACACGACACTTCATGTAAAAATGTTTGTCATAGGTTTTACCATTACTAGCCTAGGACTCTGAAAAGTCTTGCTCAAGGTCTCTCCTAAGAAAAACTCATGTTCAAGTGAGGATCGAATCCGGAATTTCAAATCACGAATTCTTCACTTAATCGTGAGTCACCAAGGAACCCGCCAACGTAATAAAGCGGTTTTGAAAATCTTGTGAGAAAGAGAAGCATTTACTGGTAATAGCAATTGCTTCTTTTCCGACAACGTATTCAGATGTATTCAAAAGGCCATTTTTCTGCCATTGTTCGATCTTTTCTAAAAAAAAAAAAAGTGTTTTGGGATCCGCATGATTCCATGAATCGTCGGCTCCAGCGCCTGTATTCTTTAACTATTCTGAACAATATTCTTTGTCTAATTCTAAGGAATTTTCTGAATTCCAAAGTAACGCAATTTCTGATTGGCTAAACCAAATGGTTTAGCCAATCAGAAATTGCGTTACTTTCATAACCTACAATAAGACTAAGAACGGTTGGTGAATGAGGGTCCTGTTAAATTTGGACTATGTGAAAAGGGGGCTTAATGCGTCTGCACAAAGTATCGGCACAGTCCGCACAGGCTGACCTAGGTCGAAACTTTTTCCTTTTGCATTTATTGTCAATTTTCTGTATGTCAAACGACGAACCTTTTCCTTTTGCATTTTTTGTCAATTTTCTGTATGTCAAACGACGACACTTTTTCCTTTTGCATTTTTTGTCAATTTTCTGTATGTCAAACGACGAACCTTTTCCTTTCGCATTTTTTGTCAATTTTCTGTATATCAAACGACGAACCTTTTCGTTTTGCATTTTTTGTCAATTTTCTGTATGTCAGACGACAAAACTTTTTCCTTTTACATTTTTTGTCAATTTTCTGTATGTCAAACGACGAACCTTTTCCTTTTGCATTTTTTTGTCAATTTTCTGTATGTCAAACGACGACACTTTTTCCTTTTGCATTTTTTGTCAATTTTCTGTATGTCAAACGACGACACTTTTTCCTTTTGCATTTTTTTGTCAATTTTCTGTATGTCAAACGACGACACTTTTTCGTTTTGCATTTTTTGTCAATTTTCTGTATGTCAGAGGACGAAACTTTTTGCTATTGGTCAATTCTGTACATGTCAAAGGACCAGTCTACCTCATGATTCAGTTTGTTGTTACACAAAATGGATTAATGGAATAATGTGATGACTTGCTTTGTATAATCCATTAAGGAGATGCATTAAACCCCCTTTTGCCAGAGCATAACTTATATATTATATTTCATGTGTCTATTTTTAGAAATGTTATGGGTAAAGAAATGTCGTAATTTAAGCTGGGGGGAATTATTTCCCCGTCACAACGAATATTTTCCTCCTGCCGAAAATCTGGAACTACTTTTTTAAGTTTTTAAGTTTTAAAAGTGGCATTCATTGACAAAATAATCAGAGGAAATATAATTTATGTATATAATTTATTTCATCAGCTTGTGGTTAATATGGGGAAATATTTGCCTCAAAAGGGAAAGGTCCGCGAAAATAACTCGTGTCTTACGGCACTCGTTATTTTCGCATATCTTTCCCTTTTTCGGCAAATATTTCCCCATATTAACCACAAGCTGATGAAATAAACTCTATTTATTCGTTAAAATTTTGAGTTGACTTTTTTAACTCTTTACCGAACGACAAAATTTTACACTATGCCAATTGGGAAGCATTTTGCAGATGATAGAATTAATGTGGCACAAATATTTGGATATATATGAGAAAGAGAAAAACGTGTTTTCTTGACGGCCGTCAAAACTTGGATTTGTGTGGTAAAGAGTTAACCCTATTATACACAAACTGACTTATGTGTTTCCCCATTACCAAGCTTTAGACCTTCAATGCCATGCCCAAGGACACATGAAACGTGATCGCTAAAGCTAGGAGAAATTGTTTTTAAGATAAATCTAGCTTAATCACACAAGAATTTGCATAACTATTTTTGTCTCTCTAGATGGAAATGTTAATCTATCCATTTGGCAAACCGAGGCTTGAAACCCAACTGTATTCAAATCGTCTAGATTTTTAAACGCATCAATTTACAGGCCTATTTTCTTACACCTTTTACCGAGCAACCCCTATGTGTTTTACGATCCTGAAGAAGGAGACGTTCACTGTTGGATAATGCTCTCTCTCTCTCTCTCTCTCTCTCTCTCTCTCTCTCTCTCTCTCTCTCTCTCTCTCTCTCTCTCTCTCTCTCTCTCTCTCTCTCTCTCTCTCTCTCTCTCTCCTCTATTTTATTTTAGGTGAATTTTAAATTTGAAGTCTGAAAAACTGGCACTGGCAGCACATGAAGGTTGATGGCTTCCCTTTTAGGCATATACTTGTAAACTCGTTTACAGACGATTTTCATCATTAAGGCTTGAATGAGTTAAATGAATGAAGAACACATTTTTAATTAAAAAAAAAAAGGAGAGACAGACATACAGACAGACAGACAGAGAAACAAAAAGAGACACAGACAGACAGAGACGGAGAAAGATAGAAAAGAGGCAGACACATACAGAAAGACAGACAGGCAGAAAAGACAAAGCAAATAGTTTCATTAATCACTTTTTTGTTGATAGCCAATGTTTGTCTCACTGTTTCAATTTTTTCTCCCCTTTTTTCCTAGAAATCACAAAACCATATCTAGACGAAAAGTAAAAACCATCTTTATTCCAAGTAGAGCTAAAAACAGAAGCCACAAGATATAAAGTCACGGTTTGGCGAACGTAAATTAACTTAATCTTTTACTGTCTGCATAATAACTTGTTTGCGACTTTCGGTAGACCATTTATGAAAACATTGTGGAAAAAGGAGAAATTGCTCGTGACGAGCAATTTCTCCTTTTGCCACAATGTTTTCACATGTACATGAATAGTAATTGTTGATTAAAAGTTTAATTATGTTGACTATTTATGGTACCAGGGGTGTATTCAAAGTAGTATATAACTTTATTTCAGGATAAAGGGAAGTAATTCAGCACTGTATAATAGAAGTCGCGGATGATGGAATAAGAACCAGGGCGAAAGAGCATGGCGGACAATACTAACATCACCGATAACAGGAGCTTTTTCATTGATGGTAATAGTCTGTCTGTCTGTCTGTCTGTCTGTCTGTCTGTCTCTCTCTCTCTCTCTCTCTCTCTCTCTCTCTCTCTCTCCATCTCTCTCTTATTTACAAAAGAGAGGAAATTATTTCTATACAGAAAAAAGATTCTAAAAACTACTATAAGATTAGTCACGACTTAATGTATTTGTCGTATAGCCCGGTGTTCTTTAAATAGCTATGACTTCATGTATCAGTTTTATAGCCCGGTGTTCTATAAATAGCCATTAATAAATGTATCATTTTATAGCCAGGTGTTCTATAAATAGCCCTGACCTAATTTATTAGTGGTATAGCCCGTTGTTCTATAAATAGCCATGATTTAATGTATCAGTTTTATAGCCCGGTGTTCTATAAATAGCCATGAGTCAACATATGACGTGTGTAGCCCGGTGTTCTATACATCGTCATGACTTAATGTACTAGTTGTATAGCCCGGTGTTCTATAAACAGCCAAGACTTAACATATGAAGTGTATAGCCTTGTGTTTTATAAATAGTCAAGACTTTATGTACTATTTGTATAACCCGGTATAAATGATCGCCTTGACATAACCGTTGCACCGCTGAAACGGGGTTAAACAACAATCAATCAAAGAATAAGATATGACCCGTGCTCTGAGAAAAGGAGGTTTAATGCATCTTCGTGATGTATTATACAAAGAAAGACCTCTGCATCATGAGGTAGAATGGGTCTTTTTTCATGCAGAGACCAATGGCGATAGATTTCGACCAAGGTCATCGTCCTGCGGGGACTGTGCAGGCTGACCTGAGTCGATACTTTTTGAAATTGCATTAAACCCACTTTTCACAGAGAATAGCTCATATAAGGTTTTTTTTTCCTGGTATACATGTAGCTTAACGTGCTGGCTCGTTACCTACTTCTTGGTATATGAATTCGAATGAATTTGAATAAATGAATAGTAATTTACGATTGATGATCAGCGACACTGGATGATCATGTTCTTGTGCTATTTTTAAACTTTTTGTTTGCCTTTTTCAACGATGATTGGGATTAACTCATAATTTTGAAATAGCCTACATATCTAATGAATGATTCCATTTTTTTTTTTTTTTTTTTTTTTCTTTTTCACAATAAAAAACAATGTGAAAGGAAAGGCAATTGAAGTCGAGGTTATTTTTATACTATTTTTTCTGCATATTCAGTCACAGAAAAAGAGTTCAAATATTCATTTTCCAGTTCCTCTTACGGTGAATATCTTTTTTATCGATACGTCTTGTTTCTACTAAACAAAGAATAAGAAAGATGGCAGAAAACAAAAATAACAAGTACAACAACTAAACCAAAGAACCTTTACCCTGTAACTGTCAGTTCTTGAACAAAAACAAATAAAGACAACGAAAAACCTATTTCTTCCTTTTAGATAAATACTTTTTTATCTTTAGACAAAAAATATAGGAAATGAAAACAAAACAAAACAAAATTGGAAACCCCATTAGCTTTGAAACATCAATCAACATGATGGAGCCACAAAATGTCTCCCCAAACCATCTTTGTCTTGTCAGTTATTGCGTTCGTTTTTCGATTTCGCATACATTTTTGTTGAGCTCTTTAATTAGAGAAGCAAGCCCCAAAAGGCAGATCATTTTGTCCCAACATTCTTCTCTTCGAAGTAAATTGTTGTATAATATATACAATGTTGTATAACGTAGTATGCAGTTGTTATTTAATGCAAAATGCAATATTGTCACACTATTAAAGTCCATGTCCTCTTTGATGGAAAAAACTGGGCAAAGAAATTCAAGTCAGTCGTTAAAAAGGTAGACCATGTAGTTTTAGAAAAAAATACCGATATATTTTAAGACGGCATCTCCGTACAGAAACATGGGACTTGTCAGGTTGCTATTACAGATTTCTTCGATTCTTTTTTTTTTTACTTGTAATGATCATTTTTTACCCTCTTTAGGAAGGTCTGTAAGAAAAAAAAAGGAAAAAAAAAGACTGCGTGAAGCTTTAAACAGATGAAGCAATCTGAAATTTCTATATATCCAATGTGCTATTTCCTAAAACTGCTTGGGTTGAAACATTTAGAAAGTACACATATTTCACTGACCATAAACTTTTTCAAAATTTCGTCAATAAAATCTTTCTTCTGTTCTGTAAGAAATACAGTCATTTCACACATACGTGAGGTTTCTAGAAGTAGAACCCATCACCGAGGTATATGGGATTGGCTACAATAATGTATTTATACTTTATGCAAATGTAATTGACTGATGACCTAGTAACGTGCGCTTTTCATTTAATGGAATAAATATCATTAAACTTTTTTCCCCTTTTTCCTTGCAGAAGACTTTCTGGAAGGCAGACCCGCTATGTGGGGATTTTGGTTAAAATTCGCAGTGACCCCGGTTATCGTCTTAATCGGTGCAACCGGAAATGCTCTGGCGATAGTGGTGATGAAATCCAAAGCACTCCGAAGGAAATCTTATTCTCATTACTTGTGTGCTCTTGCAGTTTTTGATACCATAACCTTGATTATAAGACAGATTCGCACCGTGGATGATTATTACATAGACATACTAAACACGCATGGTGTGTTTCAGAATTTCTCCAACACGTCGTGTAAAGTTTTTAACTTAGTTGAGCATGTTTGTTACCTTATGAGCTCTTGGCTAATAGTTGTAATGGCGGTTGAGCGGTTTGTCGTGGTTTGCTTTCCTTTTAAGACTGTTGTCATTCGACAACAGATGTGTGCTGCCTTTTCCATATGTTCTTTACTTGGAATTCTAACCGTGACCCAGTTATTTCGCGTATTGATGGTAGAAAATATTATCATTGACTTTGATATTGATATTCGGATATGCGGCGCCGCGGACGAATTTTTATACATTTATTCGAATTTAAGTATTTACTTTTATTCCTTAACATTGATGTTCGTGTTGCCAGTGACAACAGTTCTTCTTTGCAACTGCCTCGTTCTGGCACAGATTTACCGCGTCAGAAGAAACATTCAAACGAATCATGTGACGCGGTTCGATCGCGCGATTGAGAGTAAATATAGAACCACGTGCATGCTATTAATAGTATCATTTACATATATCATTACTCTGTTGCCGCTATTTACATTAACGATTTTTGTCGACATGTCAGTTAAAGCTGGGTCTACGGATTACAAACTAATTACAGATATTTGGCCTTTTATTGAACTCTGTGCGACAGTTTCGTTAATTAACTATGCCTGCAATTTCTTCATTTATGTCTTATCAGGCAAAAAATTCAGATTCGAGCTCGGGAAATTGTGTAATAAAACGCGAACGAGGAAAATTGTGAGAACACGTAGTTCGAAAGAAGAATTTGTCCGTCTGTGAAAATTGATAAATTCGGTCAGTTGTAATGTAAGCTTTTGTGAGAAAATGGGGTATCTATTGCAGAGTGTCGATTAAGATCAGACAAGTATACCGGTCTTCGTAAGATAGGTGTCAACTTGATTTAAAGATACTCAGCCTGACTGGCCTATAAGTCCTTACCAAAAGGCAAAATTCTTGACAAATCCAAATCTAAAGCATTTGCAGACGATAAATAAAGTATGGTTCAAAAGATAGGACGTTTTTTTTTAAGCGTAAAAAACATTGTGGGAAAAGAAGAAAATGCTGGTAACCAGCATTTTCTCCTTTTCCCGCAATGTTTTTTTAAAGGCTTTAACCGAAGGGTCGTTAAAACTGTGGCTTTTATGTGGCAAATGGTTAATAGAGATCAGACATCCAGTCTGATCTTTGATTTACATGTTACTAATGTCCACTAAATTTGACTAAGATACTGATACCCTTCTTGATAGCCACAACCATGTACTAAACAACCACGTCTTAACGACCTCGAGGACTGCTTTTGAAAACATTGTAGGAAAAGGAGAAACTTGAAAAAGTATATGTTCGAATCAATATCCTCTTTTTAATAATTTACCACATTATTGAAATAAAAGTGATTTTTTTTTTCTTTTTTTATCGTTCTTTTTTTTTATTCGGATATTTCGTAATTTGCTGGTTGGATTGTTTCTTTGTTGAAAGTCATTTAAGACCACTATCTAAACTATTTCAGCCGAATCACGTAGACCACCCACTTGTCCGTACCTTTCTTGCTTTCTGGATAACTAGATAATGGTCCTGCTTGCCTTGCCAAAAGGTATTCCCACACCAATAACGATGCCACCAGGGAACGAATCAGCAGGCCTTTTTTTTTTTTTTTACAAATCATGTTTTTTCAAAGAAGAGGCAAATGAATATCGTAAAAATAAACTTTAAAATGCAGATGCAATTTCACTAGCACAATAGCCTTCATATCTGCAGTGTCCTGCTGAAATGCACTCCAAACTACAGGCTGACCTGGGTCGATACATACTGCAGGTGCAGTAAACTCCCTTGTCACAGAGTATGCGTCATATGGTTTGCAACACGCGAAAAAAGGCATTCGGACATTTGCATAAAGCGTCGTCTCGGATCAGTCAGCGCAGTCCGCGCAGGCTAATCCGAAACGATACTTTCCGTTTTTATGTAATTTTCTGTTTTGCGCAAGTGTACTGTATCACAAAATCTAATGTTGTCGTAAAGTGTCTTCTCAGATTAGCCTGCGCGGACTGCGCAGGCTGATCCGAGACGACACTTTACGCAAATGTCCGAATGCCCCTTTTTGTGTGTTGCGAGCCATATATACTCGACCTCCTCTGGCGGCTAAATACAATCGGTTGAAACTCAGAATTTTTTGTTATTACATACGCTTGACTATACAAGCCGACGGTATAGATCCGTTATCTGACTGCACGTTCTGTGCAGTCTGATTGGGATCTATATTCGTGGAAAAGTGCCTTCTTTCACACATGGCGCTAAAAATGTTGATTTATAGGTTGCAGTATGCCTTTAATCCTTTACCACACAACCCAGAGTTTTAACGGTCCTTAAGAAGTAGCCTTTTGAAAACCTTGTGGGAAAAGGAGAAAATGCTGGTAACCAGCATTTTTTCCTTTTCCCACAAGGTTTTCTACACTTTGACTGACAATTACTATCATTTCAGCTACATTTGATATGCTGTGTGCAAATGCTTTCAATTTGGGCAATTCTAAAATTTTGTCGTTTGGTAAAGAGTTAACCATTTACAACACAATACCAAGTTTAGATGACCCTGTGAAAGAAGGCTTTTGAAAATGCAAGGGTAAAGGAGAAACTGCTAGTAAACCAGCGTTTTTCTCCTTTTTCCACAATGCTTTTTACCATCTCAAAGCTTGAAATCATCATCTTAGCTAAACTCAATATGACGTCTGTAATTTTTTTCAATTTAGTAGAGTACAAAATTTTGTCGTCTAATAAGAGTAAAAGAACTTTCGTTTGAGCCATGCCCTATGAAAAGGGTGACTAAATGTACATGCCCTGTGAAAAGGGTGACTAAATGTACATGCCCTGTGAAAAGGGTGACTAAATGTACATGCCCTGTGAAAAGGGTGACTAAATGTACATGCCCTGTGAAAAAGGTGACTAAATGTACATGCCCTGTGAAAAGGGTGACTAAATGTACATGCCCTGTGAAAAAGGTGACTAAATGTACATGCCCTGTGAAAAGGGTGACTAAATGTACATGCCCTGTGAAAAGGGTGACTAAATGTACATGCCCTGTGAAAAGGGTCACTGAATGTACCTGCCCTGTGAAAAGGGTGACTAAGTGTACATACCCTGTGAAAAGGGTCACTAAATGTACATACCCTGTGAAAAGGGTCACTAAATGAACATGCCCTGTGAACAGAGTGACTAAATGTACATGCCCTGTGAAAAGGGTGACTAAATGTATCTGCAAACAGTATCGACACATGTCAGCCGGCTGACCTTGGCGGAACCTTTTGCTTTTTGTCAATTTTCTACATTTCAAAGGACCAGTCGGTCGTTAGAGAAAATGGATTTTATGTATCCAAAATTATGAGATGACTTGTTTGGTATTATGGATAACGGAGATGTATGAAGCTCCTTTTTGCTAGAGCAAATTTCCGATGTTACAAACGGTTGTTAGTATGAAATTCATATTATTGTAGATTTTTATCTATTCAACGCTGTTCCAAAACTGTTTTCACTTAAAACCTTCAAAAAGAATCTTTAAATCACGTTTAGTTTCCAATATTGTGATGTAGAAGGGTGCTCTTTAAATTCTCTTTTAAAAGGGAAGTAACTGTTAGTATGATAATTGTAAATTCTAGTGTAGAGTAGCTTCCCTTTATTCCATTCACGCCCTACCGCCGTTATAAATTGCTTACATTAACCTCATAAACCCAATTGCAATTGACCAAACCTCGTTGCGTTTTGCATTCGGTGCTGATTAATATGAGACTGTCAAGTAACGTGCAGTCTGATATTCAGTGTCCGAGATTGAGAGATGTTTTCGGCAAAAGATGCATGAAATGGCAATAGTTAGCTTTTTATCATTGGCTTCAAATCTTTATTTAATTAATTCAACACTTTAAAGTTCTAAAAAATGAAAAACGATTTTTTGAGAAGTCAGGAGGAAAATGCTTCTAAAAATCGTTTCTATACCCTAAAGCCAGGGAAGTAACTATTACGTTTCTCGTTAATTATCTTTGAGTAGCCTCCCTTCCTCGGCTGATTACCTCTTCCGCTTGCAAAATTTCTTTTCTACCTGAATCAACGAGTATTCAGCCGTCGATATTGAATGCATTGTCTTGAAACAGAGAAAATTAATGCTGGCAAAAGCATGAGTTCCTTGTAAACTTTTACTAGGTCTCCCTGTATTTCAAATTTTGATCGAGTTCGAGTACTATGCTACATGATTGTACGTTGCTTCCATTCGGCAAACCTCGAGTTTTTCGTAGTAAACTTTTGCGATCCGTAGATCATATCCCTCGACTGTATTATGATGGATGATATGCACCTTCGCGGTACAATTTTTTGCTTGAAATAGACCGTTTTACCGTTCTTAAAAACTGTAAAACTCGATTAAATATAAAAAAAAAACACATGCAGGGGCATAGTTGCCAGAAGGCAAAAACGTAGTTGCGTTCACTTTGCAAAAAAACATTTCAAACATTTTCTGTAGGGAGAGGGAATCCTCAAACCCTGTCGTGAAATCTCTCTCCCCTCTCTCGACACTTCGTGCCGCCGCGATATAACTGAAATAATGTTGAAAACGACATTAAACACCATACAATCAATCAATCAATCTCGACACTTTGTCCATCGGGTAGAACTTTCAGTATTACTTTTGCATACACTTTATTTTTTGCTAGCTACACCCTTTACATGTGACAGTTTTCAATCCAACTCGCTCTACATATATTTCCGTTGGCAAACAGTTTGGAAAGTCATTTTTAAACGCCGTGTATAAATTTCTTTGGCAGTTTTCAAAGACAGTTTAATACCTTTGAATAACTTCACAATGGTTATTGATGAAGTTGCTAACTGATTTTCATGGCCATTCATGTGACATGTAATTTGAAATCGATACCTCATTGAGCATTCGACAAACCTCGGATGATCCGTTGATCAGGTCCCTCGGCTATATCACTTAGCTTGATGAGCACCTACACGCTACGAAAAAGAAAAACCTAAGTCACAATTTTCTATCAGAATCTCTCCAGATACATTTCCGTTGACAAACAGTTTGCACATTTATTTTCTATCTTCTTCTATCAATTCCAGTGGCATTTTACAGAGACAAGCTGCTTATCACCGACCTGTTGTTTCCGTTGTTAACCGATTTAAATGGGCGCCGGCATGATTAAGATCATGTGACTAGCAGTATTTCAAAATGAAACCTCCTTGATACAGACGAGGTTAGATGTAGCTACGGAATCGGCCGAGCTGTGACGAGTGCCTCTTTGAGGTTAAATGTAGTTACGGAATCGGCCGAGTTGTGACGAGTGTGTTGCTACATCACAATTCATCTCTCGTCTATGTTCTCACGAGAAAATGCGATATTTCGTGGTCAGCTCTTGATCATGAACGATCACTTTATGGCCGGATCTAAAAGCTTTCAATGTAATCAGTGTCTAGTTCAATCTTATTTTATAGTTTTTAACCCTTTACAAATCAATTTCGATTTTTAGCGACCCAGAGAAAGAAAGCTTCTGAAAACATCGTGGGAAAAGGAGAAAATGCTCGTAACCAGCATTTTCTACTTTTCTCACAATGTTTTTCATTCTTTCGTAGTTAAATTTATACCATCATTTGAGCAACATTTAATTTGTTGTATGGAAATGCTATCAATTTGGACGAGACCAAAATTATGTCACGTGGTAAAGGGTTAACCAATCAATCACGTGGGCACTAGATTGCGGTTTATCGCATGGGGTAACTTTTATCAATGTCATAAATTGTTTCTCGTAAAATACTGGTATATTTTGTCTTGAAACATTAAAAAGGTTGCTAGGCAAAGGCCTCTTCCATGATGGTAAATTATGAACTAGAGTAATATAAGATTATTTTATTATTAGGAAAATCAATGCATATCAGATAAAGCGAAATTAGTCGGCCATGTTCATATCCTTTTTAGTGCTTTGGAGTAATTGTGTCTGTGAGAGAGAGACAGACAGAGATAGAGACAGATACAGGGACAGAGAGACAGAGACAGACATAGACACAGACAGAGATACAGAGACAGAGAGAAAGAATGGAGGAGAGAGAGAGACAGAGAGACAGGCACAGAAGCAGAGATACAGAGACAGATAGAGAGAACGGAGGGGAGAGAGACAGACAGACAGACAGACAGACAGACAGAGAATAGATGATACATAGAGAGAGACAGAGACAGAGAAAGAGAGGAAGGGAGAGACGGAGGGGAGGGAAAGGGGAACAGGAAGAGAAAATAGATGAGAAGACAGACAGACAGACAGACAGAAAAAGAAAGACAGATTAAAGGGAGAAGAAGAAGATGATGATGATGAAGAGAAGAAGAAGAAGAGGAGGAAGAAAACACTATAAACGAATAATCTTGGCTGCTTAGCGTGAATACTGACAGGATCGTCACAGGATAGTTCGTTTTGTTCCTTTCCACTATTTGTCACAGTGTTTCAGACATACCTGTATTCTTGTGGTCAGCCATTGTTTTTATTTGATTACCCACATGTAACAGGAAGGTTTTCGACGTCGCCTTCCCCATTTCGTTTCAGGGAATACAGAATTAATCTAATCTTTAATCATTTCGGTGAGACCACAAGCTGATCTATACCATGCTATAAATTAGCCATGTCTGGTAAAAGGGGGTTTAATGCATCTTCGTGGTACAGTATAACAAGCAATACATTTTATAAGTATGGATCCATAAAATTCTTTTTATCTAACAACAGACTGAATTGTGAGGCAGAATGGACCTTTGACATGCAAAAAAAAAAAAAAAAAATACCAAAGCAAAAAGTTTCGACTCACTGATCAGCCTGCACGGACTGCGCAGGCTGACCTGAGTCGATAGTTTTTGCAGATACAATAAATTCCTTTTTTACAAAGCATGGCTTAATCAATGAAATATAATGGGGTTTTGACAAAGCTGTCCGAATACAATTACCTAAACATTAATTTCCTATGGTTTGCATTTGTATCCCATGCTGTTGATCGGAAAATAATTGTTCAGTAAGTATGAATCGGTTCGTTTTTTTTTTTTAGTCTTGACGTTATGATTATGATTAATTGCTAAACTTAAAAAAAAAAAATGCATGCAGCTGAGTTTTCTTGTAATGCATTTTCTTTGTCTGTAGTTTTCATATATTTGCAAATAATAAAAAAGAAACCGGCTTGGCACCAAACGGTCGCAGCTGATTTTTATTTCATAGTATGCAAATTTGATAAGCCATTACAGAGTATAAGAGTGCTTAAATGTACCGTGATAAAAACTTAAGTTAAAACTTTTCCACGAAATTCACGGACGGGTCATTCTGTTGTCAGGATTAAGTGCTCTGGCTGCGCGATTTCGTTGTAAATGTCTTTATGTGGAAAGCAGCCAGTGGCTTGGAAAGAATGTGCGACTCGCCTGTAAAAGAAACTCCTGAGATGTATGTTTACCCCTTTACGAAGTAATCCCGTGATTTAATGACCCCTTTCAAATGGAGACCTTTGAAAACATTCTAGGAAAAGGAGAAAATGCTGGTACATTCCAAAAACAAATCAAAACATGTGAGCAACACTTGATATTTCATCTGCAGATGAATTCAAAATGGACCAGTCTAAAATCTTTTTGTGTGTAATGGGGAAATGGACCATGGCAGCCGTGACATAAATAATAGAAAAAGAGCACCGCATGCGGGTGCCAACCCTCGGCTGCAGCTTCTTGATTTTAAGTAAAAGATTGTAAGTCGAAAAGGGGGCATTACTGTGTCAAAATAGTTTGATGGTTACCTGTCCTTGTTGTATGAGTTCCTCCTTTTGATTGTTAACAACTTGTCCAAGTTTGGAGTACATGTAATTCGTCTTCGGTAATAACAGGGATAACATTTAATATCAAAGATTTTGCACGTCCACCACGGCGTGGACGCACACGATGACAGGACTATGACAATAACTCGACATTTTCTTCGAAAACAGCAGAAATAAAAACTGAAAACGGCGATAACAAAAATCAACACACACAAACTCTAACAGTCTGCTCAATAATAAATTGAAAATCAAGGCAAGATATGGAATAATATGAAATATTACAGAAAACGAAAGGCTCATTGATTGCATTATAATTTACCCGCTTTCAACATTATTTCAGTCATATCACAGCAACATCTCACATATTCATGTATGTCCTGGGTTTCACTTGTTAAAGGCTCTGTGGCGTCTTGCCCAAGGACACTCCCGCAAAAAAATCACAGTGTTTCCAGTAAGGTTCGAACTCGGGGCGTCCAGGTTACAACTTCTAAACTTTACCACTGAACCATGCATGGCCCGTTGAAAAGAAAAGATATGAAATTATAGAGAAAAAGAAAGCAATTGCTTTGTACAGTCTGGCACCAATTTTGCAAGAGACCCGATTATTTGTTTTACCCCCAAATTACAGGATAAAAATGTTGCTTTTCAAGCAGTCGCCCCTTTTACTGCAGTACTTCTAAAAGATGGTCTCTTACGGAATAGTAAATATGACATGTTACTTTTCAGGCAATCGCCCCTTTTACTGCAGTATTTCTAAAAGATGGTCTCTTACGGAATCGTAAACATTACATAGCTGTAGGGCAATGGCTTGCTTTTTTGAAATTGCTTGTTATTTGACATAAATTCTGCATAAATTCTGCAACCTATCAGAAATAAAATCATAATTTTAGTGTCATATTTGACTTTAGCTGTCCCTAGATCCTACTTGCAAGCGAAAGACCTTTAACTCAATACTTTACTCAAACAGCTTTTTCTCTTTATGGAGCTGGCCGCTTTTGAAAACCTAATGTCAAAAGGAGAAATTGCTCGGAACGAGCAAATTCTCCTTTTAACATAATGTTTTCAATTTTATCTTTAATATATCAAAATTTCATTTATATTGATTATACATATCATATAAATATATTTTCAAAAGTTCATATGCTGCAAATTTGTTTAAAGAAGCAAACAGTTTAGGTGAAGGACACGAATTGTGGGAAGTGGGTTTTATATTCAGCAAAACAAAAACATATATCGGAACTTCATTTCTTTGTAAGTGCCCAAGGAATAGACTAAACATAACCGTTACAGCCTTTAGCTTGATCTGCATTCACGATCCGCTTGTCTGAAAGAGCGAATAAAGTCGCCTTTGGCGCGAAAAGAGTTAAAGATTTTCTGCATGGTGCTTTTTTTTTCTTCCGCGAAATATAAATGCTCATTCTAAAAGCTTTATCTAATCTGTTTTTTCTCTGCATTGCAAATCGGAAGATTTCCCAACCGGATTGGAATGTTTACGTCTGCAATCCTGTGTCGATAAACAGGAATACAACGGCGTCAGTTTTGCAATCAGCAAATCCTTGTTAGACCTCCTTAGTGGCGCTGATGACGTTGGTGTGTCCTTTGGCAAAGTACTGCAGAATTCCGGTCTAAAAATGTCGAAACCGAGGAAATTTTATGTCCATGAATTAATGAGCTGTTGTACCAGTCTCTCTTGACGCTTTACACCTGAACAATACTTGTACCGTTATGTGGGTAGTTTTAAAGATTTGCCTGCACTCGTCATGTTATGGGCCAAATAGTAAGATAACATGGGCCAAATAGCATGGACCAAGCCCCGGTAGCTCAGTCGGTAGCGAGCAGGACTTGAGAACAGGGGATCGTGGATTCGATCCCTGGCTCAGTCAATTTCTTTCCGAGGATTGGTGATAGTCATTGCGACAGGATTCATTCTTCACCCACTGCTGACCATTGTTTCGACGATGGTTATGTGGGAAAGCAGCCCATGGCTTGGAAAGAAAATTGTGCAGAGTACTGGTAACAGAGACTCTAGAAAGCATGGATAGGTGCACTGGCCGCTGCGACATAACTGAAACAAGATGTCTGTTTGTAAAACAGCCATGCCCCCCTACTGTCACATTGATACAGGAAGTGGCACAGTTCATAAACTGATATCAAAACGCTCGTTCGACTTCCGCTTTTTCCCAGTCGACTTCGATGCTTACTACGTCCCCGATAATACGCGAATAAAATGTTGGAGCCACAAGTTGAGCCACATATGATGATTTTTGAGACAATTTAATTTTTTTTTTTTTTAGCAAATGGCTCAAGTGGCGAACGGTAGCGCGGGCCCTGAATCATCTGGTGGTCACTGTGACCTTGACCTTTCACGGATTAAACTTAAAATCGATAGGGATCATTTACACTCCAAGGTGAATATCTGTACAGAATTTGAAGGACCTAGGTCAATTCTGTGTGTAGTTATCATCTGGACAAGGTTTGGTCTATATATCATTAAGTTGAAGGCCACTGTGACCTTGACCTTTGATGGATTAATCTCAAAATCGATAGGGATCATTTACACTCCGAGATGAATATCTGTGCAGAATTTGAAGAACCTATGTCAGTTCTGTGTCTAGTTATCATCCGGACAAGGTTTGGTCTATATATCATTAAGTTGAAGGCCACTGTGACCCTGACCTTTGATGGATTAATCTCAAAATCAATAGGGATCAACTACACTCCAAGACAAATGTCTGTGCCAAATTTGACGAACCTAGGTCAATTCTGTGTCTAGTTATCATCCGGACAAGGTTTGGTCTATATATCAACATGTTGACGGTCACTGTGACCTTGACATTTGACCGATTGATCTCAAAATCAATAGGGATCAACTACACTCCAAGACAAATGTCTATGCCAAATTTGACGAACTTAGGTCAATTCTGTGTCTAGTTATCATCCAGACAAGGTTTGGTCTACATAGCAACATGTTGACGGTCACTGTGACCTTGACATTTGACCGATTGACCTCAAAATCAATAGGGATCATCTACACTCCGAGACGCATGTCTTTGCCAAATTTACCGAACCTAGGTCAATTCTGTGTCTAGTTATTATCCGGACAAGGTAAGGTCTACCGACCGACCGACCGACGGACCGACCGACCGACCGACCGACATGTGCAAAGCAATATACCCCCACTTCGTTGAAGGGGGGGCATAATAATGTTGAAAACGGCGTTAAACACCATACAATCAATCAATCAGTCAACCAAATAGCATGAGCCAAATAATAAAGATAAATCAAAGTACTGAAAGTACTGTTGGAAGGCGAGTTTAGAACAGGCTTAACATATTTATTTTTCTGACTACAAATATTTTGTGGTCTGGTAAAGAGCGTTTAACCCTTTACATTATAATCCCGGGTTTTAACGACCTTCGGGAAGAATCATTTTAAAAACATTGTGGAAAAAGGAGAAAATCCTGGTAACCAGCATTTTCTCCTTTATCCACAATGTTTTCAATCCTTTCAAAGACAAATTCCATCATTTGAGCCATATTTCAATTATCGTCTGCAAAGGCTTTCAATTTGGACGAGTCTAAATATCTTGTCGTCTGCCAAAGTGTTTCTCCATTTACAACAATATTTTCAACCCTTTCAAAGACGAATTCCATTATTTGAACCACTTTTCATTTGTCGTCTGCAAATGCTTACAGTTTGGACCAGTCTAAATATTTTGTCGTCTGCTAATGCGCTTCTCCTTTTACAAAAATATTTTTAACCCTTCCAAAGACAATTTCCATCATTTCAGCCACATTTCATTTGTCGTCTGCAAATGCTTTCAATTTGGACAAGTGGAAAATTTTGTCGTTTGGTAAAGCGTTCTAGCGTTTTGATTTAGTTCTGTGATACAGCGTTCCCCATTATATACAGAAAAATAGATCAATTCTTATTTTCCAAGTCGGAGACAATATTTCCAAGAAATTCATCAAATATGTATGGGAGTCCCACAATATTCTGCGCTATAAAATAAATTCTAATTTATAGGAAAAATCTTTTATTGGGAAATTCGTTCCAGGAAGAGATTTACTAAAATGAACATCTTTCTTTCTCTTGCACTTTCTCAATTCTTTTTATCAGAAGTGTTCAATACTTTTTCACTAATATTAGACCTGTCAAAATTGAAAGCATTTGCAGACGACAAAAAGTTAATCAGACAAGGCTAAAACGACTGGACATGAGAAAGGGGGAAAGCATTTTAGATGAAGAAGAAAATGCGAGCAAACCATCATTTTTCCTTCTTCGGAAATGTTTTCAAAAGTCTTTCACAGGATCATTAAAACACCCATTTTGGCTAAATAAAGCAGATAAATTACCAAAACATATGGTGTAAAAGGAAGAAAAACACAAGGGATTTGTCCCCAATTAAAACCGGAAACGACAACAGCGATTGTTTTGAAGGCATCCAAAACATGAAATGCACATTCTGTCCGTTGTAATCTGTGCAATCTTGCAGCCATCAGGGGCAAAATTTGGCATGAAGATACAAGAACGATTATAGTTTCTTAAAATAAGGATGAAATGTGTTACAAACTGACTGAAAACTGCCTGAAAACGAGTATGGATGTGTCTTTAAAGGGTTCAACTGGAAATTTGCCACAGAAAAGCAACGAGTTATTGCCTAAGAACATTACTCTGTGCACTTTGATTATTTATATTTCGTGAAGTACATACAAAGGGCGGCATTTTTTCTTGACAGAGATTTGGCAAGATTGCCATATTTGTCCAAACTCCTTACTTTTTACCTTTTACCACATTATCCCGTGTTTTTTTATGACTGTAAGGAAAAAGTCTTATGAAAATATTGTAGGAAAAGGAGAAAATGCTGGTAATCAGTATTTTCTCTTTTTCCTACAATGTTTTCTACAGTTTTTTTTTTCCAGTAAAATCCCTTTCTGTAAGCTACATTTAATTGGTCCTCAGCAAATTCTTTCATTTTTGATAAGTCAAAAATTTTGTCTTTGGGTACATAGTTAACCCTCTACCAAACAAGGACCATAAGCCAAAGAGCTTTTTGGAAACAATGTGAGAAAGGCAGAAAATGCCGGTTCCAGTATTTTCTCCTTTTCCCCACAATGTTTTCCTCCCATTTACAGACAAATCCCATTATTTAAGCTAAATCTAATCTGTCGTCTGCATAGGCTTTGAATTTGGACAGGTCAAAAATGTTGTCATGTGGAAAATGAGTTCAGTCCAATATATCGCCAAACCGTTCGTTTACATTACTGATTGGTTTACAGCACAAAACGCTCGTAAACTCCATATATTGACATGACTTTATGGTGGGAGAGCGAGCGGACTGATTAGGGTCGAGTCTTTTACAAATTTTATGTGACTGTTTTATTAGCCAATCATATAAACCGCAGTTATCCCCCTTTTCCTTAACAATCGGATTTACTCTGCTTTCTACCCTATACTCCTGTTGTAAATCATTGACGAGTTTGCATACATATGAAGGTGAAATGGAATGAAAATATCGTGACAGATGGTAAAATTTTCACATTGAGTAATTTCACCGATTGCCAGAATATTGGCCCGCCCCTTTGAAAATGTTTTTCTGTTTTCGGCCCTATAAACAGAACAAACCTTACTACGTACGTAAATTGCCGATTAAGTTTCGGTAACAAAATTGAAAATGCCTTTCAAACCTGACGTTGATTTTACAGTTCGTGTAAGTTCAGATCAGACTGCATATAACGAGAGGTCTGATCTTGAATCTGCATTGTCCGCTTTTCTGAGACATTCTATCTAAAAACTACCTTTCGCAATGATGTAGATCTTTTTTTTTATTCTATCATCGCTCCAAGGAACCAACCTTTATCCTGCTAAGTAAGTTAAAGGAAACTTTCACGCCGAAAGTAATGCCCCAAATAATGCTATTTCAAAATTTACTTTTTGGAGAAAGATATCTCCTCATCGGACAGTGTAGATCCAAGATCAGACTGCACGTTCTGTGCAGTCTGATCTTGATCTACACTGTCCGCAAAACGTCAGTAAGTCGCGCCTAGCAGGCTAAGGGTTGATAAAGGTCAGGCAAAAACATGGGCAGATGAAAAATAACAATAAATCATCTATTAATTAATTAGTGATATTTGGTTTTTATCGTTTGATTTTCCTGTATAATTATCGGATATTGGAGCTAATGCAGAGCCATGCTCTGGCAAAAGGAAATTTGATGCATCTCCGTGATGCTTTATTCTAAGCAAGTTATCACATAATAATGGATCCATAAAACCCCTTTAGTCAAACAACGGATTGAAATCTGATATAAAGTGGTCCTTGGACATGCCGAAAATTAACAAAAAGCAAAAAATGTCGGCCAAGGTTAGCCTGTGCAGAGGCTCTTAATTGAGCCACATTTAATTTGTCGCCTCAAATTGCTTTGAATTTATCCTTCTCTCTCTCTCTCTCTCTCTCTCTAGATTAATTGATTTATTTACCTTTCATTTATCGTCACAACCGGTTGCCCATATGGGTGACGCCTCCTAAAGGCTGTTAATATTATTACAGTGGATAGTGCAGATACAGGACGAAATTCATCCTAAGTTACGCCTGGTTCTTAAACGTGCTCGGTGTATAGCAACGTCACACGGGACCTCGGGTAAACGTCTCATCCGAAAGACTAATAATAATTTAAGATGGCTAGCTGTGGGAATTGTAGACACACCCTCACGTGGGCCAAAAAATTGACGTTTACAAGCTCTACGCTCTACCACTTGAGCTTTTTAGGGTGGTATTTCCTCTCTAGACTCCTTCTCTCTGCTTTCCATTTCAAATAAACCTAGATCCGACAAGTCATCTGATCAAACATTTGAGCAGCACTTTGGAAAAAGGGGGTTTAACGGATGTACGTGGTGCAATATGCCAAGAAAGTCGATACATATTTATGGATACATAACATCTTTTTGTCTAACAACCGACTGAACTACTAGTATATGAGGCAGACTGGTCCTTTTATATGCAGAAAATTTACAAACAACAAAATGGTTCGACCAATGTCTTCCCGCGCGGACTGCGCAGGCTGACATGAATCGATACTTTTTGCAGATGTACTAAACTCTCTTTTTCACAGAACATGGTTTATTTCTGTGGAAATGTAGGATGCCTCAATCGGGTGTTTTCCTTTAATGCTCTACCTCAGAACTGTCTTAAAGTTTGTCATCTGGTAAAGGGTAACAGCGAAGTCTCCTAGGCGCAGCATTCAAGGTTCAATCTTTCTAATCTAGAAATCCGAAAAATTCGATTCCCGTAAGCGGCTCAGATTACCTTGAAGTGTACTTGGGCAAGGTACCTCAGAGCCCCAGCCTAGTGCTGATGAAATCCAGAAAATTTATGAACATGTGAAGTGTTGATTTGGCATAACTGAAGTAATGTTGAAAGCAAGGTAAAATATCACTCAAACAACAACAACAACGACGACGACGACGACAACGAAGACGACGTGCTTGTACATAGATAATGCAATATTTCATAACACAAAGAACCTCTCATCAAGAAAAGATTATAAGGAGAATAAAACAAGAAAGTTTCTATGGATACTATTTTAATAGCAAAAATATAGATGATCGAATTTGTACAAAATACTTTATACAAACTATTACAACACAATGGTAATAATGATTCAATGATTTTTATTTTTAAATTCTATCATAAAAAAAATGTGGCAAGAGTTTGATATAACTTAAGAAGAATACGCGTTTTTATTTTTTTCCGAAAAGAACGGTAACAAAAGAAATACTTGTATTTTACTGACCGATTTCAAGGCATTTCTACAGAAGAAATATAGAAGAAACCAATTTTATTAAACGTATAATATTTAAAATACGGGTTCTTACGTCCCAGGACCTATTAAAAACATTATGGAAACAGCAGCAACTTCCTGTTAGAAGCAACTGCTCCTTTCCCCGAAAGTTTTCAAAATCTGTCAACAGTAAAAAGGTCGTATCATTACAGTAATGGGTTTTAAAATAAACCAGAAAAATATCATCCTACTAACAAAAAAGTATTTGAGATTCAGCGGAAAACAAACATAAGACATCATATAATACTCTTAAGCAGTAAAGTATGACAGACAGTGTATATTTAGATCTGACTGCACAGAACGTGCAATCGGATCTTGGATCTACACTGCCCGGTAGGGAGATGCTTTTTTAACCCTTAGGCAGCTAAACATGACAAACTGACCTTTTGCGGATAGTGCAGATCAAAGATCAGACTGCACAGAACGTGCAGTCTGATCTTTGATCTGCACTGTCCGCTAAGGACATATTGTCCCCCAAGGATTACCTTTGAAATAGCAAAATTTGGGTTTTTACTATCGGTTCAAAATTTCATTTCACTTATTTAGCAGGATAAGGGTTTAACTAAATATGTGTGTGAGTTTATGTGGCGTTTGAAGGATTAAACACCGCATTAAACTATAAAAAGACAACTCTTTTGTTGTTTGCTTGGTTCTTTTGCTAATATCATCAGACACACACAAAAAAAACCTGGCAAGATCCACTGGACAAGCAGGTATAAGAGCCATGTTCTCTGAAAGGGGGGCTTAATGCACCTCCAAGATTCATTATACAGAACATGTCGTCACAAAATTACGGATCCATAAAATCCAGTTTTTTTTTTTGTTATTTTTTTTTTGTTATAACCAACTAAATTATTAGGTAAACTGGTTCTTTGACATGTATAATATTGACCTGTAGCGGACTGCGCAGGCTGACCTGGGTCGATACATTTTGCAGATGTATTAAATCCCCTTTTCACAGAGCATTGCTCATATTAATGTTACAGTAAAATGGGCAAATATATATGTGTAAGCAATGACTTAAAGTGGCATAAAACTAGATTTTCGTTATGTTTTTGAGAAAATCTTTTGAACACTGACATTTCTCTTTCGGCTACAAAAATGTCAACAGAAATTCATATTCAAACCATGAAGAAATCCCCCACTCCCTGTTTTTTTTTTTTTTCTCTCCGAAATTTCATATCCCATTGCTCATGGGGAAACCGTTTCTCCAGAGTAAACAGTTATATCCAATAACTTTGCTGTACAAACTATCAAATTTCCAAACACAAATGTGATCAGACATCACAATCCCCGTACTCTCATCTTGTGTACACAAAGCACCACATTTTTACGTTACGCCCTAACAAAAAGTTGAATCGAAACAGTATGACACTGATAATGAGATTAAAATGAAACAATACAAAATTTTACGGAATGTTACTGAAAATATTGGAACGTTTTAATATACTATGTACATGATTTACTTTTTACTAAACTAACTCGAAGACTCGTCCCGTATTGACAGCATTTGCAGACGATAAAGAAAACTTGGCTTTAAAGATAAAATTTGCCCTAAAAATGGAAGAAAAACTATTTTGGTTACCAGCATTTTCTGCTTTTCCAACAATGTTTTCAAAAGCCCTCTTTTTTCAGAATCGTAAAGCACAGGATCGTTCGGTTACGGGATCAACAAGAAGATACTTATCCGGTTACTAGTCCCATTCGAATACACTTCATGTTTTCGGATATAGGAGATATAAAACATAAAATACGTTTTTGAAATAGTAAACGTGCATGCATATTTAGCCCAATCTCTGTAAATTTCTCAAGTTGGTATGAGGTAATTAATAAGTGCTGGCTTAAGGCAGGTACGAGAACTTACGTAATACAGGTGAATTGCTTCTTATTTCGGCCATCTTGGAACTAAACAAGTTGGCTTCCTATGATGCTAGTTGATAGAAGTAGGTGTCAACTAAGACTTTTCTATTTTACATTTTCTCTACCTTTCACACTGTTTGTATCACGATCTACTCGTCTTATGTGATAAATTAAAAGCTTGTCAAATACCCTGTAAACATATGAATCATCATTCATATTTCATTAACATCAATATTAAAAGCATATTCTGTTCCAAGAACATAACTGGGCTGCGTTTCAATAAACTGTGTAGATTTACGCAAATTACTTGGAATTGTATATACCCATATACGAACCCTGCGTTACCCAGAGGTATAAGCTGGCCTTAAGTTACGCAAATATTAACTCAAATTACAGTTATACAATTTGGTGAAACTTGTTTCAGATTTGATGCTTGCTTACCTGAACTGCGTCCGCAAATTAGTGAAAGGCATCCCTGGTCTCTCTGTAGTTTCGTCCACACTTTATTCGTTACTGTCGAAGCAAACTGCATAACAAGCCGATTACATTTTTCTTTTAAATACCTTTCACGGTTAAGGATGCCTTTGCGGACAGAGCAGATCAAGATCGGACTGCAAAAAAAGGCAGTCTGAACTTGAATCTACACTGTCCGGTATTTCGTAACATTTTGCAGCCAAAAATAGCTTTGAGATCGTAGTATTTCGGCTGGTTTATCCAATTAAAAATCCATTTCATTAATGCAGCGCATGAAGGGCTTTAAAAACCTTTACGAAACGACAAAATTTTGGATGAGACCAAATTGACGGCATCTGCAGATGACAAAATAAGTGGAGCTCATCACGATGATTTCTGTCCTTGGTAGGGTAGAAAACGTAGTGGGAACAGGAGAAAATGCTGGTTACCAGCATTTTCTCCTTTTCCCACAGTTTTCAAAAGCCTTCTTCAGGGTCGTTAAAACTCGGGAATGCGTGGTAAAGGCTAAATATCTCAAATTATTGAATATGTTTGAAACAGTTACAAAAAAATCTTATTATCGACATTTCACTGAATTGGAAAATTTCAGTATTCATAGTAGAGAAATATCCCAATAGTAGTTGTGTAAACCATTCGTCAATTCTTCACCAGAAGACCAAGTTTTTCGACCTATCAAAAGCAGTAAATTTTGGTCTATTTTATAAGATTTTCTTTGAAATGGTCTTAAAAAAAACATTATGGAAAATGGCAGAAAACACTGATTACCAGCATTTTCTCCTGTTCTCCGTAATGTTTTTAACTCTATCAAACGACATAATTTTGTACCCTATCAAATTGAAAGCATTTTGTAGACGACAAATTGAATATGCCTAAAGTGGTAATTTCTGGCTTTGAGGGCTTTTAAAAACATTGTGGTAAAAGGAGAAAATGCTGGTTACCAGCATTTTCTCCTTTTACCACAATGTTTTTAAAAGCCCTCTTCTTCAGGGCCGTTAAAACTCGTAATTGTGTGGTAAAGGGTTAAAACTCTTTTTTCTCTGCTTCAGAACAGCTTGGAATTGCTTGATTTAATAAAGCAGACAGTGTAGATCAACGGTCAGACTGTACTTTCCGTACATGTTCTTCGACAGAGTAGATCAAGATCAGACTGCACATTCTGTGCAGTCTGATCTTGATCTACACTGTCTGCAAAAACAATGTAAGTCAGTATGCTTAACGCTTCAACACTTAAACCTGTTCTGGAATTTCATCAGAGTGTTGATTCGTGCTTTTTTATCACAGTCTTGCTTTATGGTCGTTTGCTAGTTTTACGGCAACAGCACTTGAAAATACGTCGGTCCTTGTTTTCACTTGTTCGTCCGTTGTAAAGTAAGCCGATCTGTTCATCATAAACCAAGTAAACCTCTAAAAAGGCTGATAGCAGTTAGACAAGTTGTTGTTATCCAAATAACTTGGTAGGACAATTTGTTAGAACCTGAAATGATATTGATAATGGTAGTTGTAAGATGTATAAGTTGTAGTTGCATAAATTTGTAGTAGTAATACTAGTAGTAGTAGAAGTAGTGGTAGTAGAAGTAGTAGAAGTTGTAGTAGTAGTAGTAGAAATAGAAGTAGCAGTAGTATTAGTAAAAGTAGTAGTAGTTGTTGTTGTTGTTGTTATTTTAGGAGATTGAGTACTACTAGTAAACCTAGTAGCTGTTACAATGGCAGTACCACCACCACCACTACCACCAACAACAACAACAACAATGACAATGATAATAATAATGATGATACTAATAATGATACTAATAATGATGATGATGATGATGGTGAAACCATTAGCTCTTGACTCGCTTTCTGATGTGTTGGATTGGTTGGATTTTAATCGTCGAAGAAATAAATTTATTGAAAAAATGAAAAAAAAACGTGGGAAAAGGACAAAAAGTTGACTACCAGCATTTTCTCCTTTTCCTTCATTCCTTTTTACCCTTTCACAAAAATAACCCACTAATTTCAGCTCAATCTGATTTGTTCTTTGCAAGCGTTTTCAATATGAAAGGGACTAAAATTCTCTTATTTGGTTAAAACCTTAACTTAGTACAATTTGATACAAAGTTTCAAGAAAAAAAAAACTGAGTCATGCTCTGACAAAAGGAGGTTTAACGCATCTCTGTGATGCACCATACCAAGCATGTCATCTCATGATAAAAGATCCATAAAATCCATGTATAACAACAGACTGAAACCTGAGGTGTAATGGTCCTTGGACATGCACATAATTTGAAAGTAGCAAAAAGTTTCGACCCATGTCAGCCTGCGCGGCCTGCGCAGGCTGACATGGGTCGATACTTTTTGCAGATGCATTAAACCACATTTTCACAGAGCATGGCTCAAAATGCTTTTGTTCAAAACTTTCTGTTGCTGTGGCATTCCCTTATAAAATCATTCAATTAATAACATTTAATTATTCAAATGAAATTTAATAGTATACCGTTCCAGTTGTAATAGTCACAGTTATATTCATCACTTCCGTCGTGGCATTGTAAAACATCGTCACAGACGAACGTCGACATAATGCACTGCTTTTTACTCAAACACATAAACGTGGATTCGTTGCATTTTCTTATGTCGAAGTTTGGAAGCAGAGCTGCAATGAGAATGACTTGTTCACTGATTGGTTTGCTGGCTAAAGAGCAGGTGGGTGGGTGGATGGATATGTTGACTGATGATTTACTGACTTACTGAATGACTGGCAGATTCATTCATTCATTCATTTATTCATTATTTGTTTACCTATATCCAATTTTCTTTAACTATGACATAGTTTAAATTTTGAAGCCCTTTATTTCGGACAAGAGGGATATTATTTTTATTCTAAATTCTATAACTCTATCATTCTCACGCATTTTCTGATTGGTTGGTTCGCTAAAGTGTGGATGAATTCAAAATTGCATTACTTTCTGAATCTAGAGAAAGACTAAGAGTGTAATTTAGAATGGATGGAAAATACGGGCTCCAAACTTACGCGGACACTCCCATTCATTACACGTGGTCGTAACAAAGTTTTTCCCCTCGCACTTTTTCCCGCCATATTGTGGGGTCGGGGAGTTGCATTCCCGACGCCGAGTTGTTGTCCCTCCGTCACACATTTCTGTACACTCGCTCCAGGACCCCCAGAAACTCCATTTTCCGTCCACTGAAAAGGCAAAAACTGTCTTAAAACCTATGCTACTAAAGAACTTAGATGAAATTTTTAGGCAAATAGTAAAAAATCTAATATGGCGATTTCAAACTACTTATCCTATTAGTTATGTCCTCATATTGCTGAATGAACATTTTGTGGACTTATTACCCATGTCCCTAGATTGCTGTATAAACATTCTGGGGACTTACCAGTCATGTCCTTAAAATTGCTATATGAACATTTTGGGACTTAATAGACATGTCCTTAGATTGTTCTATGAACATTTTGATACTTCTTCGATATGTCCTCAGAAGCTGTATGAACACTTTGGGGACTTATTAGACATGTCCTAAGATGCTATATGAATATTTTGAGGACTTGTTAGTCATGTCCTTCGATTGTTGTCTGAACATTTTAAGGACTGATCATTCATGTCTGTAGATTTCTGTATGAAAATATTGAGGACTTTTAAGATCTGTCCTCAGATGCTGCATGATCATTTTCCGGACTTATAAGACATGTCCTCAGATGCTGTATGAACATTTCGAGGACTTATAAGACTTGTCCTTGGATGTTGTATAAACATATACTTCTTAGACATGTCCTCAGATTATTGTATGAATATTTAGAGTGCTTAATGATCATTATTTGATATCTATGATCATTTTGGGGAATTATTAAACATCTCCTCAGACGCTGTATGAACAGTTTCGGATTTATTTTAAATGTCCTCAGATTGTGGTGCTGATAATGGATACTCATTATTCATGTCCTTGAATTGTAATATCAACTTTTTCGGTTATTATTATACACGTCCTACTTTTGCTGTATGAACATATTGGGGACTTTTAGGCATGTCCTCACTCCCAAGATCGCTATAGGACATTTGTGAGACTAACCTGTCATCAGATTGCTGTAAAAAACATTTTGAAGAAATTACTTTATATGTTCTCTGATTGTTTTATGAATGTTTTAATGATTTATTTGACAAGTCCTGAGTACTGTAAGAATCTTTTATTGACTTATTTGACATGTCTTTAGATTGCTGTATAGACATTTTGAGGACTTATAAGACAAGTCCTCAATTGCTGTATGAACATTTTATGGACTTATAAGTCACGTCCTTAGATTTTGTATAAACATTTTGAAGCCTTATTAGACTAGTCCTCAGGTTGCTGTATGAACATTTTATGGACTTATAAGTCACGTCCTTAAATTTTGTATAAACATTTTGAAGCCTTATTAGACTAGTCCTCAATTGCTGTATGAACATTTTATGGACTTATAAGTCACGTCCTTAGATTTTGTATAAACGTTTTGAAGCCTTATTAGACTAGTCCTCAGGTTGCTGTATGAACATTTTATGGACTTATAAGTCACGTCCTCAGATTTTGTATAAACATTTTGAAGCCTTATTAGACTAGTCCTCAGGTTGCTGTATGAACATTTTATGGACTTATAAGTCACGTCCTCAGATTTTGTATAAACATTTTGAAGCCTTATTAGACTAGTCCTCAGGTTGCTGTATGAACATTTTATGGACTTATAAGTCACGTCCTCAGATTTTGTATAAACATTTTGAAGCCTTATTAGACTAGTCCTCAGGTTGCTGTATGAACATTTTATGGACTTATTTGTCGCTTCCTTAGATTGTTCTATTAACATTATGGTAACTTGTTATTCACGTCCTTAGATTTCTGTATGAACTTTTTGAGGACTTATTAGACTAGTCCTCAGGTTGCTGTACGAACATTTTTGGACTTACTTTTCACGTCCTTAGATTTGTGTATGAACATTTTGGGAACATAGAATTCATGTTCTCGAATCGCTATATAAATATTTTGTGGACTTATTATTCATGTTTTTAGACTGCAGTGTGAAAATTTTGGGGACTTCTGAGTCATGTTCTTTAATTGCTTTATGAACATTTAGGGGACTTATTAGTCACGTCCTCAGACGCTGTATGAACATTTTAGGAATTATTTTACATGTTCTCAGATTGTTGTACTGATAATGCGTGCTCATTATTTATGTCCTTGAATTGTAATGTCAACTTTGTTTGTTCATATTAGACGCGTCCTACTTTTGCCTTATGAAAATATTGGGGACTAACAGACATGGCCTCAGTTCTAAGATTGCAAACATTTTGAGGAACTTACTAGATATGTCCTCCGATTGTTATATGAATGTTTTAAGGATTTAATAGACGCGTCATCCTTGCTGTATGAAATTTTTTGCTGCCTTGTATGACATGTCCTTTGATTGCTGAATGAACCTTTTGAAGACTTATTAAACATGACCTCAGGTTGCTGTGCGAAGATTTTGAGGACTTATTAGACATGTTCTCATGTTGCTGTATGAACATTTTGAAGACTTTTTAGACATGTCCTCAGGTTGCTGCGTGACATTTGCTCAGGTTGCTATATGAACATTTTGCTGACTTAGTGGGTATGTGCTCAGGTTGCCGTATAAACATTTTGAGGACTTACCGGTACCAGGCATGTCTTAAAATTGCCGTATGGATATTTTTGGGACCTATTACACATGCACTCGTTGCCGTATAAATGTCTCGGTGTTCTGATGAGACATGTCCTCAGATAGTTTTGTCAACATTTTAGATTTTTTTTAGATAAATATCTTTTGTTTGAACATTTGAGATACTTACTAGACTGCTGTATAAACATATAACCCTTTACAACACAATCCCCAGTTTTAATGAACTTGAGGAAGAGGTCTTTTGAAAACATTGTGGGAAAAGGAGAAAATGCTGGTGACCAGCATTTTCTCCCTTTCCCACAAAATTTTCAAATGCCTATCAAAAACAAATTCCATCTTTTGAGCCACATTTGAAATTTCGTCTGCAAATGCTCTGAATTTGGACAAGTCTAAAATTTTGCCGTCTGATAAAGAGTTAAAGGTCTTATTGGACACGTCCTTTGATGGTTGCATGAACATTTTGGGGACTAATTACTCAGACTGCTGTATGAACATTTTGATTACTAATCAGACTTGTGACCAGATCGCTGTATGAGCATTTTGAGTGCTTATCAGACTTGTAGTCTGATCGCTGTATGACCATTTTTGAGTACTTATCAGACTTGTGGTCAGATCGCTGTATGACCATTTTGAGTACTTATCAGACTTGTGGTCAGATCGCTGTATGAGCATTCTGAGTACTTATCAGACTTGTGCTCAGATTGCTTTACGAACATTTTGAGTACTTATCAGGCTTGTGGCTAGGTTGCTGTAGCAATATTTTGGGTACTTATCAGGCATGTGGCCAGATTTCTGTATCAGTTTTTTGAGCACTTATCAGAATGTGGTCAGGTTGCTGGTAACAACATTTTGAGTACTTATCAGACTTGTGGCCAGGTTGCTGTATTTATATTTTGAGGACTCATTAGACATGTTCTAAGGTCGTGCAATGAAAATTATAGAGACATTACCTGGACATGGTATGTTTGTTATACACTCCACTATGTCCTCGTACGTCGACTCGTCATTGGTCCTCGACGGGGTATTCGGTTTCCAGACTTTTACCCTCTTTTGTACCCCGTATCCACACGTTACCGAACATTCTCCCCATTTCCCCCATGGACCCCATTCCCCTTGCTGGCACACCACATTGGAAACTGAAAAAGAAATAACTTTATTTATAAATATGAATGATTAATTATCACTAGAATCATCATTATAATATTCAAAAATATTATGTAAAGTAAAATCAAAGGATTATAATAGTCATGGTGTCTTTTGGCAAGACAGACAGACAGACAGACAGACAGAGATAAATAGCCTACCTGAATATAAAAATACTGTTATCTGTAGAACATTGTGCCAGGCCTTCATACTTCACTCGTCGACCTGAAAATATAGAAAGAAGAACAACTCTTAACCAAACAACCTGTGTTTTTCGAGCCCGAGATAAATACTTTTTACAACACCGTTGGAAAAGGAGAAAATGATGTTTAACAGCATGTTCTCCTTTTCCTACAATGTTTTCTACCTTTTTATACAAATTCATCCTACGAACACTATATACTCTGTCTACTACACTTTTTTAAATAGACAACTGCAAAAATTTTGTCATCTCGTCAAAACTTAACCCTTTATCGTGTAATTTCGAGTTTTTTACGACCCTGATGAAGTGCCAATTGAAAACATAGTGGTATAAGGAGAAAATGCTGGTAACCAGCTTTTTCTCACAATGTTTTCTGTCTTTCAACAGGTGAATTTCTATTTTTTAAGACACAATCATTTGAACGTTCGCCAAAGCTTTTAATTTACACATGTCTACAGTTATTTTGTTTTGTAAAGGGTAAGATGTCTGCATAAAACTAAAAAACTAGCTTTACCATGAATACAGCATATCATTGTTAGATGTTAATATTTCCAGTTGTGCTGGTATTCAATAGAATAGGTTCTTTTACATTCATTGTAGTATGCTTCAATGGCTGTATTTAATTTTAGAATACCAGTCACCACTTATATATTTCATCATTATTATTACCGAAATAATTTATGGATATTGTAAGAAAAAATGCAGTAATTATTGACATTTATTATTGTGTACTTGTTATCACATTTCCCTTTTCAAAACAAACTTTTACGACAAAATATTTAAAGACTAATCGCACTGGTCCATATGTTGCCTTTGATACATCTGCCGACTACGGCCTTTTTTATCGTTCTAATTACAAGGTATCCCTTAATAAAGGGAGGTAATTGCTGATAATTATAAAACAAATTTACCATTCGTTTTATGAGGTAATATTCAGGCAGGGCTTATGTTTCATCCTTCGTCCTTAATTATCAGTTACTGTCGATAAATAGCCTGAATCAACATTTGAGCCATGCTCTTGCAAAAGGGCATTTGACGCATCTCCGTGATGTATTAACCCTTTACCAAACAATCCCTGGTTTTAACGACCCTGGGAAGGAAGGTTGTTCCAAACATTGTTGGAAAAGGAGAAAATGCTGGTTACCAGCATTTTCTCCTATTCCTACAATGTTTTCTACCCTGCCACAAAACTCAACTTCATTTATTCCACTTCCAAAATTTGTCATCTGAAAATGTTTTCAATTTGGAATGGTCTAAAATTTGTCGTACGGGAAAGGGTTAAATGAAGCAAATCGTAACATACTTATAGATCAATAAAATCTATCTTCTATAACAACCGACTGGATCATGAGCTATATAGTAGCTTGGACATGCAGAAAATTCGCCAATTTTTTGTTCGTATGAATATGAGCCACGCTCTGCAGAAAGGGGTTCAATGTATCTGCAAAAAGTACCGACCCCGATTACCTGTGTCGAAACTTTTTTTGCAAAAAAGTTTCGACACAGTTAACCTGGGTTGGTACTTTTTGCAGATGAGTTATAGCCCTATTTGCAGTGTACGGCTCATATTCATACGAACAATAAATTTCTAGCAGATGATAAAAACAGACGTGTCCCATTTTTATTGCAAAAACAAACAGAGGCTGTAAAATGTCTAATGACGAATGTAAACTTTCTTTTTAAATATTTAGAAACGTTGAAAAAAAAAAAAAGGTGAAAACTGATACTTGGCAAACCTTTTTTTCAGTTTAAGAGCTTTCCTGTCTTTCTGCCTATTCAGTCAAAGTGGTCAATTCAAATTTTCATACCGTGTAAAGCATAAATGAGACTTCAAGTTTGAGCACAAATTCAGTTTAGCATGGACTCAAGTCTTATAGGAGCGGACACTGGTCGGCCTCCGCAGTCTGCACAGGCTGACCTGGGTCGAATCGTTTTGCTGTTGGTAAATTTTCTACGGATCAAAGGACCAGTCTACCTCATAAATCAGTCTACCTTATGATTTTATTGATCCATAATTACGTGTTGACTTGCTCGGTATAATGCATCACGAAGATGCATTAAACCCCCTTTTGTCAGAGGATGGCTAATTTGTGATGCACGAATTAGGTAAAACAAAAAAATGCATTAACGTTTTCGAATCTTGATCTTCATTGCTCGCTAAAAGCTACCAGTCTCAAAAATCTAACCCTTAACCTGATGAATAAATGAAATAAAAATTTCAAACCGATAGCAAAAATCCAAATGTTGCCATTTCAAAGGCATATTTTTGGGGAAAATATCTCCATTTCGGACAGTGTAGATCCAAGATCAGACTGCACGTTCTGTGCAGTCTGATCTTGATCTACACCGTCCGCAAGAGCTCCTTGAGTCGCGCTTAGCAGCAGAAAAAAAGACCATGGTCGATTACTGACAGTGAGATGGGGCTCGCTAATGAATCCCACTGATTGAAAGTTTCAGTATAATTGATGACGAATGCAGTTGAGGATTTTTTTCCCATACAAAATTCACTCCGAAAGATGCACTGAAAAGGTGGAACCTTGCCTTGTTTTTTTTTTCAGCAGACCTTTCATATTTCACGTCTAAGTTTTCTCCGATTGCTCACAACCGAGATCTTTAGGGGTATTTCAAGCCTATTTATCTCTTCACCATACGATTATGAGTTTTTCTCTCTCCATGCCCCCCCCCGCCTCTCTCTCTCTCTCTCTCTCTCTCTCTCTCTCACTTTCACTCTCTCTCACTTTCTCTCTCTCTCTCCTCTGTCTTTCTCTCTCTTTCCCCTTTTCTCTCTTTCTCTCTCTCTCTCTCACTTTCACTCTCTCTCACTTTCCCTCTCTCTCTCCCCTCTGTCTTTCTCTCTCTCTCCCCTTTTCTCTCTCTCTCTCTCTCTCTCTCTCTATCTCTCTCTCTCTATCTAGCTCTCTCTGTCTCTCCAACCCCTTCTCTCTTTTCTCTCTCTCTCTCTCTCTCTCTCTCTCTCTCTCTCTCTCTTTCTCAACCTTCCCACCCCTCTCCTGCTCTTTTCTCCTCTTGCTCTAACTCTTGCTCTCTTTTCCCTACTCTCACAAAAAATTAACCATGAGCCAGAGAAATAAAAGAACATCGTAAAAATATTAATCACCCAAAGTGGCGACTGGAGAATTTCTCTATAGAAAGGAGTTTAGGCGTATCTAATGACGGCATTGTCAGTAAAATAGAGCTCTGTCAGGAGTTACTTGTCAGAGCGCGGAATCTTTTATTTACCAAAGGTTAACGCTTTACCAGACGATAAATTTAAGGACCCTTCCAAATTGAAAAGCATTTGTAGACGACAAGTTAAAAATGATTCAAAAGGAAAGAAATGTCTCTTTGGAGGTAGAAAACATCGTAGGAAAAGGAGAAAATGCTGGTTACCAGCATTTTCTCCTTTTCGTACGATGTTTTCCAAGGACTACTTTCTCGCGGACCTTTTTGTAAAAGGTCAAACCTCATTTGTCACTGGAAATAAACAAATTAATCCGCTTTACCGCCAAGCCCGGTCGATCGCAACTTCGATGTGTCAGTCTCTTTAAGCGTCAAATAGATAAATACCGCTTCTCTTTCCGAAGTTTTAATTTAGAAAAAATAATTCCACGTCAAAATGAAGAGATAATGGAGGTATACATGTAGTTTACGATAGAGTAGCGAAGTGCAGATGCAAGATCAGCTCGTGGACTTTGTACAATCTGATCTTGATCTATGCAACAGCTAAATATATCGCGATAGGCACTAAGTGGGTATAACGTTTCATGTTGCGAAACGACATCGAATGCAATTTTTTTCCCCATAATTTACTTACAGAATAAAATAGATTATTAAGAGTCAACTGGCTTTTTTTTTTATCTCTAACCAGCCGTTGTATATCATACAAAGACAAAGATCAGAATGAGCAAGCTGATCTTAATCTATTCCCTTTGCAAAAAAAAATCTAACGTTTTCGGATAAAGATTAATCTGCTTTATCGTAAAGCCCGGTCGATCGTCCTGTCCCGATGTGTCAATAAGTGAATGAGCTCTGTCATCTATATAGACACGTGGTGAAAGATGGAATGATGGGTAATTGACTGGTTGGGAGAATTAGTTTTTATTTTGTCATAACGCTGTTTTCAACACGATTCATCCTTTACGTACACCCATCTATACGTTCCATATCGCCAAGTCCGGCCGATCGTTCTGTCCCGATGTTTGAGCCTGTCATTTATATACACACGTGAAGAGAGATCGAGTGATGGATAATTGACTGGTTGGTAGAATTAGTTTCCACAATAATAATACTGTTTTCAAAAATCATCCTCATTACTGTTCAGTGCACCTATCCGTGAGTTCCGTAGCGCCACGCCTAGAGGATTGTTCTGTCCCGATGTGTCTATTAAAGAATGAGCTCTGTCATCTATAAAGAACCTTGAGAAAGATCAAATCATGTTGAAAACAACGTTATAACGAAACAAACTGTGTAAAAAGTTGCAAGGTCACTCTGTCTTTTGTTTCTACAAGCGAACAATTACGGATTGTCATCTCCACAATAATTTCCATACTTTAAAATATTGAGATTTAAACTTAAATGCATTTCAATACACGCACAGCTTTCTTGTTGGTTTCTTCTTGGCCTTTTGGGAGCTGGAAACAAGAATGTACAGGGAACAAAGACAGACGGCTTAAGAAATATTAATATTAATATTCAAACTATTTTTTGGTGCAGCATGAAGAAGGACAATGAAAAGTAACCACGCTTCAAAAAAGGCCTGCTGGTGCCCGCAGAATACACATGTCCACATTTTTAACCAATCACAAACTGCTATTCATTCATTCGGATACACCAATACCTAAATGTAGGTCAAAAGTCAGCGCATTCAGCTACGCCGAAAAAAAAAAGAACTTTGACGTGTTGTCGACACAAGGGTCTTTCTATGTTACACAGCCTCGCAGGTACATAATTTTAGTTCGTTCTTTCTCGCCATGATCGACCTATCTTCCATCAATAATTGATAATTGCTAAAACATTCTACACTACTTAACTCTTAAACACAAAATCCTTACATTTCCCAACTTTGAAAAGGAAGACCATAGGAAAAATATAATGTAAATGCTTTGTCGACACAAGGGTCTCTCTATGTTACGCAGCCTCGCTAGTACATAATTATAGTTCGTTTTTTCTGGCCATCATCGACCTATTTCCCATCAATAATTGATACAGATAATCACGTGCTAAAACATTCTACACCACTTAACCCTTTACCACACAATCCCGAAATTTACCGACCTTGAGATGGAAGACTTTTGAAAACACCGTGGGAAAAGGAGAAAATGCTGGTAACCAGCATTTTCTCCTTTTCCCACAGTGTTTTCTACCCTACCAAAGACATCTTATACAATTTGAGCCACATTAAATTTGTCATCTGCAAATGACTTGAATATCAACCAGTCTAAAATTTCGTCTTGTCGTCTGGTAAAGAGTCAACAAAAGTTCATTATACAGGGCCTGACATATTTAGATGGATGATCTCCGCGCAATACTTGATGATGAAATTGTAACAAATGGAAGGCTGGCTCACAATGAGCTATTTCACCAATTCACACATAGTCAAAATTTAAATCAAGATCCATTTTGTAACATACTTTCTGTCCCTTTCTTTAAAGATACATCTCTACTGGTGTTCAGGCAGTTTCCATCCAGTTTCTTAGCCCATTACATCCTTATTTTACAAAACTATAATCACTCTTGTATCTTCATGCCAAATGTTGCCCCTGATGGCTGATTGCACAAATTACGACGGATAGAAAATGTATTTCATGTTTTCGAGGCCTTCAAAGCAATCGCTGTTGTCGTATCTGGTGTTAGATTAGGACTGAAAGTACAACCCGCTGAAACCCAGAAAGCTTTTCATCTTTTAGGCTTTTATAAACAAACACATGGTATAGTTCCAAGATCAGACTGTATGTTCTGTGCAGCCTAATCTTGGATCTATGCCGTCCGCAAGATTCTCTGTTTTCGTCTATAGAACTGAAACAGTCACACCTAGAGTCCTGATGAGAATTATATGATATTATTAATAGATTAGCGGAGAGTGTAGAACCAGATTAAACTGCACATACCTGCAGGCTAATTTTCGTCATCACTCCTCACAAAATGCATTCACACTCGCTTATAGCAACATCAGGGGTTAAAAAGCCCTCAACTTTTCACATGAAGTAACGGGCAAATCCATCCTTATTGATTTCACAACTTGTTCCCTTTCTGTATAGTTTCTAATATTCTGTCTAAACTAAAAAGAGTGAGCTATGTTGAAGTAGAGGTGGTTAATGGACCTGGGGTACTTTTCACTAAACTGTTCATGTACGAAACTTGCCTACGCATTTTTTTGTAAGCAGGAATCAAGTCTGAAAACAAGTTTCATTGAACTGCATAACTGCATAACGATTTGAGTAAACATTTGCATACCTTTACGCAAGTTCATATCTTTGGGTAAAGCAGGGATCGTACGAGTGTATATTCAATCCCAAAAAATTTGCGTAAATCTACGCTGTTTAGTGTACCCCTGGGGCCTAGCCGTAGGTCACATGAGGAGTCCTGTATATAGCTCAGTGGAGAAGATTCAAACCAGGTGATCCTGGGCTCGATCCTCACTCGATGCGCTATATTTTCCGCGAAAATGTCCTTGGGAAAGAATTTAAGAGCCCTGGGCTCTTTTTGACTGACATGCGTATCGCAATCTCTCCTGTCATTTAGAAAGATTTATTTGTTTCTTTGGTGCTTGTCGCAGTTTTCAATTTCGTCGTGGCGGCCTATAGTTATCCATTCATAGGGTTTCTTTCTTTTACGAGAACTAGTGCAAGACGGCCTGAGTCGGTAACTAAAGGACTTCTTAGTTTGGTTCGATTTCCAACTCGGACAAATTATTTTCGAGAACTGTTGATAGTCATCGCGACAGGATTCCTTCCTCTCTCACCGCTGAACATTGTTTCGACGATATTTACAAGGGAAGGCAGTCTGTGGCTTAGGAAGAATGCTGTGCTACACGCCGTTAAAAGACACACCAGAGTAGAAGATATAGATAAAATTACCCTCGCAAAATAACTGAAATAAAGTTGAAAATAATGGTAAGCTACGGACAAACCCCTCGATCAGTTCTTCCTCCCTTCCCTTGCCCACCCTCCACTTTCACAGCCAATTTTTCACACTACATTATATCTTTACGATGAAATTACCCATCCACCCCAAATCCAATTTTCCGCCGATCTATCTGAGTAAATAAAGCCGGCGGATTTCCGTTTAATCAAGCTAGTATTTATTGGCTAACACGATAGTCCGTCTTATTTGCTTGACCAGTCGTTCAGACAAGCAAATTATATTATTTACTTGCCATCAGTGCTATACGATACAAATTATCGGGGCCACGTGTTCACCAACCATTCTAAATTGGATTCTAAAATCTTATTCTAGATTTAGAAAGTAACGCAATATCTGATTGGCTAAACCAGATGGTTTAGCCAATCAGAACTTGCGTTACTTTTGAAAATCTAGAAAACCTCCGAGAACTTTAATAAAGATGGAATTAAGATTAGATGGTAAAAACGGCACCAGCAGGGTACGTATTCACCTACTGTCCTAAATTGCGTTCTTAAGTCTTCGTCTAAATTCAGAAAGTTACGTAAATTGCGTTCTTAAGTCTTCGTCTAAATTCAGAAAGTTACGTAGTTTCTGGTTAATTAAACCCAATTGTTTAGCCAATCAGAAATTACAGAACTTTGATTTTAGAGAATGCCTGGGAACTAGATAGTTCCTAGTCAAAGTAACTACCATGTTTCAAACCTTTCGTAGGAGATTCGCAGGTGCCCAGAAGCAAAAAGGTTGGGTTTCTAACCCCGGTGGCGGACATGCCTCTATTTCAATGGTATCACGCTTCAACTGTCTGTATTGACATAATTTGCCCTCTTTCCCATCTCACCCAAAGGCCAAGGGTTCTAAATAAACGAATGGAGATATTCAGTCAGTAGAGAAGATCGAGGTCTTGCGATCTGGCAAAAATGTCAAATCCTAAAAGCACATTATATTGAAGATCTGAGAATTTGTACATTTTTATGTAGATCTCATGCTTACCCAGTCAGATTAGCGTACAGGGCTTGAAACCTAAAGTTTCCCAGTTCGGTTTCCAAGTTTGGGAATATTCTTCTCAGGGATAGGTGCTAGTCATTGTGACACCTCCCTTAACCCCGAACATTGAGTCGACAATCACAATGTATAAGTGGGAAGGCAGCCAGTGAATAGGGACGGGTTTTTTTTTTCCAATAACTGGCAAAAGAAACTCGAGAAAAGCAGGGATAGGTATACTAGTCGTCGCGATATCACTAAACGTTGAAATCGGCCAAAGACATTACATATAGTCTTCACTGTCAATGGTTTGAAATATGTGAAAACAAAATTCACCAGTAGCACAGGGATGTGCTTTGTTGGAGGAAAAGAAATGCAAGAATATTGCGGAATAAAAATGACAAGAAGGGGGGACGTAACAAAGACGGTTTGGCCACCAAATAAGAGAATTTTGGCGACGGACTTAATTAGTTTTTATACAAACATCGAAAGCAAAAAACATCCGGCTAAAAGCAATGAATCATTTCCATAAGACCGCGAGGCTTTTCGTCTTGCGCGTGCCAAAATTAATTGACACTTACCCTTTAAAGGCCAACGTCGAGGCCGTCTGACAAACGGAGAAAGAGACGAAATTTTTCACAAAAACCAAAATTATTCAAATACTTAACTCTTGATATCACAAAATGTAAAAAGGCAGAAAGTTTTTTTGATATCTTGGAAAATAATGCAGCAGCGCTTCTGACTGATTGTATAAGTAATCAGAAATACCTCTAGAATGTTCTCAAAAATCGTATCTGTTCCTTATGTGGCTTGAAAACTGAAAAAAGACCGAATTGTTTATCCGAATTCTTGTATATCCGAATAACTGTACGTCGGAATAGTGTATACAAAGATCATAGTATGTTTCAACAAGTTGGCTTCTTTAAAAAAGAAGCCAGGAGAGGTCAGCATCAATGATTTCAAATAGTTTATTGGCTTTTAATTTCAATATATTTAGGTACATGTAAACAAACAAGTAAAAAAGTCACCGCGTAGAAACCTCTTTTGCTTTACATGACGGTCATTTGACCTTCTTTCCGCCTTTTCAAGTCGCATGATCTTGTCCAGCGGTCTTCTTTCTCTTTTTTAACGAAATTCTTCTTATTTTTTCTTCTGCTTAGATTTATTTGCTTAATGAAAAATTACAGTTATTTGAGAGGTCATTTGCAATCATAGCAAATTAATATAACAAATCTTTTCTGAAATTCATCATATAAAAATAAACCACGTCTATTTCCGATTTCGGTTTTTTGATTTCGCTTTATTTACAAAACCATGACGAATGAGACTGTGTATCAGAACAATTTCGCAAGAAAAATGGATTTAGACAGCGAATTCTGTGGCAGTCTGCCTTTTAAACTCACCACTGTTGGAGAGGTCTGATGACCTCTCCAATAACTTAATGTATCAGAATTTTTGTATGTTCAATTCATTTTATGTATCGAAACTATTGTATGTTTCTATATAATTATATGCCCGAATAATTGTAGGTTCACATTGTTATCTATCCGTAATACGAGGGTTGTTCGATATGTAATGTGTATTGTACAATATCTCAAAAGCATTCGACTCAAATAGTGAAATGAACATTACATCCCTTCATAGTATTCTCCGCGGTTTGAAATACATAATTTCAATCTCTGAATCCATTTCTGAAATGCGTCATGGTACGCTGATTTAGGTAGACCTCTGAGGCACTGACTGATGTCTGAGCCAAGGGCTTGTCGGGACTTGTAACGACGACCAGATAAGAACTTTTTAAGTTTTGGAAAAAGGAAAAAGTCGCATGGGGCTAGATCTGGAGAGTATGGTGGGTGTGGCAAGACGGTAACCTTCTCCGACTTCAAAAATTGCTTCACAAGCTCAGATGTATGTGATGGAGCATTATCATGAAGTAGACAAACATGCCTAAATCCTGACACAGGGCGTCGTTTAAGATAATATTTCTTGACCTTTTTAGTATAACATCTCGGTAATACTGGCCTGTAACACTTTTGCCCTTCGGCACCGGAATTTGTACGGCTATACCATCACATGAGAAGAATATGCAATAAAGAACCTTCTTTGTGCTTATGCTTCTTTTGGCAACTACAGGCCTTCTACCGTATTTAGTTAGCCATATTTTGTTTCCAATTTTTCTTACTGGTTCGAAACAGTGAACCCATGTTTCGTCACCTGTAACAATGTTTGCAAATTGTCTTTGACAGAATTTGGGAAACATTTTGAGCAATTGCTTGGCGGTTTGTACTCGTACCTGTTTTTGGTCATCTGTCAATATATGTGGTATCCATCTAGCAGAAATCTTTCGTACTTTCAAAATACGCTTCAAAATGAAATGCACCCGCGATAGCGATATGCCAACAGCGTTGGCAATATCACGAATCGTGTATCTGCCATCCCTTTCAATTATTTCCCTGACTTTTGATACATTTGCCTTGCCTGTTAAAGTCACAGGTCGGCCAGATTTTGCTGCATCTTTGACGGACTCTGTGCCAGTCAGAAATTTCTTTCTCCAACTACGAACTATCTCATAAGATACCTTATCAGACCCATAAACTTCCCCCAATTCAGTAAAAATATGCATTACCGAATGACCGAGTTTTGTGCGAACTTTTACATAAGCTCTAATTTCTTCAATATTCTTAATCCGTTTCCCAACCATTTTTACAACAGTGGTCAACGACTAGCTCTATTGAAATGACTATAAGTTTAAAACTATATGGAGCTAAAGGCTCGTGTTTATACCGTTGGAAAGGTATTGAATAGAGCTATTCAAGCGTATCATCATCCACGAAATCGTTGAAAGCGTTATCGCGCTGTGGTACAATACACATTACATATCGAACAGCCCTCGTACTGCATCTCCGACTTACTGTACCTCCGAATTATTGTATGTCCGACTTACCGTTTGTCCGAATTATTATATGTCCAAATTATTGTTGATCTAATATCCCAAATTATTGTGCATCAGTATAACTGTATATGCAAATATCCGAGATGTCACTGTACCTAGATATAACTCTATACATGTATGAGCCATGCTCTGGCAAAAGTGGGCTTAATGCATCTTCGTGATGCATTATACCAAGCAAGTCATCACATCATTATGGATCCATAATAGCCACTATTTTAAACAACCGACTTCATCATGAAGTAGAATGGTCTTTTGACAAACAGAAAATTGACTAATAGCAAAACGTTTCGATCCAGGTCAGCCTGCGCGGTTTGCGCAGGCTGACCTGGGTCGATACTTTTCGCAGATGCGTTAAGCCCCCTTTTCACAGAGCACGGCTCAATTATTTATATAAATAATTTGTCAACATCTCAAGGGTATAATTAGCTGGCAGGGATAGAAGAACGAAGATGAACACCGTTAATGAAGCAGCAACTCTTCCTTACAGGCAGTTGTCCACTTTCCGTGATTAATTCGAAGAACTCATAAGAAGTCCTTTCAAATGACCATGCGGAAAGTGAAAAACATTGCAAGTTCGTTCTGGATATTTTGCGAAGTGCTCGAGTCGTTCACGTTTTCCCTCTTTTTATTTGATTAATGTCTGTTAAAACTCGGACGTCGATTTCTCCCCTTCTCTGAGAGTCTTTTTTTTTTCTATTTCGCATATTTCCATCTGTTTCAATCTCCCTCACTCTGCCTTTCTTCCATTTTTAATTCGTCTTACATTCTTACATCTTACATTCTTTTCCATCACCCTTACATTCCTTTCCTTTGTCCTTACACTTTTCATTCACCCTTACACTTTTCCTTCGTCCTTAAAATTTTCTTTCAGCCTCACACTTTTCATTCGTCCTTACACCTTTTCTTCGCCCTTACACTTTTCTTTCGCTCATACACTTTTCTATATGTCCTATAGCTATTCTGAGGAAAAAAAATGCAGAATTTCACCTTTTTGTCCCATTTTTAAAACATATCGACACTACCCTAAAGAGCCAGTGGAGACCAAAAGTAAACAATGCGGGTGCTAAAATGCATTTGAATCATGCTATTCAAAAAAAAATGTGAGTTTTGTTAAGATGACGATCTGTAATAGTACGATCGGTCTAAGTGTTTGTCGTTGGTAGAAAAATAAATTTAAAAACTTTTTTACAAAGTTCCCAAGAAGCTTTATCTCTTGTTTCCAAGGTTTACCCCGCTAATCACGATATTCGAACCCGGAGCCTTTGGTGTAAGAGGCCAGCGCTCTACCCCTACAAGACAGTTTTTCATCAGAATATCTCAAATAACATCTGACAGTGTAGATGAAAGATCAGACTGCACAGAACGTGCAGTCTGATCGTAATCTACACAGTCCGCAAAAGTCTCTTTGGTAGCCCTTTTCATTCGACGAGTTATGCTGACGCTCTACCACTACAAGACAGCTTTCAATGGACTATCTCATATAACATCGGACTGTGTTAATCAAAGATCAGACTGCACAGAACGTGCAGTCTGATCTTGATTTACACTGTCCGCAAAATCCCTTTGGTTGCCATTTTAATGCTAAGAGTTATGCGGTTAAAAGCTCATCTTTTCTCGTCTAATTGCTACTGTGTCACATCTTAACTAACTCCCACTCGGCAAATAATCGAAACATCACACTGCAAAAAGTGCTTCAGTCGTAATTTAACCCTTTCCTTTGGGTAATTCACGACACTGAAATACAAATATTTTGAAAGAAGCATGTCATACACAAACACTGCTCATTATGAGTAACTTCTCTATTGAATCGTATTTGGTTTTCCAGACTTCTATTCAAATTTAGTTGTTCGTCAGTTTTTGATAAGTATTTCCTCAAATAAATACTAGTAAATTATTTGCTTCTTGCTTCTTCAACTTTGAAAACATTGTGGTAAACATTAAATGGGTTTATTAGCATGTATAAAGTCTACTATAGAAATTAAATATTAAAGCAATGAGACAAAAGGTGAAATTGCTCGTTAAGAGCAAATTCACCTTTTGTGGCAATTTTTTAAAAGAAGTCAGTTTCAAAGCAAACGAATAGTCTTCAGTAGGAGGTTAAGAGTAAGGTGCTTTCTCAAATGGAAATTTTCCACCTTTCCATAAATTCGATTGTTCCTTTAAGAAACTATTGTCGTGTATTTCACACGGTCGAGGTGGTTTTCGCGACATGGAACCATTACCAGTTCTGTTATCGAACGCAAAATCTTGTGCCATATTCTACAAGAGCACCTTGGTGGCCTTGTATCGTTCTACTGGCACATAACATTTGTGAGCGAGGCTGGATAAAAAGCCACGCACACCGAGACATCAGTTTTTGACTTATGAAAATTCTATCATGAAATCCAAAACGAAGTCTACAAAATGATCAATCATGCTAAATAAAAATCAATTCTCATTGAAAAAAAAAAGAACGAATAAAATTTCTAGAGACTGTCCTATGGCTTAAACGAAGATAAAAAGAAAAGCTCACGACAGCCATGTTATACACGGATCTAGGTTCTATTTTTAACTTTGAAAGAGACTGTCCAAATAATCTTTAATGCCAAATATGAATAAATTCGGACTTAGATCTTGCAGCTTTGAAGGGATGGTCGTTGTCTGCGCATGTCATATTCTTCGAAGATTCGACCTGTCTGCTATGACGCATCACCCATCCCCGCATACCTGGGAAAAGTAGGGCTTATACCGAAGCTATCAGCCTATTATCCAAGCATTTAGGGGCTGTTTTAATAAATGGCCGATGCATAGGTTACTTGGTAGCGTTTTATTGAGTAAACGTTTATTTCATTTTGAAATTCAAAGTAACGGTTGTTGTTTTGAAAAGTAGTCCGGTTCTGTACCCAGAATGACCAAATTAGATAGAATGCCATCTGGCAGGAGATAATGAGGGATGGTTTTAAATTTTGCTCTTTGGCTTAAGCTATGTCGATGGCAGCCATGCTTTTACAGGTCTTAAGATTCTATCAAGAAAGCAGAAAAAAGTTCCAGCGGAATACCAAGCCCAGAAAATATGAATAAATTCTAATCAACTAATTTTTGAGAATGAAAAAAGTGATACCCGAGCCCAAATTACAATCGAATTTTGAAAGAAAAAATGATAAAAGTTCTTCGCTGTTCGAAATAAGAGAATACCAACAACCCAATATAAAGGAAAAGAGACAAAATATTCAGTCAGAAAAAAATAATACAACAAGAATCATTAATTTGGCAAGATTTCTATTTGGACAGTATCCTGTTGGATAAAAATACGCCACAATCAGCACACAAAAACGTCCCTGTGGGGTTTTATAGCGGAAAGAATTAATTTCGTCTAGTACAAACAATATTTCGTGAAATGTATACAACCGTTCTTGATTTACAACATCCGGGCACTTAGAATGGATGATGAGTGTGTATATATTGATTCTCAGTCTTCTAGGGACAAATTTCAGTTGCTTTTTGAGGAGAGCCTAGATCGAGATCAGACCCCACAAAAAGAGCATTCTGGATTTTGAGCCAATCCGTCCAATATGGAGAGGTATCCGAATCAAATACATGGAGCGTCCCTGGTTTATAACATACGGGCACTGATAATGGATATTGGGTGTGTTAATATTGATTTCTCAGGATTAAGGGGACAGACTTTAATTGCTTTTTGCTAACAGTGAAGATCAAGATCAGACTGCACGAAACGTGCAGTCTGATCTGTGATTTACTCGTCCGATATGAAGAGGTATTTCTGTCATAAAGAGCTTTGAAATTGCTGTATTAAGATTTGAACCATGCTCTGTGAGAAGGGGGCTTAATGCATCTGCAAAAAGTTTCGACCCAGGTCAGCCTGCGCAGTCCGCGCAGGCTGACCTGGGTCGAAACTTTTTTCTATTGGTTAATCTTCTGCGTGTTAAAGGACTATTCTACCTCATGATTCAGTCGTTATTTAGACAAAATGGATTCTATAGATCCACAATCACGTGATGACTTGCATAGTATAATGCATCACAGTGATGCCTTAAGCCCCATTTTGCCAAAGCATGACTCATTTACTGGAGGGTCGGGTCCATTTCATTTCTCTGTAGCACGTTAGGGATAAAAACTCGTCTTTGCCTTTTACTAAATGCCCGTTCATTATTTATTAGTCTTGTCTGTTTGCTAACGGTCCCAATAGGCATATATGGAAGATACTTCAAGGATTCTATACAGAAAAAATGGACAAAATCTATGAAGGGTTTTTTTTTTTTTAAGTTGTTGTTGTTGTTGTTGTTGATGATGATGATGATGATGATGATGATGATGATGATGATGATGATGACTTAGTTTAACTTGCAAAGCTCTTAATTATTTTTCAGCCAATTTTGTGAATAAAAAATTGCGAAAAAAACGTACCTTTCTAACGTTACAAAAATGTAAATGAAAATCAAATTTTCTAAATGTTAGATAAAGATATATTAATATGAAACTCTGATTTTATATAAATTATAAAACCAAAGCTGTCTTACAATGTTATTACCACCTTCAAGCATAAGTCAGCAATTTTAGAATTTATGTATTCTGCATAAAATTTTACGTAATATACTGTATGTGAAAACAGTACATTTTTTCGGAAGAATTATAAGAATCGATACACGTCCTATAGATATTAAATTTTTATTTAAACCTAGTTTATAGTACCACATTCTCTCCGAGACCATCATAACAAGTACCAACAACATATGCTTTAGCGAAAAAATAAAGCCGTATCACTATATAATTGGAGTCACAACAATTGCCCCAATTTTGACGGTCATAAATAAATGCATCCTTTGTTACGGTATTGTCAATTTATCACCCATTAATACCAACAATGTAACCAGGGATTCTATATAACATATATGATCCCTGATGTAACATAGCCGGTCTATAAAAGATTGTCATAAATTGTATTTATTACAGACTTGCTATTTGATCAAGCTTCGTCAAAACTGTATTCATTGCTGCTGCTATTTGCTATTTATTATTAAATGGCCCTTTAGAAGAAGTGACGAACCAGATATAGGTTACCTAAATTGGATACATGGCTTCAGAAACTATGCTAAAGTACAATTTGGCCTAGTACAGATAACTGTCCCCAAAGGCGATGTTACTTTTTGACTGGTCGCCCCTGGGTACAGAGACGATCAAGACAAAATCAGTTGAAAGCTCCGCACAGATTTTGTGCGCAAGTTTGAACTCTTATAATTTCGCAAATAGAGCACAAAACTACCATTTAAACATACCTGTTGCTTGCATATTTAATAATCCTTCGTTTGAAATACAAATATTTTCAATTGAAACGCTAAACATAAGAGAAAACCGTGCATTTCATCTGTTACTCGAGTTGTTTACGTTCCCGAAAAGACACAAAATGGCCGCCACACACGATAAATTTCGTCTGTGTTTTTTCCGAGATTTACATGTTATAAACGACTTCTACAAGTTCTTTATGTAACGAAGGGTTTAATAATTTGTCTCTGATCATGTTTGTTACTAAAAGTTAATTGGATTTCGCTGCAATACAGATTAAACTGACGAAACAGAAAGTCAGTATAGCGCTCTATCTTTGCTACCGGAAAATTTACGATGGACTTGAGAAGGTACGGTGCACAATTAATGTCCAAATATGAAAAAAAAAAATCACCGTAGCGTCTCATTATTGAGACTAAATTTGGCCATGCTCTGTGAAAATGGTGTTTAATGCATTTGCTAAAAAGTATCGACCGAGGTCAGCCTGCAGAGTCCGCGCAGGCCGACCTAGGTCGAAACACTTCGCTATTAGTCAATTTTTTAAATGTCAAAGGATCATTCTACCTCATGATTTAGTCGTTTGTTAGATAAAATGGATTTTATGTATCCATAATTATATGAAGACTTGCCTAGTAAGTTGCATCACAGATATGCATTAAACCCATCAACTTTGCCGGAGCGCGGCTCAGATACGTCTTCCAGCAGGTTAGAAAACACTATGATAAAAGAAGAAAATGCTGGTTACCAGCATTTTCTCCTTTTCCCATAATGTTTTCAAAAGGCTTCTATCTCAGGGTCGTAAAAACCAGGGATTGTTTAGTAAAGGGTTAATTATAAACTTTTCAGTTTTGATTTGATAAAAAAAAAAATGAAACAAGAGCACTGGATGCGGGTGACAATGTTCGGTTGTGAGTGAGAACTCTAAGTCTAAAAAAGAGCATAACTGTGTCAAAAATAATTGAATCCTTTACCACGCAATGTTTTCAACTCTATCAAAGACTTCAACATTTTTAACCGCATTTTATTTGTCGTCTTCAAATGCTTTGGGTTTGGACAAGTTTAAAGATGCCCGTCTACAGCCGGTGAGCAAAAACGCTGTTAAATTTCAAACAATTTAGAATCGTACAGAAGTCAGTCCTTTGTGTAAACATGGATAAATTACTGACATATATGGTGTAATTGAAAAAAAGAAACACGGAGATTTGTATTAGAAACCGAACATTGGTCAGAAGAAAACTGCCTGACGATCGAAGCTGTAAACAATGGCGGTGCGTCACGGAAATTTATCGTTGGTTTCCGCCTAGAGTCGGATACGGTGTAATTTGCATATAGGCCGCGACCTCCGTCTGAAAATCGAGGCTGCAACAGAGAAGCCTCCATTTTCCTTTGTTTACGTCATTAGACGCAGGGCGAAGGTCAAATATAGTCACGTGACAGAATGCATGATCATCATACGAATCTACCCGAGTGTATAACGGATATATCGAAATCATCGATTCAAAAACCAGAAACGACGTGTCTGTTTACATGGAAGTCCGCAACTCAGCGAAATGCATTTTCTATCGACCGTAATCTAAGCAAACCTTGCAACCGTCAGGCGCAATATTTGGCATGAAGATATGACTATAGTTTGATAAAATAAAGACAAGATGATTTAAAACTGGCTGAAAATGAGTATAAGGGCCTCTTTAAAGTATTGTCATGTAGTAGAGTTAGGGGCCACCTGCGCTGATTGCGCGGGCTGACTAGTGTCGATACTTTTTGCAGATACATTTAATTAACTTTTCACAGGGAATGGCTCGTTTAAGTACTTGTTCTTTTTTTAAAGGGAAAAGTCTATTTCACTGAGTAATCTGTCTAGTGTGATATGTATAGGCTATTAGAAGTGTAAAAAGTGTTTTCCATCTATATTTCATTGCTCTAATAATTACCATTGATTTTCAGCCCACGTTGTATCCTGGGACTGTATTCACCAACCATTTGAAATACTGTTGAATTTCTAATTCCCGAAAGAAGCCATCTGATTGACTGAGACAAAACGTCTCAGCCAATCAGATGGCTCTTTTTTGAATGTTTACTAAAAATAATGTTTAGAAAAAACGGTTTGTTAATACAATCCTAGGTAGCGTTACAGTTTTCGATCGGAAACGAAGGGCGTATCACTGACAACTACTTATAAAACCGCATAAAAATTAGATCAACGCAAATAATAAATGGAAATGCACTATATACGTTCGAGTTAATATGAGGCCGAACTAACGATTCTAAATCTCAAAGAAGGATGATGATAATGATGATGATGACGAAGAAGAAGAAGAAGAAGAAGAAGAAGAAGATGATGATGATAATGATGATGGAAGAATTTTTATTAACATGATTGGGGGTTTGTAATAAATAACATCATTTACATATCCACATTACAATGGAACGGATTTTTCCCAAGAGAAGTAACTTTATATCGTTGAACGTTTACGATTCCCATCCTTAGCACTCCTAACAAAACGTTGGCCGACTTTAGGAACAGTTAAAGCAAAGATCAGGCTGCAAAGAATGTGCAGTCTAATCTTAAATCTCCATTGTCCAATACTTTGCGAGAATGCTCTTATAATTGCAACAATCTATCTTTTTCTTAAAGGCCTAAAAATGTATCATTTATCATTGTAGCAGTTGAAGGGTTAACTCCTTACCAGGTAGCAAAAATTTTGGATTTTCCCATTTTGAAAGTATTTGCAGACGATACAATCAATAATAGCTTCAATGATGGAACATGTTTTTGACAGGGATTTAGAAAACCTTGCGGGAAAAGGAGAACATGCTGGTTACCCACATTTTCTCCTTTTCCCTCAAGGTTTTCTAAAGCCCATTTCTCTCATGTCGTAAACACACGAACCTGCAGTAAAGGGTTGTCCATTCCCGCGGGAAAAGCTAGGATATCAGAAATGTAAATTATGATTGACTTGCAGCGTTTGAATTCTAGTAGTGTTCTATGAACCCGACTTCGGATAGAATGTCTATATATGGTAATCACATGCTGTCACGTGGTATGTAGACAATTTTTTTTTTTTCAATCTCAGCGGAAATCTTTTTTGATTCATTACGAAAAAAGGGGAAAAAAATGTTCATTACAAGCAGTTTCTAGTAAGTTCTATGAACTTGGCTTTAGATAGGATGGCGAGCACTATAGTTTGGAGACCAAGCAAGGTTGAAAGCTCGTCGACCTTTGATCTATGGGTTCTGTTCTTCAGAAAATTCTTTGTCTATTTAGAATATTTAGAAAAGTAACACAACTTCTAATTGGCTTGGCGATTTGGTTTAGCCAATCAGTGTGTTACTTTCAAATTCAGAAAATTCTTGAGAACAAGACTGAGAATGTTCTAAAGAATGGTTGATGAATACGGTACTTGGACGTAATCATTGAGCTTGTATAAGCGGGGTGGAAGGGGACGTGAGAGAGACAGAGTTAGAGACAGAGAAACTGAGACAGAGAGAAAGAGACAGGAAGAGAGAGACAGAGACAGAGACAGAGAGACAGAGACAGAGACAGAGACACAGAGACACAGAGAGAGAGAGACAGAGACACAGAGAGAGAGAGACAGACAGACAGAGACAGAGAGACAGAGAGAAAATGTGAGAGACAGAGAGAGAGGTGATAAGGGAGAAAAAAGAGAGGGAATAGAATGGGAATTCAGAAAGACAGGCACCCAGACAGATAGACAGAAAGTGCGGAAGAGATGTAGAAAGACATACAGACACAGAGAGGAGATAGAGATAAAGGAAGAAAAGAAAAATGATCGAAGTAGTGAGGGATCAACTCAACTCTGAAGCTAAAGCTGATAACAAAACTCCATCAGCAAAACAAAATTAACCCTTAACCTTACAGAGACAACATTTAGTACTTCTGGAGACAGAGTAGATCAAGATCAGATTGCACAGAACAGGGAAAGACTGATTTTTAGATTAGTAACACAACATACTACTTTCGATGTTCCTTAAAAAAAAAATCAGATTGCAGAATTTGGATTTTTTCCCCAAGCAGAATATAAAAGTCCATTTGAGTTATTAAAGCTCCTTGAGATGAAACCTATTTCGCCATAAAAATCGATTTTGAAACAGCTTGTCATATATCGTTCATTTTTTTAACCCATTACAGTACAAATAGGACATTTCATGTCAAAGTTTTGAGATGCTTTTGTAAAATCACTGTTGAAAAATGAAACAACTACTTATTGCAAGTAACTGCTTCTTTTCCAGGAATGCCTTCTGCATCATGAAAGAAGAGACTTTTTCATTTACCTTTTTATTTAGACGAGCCTGTGAGAAGAGGTTTAAAGCATCTGCAAAAAGTATCGACCAGGTCAGCCTGCGCAGTCCGCGCAGGCTGACCGGGGTCGAAACTTTTTGCTATTGGTCAATTCAATTTTCTGCATGTCAAAGGACCAGTCTACCTCATAATTCCGTCCGACTTTGCCATTTGAATTCATAGAAACGATCATCCGCAGTGAGAGGAATGTGTTAGATAGTTTTTTTTAAACTTTACGACGACAAAATTTTAGACTTGGTCCAAATCTGAAACACTTGCAGTTAACAAAATGAATTAGACTCAAAATGTGAAATTTGTCTTTGAAAAGGTAGAAAACGTTGTCGGAAAATTGAAAATGCTGGTTACACCGCGGAGGTCAGTACACCTTTCCATGCTTTCCTGAGTTTCTTTTACAAATACTTTGCATATTATTTCTACAAAGCCAGTGGTTGCTGTGCCATTTAACAGTCGTCAACAATGATCTGCGGTGAGAGGAATGGGTTCTCTCGAAATGACTTTTATAAATACTCGGAAAGAAATCTGGAATTCAAATCAGGGATCCCCATGGTTTCAAGCCTTGAACGCTACCAACTCAGCTGGCAGGCTCGGTCGACCAACAACAACAACAACGGAACAAAACTTACGTATCGTATATCCATTCTAGATCCGAGTTTATTTCCTACACAACAACACGAAGTCTGTCTGCGGTCGTATAATCGCTGAACAAATGACAAATTAATACATCAGCAACAGGTTTTAATTCTCGCTATCGATCCGCGAGAAAGAACGAGATTTTAGACTACATTATCGGAACTCCTCTATTTTGTCTGTATGTCATTGCTATGGGGATTTCCGATTGCCTCTATAATAGTATGACATTGGAAAAGAGAAGTCTGTATCACTAGAGAAAAAAAAATCTGTGACTCTGGAAAAAAAATAAATCTGTGATAACCTTTTACTTCCTGAAAAAATGGCCAGTAGACGACTTTAATCCTTTATCACACAATCTCTACTTTGAACGGCCCTAAAAGAGAAAGCCTTTCAAAACATTATGAGAAAACGAGAAAATGCTGGTAATCAGTATTTTCTCCTTTTTCCCCATAATGTTTTTATCCTATCAAAGACAGAGATTACCATTTGAATTAGATTTAATATGTCGTCTGCAGTTGCTTTCAATTTGGTAGAGTCTAAAATTTTGTCGTTTGGTAAAGAGATAAAATATGAAAAATCAACATGACTTCACCTTTGATGCTAAAAAAGACAAATAGGCGTATATTTTGTCCCAGAGAAATATGCGTATTTTGGTCCAAGAGAAATATGCTTAATTTTGTCCAAGAGAAATATGCGTAATTTTGTCCAAGAGAAATATGCGTATTTTGGGCAAAGAGAAATATACGTATTTTTTTTTCTAAACTATCTGATGGAACACGATGTCAGCAGATTAAGAGAAAAACATCTTTGCAAAATATGGAAAAATCAACATTAATAAAAATAGGATACACGAATCCATGTGAAAACATTGTGTCAAAAGACGAAATTGCTCGTGACGAGCAATTTCGCCTTTTGTCACTATGTTTTCAAAAGCGTTCTGCATCTTGAAGAAAATAAAAAAGACTCTCCTGGAGCCTTGACATTGAGATAATCTGTGAATTCATAAAAAAAAATCTTTTTGAGTAAAAACGCAGAAAATTTTTTAAAATTCATCCATTTTATTCAACAACAGAACAGCCTGACATTTCCCATTTGTATCGAGCTGACAGTTTCGTCCATTCTGGTTTTACCCTTTCGTTGGCGAGCATAACTTAACTGTTAGGCTGCTTAGCGTGACTCACTGACCTTTTGAGGACAGTATAGATCAAGATCAGACTGCAGAGAACGTGCAGTCTGATCTTGGATCCACACTGTCCGATAAGGAGGTATCTTTCTGCAAAAAATAACTTTGAAATAGCAAAATTTATGTTTTTACAATCGACTTGAACGTTTCATGTTAGTTACTTAGCAGGAGAAGAGTTAAAGTGCTTTTACGGACAATGTAGATCCAGATCAGACTGCATAAAACATGTAGTCTGATCCTTGATCTACACTACCCTAGATTTTGCTCGTCGTCACTGGTCAAAAGAAACTCGAAACTGTTAAATTCGAATTTCATTTACTGACTAAAAAGACCATTTCAATTATTTGACGCTCTAGGGTTTAATGACGCTCTTTGATATGGAAATTGTTAGTAATCGATTTGTATTTAGGAAGAAAAAAAAAAGAAATCGTGTTAGAAGGCCTAGCATAATTTTAGAATCCACGAAGTCTAAAAATTAAGAAGCATAGAGTTGGTAGAGCAAGCTTTCAATTACAAGGTAGTGGGTTCAAATCCAATTATAAGCAGGGAAGAAGGTGCTGCGGTTACTTTGTTTGAAGACAGTTTAACACTTCTTTCGACAGGTTTTCAGCGATATCACGCAAATAGCTAATGTCTTGTTCATATGTTGCCTGTGTGTCACCTGTACTAGGCCGGGGCTCTGCAGTGCCTTGCCAAAGGATATTTAAATCAGCAAATAAATAAAGCAAAGAAATCTAGCGGCGCAAGCGAAGCCGGAACTAAGGACAACCAGAAAATAAGTCCACCATCCTTACCATACAGCCATACAGCATCTCAGTTCTAGCATCGATTACTTCTCAATGTAAAAATTATTTATACATAAGTAATAATCAAAACACTACCTAAAAGTGCTGTACACTCTGATCTTGATCTACATTGTCCATAAAAAGTGAGCAGTGTTTGTGCTTGACGGCCCAAGGGTAATGAAGGCGACGAGAAGTATAGATGTAACCAAATGTCACGCTATAGTATGTTAGATTTACGAGGCTGTTGCACGCACATCGAGTCAATAATCTTAATTAATGATGAGAGATAACCACGGTTGCTTTTTTCTTGGCAAGGTAAAGTAGGATCAGACTGCCTCTGGTGGAGAGTGCAGATTAAGATCAGATCTGGAGATTCATGGGCTAAGCGAAAAATGGTGTAACTGCATATCGTTACAGCCGCTGCTTACATCGTTTCAACGATCTACCTTCTGTGATGATCTTATAACGAAAACTACTTCGTCACCCGGATGTGCGCAAGAAGTAAATCGGCTAAAAAGTAACCAAATAGGCTACTTAACCTTTTCAGTTATTTTAACCATTTACCACAAAATTCCGAGTTTAAACGACCCTGGCCAAGAAAGCATTTGATAACTGGTAAACAGCATTTTCTCATTTTTCCACAGTGTTTGCCAATCTTCCCATGACCATTGTCAACATTTTTAGTCATATTTAATTTGACGTCTGCAAATGCTTTCAATTTGGACAAGTCTAAAAACTGTCGTCTGATAAAGAGTTAAGACTAGCGTGTTGTAGCAGGACATAGCCGGTCTGATGATTATAGTATGAAATATATGAGTCATGCTCTGGCAACAGGGGGCTTAATGCATTTCCTTTATGCATTATACCAAACAAGTCATCACATAGTTATCGACCCCTAAAATCCATTCTGTTTCACAAACGACTGAATCAGGCGGTAGAATAGTCCTTTTACATGCAGAAAATTTAAAGATAGTAAAAAGTTTCGGCCTATGTCATCCAGCGCAGTTTGTGCAGGCTGACATGGGTCGATACTTTTTGCAGATGCATCAAGCCCCCTCTTCACAGAGCGTGGCTCATGTCTGCTTTTCTATTTTCAAGTCCGCTTGATCCCTTATCCGTCGTGCATGTGCATGTACACGTATTCCGATATAGTGCCTTTGCCTATATAATAGACGATTGATTGATTGAATGGTGTTTTTACGCCACTTTGAATATTTCGAGTCACATCACGACGACACATCACATATTCATATGTGTCCTTGTTTTCACCAGTACAAGGCTAGGACTCTGAACTGTCTTGCCCAAGGACACTCCCATGAAAAAGCAACTGCTCCCAGAAATGCTAATCCGCAGGACCTCCATTTTATGTGTCGTACAGTTTACCAATGAGCCACGCAGGACCCCACATAACAGAAGAGACACCAAACAAGAAATATTTTTAAAACGGCGTAAATTTGCCAGCAAATAGGTAGGGGCCCTTAGAATGAACATGTCTACATTTCTGACCAATCACACATTTCTATTTATTCATTTGTTATCAGTTCCAAAAAGTAGGTCAAAAGCCAACACAGTCAGCTACGCCGAAAAAAAAATGTAGAAAAATGATTAACCGACAGGGTTGTGAACTATTCTTGAGTGGTGTCAAATCGAAGAAGAATTGAAGTCTCAGAAATGTGTTGGTTATGTTTTTCTTTGTCAGAAAATTAGGATCCTACCGTCAAATTGCGTGTCGCACATTACTGGAAACCAGGCTCGGCGAAAATGGCCGCATTCATCTAATTGCATTTTGCATCGAGGTGGCGTTCGATCACTGTCAAGTGACTCGAGTAGCGTGGAAAAAAGAATGGAAAAACTGCCCTGGAAAATAAATGGCTCTTGAATGATGACAGTGTCCAAGGTACCTTCGTCAAAGTCGGCATGTCAAAACGATCCCCGCCTAACCATTGTTTTTTGCGCATCTGTAACCGACAGCTTCGGAGGATATTTTGGGGAAAGGGCCACAACTGCTCCTTTTCCCAAATTGGTTACAATTCTGTTTATGGTACACTTTCTTTTCTGTCGAATGCATGCCGTATATAAAATCTTTGATAGTCTTTCGTAAGCCTTAAAATGGCTTGTATAATAATGGGTTAGCAGCTCCACTCATATGTATTCATTTCAGAACGAGAGGGTCGAAATGGCCCTAGATCGCCCATCTGAGCCAGTGAAAGACCAACAGTGACCCATATCTGATCATGTTCGAGATCTAATCAGCACAAATGTTCTATACCAAATTTTGTGGATATTGGGCAGAACAAGAGACTTGTAGAGACTTCGTACAAGTTTGTTTTTTTTAGCTGAAATTTAACCTAGTTACGTCCTTTTGATAGAGCGACTTACATTAAATATAATCTGAGATTTCATCATTTGAGACATTCTGAGTTTCCTAAACATTGGTTAAAAATGGAACTTTACAATGTACTATAGTATTTCCTTGAATGTTACGTAGTGACCTACTTTTTCGAACTGAGGTGACCCATATTGAAAGTCCTCCAAGATGTGGCCAGTAAACAAATTTTATATATACTCAGTTCCATAAATAAGTGTGCACTTAATTTTCTTTTATTTCTCGTCGCATGTTTTACTGAAGACCAACAAATTTGGTATCATACTTTAGTTCAGAGTCTGTAGAAAATGCCAGGCTAATCAGATTTTGACTAACAGAAAGTTTAAGTTAGGTTTTTGCAGTTTAAATGAAGGTGGTATTAAAATCAAAGTTGCAAAAGTACTCAAAGACTAAGGTAACATTAAAGTTAGGTTTTGGCCACCGCTCTCGTTCAGGAATGGAATAACATTCCTGATGCAATGATTTTACGTTATGTAAGGTCTATGCGACGTCGAATAATTGCCTGTATCGACAGCAGAGGTGGCCATACAAGATATTGATTGAAAAATTACAAGAACTTTAAGAAAAATCTAACTTTAATGTACCTTTGTCTTTGAGTACTTTTGCAACTTTGGTTTTAGTACCACCTTCATTTAAACTGCAAAAACCTAACTTAAACTTTCTGTTAGTCAAAATCTGATTAGCCTGGCATTTTTTACAGACTCTGAACTAAAGTATGATACCAAATTTGTTGGTCTTCAGTAAAACATGCGACGAGAAATAAAAGAAAATTAAGTGCACACTTATTTATGGAACTAAGTATAGAATAATATCTAGTTTACTATGTTCACAACATGAATTTCTCAAGTCAGCTTTTTTGTATCGAGACTCGAAAGCCATTCGTATGGCTGGGTAATACATTTAATTATTGTTTCAGAATGATACTGTGCAATTGTTTCGTTATAACCAACATGTATTTTGTATATGTGTCCTTTAAATCCATAAAGTATCTGCTGTGGTGTCCGTGGTTGTGAAGTAGAGGGTCGGCCTCGTTACCTTAAGGTCACAAGTTCGATACCCGGAAGCGGGTGTCAACTTTGGGGTGTTTAACTGGCCCAAACATTCGGCGCGAGGACTGGTGTAGTTCCCAGGAAGCAGAATCGAAAGAGATTAGTATAAACTTTGAAGAACTTGTTTCTCAATCGATGTAAAATAAATATGTTTAAACTAATAAACTACTACTACTACATTCTGACCAAGTTTCATGATCATTGGGGGAAAATGGTCACTATCTAGAGAGCACATCCTATGCAATCTGATCTTAATCTTTATTGTTCCTAAAATCAACTTAAATTGCCTTAAATACTGGACCCTCTTGCAAGAAAAAACAAACGTTCTAATGATAAAAAATGAGGGGTCCCCTAAAATAAACAGTGGGACAAAAAACGTAATGGCAAGCATCACGGCATTTCCTCGTTACAAAAGGTATAAGTAGACGTTAGATAGACTAGATAAAGTGTGACAGATAGTAATTGGAATTCCGCGCCAGTCTCCATAAACAGTCGGTCTAAATGGAAATTTAAATCAGATTTACAGCACGCCCTGGCCTGCCTTATAACGGCCCCTTTCCGTGCCAAACGCGGTTTAAGTCTGTACCAAATGACAAAAAATTTAACCTCTCCAAATTCAAAGCATTTGCAGACGACATATTAAATATGATTAAAATGATGAGCTTTGTCTATGAATGGGTAGAAAACATTCTTGGAAAAGAAGAAAATGCTGGTGACCAGTATTTTCTCCCTTTCAAACAACATTTTCAAAAGGTCTAATCTGGAGGTAGAATGATTCATGGACACGAAGAAAATTCACCAACTGCAAAAAGTTTCGACCCATGTCTGCCTGCGCGAACTGCGCAGGCTGACCTGGGTCGATACTTTTTGCAAATACCTTAAACTTCCTTTTTCACATAGCTCATAGCTTAACTAAAATTGTAAAGCAATAGTTAAAACAATAAATCTTACAAGTTCGGTTTTAAATTTCTAAAACACGTGCCGCCTTGTGTTTTACACACGGAAAAAAATTCCGTAACCCTGCCCCTTTAGAACACAGAAAATTCTGGTTCATGGATAAATGGGTCTGGGATAAAGATTATGAGTCATGCTCTATGAAAAGGAGGATTAATGCATCTGCATAATGTATCAACCCATGTCAGCCTGCGCAGTCCGCGCAGGCTGACATGGATCGAAACTTTTTGTTTTATGTAAATTTTCTGCATATCCAGGGACCATACAAACACATGATCTAGTCGGTTATTTAACAAATGGTTGTTATGAATCGATAATTAAGTGATGACTTGCTTGGTACAAAGGATTACAGAGATACATGAAGCCCCCCATTTGCCAGAACATGGACTATGTATATGAAGAAAAGGGGACATATTTGGGTCTTTATGTTTGACATGTGCGTGTATGTGAGCCATGCTCTGGCAAAAGAGAGTTTAATGCACCTTCGTGACGCATAGTACCAAGTAAGTAATCACATGATCATTGATCCATAAAATCCATTTTATCTAACAACCGACTAAAACACGAGGTAGAGTCGTCCTTTGACATGCATAGAAATGACCATGCAAAAACGGTTCTGTCCCGGTCAGCCTGAGCAGACTTCGCAGGCTGACCTGAGTCGATACTATTTGCACATGCACTAAGCCTCCTTTTCAGTTATCTGTCTGGGTCATCATATTTGACACTAGAAAATTTATCAAACTGTCTGTCTGTCTGTCTCTCTCTCTCTCTCTCTCTCTCTCTCTCTCTTTCTCTCTCTCTCTCTCTCTCTCTCTCTCTTCCCCCCCCCCCTCTCTCTCTCTACCTACCTACCTACCTACCTTTATTACGGAGGGACATATAACCGACAAGTTCATCAGTAGACATAATTATTCTACATAGATCAACATCCCATTGTAATTCAATCCACGTTTTGATCTCTGATGAGAGATTCAGAAAGCAATAAAGTTCGCTAATCTAGTACCAGTGTGTGTGTGCCGATCTATATTTCAATATTTTCTCGAACTTTACAGCGGGGGCTGTTTGATGTATTAGTTGATTACGTGTAGGTCCGTGAAGTCTAATAATCCAGTCTAAATGTTAGAATAGCAATACAATATGAGCTAGTCATAATTCCTGTCTATATGTATGTCTGCAGGTCTCCCTGTATGTGTGCATGTCTGTCTATCTTTCTGTGAGTTGCTTCCTGTTTTCCAAGCTCTCTTTCTGTATGTCTGTCTGCAAATCTACATACCTACCTGCCTGCCCCTCTCTCTCGCTCTCTGAGATCACCAGATGCATTCGCTGATCAGGCGGGTACAGCGGTCAGCTTTGACATGATCCTCTGCTGCTCTATCACTAACGAATTACATTTACGGTACAATTATGTCCGGTGGCTTTCATTAAGATATTAGTAAAATGTCACTATGACCGAGTGTTTCACTAAAAAGCTGTCAAGGCCGCCACATCATGGAATAGATGATTTAATCAGGCTTAAGTATATACAAGTTGGCTTCTTTACAAAAGAAGCCAGGAGAGGTCAGCATCAATGTTTTCAAATAATTTTTTGGCTTTTAATTTCAATATATTTTGATACATATAAACAAACAAGTAAAAAAGCCGCCGCGTAGAAACCTCATATGTTTTACATGACTCTCATTTGACCTGCTTGCCGCGTTTTTCAAGTCGCATGATCTTGTCCAGCGGTCTTCTTTCTCTTTTTTTTAACGAAATTCTTCTTATTTTTTCGTCTGCTTAGATTTATTTGCTTACTGAAAAATTACAATTATTTGAGAGGTCATTTGCAGCCATGGCAAATTAATATAACAAATATTTTCTGAAATTCGTCATATGAAAATAAACCACGTCTATTTCCTGTTTCGGTTTTTTGATTTCGCTTTATTTACAAACTCATGACGAAACAGACTTTGTATCCGTACAATTTCGCAAGAAAAATGGATTTAGACAGCAAATTCTGTGGCAGTCTGCCTTTTAAACTCACCACTGTTGGAGAGGTCTGATGACCTCTCCAATAAGACTACAGTCAAAGTCACTTTTCTGAAAACTACAATGTAGGAGAAAATTGCAGCGAATATAGGCCCTCTCTGCGTGAGACCGTGGTCCTTTATGTGGTACATAGGTCTAGCTTCCCCAAAGAAGCATCAAAAATGCACCTAGATTTCAAATGACTTCACCAAATCAACATCTCAAAAGATGGCTTAGATCTATTCCTCGAAATTTTCTGATTAAAAAAAAGTGCAGCAAGAAGTGCTTGATATCAAATTTTCGAAAAAAAAAGGGACCAATTTTGAAACTACAATGCGGAAGCATGACGTCACATCCTAGACGTTGGCCAGTTCTCTTGCACAGTCATCAACGAGAACTGTAAAAAGCTAATTTTCGTACTCGAGTCATCACAATGTCAATCTCAAACGACAGGACGTGTTCGATTAAGACTAATGTTTAATTAACACAACAGACACGCTCTTCAAATTGATTAAAACCGATGTGTTGTCGTATTGGTCAATTCGGAACAGGACATTTATCAAACCGCAACCTCTCGGACATTACTTTGCTCTTTCAGATCTCCTCAGCTCTCCATTAGAAGTTCGTGTTCGAAGACAACTATGTTCTTAATTTGTATCTAGCGTCTCTATCAAATGTCAATATTCAAAATTTCGTATAAAACTGCCTGCAAAAGTAGTGACAACCGCTTTTAGTAATCTAATGGTATTTAAGGTCTACGACCCCTAACTCAACGGTAAATATCGTTTTAAATTTTCGTAAAGGCTATTCGGCCGATCTCGACAGCTTCCGTCTTTTGATATGAGAGTTTTGGGCTGTAGATTCACAAATTCATCGGTAAATATCGTGTTACATCGATGTTTTCGTAAAGGCTATTCGGCCAATCTCCGTCTTTAACATGAGAGTTAGGGGCCATAGACCTTAAACCTTAACCTGTTAATTGACTAAAATGAAACTTTCAATTCGATAGTAAAAAACCCAAATATTACATTTTCAAAGTTATTTTTGGGGGAAATATCTCTTTATCGGACAGTTTAGATCCAAGATCAGACTGCACGTTCTGTGCAGTCTGATCTTGATCTATACTGTCCGCAAAAGGTTCTTAAGTCCCGCTTAGCAGCCTAAAGGTTGAAGGGGTGCTACTTCAATTGATATGGCGCTAAAAGCTTTCTAAATCAGCTGAATCTGGATCTGTATTCACAAGCCATTCCAAATTGCATTCCAAGTCTTGTTCTAGATTTACAAAGTAACACACTTTCTGATTGGCTAAACCAAATGGTATAGCCATTTAGGACTTGTTTTAACTCGAAATTTAGAACATCCACGAAAATTACACGCATAATGCAGTTTAAAATGGTTGCCCAAAACGATCCCTGGTATTGCATTTTGGTTGCAATAATTCCAGATGAAAACGAATTCGTTTCATTCACAAATATTACACGAACTTTTTACAGATTGAATGATTGAGAAACAGGTTGAGGTTGTAGTAATCTATGTTTAAATGTCGGATGTCTCCTGCTATCGTCTCGACTCAATTCTCAAGCTGGGCGACGTAGTCGTTTGAACTTGGCTGACTGATTTGTTTCAGCTACGTATATATACTCCTCACAAAATTTCAAGCAACAAAAATCTTTTTTTTTTTTTCAGTCCTGTGAAATATTTGATCAGTTAACTTTAAATGCGAAGAAAAACACATTATTTAGACGTGCAACTAGCGATTACTTTTTACACAGTTAGCTTTACAAAATAACATGTTTTTCTTCGCATTTAAAGTTAACTGATCAAATATCTCACAGGGACTGAAAAAAAGAGAAACGATTGTGTTGCTTGACTTTTTATGAGGAGTATACATTCGCTGCGCACTTTGGTCGTTAGAAAAAGGGGATCCAAATATATGACTGTACTTTCAGCCAAGTCTGACCTTGATCAAAATTGCCTGCTAAAGTACTGACAACTGGTTATAGTACCATAACATCGCGATGGTCTCAGCAAAATTCCATCTGCAAAATCTATCGACCCAGGTCAGCCTGCGCAGTCCGCGCAGGCTGGCCTGTGTCGAAACATTTTGCTTTTGATAAATTTTCTACATATCCTAGAAACATTCTACCTCATAATTCAGCGAGTTATTATACCAAATAGATGTAATGGATCCATAATTATGTGATGACTTGCTTGGTATCATGCATCACGGAGATGCATTAAACCCCCTTTTGCCAGAGCATGGTTCATATGTTTTCAAAAAACTTCGACCTGGTTTTAGACAGTAGTTTGAAAGCAACGGATTCTGTTGTGTGAATTTTTACACAAATCCAAATCTACAGGATGATAAAACCAACTTTTGTTTTCGAAACATAACATGTGGTCTGATCTACCACAGTATCCCCCCCCCCTTTTTTTTTTCTTTTTTCAGAAATTCGGGCAAAAAAGTGCTTGAAAATTGACCGCCATTTAGTCCAATAGTACTCGCGTATGCCCACCAACATAGCGTGATGTTTTTGTATACTTATAAAGAGGAATGTCTACACTATTGAAGGTCGTTATTTATCTACAAGAAATATAGAAGCCCCGGAAATAATTATCATGTCTGAAACTTGATCGCGTAACTTGTCAAAATTTCGTCAATAATGCGCATGTCTAACTGATGGGTGGGGGCCAAAGCACCCAAAACGTGTATTTCTTTTTCCCTGAGCAGGACTGAATAAAACGGAACAGAAACCCTTTTTTTTTCCACAGACATGAGCCATGCTTTGTGAAAAGGGGGCTTAATATATCTGTAAAAAGTATCAGCCTTTGACAGCCTCCGCACATCTGCGCAGGCTGACCTGCACAAATACTTTTTGCTACTGATCAATCAACAGCCTGTCAAAGGACTTGTGTATAGTCCATTTGGTCTCTATAAAAACTAACGTTTTGATCAAATGCATTCGAATGGAATAACTTCTTCAAAATTTCTTTGTTGCAATGTTAGTTATTTACAAAAACCATGCAGAATTCTAATTTTTCGCAACTTTTCGTTTTAAATTTCATGCTTTTGTCTATTTAACTCTGTGGTAATATTTTAGGATTTTTTGGTCTTAGCCACAGAGGAGTGAGGGACAGTTGGAGAACAGCCATAAACAATAACAAATCATAGTAAAACCATGATGATTCAGTCGGTTGTTCAACAAAATGGATTTTATGGATTCATAATTACATGTATGTGATGAAATGCATGTTATAATGCATCACGGAGATGCATTAAACCTCCTTTTACCAAGTTATTGTTGTAATAGGTAGAAAGGGTTTGAAACCCCACGATGAGCAAGAAAATGGAGTTTTCGTTCCTTTGGCGTCTCATCTGAAACCACGAAATCTAGGATCAGTAATGGAGTTGTTTTCTTTTTTTTTTTATACTTCTGAAGCAAAAACTTTTCAGGCGATTAAATTAAACGGTCTTCTTCTTTGATACAAATAAAAACGTCTCGTGGAAATGCTCAAAACAGAGAACACTTTACTCGGAAGAAGAAAAATCTGTTTTAAACTCCCCCCCCCCCCCCCAAGAAAATCAGAAACAATTAGATGACAAAAAAATACGGGCAAGGTTCAGCCATAAACTAGTCTCTAACGCGTATCAGTCAATTGGGAGGGAAAATATTTGTGGTTTTTATCGGAATTTCTGATTTTCATGTCAGGCCCCGAAAGAAACAGTGAAATGAAATACAAATTCAATACTTCTTCATTGGGGCAGAATGGTGGATTTGTGTTTAGACTGCATTAACTTATAACCTGAATCGTATAATTAACTCTGAGGCTTCTAAGCACGACGCAGTGCGCTTGTGCGGACATTGTAGGTCCAAGATC